>OY776123.1:69180473-69839752 GCA_963675135.1 Galeopsis tetrahit
TTCTGCTGTAATTCGAACCACAAAATCCTACACAACCCTCTTCTTCAAACGAAATAATATCAAGAAACGTAACTATGTTCTTCAATAAGCATCACAGATTCTTCACCATCATTATTATCGTGAAAAAGATTACATCTCTGTATTTTAAAATTATGTTCTCTCTTTAAAAATTATAGTAAAATTATGTTCTCTCTTTAAAAATTATAGTATATCAGCACAGTTGACACTTAGGTTAGCAATAATATATTCTCGATCGCCTAATTTATAGCATTAATGCCAACTTTAAGATCTCAAGAACATTTATTCACGATCTTAAAGTTAGCACGTGGTGTTCGATATCATCTAAAAGATTTTGGTATGCAATTGAGTTACTCAATCTTCGCGAGAGATTTTTTGGTATTTTCAAATCGTTATTCACAATTTTCAAAACCCACCGCTGTTCCCATTTCAAACACAAGCAGGGTTAGTATTGGCTGGATTACATAACTTTCTTCGGAAAGAATGTTATGAATTTCCAATCGAATATGAAGAAGATCAAAATTCACCACATCTCGACATGGAAGAGAAAATTTGAAATTGCTTTCTCAAAGCCAATTAGAACACAGAACTGAAGTCGAGGTATAACCGTGGAAATGAAGATGAGAATAATAATGATGAATAATAATTATTTTTTTGAACTAATATATTTTTGGTATTTTTCTAAATAATTTAGATAATTTTTTTTATATACAAGTGTGTTCGATATACGTTTGCATCCATAGTTTTAGGGGCGTAGTTTATGGAAATCTATGTAAATTAATAAAAAAAAATATGTATTTTAGAATCCTGTCAAATCTATGAAAATCCATATAAATCAATAAAAAAGTCAGTCAAACTCTGCATAGAGTCTATGGATTTTCTAAATCCACTGACTTTTTAAAGTCCAAAAAAATCCAACAGAATCTCAATTGAATACACCCTCCTTAATTGGCTGCAAAATTTCAAATCATTCCTAAAAAAATTCTTCACATTTAATTGGATGCATTTTCACCTTCCAAACTTCATCTGCAATTCAACTACACCGATCTATTCGACTAATTTGATAATTCAAAATAGTAATCAATAAAAAAAATAATAAAACATATAGAAGAGTAACACATCATAAATGAAAAAAGCATAAGGTTATGCAACAATAAGTGAATAGGATAATGCGTATTATAATACATATAGACAATGTTTCATGCATTGGTGTATGAATATGAATATGTATATGCAAACTAAATTGCATTCTAATATGTATATTGAAGTGCATATATTCCGGGGCAGTAGAAACAAATCAATCCTATCAGAATGATTTGGACTAATGGTGAATTGTAGTGGAGAATGGAGGGTTTTAAGGGGGTTTCCGGCTACCCTTTTCTGGTTTTTTCATCTAATTCGAAACTCATTTGAAAGATTGGATTTTGATCAAGAAATTGAGAAAATGGAATGGGAATTTGTGTATGACCTAACTAGCATAATGATATCCGGGTATAAGAGAAACAAAAAAACACAGAAATTCTCATATCACAGCACCAAATTCTGAAAATAAGTGAATTTTTAGGACTGGAATTTTGCTATATGCCCTCCTTTCTTCTTCACCTCAACCACTCTCAACAATGGTGTCAATTCAAATATCTCAATGGAAATCGTCAAGGGCCCCTTCACACCATCCTTTAATCCTTCCAAACTCACTCTACAATCCTTTTTCCTCATTGTGAAACTCACAATCTTTGCAATTTCCTCCAATTTGTATATAATGTTTGCAATTGGTGCCCCTGTAATGAACCCGTAAGAATTAATATATATAATCTTCAACAGTGTTGTCGTATCAACATCGTCGTTGCTGGAGTGTACCTATACCGACCTCCCGTCTTAGTCGTCATCCCCTCCAAGCAGGGACGGTCCCAGGTAGTGCCCGGGGGCCCATGGGCCCCCCACTGATTTTTATTTTTATATATATATTTCTTCGGTCTCGTAATTATTCGTTCACTTTTTTATTGAGACATCTCAAGGTATTTAGCACACTTATAATACAATATGTGAATAATCCTAAAAATTAATAATCTTACTACATTATTTTATTTTCAAAATTGTCACTCATTTTCGATACACATTCTTTCCAACATCTCACTAAATTATCTTTAAACCTCACTAAATCACCCAAAAATATACTCTCCTGCATTATTTTATTTTTAAAATTGTCATTCATTTTGATCCACATTCTTCCGTACACCTCACTAGATCACATTTAAACAAGCACTAAATCAACCAAAATACTTCTCATTTATTTGACCTCACTAAACTCCCTTTTAAGGGGTGTATTCAATTGAGATTCTGTTGGATTTTTTTGGACTTTTAAAATCTGGGGGTATTCAATCCGGATTTTTAAAAGTCTTTCAAAATTTTGAAGTATTCAATACGGATTTTAAAAAGTCTTTAGAAATCTTTAGGTATTCAACAATCTATGATTTTAATACTCTATGAATTTCGTTGGATTCTCCTTCAAAAATATAAATAAATTTCACTATTCAAAATCTCTTCTAAAAACTAGAGATTTCAGCGGAAAAAACAGAAGAAAAAAAAAATTTGTTGTTCTTCTAACAAAATTTCAAAGTCTCCTTTGAAAGCACATACATACATTCCTGCTGTAATTCGAACCACAAAATCACA
This sequence comes from Galeopsis tetrahit, assembly GCA_963675135.1. NCBI lineage: Eukaryota > Viridiplantae > Streptophyta > Magnoliopsida > Lamiales > Lamiaceae > Galeopsis > Galeopsis tetrahit. Next base: position 69,183,165 of record OY776123.1, read on the forward strand.
GCCCTCTTCTTCAAACGAAATAATATCAAGAAACGTAACTATATTATTCAATAAGCATCACAGTATCGTGAAAAAGATTACATCATCTCTGTATTTTAAAATTATGTTCTGTCTTTAAAAATGATAGTATATCGTTAAGATCTCAAGAACATTTATTCACGATCTTAAAGTTATTTCGTGGTGTTCGATATCATCTAAAAGATTTTGGTGGTCAAGGTCGTTACCCCTGAAATGCAATTGAGTTATTCAATCTTCGCGAGAGATTTTTTGGTATTTTCAAATCGTCATTCACAATTTTCAAAACCCACCTCTGTTCTCATTTCAAACACAAGCAGAGTTAGTATTGGCTGAATTACATAACTTTCTTCGAAAAGAATGTCATGAATCTCGGAGAAAATTTAGAATTGTTTTCTCAAAGCCAATTACAACACACCGTGGAAATGAAGATGAGAATAATAATGATGAATAATAAAAAAAAAGAGAATATTACCTAATAAGGTCACTTTTATAGACTATTAAACAACTAAAACATACAACTTTTAAAATTTCCTAATAAGGTCATTTTTGTGTCAAAAAACCGTATTTGCCCTTTATATTAACATAACCTCTTAATTAATAGATTTTACACCTTAATTTGAAATTTAAATTCAAACATCAATTCCCCAATTATAGGGCATATTAAAAAAAACGGAAAAGTCTTATATACACCCTACACATGCAATTTTTATTTATATTCATACTCACTTTAAATCTCTAATATAATTTCCGAAAAATCAAAAAAATAATCAAAACACTTTCAGCGATGATGCTGAGGAGCTCTTCGACCCCTGTTCTCGGATCTCTTCTTTCATCCTTCTCCGAAAGCCCTCAACACCCAAATCACAATCATTCCATCAAACTATCATCTAATTACGATGTAGGATTTCACAATATTTTCAAATCAGTAACGAATTCCCCCTCAGTTTCCGAGAAATGCGGGTTTCGAAGAGTTCAATCTGAAGGAAATTTTGTAGATTCTGGCCATAAAAATGCTCACAAACCAAGCTTAGAGGCAATCCAGTCTTTCTCGAGCTGCGAGGATTATGATAGCGATGACGAATCGGAAGGAAGTTCCGATCGATTTGTGATGCGAAATTCGGTTTCTTCTCAACAGGGGACAAGGAGTGTTAATGTAGGGTTTTTTCAAGGTGGAGGGAAGATGTATCTGGCGGCGGGGACTGGGGTTTTGGAGATTGATGGAGGCGGGTGCGGCAACTAATTCCGGGGCCGATGCCTTCCTCACCCATTTTTGTAGCTTGGTTGTAAGAATTGATCAGGTAATTGAACGAAAAACTGTTATTTAGAGAAATGGGTGGTGTTTAGAGGACATTACAACAAAATCAACGAATAATTGAGAGGATTTCGCATCGGAATCGCTAAAATCAGGTCAAAATGCTTGGCCGTGATTTTCTTTTTCAAATGTACTGTTGTGCTCGAGTGTTCGTGTGATTTTGATGATTTATTTGGCTTTTTTTGTTACAACATTTAAATGGATTTATTTGCTGATCGTCCTTTTTTATGTAGCTTTTGGAAATGTTTTGATGTGCATATTTCCCTGTAACTATAGATATGCACATTACCGTATGCATGTATATATGCATATCGTATAGTGCATTTCACATATGCACATATATAAAATGCATGTACCCCCGTTTTCAGTGCATATTAAACTTCATAATCTATCTTCATATATGTATGCATATTCAAACAATGGGTTTTCTTTCCTTTTCTCACGGTGTTGATTTTCTTGAATGAAATTTTTTGCCGGAAACAATGGGTTTTCTTTCCTTGAAATCTCTCCGATGATGTCTGCAGATTTTTTAACTTTATTTGTTTGAATAATTAACAATTAATTCGAATTGCTTAATTTTAGGAATTTTTTAATAATTGGAAGGTGCATATAATTAGGAACTGCATTAATTCAAAATTATTAATTTCAAATTATTAATATTTATTAATTTCGAATTATTTAAATTGGTAAAGGGCAACAATGTCTTATTAGGTGCCATTTTGACTCTAATAGATTTAAAAAAAAAACCTATGCCCTATTAGATAAATCTCTTAGTGAAATGACCTTAACAATAATTTCCCAAAAAAATAATTCTGAACTAATATATTTTTGGTATTTTTTCTACATAATTTAGATAATTTTTTTTATATACAAGTGTGTTCAATATACGTTTGCATCCATAGTTTTAGGGGCGTAGTTTATGGAAATCCATGTAAATTAAAAAAAAATGTGTATTTTAGAATCCTGTCAAATCTATGAAAATCCATATAAATCAATAAAAAAGTCAGTCAAACTCTGCATAGAGTCTATGCATTTTCTAAATCCACTGAGTTTTTAAAGTCCAAAAAACTCCAACAGAATCTCAATTGAATACACCCTCCTAAATCTCACTAAATCACTCAAAATACTCTTCATTTATTTGACCTCACACATCACTAAAAATTTAAAAGTGAACTTGTTAAGGTATGCAAGATCACTGAATAGGGAGATATATTTTAAGTTCTACATTTGTTGACTAATGTCACAACGAGGATGCACGTTAAATTTTAACATTGTTTCACTTATTATGAGTTAAAACAAATTAATTTTTTTTTAAACATAACAAAAGTCGTTAAATTTAAATTAGTAAATTGAGGTCTATTGAAAATTTTATAATGAATTTTTGTTTGTAGATGAGTTAAAACAAATTAATTTTATAATGAGTTAAAACAAATTAATTTTTTTATAATATTATTTTTTATTTATAGTATTGCAAATCGGGCCCCCCAATCCAAAATTTCTGGGTCCGTCACTGCCTCCAAGGCCGAATCTGAACGAGTCATAACCCGAATTAGAGAAAGTAGGATTTGGTAAAGTCAGCAAAGATCGTAAATCATGCCTATAATTAAGGGATTGAGCAGCTGCACAAATTATGGAATTTAAAATTTGATTTAATTTTTTATTTTCGAAAATAATGGTTGATATATATGTATATTATGGGTAGTTTAGGTTTTTTTAACTTTAATTTGAATCTAATAGACAATTTTTAAACTTGTTGTCCCTATTTGTTGAATGTGCTATAGGAATGACTCTAGTAAACATTCTCAAAAATATTTTCTTTGATACCAAGAATGAAGGTAGTATCATAAATTATTCAGCCGACACAATGCATCGCATACCAATTTTCCAGTACTAAAAACTTCTTTTCTTGTAGTGTATATCAGAGACATATTAGACATAAGAATATGATTAGCATAAAATCTATCATCAAATCCACACTAACCAAAAAGGACTCGAATTTCGAATGAGATCACTTGTTCCAATTTTGATGTTTCACATCTTATTCCAATATATGAATAATTGATATGTTATATTAAAAAATAATTAACGTTCTATAATATTGGGGGCGACGTGTGTTAAAAATTCAAAAGGGTGGAATAATGTTGGGGGTGACGTGTGTTAAAAATTCAAAAGGGTGGAATATAAGTGGAACGTGAACCTCTCAAATTTCTTGTAACTGAATATATAGGATATTAGATAACTTTTGCAAACAAATATATGATGCAGCATACAAAGGTAAAACAGAGTACATCTTATCCATTTTCACGTAAACTCCTATGAATTATGCCCCAAAATGAAACACAATTTACACCGATTTCACTTGGACAAGAATATACTGCATTATTCAACACGAATCATGCTTTAGGCAATTATTTTAGAATCAGAACTCACTTAACTAGTAACATTCAATCAGAGACATACTTTTATTAATAAGACATACTATTTTTTTTGGACAATCTGACCTTCAGACCATGTTTGGCTTGAATTATGATAGAGTCACTAGGAGAGACTGTATGACCCTCCACAAGTTGAATATTATAATGATATATAATTGTAGCAGCCACCATTTTCATCTGAATGAAAGCCATCTCTTTCCCCAAACACGCCCTTGGGCCGGCGTTAAACGCTGGGAACTTGTACGACGGCTCATGCCTAATCCCTCCGCTTGGCGTAATCCATCTCTCAGGCTTGAATTGCAGCCTGTCTTTTCCCCACACACTCTCCATTCTTCCCACTGAATAGAACGAAATCCCGACTCTAGCATTCTCTTGGATGTAATTCCCACTCGGTAGATTATCTGGTCGAATTGGAGCTTTGTGCTGCAAAGCAAGAGGAGGGAACAATCTCAAAGACTCACACAAAGCTCCATGGAGGTAAATCAGCTTCCGCGACTCTTGAACAGAGAAGCGCCTCCATTTGTTCACCTGCAATTCCGTTTCAATCTCTTGTCGGATCTTTGTTTCTGCTTCAGGATTTAGAGCAATTAGCCAGAAAAGCCACGTCAGACAAGAGCTCGTGGTGTCTCTACCTGCAAACATCAAACTTAAAGCAGTATCCCTCAGGAACTCTGTAGAATCTCCCTTTTTCTCACCGTACGCCTTTCTGAACCATTCTAACAAATTGAAGTCACTCTTGGGATCTCCCTGGTTTGCTAGAATGCGTGGATATATGAATTCATCGAAGGCCTTCCAAGCTTGTGTAAGCTTCTTCTCTTTGCCAATTCCAAGCCATTTCTGCAGCTTCCAGATGCTCTCAGGCACTAGGTGTCTGTGCAGCAGAGCTTCAACGGCGTCGTTGAACGCCTTCTCGCAAGGAATGTATGGCATATCAATGCACAAACTGCCTGGATCAAAATCCAACACCAATTTGCAGATACTGTCAAAAGTGAGCCTCTGGAATATATCCTGCAAATCAGCCTCTTTTTTAAATTTGCAGATATAATCAAGAACAGGTACAAGTCCACTTTCCACCTTTTCCCAAACGGAACTCTCCAACAAAGCGTAGAACTTTGAGTTACTCATGAATGATTGAGTGGTTCCCCGGTGAAATTCCCAGAGTTGAAAATCAGCATTGAAAATCCCATCTCCCAAGATTTCAAAAATCTTGTTGAATTCAGGGCCCTTTGGATAGTTTGAGAAGTTCTTGCTGAGAATATGGTGAATATTGGTGGGATCACTGGTCATCAGCATGTCCATGGTGCAAAACCAGGGGCCTTTCCACTCGAAGGTGCCACCATTTTCAGTTAGAATATCTGTTGTATAATCATGGACGCGATGAGAATTCAGCACAAGTCCCGGCAGCATTCCGACCACCGGCCAGTTCGTCGGGGAGTAGCATTTTTTCCCTTTGTTAAATCTCCAAAGAAAAAAAATGAGTACAGTGAGAGCAATAAAGAAAATCTCAGGAAATTCATACATGGCCATTTGAGAATCCGAGAGTTGGATATAGTCCAAGTGTTCTGTCTAAATGCAGATCCGGGGGCAATAAGTAGACAAAGCTGTTAGCCTTTAGTTGGAATTTGAAAATAAAAGATATACATATAATTAAACTTAGTTCATTTCCTACCTAAAAAAGTGAGTGTCCATTCAAGTGGGTAATAAGAAAACTAATATAAATAATTTAATTTCACAACATTCTATAAAAGGGACGGCTTTTACATGATATGCACTTTTTTAATAGTATAAAAGTCTTTAATAAAAAATATATTCACTGAGGGATCTAGGTGGGACTGTTCCATTATCATCCCATGGCATCTTGTATAACACAGTACATGCAAGCCTAGGAAAACTGTGAATATCTTTAGAATTCGGGAGAGGAGGAGTATGCAACAGAGGATCAACAGGATCCAACTATGGGGTACTTAGTTTTGTCGGACAATGCTTTTAGGGCACTCTCGGAGGAGAAATTAGACACATCACTTGTCAATCACCGATCTTCTAAAGGATAGTTGGTGTTGGAGGATGCTTTACAGGATAAGAGGGGGTCACCTTGACCCTGTTGGGGTGTCGACCTCCACGCATCAGCATTTCACTCGGGCGGCAGCCCGGAAGGCCGCCACTAGAGCGAAGGGTTCCACTTCCACTAGGGTGCTTTTCCAGCCAAAGCGTATTATTAAGAAGACTCATGAGCCTCTTTCCCACCTCCGTGAACGGGCCATTCATGACCTCACACATGCTTCTACGGCTGCTCACTTTGATGAGTTGAACAAAGGACGAAGTGTCCCAGAGATATAACCAATGTGTCATTTATGGTAGAAGATTCCAATTTGACTGAGCTCGCGGGTGTGGCGTTGGTCTTGGAAGGTCCGCCTCATATGTTGCAAGTATCCCTTCACAATCGTTGGTCGGATATGTTGCATTTATATACCGTACATTTTATTATCACTAAACATTGTTATAAAATATATATTCAATCTTAAGAGATAACCAACGCGTACCTCTCTTAACTAACTAACTCCCTTATTTTCCATACTAGCACGTCCCCTCAAGCAGGACAGATGGAGACAAACGCGAACCTTAGATCAGAAGAATTCAAAAAGTGAACGAGGAAGGCTCTTTGGGAAGATGTCAACAATTTGTAAGTTGGATGGGACAAACTGAGTTATTAGACGATCGGCGACCACCAATTCACGAACAAAGTGATAGTAAATATCAATGGGTTTGGTACGTTTGTGCGTGACATGATTTTGTCTTAGGAAGAGAACACTCTTGTTGTCGCATAAGAGATGAGGAACATAAGCTGGAAGGGCATGGAATTCTTTGAACAGTGAAGACCCATATTACTTTAGAGGCAATGTGAGACATTTCTCGATATTCTAATTCGCAGCTGGATGTTTCTTCGCACTCCAAAAGATTAAGTTAGGTTTGAGATAAATGGAGTATTTGTTTGTTGATCGGCGAGTATCTAGACAGCGAGCCCAGTCAATATCTGAATGGGCAAGCAAGTGAAAGGGTCCTCAGGAAAAGTCAAGGCTGAAGTGGATGATAGCCATCACATAGCGAAGAGTTTGTTTGATCGCCTGAAAGTGATCAATGGTGGGAGTGAATTGAAATTGACTGATTGTGTTGACAACAAAAGAAATATATAGGGGGTGTAAGGGTAAGATACTGGAGAGCGCCGACCAGTGAGCGTATAAAGCTAGATCAGGAAAGGGAGATCCATTGGCTCGTAAGTGATCTGTCAAGGATAACGGAGTGGGAACAATTTTAGAATTGAGCATGTCAGCACGGATGACAATGTCGCAAGCATATATATTTTGTTTGATAGAGAAAAACACTTGAATTCGTGTAAGAAATCTCTAGACCAAGAAAATAACTTTGTTTACCTAAGTCTTTAATTGTAAATTCTTTTTTAATACGAGGTATGCGGAGAGTAATGTGTGTAAGTTGACTTCTAGTAATTGTTATATCATCAACATAAACGAGAAGGCAAGGGATATAGTCTCTCTATTTAAATACAAAGAGTGAAGTGTCAGATTTACTTTCGATGAAAAAGCCAAGGGTGAGGAGAAAATCATTTAACCGTTGAAACCATGCTCGAGGAGCTTGATTAAGGTCGTAGATGACTCTATTTAGGCAGCGGACATAGTATAGGCGAGTAGGGTCCAGGAAACCTGGAGGTTCCATATAAACTGGCTTGTTGAAGCGATCATGCAGAAAGACATTATTGACATCTAATTAGCGAAGAGACTTTGTTGAGGACAGCGAGAGAGATAATGACGCAAATGGTAGAAGCTTTGACCACCACACTGAATGTGTGATCATAGTCGAACCTAGAAAGTTGAGAAAACCCTTTAGGCGATCAAAGTTTTCCGTTGGAGAAAATATTTGTTCAAAAAACCCATTTAGAGCCAATAATATTTTCATTTTTTCGGCAAGGAACCAAAGTCCAAGTTTGATTTGAATGGAGATCTTTGAGCTCATCATCCATGGCGGTGATCTATTTAGTATATTTGGCGTCAGTTTTGAACCCTTATGGTCCTTTTGTAGAATCAACTGTGACGAGAAGAGCATTATGTGCAAGAAAAGATGTGTTTGCAGGATACTTAAGTTTGAATATCCCAAATTTTGATCGAGTTCGCATAGGATGAGTCGGGCTAACAATGTCTAGACAATGAGGAGGCGAGGTGACGCGAGGAACTGTGGGAGTGAGATAGAGGAGACTGGGGAAGGCGAGTAGGTTGGGATGATAAGCGGGCAGGAGGGATCTTCAAGAAAGATACATGTTGAGCATTATTTGGAGAAAGGATAGGGAGTCGGTGTCGGGCGAGCAGATGATGAGTACATCAAGATAGGTGTCGAGTCAACAAAGGATGAGTAATCAAGATGATGAGAGTACGAGGGGTCAAGGATAGTGTTGTAATTAAGGAAAAGTTTGCTCTTTAAATCTAGTGTGGCGAGTAATATAGATGCGAGACGAGATAGGATATCTAGACAATACAATCCTTTATGGCGAGAACTGTAACCTATAAAAACACATGGAAGACTGCGAGGAGATAATTTGTTAGCAGTATAGTCACGTAGACATGGAAAAACATGAAAACCAAATACATGTAAGTTCTCAAAATTTGGCGGGGTCAAGAAGGGGAGTTCAAAAGACGCTTTATGTTGTTAATAATCAGAAAAATAATTAAAATTATATTTCGTCGCTAATATTTTGCGTGGAAATAGAAATTTGTGTGGTTGATTTCTTAGTATTAATATTTACGATGAAATTAAAATATTTCATCGTTAAAATAGCAACAAATTATTTTATTTTGTTGTTAATAATCAGAATAACAATGAAAATTATATTTTGTCGCTAATATTTTGTTATGGAAAAAGAAGTTTTTGTGGCTAGTTTCTTAGAATTAATATTTTCGACAAACTTAAAATATTTTACTGGTATATATATTAGCAACAAATTGTTTTATTTTGTTTTTAATAATTAGAACTACAATGAAAATTATATTTCGTCGCCAATATTTTGCGATGAAATAGAATTTTTTGTAGCTAATTTCTTGGAATTAATATTTGCGACGAAATTAAAATATTTCATGGCTACACTAGCAACAAATTGTTTTATTTTGTTGTTAATACAAGACAATAGTGAAATTATATTTAGTCACTATTATTTTGCAATGAAGTATAATTTTTGTGGCTAATTTCTTGGAATTAATATTTGCGATTAAATTTAAATATTTCACCACTAAACTTGCAACAAATTGTTTTATTTTGTTTTCAATAATCAGAACAACAATGAAAATTATATTTCTTTGCTAATATTTTAGCAACAAAATTAAAATGTTTGTGTCAAAATTAATTTTGTGAATTTAATATTTGCGAGGAGATTAAAATGGATATAATATAAATAAGACCTAAATTTTCTAGAAGCTTTATGGTGTCAAAGTTAGCATGGCCTAAGCGACTATGTTAGAGCTCAAAAGAGCCTTGTTTTTATTGTGAATGGCACAGCGAGAAAAGAGTCATGAGTATGTTCAATAATATAGAGACCATTCTCACGTCCTCCCCGAGCAAAAACCAATCTAGTGTCTCGATTCGGAATATCAAATGAAGAATCAGTGAAGACAACAATTACAGGATATTCAATGTGAATTTAAGAAAAACAAATTAAATTTCATCTGAAATCTGATCCCAAAATCCATGCTAACAAAATTGTATGTAAAAATATTGGAAAAACAGTTCACTCTTTTTTTAATTATGCGATATATTTGTATGTAAATTTAATTTACTATTACATTTATTATATGTGCATATTTTGTTAATATATTTTATGTAACTCAAATCTGGTTACTTTTTTACCACATGGTCTTAATTCAAATCTGGTTACTTTGATTCTGAAGCACCCGGGTGCAAATAAAATAGAGGATTATCGACATATTGTATTGGGGATTTTTTTGTACAAAGGAATCTCCAATATCATGGCCTCTCGTCTTGGTCCCATACCTAGTGAGATATCGTCGCCATTTCAGATCGGATTTATTCCGGATAGAAGCATACATCATTGCATCGCGTTAGCTTCGAACGGTATTAACTCCTTGGACAGGACATGGGTGCATGGCCATATGGCGTTGAAAATTGATATTCGCAAAGCTTTTGATACAGTGTGTTGGGATTTTCTCTTAGAAGTGATGAAGAATTTGGGTTTTTGTGCAAAATTCTGAGACATTATTAGTTGCATACTTCATTCAGCAAGATTGTCGATTATAATCTCGGGACAACCGCACGGTTACTTTCACTGCTCGCAAGGGGTTAGACAAGGCGACTCTTTGCCCACCCACCCACCCCCCATTATGTTTTGCATAGCAGAAGAAATATTAGCATTAATTTTGAATCGTATGGAAGAGGTGGGCAGCCCACTGCCAGCTTGTGTTAGGTGGGGTTTAACAGGTCCTCTATTCTTATTTTATGTGGATGATATACTGATATTTAGCAGGGCCAACAGATTTTCCACACGCGCTATTAGAGACGCGCTGTTCATATATGGGGTTTTGTCGAGTCAGCTTTTTAACCCACAAAAATAAAGTGCTTATTTCGGAAAGCATGTCTCTTACAACAACAAAACATATGTGAGACTAATCTTGGGTATGATGGAAAGGGGTCTATCGTTTATATATTTGGGTGCTCCTCTATTTAAAGGTGTTCCCAAATCAGTCCATTTTCGACAATTAGCATATCGAGTATTGGGCACATTTGCAATGTGGAAAGGGACCTCACTATCAATGGCAGGTCAGGTATGTTTGGTCAATCATGTCATCACATCGTCAATGGTTGATTCGGGTGGAATTTACACATTTTAGATGCATATTTGAAGCTCATTTGATGTTGATTTCATGGAATTATACATTGCATATGATTTTTTAAGCCGAAATGAGAGATAGGTTGTGTTTTGTCGGTTTTGTAGGAAATATGATGGAATTTGGAGTAAAACACATACCACAAGTGATCGGACCTGAAAGAGGAGTGCACGGTTGGATTCGTCTCGAGAAACGGAGTGGATTAGCCAAAGGAATCGAGTCAATCCGACATCCGAGGCGAAGATTAGACAAGGAAACGAGAGGACGTGCCAAAAGACAAGTGGCCGGGTAGATTCCACACGGCCGGGTAGACACCACACGGCCGGGTAGAATCGACCCGGCCGGGTCATTTCAACTCGGCCAAGGTGCGAAATGGAGTTGGTTCGTATTTGGCCCGGGTGGGACCCACCCGGCCGGGTGGGATTCGACCCGGGCAAAGCCAAAAATGAAGCAAGATCGTATTTCGCCCGGGTGGATTCGACCCGGGCAAGGCTAAAAAAGGATTTGGTTCGTATTTTGGCCGGGTGGCATGCCCGGGTGGGAGCCACCCGGCCGGGTCACATCAATCTCGGGGTGTTTTGGCCATTTTCTCCAATTTCGAAGGGCTAAAGTGCAAAAACTCATTTTTGGAATCCTTGCAGCATATAAAAGGAGCCCTATTTCAGTTTTGGAAGATATACAACACCTTGGAGAGCAATTCACACACAATCACACATAGTTATAGGTGTTTTTCATATTTTTGCAATTTCATTTCATAGATAGCTTAGATTCTTGTTTAGTTTGAGAATTCAAGTGAAGATTTCCATTGGGCTTTGTAAGTAATTGAAGTTTGTAGCTACATTTCAAGTTTTAAGGTGATATCTCTTTAATTCTCATTTCAATTTCCCAATCTTATTTCTTATCTTCAATTTCTTAATTGTTATGGATTTTGTGATTTCTTGCATTCTAGCCATGGATTTCTATCTTAGAACCATGGGCTAAGTCTTAATTGCCTAGGGTGTTGAAGTTTTGGTGGTTAAGTGGTGTAATTATGGATTAATTGCATGATTAGCTTAGGAATTGGGTGTATATGCTTCTAGTGTGGTAATTTGCATGATTCAATTAGTTAATTCACCCTATTAGCTAGCATTCTTAGTTGTGTCGATTTCAACGACCGTATTGGATTGCATGATTAGGAATGTGTGTATGAGCTTGAATTAATCGATTAGAATTAACATAGTAATTAGCTACACCGACCGGGGGTTAGTTGCTTAGATAGACGACGCTAGACACTAGTCGATTAGAGGTCGTCTATTAGATTAGTGAAAGGGCGTCTCATAAACATTAGTACCGTGTTGAACGTGTTTATGAGACACTATCCTAAGATCTTATGGCATTGATTAGACGATATAATTGCTAGTTAATGCACGTGTTCACCTAGGCCTCACAAGGGATTGGTCGACACACACGAGTGATAGCCTTTAGCTCTACCCAACGCATTAGGTTTAATTTGTGTATTTTTGCCCAATAATTCACCACACAACCTACAAAATGGATACACCCGAGGCAATACCTTCTCACCTTGCACTTTCGAAAGGAAGTTAGATATCTTGTTGTTGCTTTTGTTCATTTCTTTTTGTTTAGTTAAACTAGTTTCGTACTTGTGTTTTTAAATTCCCAAAAATCCAAACAAATGAGCTTAGTTACTACAATAGCATGATAACTTGCAACTTTAGGGATTCATTGACACTCAATTAAGTCCTTGGAACGAAAATATACTTGGAAAAACTTATCCAAAAATACGAACAAGTCAATGACATTATTGATTCGGGTGGAATTTACACGTTTTAGATGCATATTTGAAGCTCATTTGATGTTGATTTCATGGAATTATACATTGAATATGATTGTTTAAGCCGAAATGAGAGATAGGTTGTGTTTTGTCGGTTTTGTAGGAAATATGATGGAATTTGGAGTAAAACACATACCACAAGTGATCGGACCTGAAAGAGGAGTGCACGGTTGGATTCGTCTCGAGAAACGGAGTGGATTAGCCAAAGGAATCGAGTCAATCCGACATCCGAGGCGAAGATTAGACAAGGAAACGAGAGGACGTGCCAAAAGACAAGTGGCCGGGTAGATTCCACACGGCCGGGTAGACACCACACGGCCGGGTAGAATCGACCCGGCCGGGTCATTTCAACTCGGCCAAGGTGCGAAATGGAGTTGGTTCGTATTTGGCCCGGGTGGGACCCACCTGGCCGGGTGGGATTCGACCCGGGCAAAGCCAAAAATGAAGCAAGATCGTATTTCGCCCGGGTGGATTCGACCCGGGCAAGGCTAAAAAAGGATTTGGTTCGTATTTTGGCCGGGTGGCATGCCCGGGTGGGAGCCACCCGGCCGGGTCACATCAATCTCGGGGTGTTTTGGCCATTTTCTCCAATTTCGAAGGGCTAAAGTGCAAAAACTCATTTTTGGAATCCTTGCAGCATATAAAAGGAGCCCTATTTCAGTTTTGGAAGATATACAACACCTTGGAGAGCAATTCACACACAATCACACATAGTTATAGGTGTTTTTCATATTTTTGCAATTTCATTTCATAGATAGCTTAGATTCTTGTTTAGTTTGAGAATTCAAGTGAAGATTTCCATTGGGCTTTGTAAGTAATTGAAGTTTGTAGCTACATTTCAAGTTTTAAGGTGATATATCTTTAATTCTCATTTCAATTTCCCAATTCTCTTATTTCTTATCTTCAATTTCTTAATTGTTATGGATTTTGTGATTTCTTGCATTCTAGCCATGGATTTCTATCTTAGAACCATGGGCTAAGTCTTAATTGCCTAGGGTGTTGAAGTTTTGGTGGTTAAGTGGTGTAATTATGGATTAATTGCATGATTAGCTTAGGAATTGGGTGTATATGCTTCTAGTGTGGTAATTTGCATGATTTAATTGGTTAATTCACCCTATTAGCTAGCATTTTTAGTTGTGTCGATTTCAACGACCGTATTGGGTTGCATGATTAGGAATGTGTGTATGAGCTTGAATTAATCGATTAGAATTAACATAGTAATTAGCTACACCGACCGGGGGTTAGTTGCTTAGATAGACGACGCTAGACACTAGTCGATTAGAGGTCGTCTATTAGATTAGTGAAAGGGCGTCTCATAAACATTAGTAACCGTGTTGAACGTGTTTATGAGACACTATCCTAAGATCTTATGGCATTGATTAGACGATATAATTGCTAGTTAATGCACGTGTTCACCTAGGCCTCACAAGGGATTGGTCGACACACACGAGTGATAGCCTTTAGCTCTACCCAACGCATTAGGTTTAATTTGTGTATTTTTGCCCAATAATTCACCACACAACCTACAAAATGGATACACCCGAGGCAATACCTTCTCACCTTGCACTGTCGAAAGGAAGTTAGATATCTTGTTGTTGCTTTTGTTCATTTCTTTTTGTTTAGTTAAACTAGTTTCGTACTTGTGTTTTTAAATTCCCAAAAATCCAAACAAATGAGCTTAGTTACTACAATAGCATGATAACTTGCAACTTTAGGGATTCATTGACACTCAATTAAGTCCTTGGAACGAAAATATACTTGGGAAAACTTATCCAAAAATACGAACAAGTCAATGACATTATTGATTCGGGTGGAATTTACACGTTTTAGATGCATATTTGAAGCTCATTTGATGTTGATTTCATGGAATTATACATTGAATATGATTGTTTAAGCCGAAATGAGAGATAGGTTGTGTTTTGTCGGTTTTGTAGGAAATACGATGGAATTTGGAGCAAAACACATACCACAAGTGATCGGACCGGAAAGAGGAGTGCACGGTTGGATTCGTCTCGAGAAACGGAGTGGATTAGCCAAAGGAATCGAGTCAATCCGACATCCGAGGCGAAGATTAGACAAGGAAATAAGAGGACGTGCCAAAAGACAAGTGGCCGGGTAGATTCCACACGGCCGGGTAGACACCACACGGCCGGGTAGAATCGACCCGGCCGGGTCATTTCAACTCGGCCAAGGTGCGAAATGGAGTTGGTTCGTATTTGGCCCGGGTGGGACCCACCCGGCCGGGTGGGATTCGACCCGGGCAAAGCCAAAAATGAAGCAAGATCGTATTTCGCCCGGGTGGATTCGACCCGGGCAAGGCTAAAAAAGGATTTGGTTCGTATTTTGGCCGGGTGGCATGCCCGGGTGGGAGCCACCCGGCCGGGTCACATCAATCTCGGGGTGTTTTGGCCATTTTCTCCAATTTCGAAGGGCTAAAGTGCAAAAACTCATTTTTGGAATCCTTGCAGCATAAAGGAGCCCTATTTCAGTTTTGGAAGATATACAACACCTTGGAGAGCAATTCACACACAATCACACATAGTTATAGGTGTTTTTCATATTTTTGCAATTTCATTTCATAGATAGCTTAGATTCTTGTTTAGTTTGAGAATTCAAGTGAAGATTTCCATTGGGCTTTGTCAGTAATTGAAGTTTGTAGCTACATTTCAAGTTTTAAGGTGATATCTCTTTAATTCTCATTTCAATTTCCCAATTCTCTTATTTCTTATCTTCAATTTCTTAATTGTTATGGATTTTGTGATTTCTTGCATTCTAGCCATGGATTTCTATCTTAGAACCATGGGCTAAGTCTTAATTGCCTAGGGTGTTGAAGTTTTGGTGGTTAAGTGGTGTAATTACGGATTAATTGCATGATTAGCTTAGGAATTGGGTGTATATGCTTCTAGTGTGGTAATTTGCATGATTCAATTGGTTAATTCACCCTATTAGCTAGCATTCTTAGTTGTGTCGATTTCAACGACCGTATTGGGTTGCATGATTAGGAATGTGTGTATGAGCTTGAATTAATCGATTAGAATTAACATAGTAATTAGCTACACCGACCGGGGGTTAGTTGCTTAGATAGACGACGCTAGACACTAGTCGATTAGAGGTCGTCTATTAGATTAGTGAAAGGGCGTCTCATAAACATTAGTAACCGTGTTGAACGTGTTTATGAGACACTGTCCTAAGATCTTATGGCATTGATTAGACGATATAATTGCTAGTTAATGCACGTGTTCACCTAGGCCTCACAAGGGATTGGTCGACACACACGAGTGATAGCCTTTAGCTCTACCCAACGCATTAGGTTTAATTTGTGTATTTTTGCCCAATAATTCACCACACAACCTACAAAATGGATACACCCGAGGCAATACCTTCTCACCTTGCACTTTCGAAAGGAAGTTAGATATCTTGTTGTTGCTTTTGTTCATTTCTTTTTGTTTAGTTAAACTAGTTTCGTACTTGTGTTTTTAAATTCCCAAAAATCCAAACAAATGAGCTTAGTTACTACAATAGCATGATAACTTGCAACTTTAGGGATTCATTGACACTCAATTAAGTCCTTGGAACGAAAATATACTTGGGAAAACTTATCCAAAAATACGAACAAGTCAATGGTTCACACGATGATGGTGTGTAGATGGCCTCGTGCGCGCAATACTGAAAAGGATTAAGAAAGCAATGAGAAATTTCATTTGGACGGGCAACATTGATAAAAGGGGGCTGGGACAGGTTTCTTGGACTCGAACCATTACGCCAAGATCTGAAGGAGGACTGGGGTTACGCTCAATCTTGTGCGCAAATGACGCCTACCTTCGGAAACTGTCTTGGAATGTCGCTACAGGTTCGGGGTTGTCGATGGATTTTTTGCTTGATCGCTTCATACTGGAAGGTATACTCAGGCCACCTACGATCCATTCCTCAATATGGAGAGTGTTGCGACAACATATGCAGCAAATTGGGGGCCAGGTTAGGTGGATTGCAAGGTCGGCATCGCATGTGAGGTTTTGGCTTGACAATTGGCTAGGTTATATAATAGCGGACAGAGTGGGCATTCCAACTACCTAAAGGAACTATTTTGAGTTTACTATATCAGACTATTTGATCAATGGAGTTTGGTCTCTTGAAGCTAATTCTATACAATATTATCCGCGGATTGTGGATGATATTATGAGGTACAATTTTGCAATGGGTCGGGATGTTCAGATTTGGCCTCTTTCTACAAATGGCAAAATTACAGCTAAGACAACTTATGAGCACTTGTGCCCACATCATCCGGAAGTCGCATGGGAAAGGTGGATTTGGGATAAATGTATCCCGCCCCATCGATCAACAACGTTTTGGCGGGCTGTGTATGGAAAACTCCTAACATGGGACTGTCTGAAATCATTCGGATATGAGGGACCGAATATCTGTTTTTATGTCGCACGGTAAAGGAGTCTCATGATCATTTATTTGGGGAATGCCCTTTCTTCATACACTCGCTCTCAAGGATCATGGATGTTTTTCTTGTTCGACTCATATTGGGGTATGGGTTTTTGGGGTGGTTTACTCAGGCAATTACAATGTATTCCAGAATGTGTTTGATCTTGGAATTATTAAGGAGTTCAGGCTACACTACTCCTTCTAAGCGCGCGCCGGGAGTGATTTTTGTTCGATGGTTATCTCCGGATAGCTATTGGAGTGGTTAAAATTAACACGTACGGGGCTTCGACTAGAGCTCCAGGAATTTCAACGGGGGCTGGAATTTTTTGAAACCATCATGGGGAATATTTGGGGGGGTTTTGCCACACAGCTAGGCATTGGTTTTGCTTTTGAAGCTGAATCGCTAACTACCCTACACGTCATTAAACTTGTGAGCAGCGAGGGTGGACATATATATGGATTGAAAGCGACTCAACCTATGTGGTCCACATGTTATCGAATCCACACGACATGTCATTGATCCCGTACGTGGAAGGCATACGCCTTATGGAAACAAATGTTGAGGCTGAAACAAGCTTGGCTATAAAAGTTCCGCACATATATTGAGAGGGCAACTCAGCAGCTGATTGGATGGCCAACAATGCGACGGAAGTGTACAAATGGTTTTTCATATTTTCTTGATTCCTTGTATTAGAGGATTTATCCCTTTTCCTTGACTGAGGTTTTTCCCTAAGGAGGGTTTTTCTCTACAAGGTTTTTAGTGGGGCTCCAACCTCTTGAATGCAGTGTATTCATATGGCTTTAGGTTTTTTCACTATATAACATCTTATTTCATTCATATATATTTTATGTAATTCTAATTTATTATTATGCTTAAATGTGAATTGTAAGAGTTTGCTTGTAAAACATTTAAATTAATATTTGGATTTATAAAATTTCATGATACTTTTTACAATATTTAATCACATACACATTTTATACTGCATACAAATTAAATTTATTGTATATGTAAGAGTTTTCTTTTAAAATTCTATAATATTAATCTTTTAATAATTAAATTTTCATATATAGTAATAATAGTATTAATTATTTAGTTATTAATATTATACTTGTGCGTGGGATCGTCATGTAATACACATATATATAAATGTAATAATCAGTTAGAATTACATAATGTGAATAATGAATTTGATCATCGTTGACTTGGTGAGTGGGATATTACTTGTATATATAATGATGATTACAAGGTAACAGAATTACACAATTTAAGAAGAAGATAATTACAATAAATATACAAATCCTATATACAAGGAATGTTTGACTCATTCCCTAATATCCCCCGCAAAGCTTGGAACGTATAAACTCAAATGATGGGCGAGGAGGCTCTTCATGAAGATGTCGGCCAACTGAAGATGCGTAGGAACAAAATGGGTCGAGAGTTTGCCAACGATCACAAGTTTACGAACAAAGTGGCAGTCGATGTCGATGTTGTTGGGAATAAAATGATTTTGATTTAGATACCAAAACCCCTGATTGATGATGTACAGATTAGTTGAGATATGCTCAAGTTATTGTTCAGGCAAGTTGTCCCAGAACACTTGAGTATGTAAAATGCTTAAGTTAAAAATCTCAGAAATGTTGTGAGATTTTAGAGTTCAGGATAGTTGTCCAATGCTGAATGTTAGACAGCTTGATAGGTATTAAGTCTTGAGGCCAAAGTTGCTGAAGCATCATGACAGCTGACCAAGTGGACAACTGGGCTGAAGAGATCAAGTACACTAAAGCTGTGCTCATAAATGCAAAAGATCAAGACAGTTGAAGTACAAATGATCAAGACAATTGAATGACAAAAGCTTACAGAAAACACATTCAATGAACATTTATTGCCAATCATGCCTGAACCAAACATTGAAGACTTAGAGCATTAAAGAGTGAAGCATTGAATGAATGTTGGAACATTCTAAAACAGCAGCAAGAATGTTCAGGGAGCTTGTCCCATCTGACCGTTGGTTGAGTGTAGATTCTGCCACAAATCAACCTTGGGAAGTGTGCTTATTTGGAAACTGTCACAAGTCATCTCAGCCGCATTTTTCAGAAGTCAACACATTCATTCAAGCAACCATTGAAGAGCCCTTTTACACAGTGGATAAAAGGAAGTCAAGCTTCTTAGCCGTTTCAATGGTGCTGCAAATAGACATGTTTGAATTGCTATCTCTCCAACGGATAGTTGTTCAAATATGCCTATATATACAGAAGTGATCAAAGGGATTCATAATCCAACTACAAGCTATCAAACTATTATCAAGCTTTCAAAGGAAACCAAGCTATTCACAAGAATCCCAAGTTTCCTGAATCACTTCAAATTAGCTAAGCCATTCTTTGTAAACATCCTAGCTTAGCATTGAGATATCCTAAGCCTTTACATCTGTTCTCATTGTAAAGGATATCTCTACTAGTTGGAACCAAACCTCAAACCTTATCTCATTTAGTGAAGAGAGTGTTTGTTGTAGAAGTGAGGAGTTAAGGACTGTTAGAGTGAAACACAGTCTTAACTCAGTGAGATTGAGCACTAGGACTCAGATTATCCTAGGGATCAAAACACTAAGAGAGTGTTGTTGATCAGTGCACCTTGGCACTATAAAACAAGCTAATTCCATTGTGAAGGAATTATCCTGTTCAATCAGGGAAAGTGGATGTAGGAGCTTGAGTCTCTGAACCACTATAAACTTGTGTGTCTCTTACTTACTGCATTCTTTATTGCATTCATATTCAAACAATTTTCAAAGAACAAACTCTAGTAAGTGAGAAAATTTGTTTTGGACAAAGTCCCTGATAACTGTCTTTTCAGAAATTAACTTGGAGTATTTCTTTAAGTCAAAGGCCAACCACATTCCGCACTTAGCAACTCTTTTAGATATCTAGCCAACTGATTACTCAATAGCAATCAGTAGGACAAGTATCTATCAAAGTTCACACTCAGGCCAGTTGTGAGACAACCTGCCTGATAAGACCAGTTTTGTTAAAAAGAAAAGAATTTGCATACACAAGTGCATTCCCCCCCCCCCATACACTTGTGTTATACTCCACCAAGGACCAACAAGTGGTATCAGAGCAGGGGTTCATAGACCACTGCTTCTGAAAATCCAACTGATTTTCAAAATCAAATTTTCTGTGGTCACTGAACTGATCCAAATTTCTGAAAATTTTATCTGTGTTCATCCTATATTACATCTGTTGAAATGGCTAACAATGCAGTTCCAGGAGATGCTGTCAACACCATCAACAATATGGGTCCAAACCAAGTCAACCATATTTCTCATCACAAATTGCCAATGTTCTCAATTGAGAACTATGATTTCTGGAAGATCAGGATGAGAGCACATCTTGCTTGTCAGCATGATGAGATGCTTAAAGTCATCACCAGAGGGCCCTTCACATTCACCAAAGCAAATCCCAATCTCACTGATGCTCAGAAAGCAGATCCTAGGGAGTTGCTGCCAAAGGATGAAGATGACCTTACAGCTGAAGAAAGAAAAAGGCACAACCTGAACTACATTGCCATGAACACATTATACCAGACAATTCCAGATGCAGTGATGGGGAGAGTATACCACTGCACAACAGCTAAAGAGATTTGGGACACCTTAGCACTCATGTGTGAAGGTACCCAAAAGATTAAGGAGAACAAACTTCAAGTGGCTATCCAAAAATATGAACAATTCTCTATGGAAGCCAATGAAACTATTGATCATCTTGATGGCAGATTCACTGACATCATGAATGAAATAAACTCTCTTGGCAAGTTCTATGCCAAAAGAGAAGTTGCCCTAAAGATCTCAGAAGTCTCACATCCAAGTGGGACATATATTCTGTCATGATGCAAAACACTAGCAATCTTGACAACATGCCTATGCAACAAGTATTTTCTGAACTCAAAGCATATGAGTTTGATTTAAATAGAAAGAAAGTGCATGAAGAGC
Organism: Galeopsis tetrahit; assembly: GCA_963675135.1. NCBI lineage: Eukaryota > Viridiplantae > Streptophyta > Magnoliopsida > Lamiales > Lamiaceae > Galeopsis > Galeopsis tetrahit. Next base: position 69,204,071 of record OY776123.1, read on the forward strand.
CATCCTCCTCAAGCAAAGGTGTTACTTTCAAAGCTGCTGAAACAGGAAAGAAAAGTATCCAAAATCCTCTCAATCTGTTTCAAAATCAGAAATGAAGGAGGAGCTGGCACTCATGGCAAGAAGATTTGAGAAGCTCAATTCCAGATTTGGTAGATACAAGAAGTTCTACCAAGACAACAGAACCAGAAGGAGATTCAGTTCTCCTGACACCAAATCAGAGGACAAAGTCTCTGATGAAAAGAAAGAAGACAAATATGCTGACAGAAAGAGATACAGCAAAGGCGAACCATCATGTTCAAGGAGGAAGGAGTCCTCAAGCAAGAAAAATGATGATGAAGATGTGTGTTACAACTGCCAGAAAAAGGGTCATTTTCAGTATGACTGTCCTGACCTCAGTGCAAAAGAAAGGAAGGAAAGGCAGAACAAAAGAGACAAGAGGCTGAACAACAGGAAGGCTATGGTAGCTGGAGATTCAGCAAGTGAAGAGAGTGTCTACTCTTCTGATGATGGACTATTTTCCAACAGTGACAGTGATGATGACTGTCAAATGGCATTTGAAAATGAAGAGGTATGTTCATCTTCCAACTCTTCAATTAACACACATGAATCTAGTGAAATCCACTTGAAACTCAACTTTGGGAAGTTACTTGAGGATTTCACCAGACTACAAGAAGTATGCAATATGGCACTTAGAGAAAATGAGCTACTGAATTCTAAAGCTCAAACTCCCAACCTTCCTGAACCAGAGTTTGACTTTAAATCAACTGAGTTATATCAGCAGATTATGAGAGAACATGAGGAAATGTCTCTCAAAGTCTCTAAACAACAAAAGTTGATTGATGATCAAGAACTGGCCTTGAGGAAAAAGGATTTTGATCTTAGAATTCTACAAGCAAAATTTGACAATCTCTCAAGTGAATTTGATACTCTAAAATTGAGTGAGGGGAGCTTAAAAATGAAAATGTCTGCCTTGAACAAATCTGCTAAAGCAATAGAGGAGATTCAAGGGTTTCAAAGACCATTTGCTCAAAAGGGTGGATTAGGCTATAATCCATGTGAACCCTCACCTGGTCTTAGCATTGCTTCATCAAGCAATTCTAAGATGACTTTTGTAAGATCAGTGGCACAACAAAATGAAATAGAAGTAAATCAACCACTGATCAAGGATAAAGGTAAAGGAAGTTTTATACCAACTCAAGTAAACAATGTACCTAAACCCATACCAAAGGAAAAGGTTAAAGGCATTGCTTACAGGAGGAATGAGGTTCAGAAAGGTAGAACCAATGGAAGGCCAACCTATCTGAATCATCATCAGAGGAGTTGTCCAAAACCTGTTCAGAAGAGGCCAACTCAAATGAGGCAACCTCAACTGAATGGATTAAGGCCAATCCCCTCTGACAGGTATAAAACATTCAGGATGCCTGGACCTTACTTGCCAAATGGAAGAGGCCATCCAAAATCCTATCCTCAAAAGTCTTATCAAGCTGCACCTAAGCCTAGTAACTTCAGGAGAAATGTCCCAAAGAAAGTTACCAACTCTCCTGAACCTTACAAAGCTAACACCTATACACAGAGATCACCCAAGGCATTTAAGGGTCAAACTGTGTATGTAGATGTAAATGGAAACCAAGTCAGTCACTTTGAGTCAATCAGAGTAATCAGGCAGATTTGGATTCCAAAAGGTACAACTAACCCTCTAGGACCCAACACTCAAAGGGTACCTAAATTTTGACTTTGCAGGGCTGCAAGGACCACAAGAAGAAGAGAAGCATCAACAAGAAAACAGCATGGTACTTGGACAGTGGATGTTCAAGACACATGACTGGGAATAAAGAGCTTCTCTCAGATTTCATAGAAAAGGAGGGTCCTTCAGTAACCTTTGGAGACAGCTCTCAAGGCATCACAAGAGGTTATGGTACATTAAATATTGGTAGTGTCAAAATTACTGATGTCTCATATGTCCTAGGCCTAAAATATAACTTGCTGTCTATAAGTCAAATTTGTGATAAAGGATTTTGTGTTGAATTTGCACCAAATGAATGTACTATCAAAAACAAATCAACACAACAGGTGCTACTAACAGGGGTGAGAAAGGGAAATGTCTATTTTGCAGATTGGAGCAAAACCCCTGAAGCAGTTTGTCTTGTTGCCAAAAGCACAAGTGAGCAAAGCTGGCTGTGGCACAAGAGGCTAAACCACCTGAACTTCAAAACCATCAACAAGATTGCAAGAAACTCTCTAGTTAAAGGACTGCCAAATCAAGTGTTCTCAAAAGAACATATATGCCAGCCATGCCAGGAAGGAAAGCAGATCAAAGCTTCATTTAAAGGGAAGTCTGTCATCTCAACTGAGAGAGTTCTTCAACTACTGCATATGGATTTATTTGGGCCAATAATCCCAGTAAGTATAAATGGAAGAAAATATACTTTAGTTGTTGTTGATGATTTTTCCAGGTACACTTGGGTAGTATTCTTGCTCAACAAAAAGGAGACCCAAGTCAAGCTACCTGAATTGATGATGAGATTGAGTAATGAAAAGGGCCTAAGTATTGTCAAGATCAGATCTGACAAAGGCACTGAGTTCATAAACTCATACATCAATGAGTACTGCAGCAAGAATGGCATCACACATGAAACTTCAGCAGCAAGAACACCTCAACAAAATGGGGTTGCTGAAAGAAGGAACAGGACCTTGAAAGAGGCGGCAAGAACATTGATTGCTGAATCCAAACTGCCTAAAAGGTTCTGGGCTGAAGCCATTAGCACTGCATGTCACACCCAAAACAGGTCCTTAATCACCAAAGGACAAGGTAAAACCCCATATCAAATATGGAAAGGTAGATTGCCAACTGTTGCTTACTTTCATATATTTGGTTGTAAGTGTTTCATTCATAATAATGGGAAGGAGCAATTGAAAGCTTTTGACAGCAAAGCTGATGAAGGAATATTTGTTGGATATTCACAAATTAGCAAAGCTTACAGAGTCTACAATTGCAAAACCCTTATTGTGGAAGAAACACCTCATGTTGTGTTTGATGAGTCTATTAATGAGTTCAGGGATAGAAACTTGAATCTTGATGAAATAACACAAAGAACAACCAGACTAAGGCTTCAAAGCAAGGAGACAGTATTTGTAGATGTTGCCCAGCCTGAATTACATGATAATCAAAAACTGGACAACCTACCTGATGGCAATCAACCAGGAGCCAACCAACCTGAAGGTGATGTTGAACTGATTGACCCAATCCCAGTTCAAAACCAGGTAACAACTACCAATGAAGAAGCAGACAATGCTGAGGTAGTAAATGGATCCAATATTCAAGGGGGAACCAATGAAAATGTCAACTCATCTGACAATGAGGACAATACCCCTGAATATGATCCAGAGCTTGATCCTTCAATTAATTTTCCTGAATTTAATGAGTCTAGTGATCCAACCTCAGATGAGGACAATCCTCCTGAAGGGATCAGGTCTAGAAGGACTTGGTTGCAGGACCATCCATCTAGCCTGATACTTGGTAATCCAAGTGAAGGGATCAAAACTAGAAGATTTCATGGAGAAAGTGCTTTGTTTTGTTGTTTTCTTTCAGAAAAGGAACCAGAAGATATTGAGGAAGCACTACAAGACACCAACTGGATCATAGCCATGCAAGAAGAGCTAAACCAGTTCACCAGAAATGAAGTATGGGAGCTGGTAGATAGGCCAACTCATCAAGATGTCAATGGAACCAAATGGGTGTTCAAAAACAAGAAAAATGAAAATGACATCATTGTAAGGAACAAAGCAAGACTAGTGGCCAAGGGATATTGTCAATCTGAAGGGATTGATTATGATGAGACATTTGCTCCAGTGGCCAGACTTGAGGCAATCAGACTCTTCTTAGCATATGCAGCTCACATGAGATTCAAAGTGTATCAAATGGATGTGAAGAGTGCATTTCTAAATGGGGTGCTCAAAGAAGAAGTGTATGTTGAACAGCCCCCAGGCTTTCAGGAAGGAGACAAGGTGTACAGATTAAAGAAAGCCCTCTATGGCTTAAAGCAAGCTCCAAGAGCTTGGTATGACACCTTATCACAGTTTCTTCTAGATCATGGTTTTGTCAAAGGCACTGTTGACAGAACTCTGTTCAGAATCTGTGAAGGAAATGATATCTTGTTAGTCCAAATCTATGTGGATGACATTATATTTGGATCTCCAAATGAGAAGATGTGTGAAAAGTTCTCCAAACTCATGCAAAGCAAATTTGAGATGTCCATGATGGGATTGATGAATTTCTTCTTAGGACTTCAGGTCACTCAATCAAAGAAGGGAATATTCATCAATCAGGCCAAGTACACAAGGGACATGATCAAAAAATTTGGATGTGCTACAAGCAAGCCAGTCAGAATTCCTATGAATACTAACTGGAAGATGGATCCTGATGAAGGTGGTGAGTCAACAAACTCCACTAACTACAGGGGAATCATAGGATCCTTACTGTATCTCACTGCAAGCAGGCCTGACATCACATTTGCAGTTGGAGTGTGTGCAAGATTCCAAGCCAATCCAAAGAAGAGCCATCTTGATGCTGCCAAGAGAATCCTAAGATATCTCAAGGGATCTGAGAATCTTGGATTGTGGTATCCAGCTGATGACAACATTGAGCTCACTGGATATTCAGATGCTGATTATGGAGGATGTAGAATTGACAAAAAATCCACCTCTGGAACATGTCAATTCTTGGGCAGCAAGCTTATCTCATGGTTCTCCAAGAAGCAGAATACAGTTGCAACTTCTACAACTGAAGCAGAATATGTTGCAGCTGGAAGTTGTTGTGCTCAGATACTTTGGCTCAGGCAACAACTTAGAGACTACAAAGTCATCACAAATGAAGTGCCAATATTCTGTGACAACAATAGTGCAATTGCCATCTCACAGAATCCAGTACTCCACACCAGATGCAAGCATGTGGACATCAAGCATCATTTCATAAGGGATCATGTGGAGAAGAAAGATATCAAGCTTGTCAAAATCCACACTGATAAGCAAAAAGCTGATATTTTGACCAAGCCTCTAGCTGAAGCAAGGTTCTTGGAATTGTCAGCTGAATTAGGGTTACTTGATCCAGGCCAAATGGAAAAATAAGGAAAGAAAGCTCATATGAAGGGGGAAGTTCATCAAGTTGAACTTCAGCAAAGTTGACCAACCTCACTGAAGCTGTCAGCCAAAGAGGGAAACTCAGCAAAGTTGTCCCTATGCTGTTCAGCAATGTTGGTCAGGGGAGTTGTCCAAGTGGGACCCAGTCAGCAACTTTGGGACCCACTCAGGCAAGTTCATCAGGCAGTTTGACCCTCACAGAAACCAAAGCACATCTCAGGATGTTTGTCCGAGTTAATTGGATAATCATTGCTATTTTTAGCATTGATTAGACATTTAAGAGGTTTCTTGGTCTAAGAGTAGGCCATTTTAGGATGGAGTGTGCTATAAAGATTTTTACCCCCAAAAAGGCAAATCAGCATTTAATGCAAAAATCTTAATTGGGATTTCATGAATTCTTGAGCCATCATCAAGACCATTGATTTGCATTAAACTTCCATCAAACCGTCTCAATCCCACTACCCTACTTTACTCAATTGGTTCTTTCAATTACCCACTGCCATTATCTATTAACCAACGGTTAATAAACTCCCCACATATATAAACTCCTCAATTTTTTACTTCCATCTTTACGCACTCATAATTCCATACTCTCGAGCTTTTGAAAACCCTCAAAACCTGCAACTTATTTCCAAACTTTTCTATCCTTCAAAATTATCCATGGCTCCTAAGATCAAGAGAGAAGAGCTTGTAGACTTCAATGATTCCTCCTTGGACATTGATTTCTCTTATCTTAGCAACCAAAATTCCCTTTGGTTTGAAAAGCTGGTAGCTTTTGATAGCCCAGACACAGAAGTTCAACAAGTCCTCCAATGGCTGAGGGAGGCAGGGCTAGAGAAGTTCCTTGGTACCAAGCCTGATTCCTGCCTGAATCCATTCATGGCAGAATTCTTTGCCCATCTCAGATGGAAAGGGAAGAAGGGAGATGTGAGCACCAAGCTCACATATGCTGAAGAAGATGAAGATGAAGAAAGCCAACACACCATCATCTTCACTGCAGAGGATTTAGATGCTAGCTTTGGGCTACCATCAGAAGACCAGAATCCAGAAATGTACAAGGAAGGAGATGATCAGGAGTTCTGCTATTCTTGGATGATAGAACCAAAGAAACTTGTAAGTGCTCAGAACAAGAACACTTTAAAGCCTTCTTACAGACACTTGTTTGATTGTGTTGTAAAAAGCTTGTTGAGCCACTCAGGGAGTGTTGAACAAATCAGTATGCCTAAGTTGAGAGTGATGGCTGCTGTGATTGACTCTGCTGAGAAGAGAGTCAAGTTCAACTGGAAAAATTTCATTCTTGACAAGATGATGAATGAAAAATTTAAGTTTAAGGAGATGAAGCACCACAAGGTGGTGGTTGAAGGAAGACTTCAATTTTGCACAAGAGCCAGCCTGCTCTTGGAAAGATTTGCTCACTACTCTCATCTTCAAGCAAAGCCAAAGCCTTTTCCTGCACAAAAGGTGATGTTCAGAAAGCTGTCTTCAAAGACAGAAAAGAGAAAGCAGGAGGCTGCCTCCAAGAAAGCTGTTGCAACTGTTGCAACTGTTCCAACAACCAGAGCCTCTCCAAGGAAAAGGAAAGCACAATCACCCAGACTCCAGCCAAAGATGAAGAAGATGAAGCAAATTCTAAGTGAATCTTCCCCTGAAAGTCTGTCAAGAAGTGGAGGAGCCACTTCAGAGGAGATTGAGAAGGTGGCTGATGAAGGAGTCAACCCTCCTGAAGAGGGTGAAGTATTCAGAGAGATTGTCCCACTACAACCTGAGACAATCACAGAATTCAGAGACCTTGACCAGCCAACAAGGTATGAAAGGAGAAGAAGAATCATCAAGACTTCTGAGAAGCAGAGGTTGATGGAAGAGGGAAAAAAAAGAAAGAGTTCCTCAAGGAGATTAGACAGGCTAGTAGGTCTAACTCCAAGTCCAAGTCAAAACCCAACAGCCCTGAGGCCAACTCCCCTGATATTCAATCTAGAAGAATATCTCCAAGGCAAGAAGAAGAGGAGTGCAAGACTCCTGAAGATGCCCCCATTATTGCAAAGAAGGTTTATTCCCCAGAAGGTGCACCTGATAGAGCAGGTATTGATGTGCTGGCAGATTTGGTCAATCTTGAGGATAGACCTTTTTCCCCCCTTGATCCAAGACTTCTTTCTTATACCAAACTTCTTGAAACTGCTATTCAAGAAGGTGATCAAGTTATTTTCCCACCCATTCCAGCCATTCCCATTATCTCTTCAGACACATTGCTCTCAAAAGCACCTGAATCCCAACTTGTTTTGATCTCTCCTGACCCCAACCCTTCTGAGCCCAACCTACCTGAATCCCAATCCAACTCTCCTGAATTCCAAGCCAACTCATCTGGAGATGATAGTGGTGAAGAATACACCTATGAGGGGATGTTGAGGCAGATTGCAAGAGCCAATGTGGATGAATTATATCCAGGATTGAAGGCATATCCCAGGCTGCAACAACAGTTCTATGATCTCAGAGCACTTGTTGAGATCAAGGATAGAACAATTGTGGAAATAGCTCAGGCTATTCAGGATAAGGGTGCCAACTGGTGGCAGGTTGAGGAAAATAGGCTGTTACATTTTGCAAATGTAAAGAAGACCAGTGTATTAACCACTGAGGCCCTATTTTGCACCATTGTTCATGAGAAGGTGCTTGCTGAAAGAGAAAGAATAGCACAAGGAATCAAGCATCCTGACAGTACATCTGATGATGATGATGATGATGATGATGATGATCACACCAATCCCAACCCCCCTGGCCTCAACTCAGCTCAGGTACATTACTTGACTTTTCATTCTGTGAAGGACTCTGGTCATTCAGAGGAGTTGACCAAAGATGGTAACTCAGTCCAAGATGCATTGGCCAAGGATGGTTCTTCTGAACCTGAGGCACAGCTTGACAATGCTGAGACTTCCATGGGAGAAGCTAGTTTGGCTAAAGCCTCATCAATGTCAGGCAAGTTGGACATTGACCAACCTTTAGTCATTCAGGATGACTCAGTGGTCTTGGGATGCCCAAGCACTGTGATCTCCCAACAACTGCCCTCTGTGAATCCTATTGAGGATATGGAGGTGTCAGGTTTAGGAGTTGAAGGAGTTGAAAAGGCTGATAGTGCAGAAAATTCAGAGGGAGATGATGGTGAGGATTGTGTAATCACAGGTTCCTTGAGTGCACCACAAATAGAGGGAGAGGAAGTAGAAATATTGGGTGCAGCCCAATATGAGAGTCAGGCTATTCTTCAAGTCAAATCTGAACTTGATGAATCCCTTGGTGAAAGGAGGCCTGATTCTCCAGTGAATGTGAGTCCATCTTTTGAGAATGAAGAAGAAAAGAATATAGTTGAAAATGAGGGAGAAGGTGCTGATGTATCAGACCTTATGGGAGAAAAAGAAATAGAGGGTGTTGAGGGAGTTTTTACTAACACTGTTAGTTTTGCAGATTCTGTTGCTGTCACTCTTGAGCAAATTTTTGCAGATGCCTCCCTGACAGATATACCAGTTGCTGCTGACACTGATCTTGAAGCAGTATCAGCAAATGTGTCCACACTTAACCAAATCTACTTTGAACAAGCCAATACCTCTGAGGCTCACTTTCAGATTGCTACTCAGACTGCATCCATCATTGAAGAGCAGTCAGAGAAGTTGGACACACTAGTCAGGGAAGTTGAGAAGGCTCATGCAACAACTGTTGATACCTTAGATTGCCAAGGCAAGACTCTAGCCTCTGTGGAGATGAGGCTAACAGGGTCAGAAGAAGTGATATTGCCCACTCTTGATGCAAGAATATGTGGAGTTGAAACTGGACTGCAAACAGTTTCAACTGAAGTGACAAAAGCCAAGGATGCTATGGGAAAATTCACATGATCTGTGAAGAAAGAACAACAGGGTCTTAAAGATTTGTACAAGCATAATGTGAAAGCCTTGAGAAAGACAATCAAAGATGCTTTAAGGCAGAGGACAGCAGCCCAAAGGAAGAAGGTAGAGGAATTGAAAGCTGCTATGGTGAAGGAGGCTGCTGAGAAGTTCACTGTTGAACTTATGGCCAAAGTGTCTGATCAAGTTGTGGCCAACCTCACTGATCAACTTCAGGCCAAACTTGATCAATCACTGAAAGCCACATTGGATGCCATTGTTTCCCAAAAGATGAAGCCTGTTCACACTTTCTTGAGCATGGCAGATGATAAAATGCAAAACATTCATGATGAGAATGTTTATCTACTGCAGGAATTAAAGTCCCTCATTCAGGCCCACTCACAACTCTCAGTCTCTATGAGTGAACTAAAGCCCCAGTGTTTTGATAATGCCAAAAAGGGGGAAAGAGAGAGAGCAAGGGCAAAGGGAACCTTGGTGATTGGTGAACCTAAGGGAAAGGAGAAGGACCCTGAGATTGAGGAGGAGTCAGTAGAAGACATTGGGAAAGGCAAAGTCCCAATGAATATTGAAAATTTGACTGAGGAAGAGCAGATTCAAATAGCTGTCAAGGAGTCCATGATGTCAGCTATGGAAAGTCAGGCAAGAAAACTTCAAAGGCCAGGTGGTGAGTCAGCAGGACTTGAACCTAAAGAGAAGGCTGCTGAAGTAAGGGGGAAGGTGACAAGGTCATCTGAAAGAAAGAGGAAGGAGCTGCAAGCCTTCAATGATTTCCCAACCAGCCTGACTTTGCCATCAGAATTTCAGTCTGATGAATCTACTCCAGTAAGGCATTCAAAAAGATTGAAGAAAGAAGCCAAGCTGCCTGCCATTGAAGAAGAAGAGGTTGTAGAAGAAGTACAGGACAGGATGCCCGAAGTTGGTGTGCCCAAACTTGTTGATGATCCCTCTAAATTGTTTGAAGAAGGTTTTGGAAAAGATCCAGAAACTCAGGAGAAGCTAGCTCTTCAGAGAGCTAAAGAGAGGATGGAGCAATTGGTTGAGGCCAACAAGGCAAGGGATGAAAGAAGGGAAAATTTCAAAGCCCCAAGAAGGAGAGCTTCCTACAGAAGACTCAAACCTCAAATGCTGCAAAGATGGGACACTCAGTACCCTCACCATGATAAGTGGGTTCCAATCTCACTAAATGATGCATGGGAGAAGGCCAAGAGAAGTTTTGTATATGACTTTTATGTCATTGGGAAGTGGCTTGGAGAGAGTGTGGATGAAGTCTTTGTCCAGTTTATGTTTGAGAACCACAGGGACCTCTACCAAAAGCTGTTTGCAGCAGCTGATATGGCAAGAGTGGAGTTCAAGGCCCCTGGTCCAATTCTGTACATACCTCCTAAGTTCAATGGGAACTTGATTGATGAGGGAAAGATTTTGGAGGAGTTCATCAACATCATGAAGATGGAGAAGATGAAGATAGGCCCTAGAGGCTCCAACAAGGATGTTTGGGAGCTGAAGAAAAGGGTCTGGGCTCAATATGGCATTGCTCCTCAGGATGATGGAACTCTCTGAATGGATAAGTTCATCTCTTCCCTATCTGAATTTTATGTTTGATTATGATGTTGTTATTTTGTTTTCTCTGTATCAGTTATGTTGTCCTGGATTTTCTGATCTGTAATGCTTGATGATATATAAAAGGACCACTGATTTTCTATCAAGAGATAACAACTCATTATCTCAACTAACCTGACATTACATATATACTTGATTTATTGTGCTAACAGTTTCTTTCAGGAAAGTTGACCAGTTCACTCTTCCTGAAGATAAAATATAGTATAAGTCAAGTTCCCTTTGTAATAGGTTTTGGCATCATCAAAAAGGGGGAAATTGTTGGGAATAAAATGATTTTGATTTAGATACCAAAACCCCTGATTGATGATGTACAGATTAGTTGAGATATGCTCAAGTTATTGTTCAGGCAAGTTGTCCCAGAACACTTGAGTATGTAGAATGCTTAAGTTAAAAATCTCAGAAATGTTGTGAGATTTTAGAGTTCAGGATAGTTGTCCAATGCTGAATGTTAGACAGCTTGATAGGTATTAAGTCTTGAGGCCAAAGTTGCTGAAGCATCATGACAGCTGACCAAGTGGACAACTGAGCTGAAGAGATCAAGTACACTAAAGCTGTGCTCATAAATGCAAAAGATCAAGACAGTTGAAGTACAAATGATCAAGAGAATTGAATGACAAAAGCTTACAGAAGACACATTCAATGAAGCATTTATTGCCAATCATGCCTGAACCAAACATTGAAGACTTAGAGCATTAAAGAGTGAAGCATTGAATGAATGTTGGAACATTCTAAAACAACAGCAAGAATGTTCAGGGAGCTTGTCCCATCTGACCGTTGGTTGAGTGTAGATTCTGCCACAAATCAACCTTGGGAAGTGTGCTTATTTGGAAACTGTCACAAGTCATCTCAGCCGCATTTTTCAGAAGTCAACACATTCATTCAAGCAACCATTGAAGAGCCCTTTTACACAGTAGATAAAAGGAAGTCAAGCTTCTTAGCCGTTTCAATGGTGCTGCAAATAGACATGTTTGAATTGCTATCTCTCCAACGGATAGTTGTTCAAATATGCCTATATATACAGAAGTGATCAAAGGGATTCATAATCCAACTACAAGCTATCAAACTATTATCAAGCTTTCAAAGGAAACCAAGCTATTCACAAGAATCCCAAGTTTCCTGAATAGCTTCAAATTAGCTAAGCCATTCTTTGTAAACATCCTAGCTTAGCATTGAGATATCCTAAGCCTTTACATCTGTTCTCATTGTAAAGGATATCTCTACTAGTTGGAACCAAACCTCAAACCTTATCTCATTTAGTGAAGAGAGTGTTTGTTGTAGAAGTGAAGAGTTAAGGACTGTTAGAGTGAAACACAGTCTTAACCCAGTGAGATTGAGCACTAGGACTCAGATTATCCTAGGGATCAAAACACTAAGAGAGTGTTGTTGATCAGTGCACCTTGGCACTATAAAACAAGCTAATTCCATTGTGAAGGAATTATCCTGTTCAATCAGGGAAAGTGGATGTAGGAGCTTGAGTCTCTGAACCACTATAAACTTGTGTGTCTCTTACTTACTGCATTCTTTATTGCATTCATATTCAAACAATTTTCAAAGAACAAACTCTAGTAAGTGAGAAAATTTGTTTTGGACAAAGTCCCTGATAACTGTCTTTTCAGAAATTAACTTGGAGTATTTCTTTAAGTCAAAGGCCAACCACATTCCGCACTTAGCAACTCTTTTAGATATCTAGCCAACTGATCACTCAATAGTAATCAGTAGGACAAGTATCTATCAAAGTTCACACTCAGGCCAGTTGTGAGACAACCTGCCTGATAAGACCAGTTTTGTTAAAAAGAAAAGAATTTGCATACACAAGTGCATTCCCCCCCCCCCCATACACCTGTGTTATACTCCACCAAGGACCAACAGATGTGTTTTGCCTGTTTGTGTGCAACCTGATTTTGGCTCAAAAATAGGGCATTGTTGTTGTCCGAAAGAAGTATGGGGCGAGCAGGTGAGGGAACACGAAGCTCGCGAAGAAGGCTAGTGAGCCAGACGACCTCGACAGCAGCATTTGCAAGGGCCCGATACTCCAATACACAACTGGAGCGAGCAACTGTGGACTGCTTCTTAGCACTCCAAGACACAAGATTGCCACCCAAGAAGATAGAGCAGCCATAGGTAGAACAACGTGTCTCAACAGTGAGCCAAGTTAGCGTCAAAGTAGGCCACAACTGAAGAGCCTGGTCGGCGAGTGAAAGAGAGGCTGTAATTGATGGTGTGTTTGACATAACGGAGAATCCTCTTTACCGCTTGGAAATGATCGATGGTGGGCGCATGGAGAAACAGGCTGACGTGATTCTCCGAGAATGAGAGATCAGGTCGAGTAATAGTAAGATACTGCAAGGTGCCGACTAAGGAGCGATAAAGAGTGGGATCTGAGAATGGTGTATCGGTGCTGACAAGTGTCTCGCCCGTAGCCAAGGGAGTTGCAACAGGTTTAGACTCCAAAAGGTCTACGCGCTCAAGGATTTCTCGAGCATACTTGGATTGCCCAACAATTAGACCCGACGAGGTGTAAGAAATCTTCAGCCCCAATAAGTAATTAAGCCGACCAAGGTCTTTGAGGGCGAACTCCTTTTTCACTCGATGAATGAAGCGAGCAAGAGTGGATGGATCATTTCCCGTGACAATGATGTCATCCACGTACAGAAGGACATATGTAATAGGAATCAGACTTACACTCGTGGAAGCCAAGGCCGAGCAAAAAGGAGCTGAACCGTTGGAACCAAGCCAAGGGGGCCTAGCGAAGATCATATAAAGCTTTCTTCAATTTGTAGACATGATTTGGTAGCCGAGGATCAACAAAACCAGGGGGTTGAGCCCTGAAAGCTGGTTTTTGAAGGTAGTGTTGGGATATTTATATCCCTATGTTTAGTTTTGATAAACCAAATCAAACATGTAATATGATAAGTTATATTGTATAGACAACTTTATTATTTATCTTGTAATAGATAAGATTCTACTCAAGAAGACTAGAAGAGTAGAGAAGAGAAGAAGTCTGTTGATAAGATGAGTAGAACTCATCTTATGGGATAAGAAGAGTACACAAGATCAGAAGAGTACCCAAAACCAGAAGAGTACACAAGATCAGAAGAGTACCCAAGATCAAAAGAGTACACAAGATCAGAAGAGTACCCAAGATCAGAAGAGTGCCAGATCAGAAGAGTACCAGATCAGCACAGTAGACGTCATCTCTATAAACTGACTAGGACGGAGCCTTCAAGTCAAAGATACATTGAATATTACATGGTGAATATTACATGGCAATGATAATATTCATAGTATCAATCAAAGACTAAAGTCCTAAAATAAATATGGAATACATGCATCCTCCTGAATCAAAGAAGGAAATGTCAACAAAGAAAGAAAAATCCCAAGATTGAAGAAATCAATCAATTAGTCAAAGATTGCATTATTCCTTAAATAGTATGAATTTGAAATTACTCTCCAACAGTAACTTTCAAATTCACACTATAAATATGAGTTTGGTTCTTATATCTCATGATGATGTGAGAGATGCAAAGGTCGAGCATGGAACGGAAAGATTCATTTATGAAGAACAACTCAACGGAACGTAAATGAAGATTCAACAAGCATCATCATCTGAGAGTGAGTGTAAGGGAAAATCCTATCTAAGCCTGATTTGTCACTCGTATATATTCCTAGCTAGCATAGAGAGATTTTTCCAATCCTAACATGAGGCTAATCTTGATTGTAAGGGAAAATCTAACCTAGTTCATATACACAAAACCCACCTTCTACCATAAACCCCTAGAAGTTAAGTTGAGTGTTCATCACTGTAATGAGTACAAGTGCTCATAAACACTTGTGGAGACCGTAGTAGTTTGATGACTGCTCAGAGGTCATAGTCCTCCACTTATGACTACAAAGGACAAGACATGTTGCACTTGGCACGGTAAACATTACAAGACCCTTTATGTGATTAAGGGATTAATATCACAATTGAAATCGTGAGAGTGGATGTAGGACTGGGTTCGAACCACTATAAATGATGGTGTCTTATGCTTTATATTAATTGTCATCATCTTACATGCATACTTACATAAGCATCCGATTTAAAGTGAAAAGGTTTTGTATCATCTGATACTGCATATTTACTTTGCTATATTCGAAAGTTCATAATCAGCTGACACCAAGTCAGCTGATATCCCAAAAGGTGTTTAAGCATGAAGTAATTTTTTTTTAATTAGACGAGTATAAATCTTAATGGGCACACTACATTCCGCACTTAATTCTGATAGATAGAAAATCAGCAGACTAACTAGTCCTAGGCCCCTAGTGAAATCAACAGACTAGTTATCTTGAAGAGTTAGTTATTTTTCCTACACATCTCAAAACACTCGTCTTGTCTTTTTTTCGGGGACCAACAGGTAGCCATTGAGAAAAGCGTTCTTGACATCAAGTTGTTGTGAACAGAAAGGGCTAAGATTACACGAACGGTGGCCGCCTTGACAACCGGACTAAATGTGTGAGAAAAATTTATGTCAGGGATCTGGGTGAAGCCCTGGGCGAAGAGGCGAGCCTTGTGGCGCTCAATGGAGCCATCATATTTGAACTTGGTCCGAAAAACCCACTTGGAGCTAACAATGTTCGCATCCCGAGGATGAGGAACGAGATCCCAAGTATTGTTGACGTGCAACACATCAATTTCCTCCTGCATGGCGGCCAGCAACTCAGGTGATTTGGCAGCAGATTTGAAACCACGAGGCTTTGAGGAGGCGACGAGAGCACAAATAAAGGTTGTGGGAGCTAAGTTGACTGGATACTTAAGCTTAAAGATCCCAGATTTCCCTCGTGTGACCATCGGGTGAGAGGGAAGAGATCGCGGTACTGGACGGTCAATGGTCGGCAAGGGATGCTCGACTGGTGCAGGAGGAGAAGGGGGCTCCACGGCATAGTCTCTGAGATACGGAAATACACGGCACCCATATGGTTTGAAATTCCATAATAAGTTACCGAAGCAAACAAAACCTGAAAAGGGGACTGACCATCCAAAACCGAAGATGGAAGGCGATTGATGAGATGAACAGTTGTGGCAAATGCATCATACCAAAATTTCGTCGGCGCGTGAGCATGAAAGAGCATAGAGAGACCAGTTTCAGTGATATGACGATGCTTGCGCTTAGCACGACCGTTTTTGGTGAGGTGTATAAGGTCATGAGACGCGATGCAAGATGCCATGCTCGGTCATGAACGAGCGAACAACCTTATTGACAAATTCGGTGCCCCCATCACTCTAAAAGACTTTAAGTTGAGATGAGAACTGGTTGCAGACAAGGTTGTGGAAGGCGAACAGAACATCAAAGAATTCAGTTTTTTCCCAGAGAGGATATATCCAAGAGAAACGAGAAAAGTCATCAACAAAAACTGCGTAATATATAACGATAACCAGATAAAGCAAGAGTGGGGGCCAGGCCCCAAAGATCGCAGTGAACTAAATCAAGGACATTAAAAGCACGTTTCTCATTAATAACAAAAGATATGAGTTTGCTCTTGGCCAACTGACAAGAGGTGCACGTATTAGGGTTTGGTAAAATAGAATTAACGGATAAATGACCTAAAGTACATAAGTTTTTAATGACATCAAATGGGACATGCCCCAAGCGAGAATGCCATAAATCAAAAGAAGCTCTAGAGACCTTGGGCTTCAGAGCGGCGACTAGAGTTGAGAGTGCCCTCTCCAACACGTACAAACCCTGTTCACAGTGACCCTGATCCATCACCTCCTTGGTATCCCGATTCTGGATAACAAACTTCTTGTCAGAAAAGAACACATTAACGGGAAAATCAGGCGTGGGGCTGCTAATGGATAGTAAGTTTTAGAAATATGGGGCACCACAAGAACATCCAGAAGATTAATCGTTAGATAGTGGACGAGATCTGATATGAGAAATGTGTAAGGAAGTACCATTACCAACAACCACAGAACCATTACCAGTATAGGGAGCAAGGGAGTCTAGATTAGAAGCATTGGAGGTCATGTGGGCTGAGGCCCTAGAGTCCACGTACCAACCTGGGGTCGCTGTAGCATGCGAGGAGACATTGCAGGACGAGTGAAAGGCTTGAGCAATGTTGGAAGAAGAGTCCTTGGATGGCCAAGCAGAGGTGCGACCAGTGTGACTGGAGTCAGGAGGGCGAACAAATCGCTGAGGGCATCTGTTGGCATAATGCTCCCTACGACAAATTTGGCAGCGAGGGACGTAGGGCTTTCGTCAACCGCGACCACCACGGTGAGAGTTAGAGGGGCGAGCATCAGTATGGTCGCGAGATTAGGAGCGAGCAGGAGGTTGGCCGCGAGCATAAAACGCAACCAGCGAGGGATCAACTGGATCAGCGGGCTTATTCATGATCTCAAAGGCGATTGCTTGATGCAACAGATCCCGGACGGAAGGGACGGGCGAGAAAGCCATCTGGGTGGAGGCAAAGCCACTGAACTAAGGACCCAAACCTCGCAGAAACTAGTGGGACATGTCAGCACTGTCCAAAGGATTACCGATCGTGACCAGTTGGTCGCACAAAGCCTTGAAGCGACGACCATATTCGGTAACGGAGAGGGAGTCACGTTTTAGCAAAAGAAGTTCCTCACGAAGTTGAGTGGTGCGAGATTGAGAGGAGTGGATGAAAGAATCCTCAAGAGCAAGCCATGTGTCACGGGCCGTGTCACAATCGATGACTTCCGCCAAGGATTCTTCGGTGAGGGAGGAGAGAATAAGGGCAAGGACCTTCTGATCCTTCGATTTCCAGACGGCGAAGGTGGGAGAGGCGGCAGCAGAAGTAGTGGTTGTGCCATCCACAAGGCGAAAGAGATCAGCACAGACGAGCATAGGGACAACCTGCTTCTTCCAAAGGAGATAATTTGAGGAAGAGCGTTTCATGGTAACCATATGAATAAGGACATTCATGGGGATAGTGGAATCTGCCATGGTAGATAGTATAACGAGGGGGACAAGCTCGTCAGAGGGGAGGGAGGCGGTAGAGGAAGGAGAGAGAGAGATTAGGGTTTTTGGTGTAGGTTAGGTGATACCATGTGAATAATGAATTTGATCAACGTTGACTTGGTGAGTGTGATATTACTTGTATATATAATGATGATTACAAGGTAATAGAATTACACAATTTAAGGAAAAGATAATTACAATAAATATACAAATCATATATACAAGAAATGTTTGACACATTCCCTAATACATAAAAATATATATTAATTATATAAACATCATTTCCTAAATAGATTAATTAATGATTATGTTAAAGTGTTTTTTACGCATGTAAACTTTGATGGATATACATGTGGCATAAATCTAAACGACGTAAGAATGTTTACACTAGATTTGGATCCAATTTTCGTATAATAATAAATTTTATCAAATACGAAAAGTGTTTATTAATTAGTTTTTTATATTACTCCCTTTGTCTCCCAATTATTTGCACCAAATCAAAATTTGTGACAGTACACAAACTAAGAAAAATGTATAATGAGTGAAGTGTTGAAGTGTAACTTTTTTTATGAATAATAAAAAATGGATTGAATGTAAAAATAATGCTATTTTATATAAATATGTAAATATTGTTGAAGGTTTATGGAGGAGCTTTTTATTAATTTAAAGTGGGCAAACAATTGTGGAGGTAATTTTGACCTTTTTTTGTACGCCGTGTGAACTTAAAGTGGCAGCGCTGCATGTAATCTGTTTAAAGCTGGTGTACAACTAGTTACAATCATACTGACATAATTAATGGTTATTTGATTATATATATATATATATGTGTGTGAATTGTTTGGATTTCGAAGATCGATCATAGAGATCGATAAGAGTTTGGTGGTCACAGGAAAATGAATTCCTGATGAGTTGGATGGCGGTTAGATATGGGGCAGGCAAATCAAATGATGTTCGGAATTGAAGGGCAGCATCTAAAGTACCACATGATACTATATCAAATCAGTATGGGATGTGAGTACGTGGATTCAACTTACAGATGAAATGATAATGACTAAATGATCACAAATGATTAATGGACGAATATATGATTACCCCATATATCTTTCAATATTTATCTCCGGAGCTCTATGCAAGTCTCCCCGGCTTCCAATCCGATGGTCTCAAAAGTAGTGTGACACGTGTAGGGAGAAATACACGTGTGTGTTTTTCAACTTTTACACAATGTAAACAGAGTCGGGTTAGTTATTCAAGTGCAAAGATCTATGAAAATACCTTTAGAGTATTTTTACAGGTCTTAAACAAATAAACAAACTATATGTGGAAATATGATACGCTCTTTTTATACTCCTCAAAAATAACTTAGAAAAAACAAGTTTTACTCACAACAAAACTTCAATTACTATGAAAACACTTTTTCTTAAGCAAATGCCTTTGTGAATGATCAAATCGGTTTTTTTGCAATATCAAGTATAAGCAAGTAATGATCAAACAATAGATAAACAAATAATTAAGTGCAGTAAATAAATAACATAAGATCTATAGTGGTAGTTCGGACTTGATAAACTAAATTGTTCCTACGTCAAACTTTCTCTGCAGATTTTCAACTTTCTCTGCAGATTTAACAACATAATTCTTTAATCACTTGAAATTAACATGTATGGGATTATATATTTTTTAGTCCATTAAGTTACCACAATTTTGAATTTAGTCCATCAGGTTACCACTTTTTGAATTTAGTCCATTAAGTTTCGATTTATTTTGATTTTGGTCCAGTTACCTGCTATAGCAGGTTTAACAGGTCATTTTTTAAAACACACTCCAAATGTTAAACACACCACACTAAAATTTAAAAATCATTTTTTATTACTATACACACCTCCAACTATTTCCTATTTAATAAATTGTCAAAAATAATTAAATTAAAAAAATAAGAATTTAAATTAATATGTAAAATATAAATAAACCAAATAAAAAAATAGCCCAAATCTTCAAAAATTAAACAAAGCTAAAAAAAATTTAATTAATTTAACTAGTTTTGAAAATTTAGTTGATTTTCTACTATTTTTAAATTTTATTTAGCCTTATTTTTTACGTTTTTTATACAGGTTAAAATGCAAATAAAACATTAATAAAGCAATGAAGTTTTAAATTTTTTTTTTTTAAATATTTCTTTTATATTACCTAAACCTACTAACACCCCATAAATTTTATATACACTCCAAACGTTAAACATAAAAATTCATGTAATATAAAAGAAATATTTAAAGGAAAAATAAAATAAATATAAATTTAAAACTCCATTGCTTTATTAATGTTTTATTTGCGTTCTAACTTCTATAAAAAACATCGAAAATAAGGCTAAATAAAATTTAAAAATAGTAGAAAATCAACTAAATCTTCAAAACTAATTAAATTAATTATTTTAGCTTTGTTTAATTTTAAAGATTTAGGCCATTTTTTATAGGTTTTATTTATATTTTTCATATTAATTTGAATTCTTATTTTTTTTAATTTAATTATTTTTGACAATTTATTAAATAGGAAATAGTTGGGGGTGTGTATAGTAATAAAAAATTATTTTTAAATTTTAGTGTGGTGTGTTTAATATTTGGGGTGTGTATAACATTTTATGGGGTGTATTTTAAAAAATGACATGTTAAACCTGTTGTAGCAGGTAACTGGACAAAAATCAAAATAAATCAAAATTTAATGGACTAAATTCGGTAACCTGATGGACTAAATTCAAAATTGTGGTAACTTAATGGACTAAAAAATTATAATCCCAACATGTAATTCTCTTAAACATCGAACTCGACAAATTTTCGTGAACAATGAGAAATTTGTACAAAATCATCCATAATTATTATGGGCCACATTTGATAATATCATGTGGTACTTTATTTGGTGTCCATCAACGTTCTTCTCACCATTTAATTTTGCCCCATACCTCACTGTTTTGGCGTAATAAAGGTCTAACTCATGAATTCATTTTCCTAACGCCCACCAAACTCTTATCTCTATAAATCCAAACAATACATAATAATAATCAAATAACCATCCCTTTCAAAAATAAATAAATAAATAAATAAATAAATAACCGTATGTCAGTATGATACACCCACCCTCTTCCACATTAAATTTCTCAATTTCTTAATTTCCTTTTTCAGTCGTACCCACAATAACTTAGAGATGTTTATCGAGCTAGCTCTAGTCCTATAGGGTCAGCTCTACAGGGTCACGAACTAAATGGGCTAGGGCCTTAACCGATTCGTTTTTAACTGATCCATCAATAGTTGAGATCTAATCCTAACCATATCGGGTCACATGTTAAACGGCCCATTAACGGGCTATAATGTTTTTTAAAAAAAATAATTAAATTTTAAAATTAAATGTCACATGTGGCATATCCAACAATCTAATAAAGTAGCAAAATAAATAATTAGTTAATGATAGATCGATAAATGAGAGAACAAATGTATTGGGCAAATTGCGGTTGTCGATTATGGCATATCGCCTTATCAAATTAGGGTATCTAAGTATTTAACTAATGACGCTGAATGGGGAGGAACTTGGGGCATGGGAGTGGGGATATTGTTTGTATTAGATCTTTATTTCTTTTTTTTTATGGGTCATTCATTGGGCCAAAATTTAAATGTATACACACGTGATAATATATATATATATATATATATATATATATATATATATATATAGCATCTCGGGCTGGCCCGTCCACGGGCTAACCTGTCCAAGTTAAAAAAAAAAACCCGGATTTAAACGGGCCAATGATCTATCAACCCCAACCTTGCATTTTTTAAGGTTAATCAGGTCGACCCTTTTAATCCGGTCTGGATAAACATCTCTACAATAACTCTTTTATTCTATTTTTGGTATATTATTTTATCTCACTCGATAACATCTTGTGTACTACATCTATTATTTTATCACATTCTTTTATTATTGAAATTAGGTTTAGTTAGGCTAATCGTCGCACACAAAAAAAAAAAACCTCGTTCCTTCATCCCCGACGGTGCCTCTGTCTCTATCGTCGTTGCACAAAGCCTCCACCGCTGCCTCTGTTGTTGTTTCAGTGAAAACGAAATAACGACTTCTATAACGTTATAGCCCAACGCGGGTCATTACGGGCACTAATGGCCTTATACTGGTCGGTTTTTCACCTTTACTTGGTGTTTAGTAGTTAGTACGAGTAGTGCGTATATACGGGCATTAACGGCTTCGTAGATATAGACATTTTCATTGTATAACTTCTAGAACCTTATTTGAAACATGTCATTGGTTTTTTTGCATTTGGATTGTCATGTTCATTGGATAAAAACACCATTGGTCAATCAAATAGCAATTCATTCACATTTTAAATACATTGTACAAGTTATAAGTTATAAAATGTTTCTCAAGCAAACTGATTATAAGAGCATTTATTTATAAGTAAAACGTTACAAAATCACAAAATTAGGACCTCGTAAAAGTAGATTTCCTATTTGACGAGTAGTGAAAACGGAATAATGACCTCCATGACGTACATTATAGCCCAACGCGAGTCGTTGCGGATACCAACGGCCTTATACTGGCCATTTTCCCACCTTTATGTGATGTTTAGTACGAGTAGTGCCTAAAAAGTAATACAGACATACAAAATGATTTGAAAACCATACATATTAATAATCAACTAACCATTTCAGTATGATATACCCACCCTCTTCCATACTAAATTTCTCAATTTCCTTTTTAGTCCTCCCCACAATAAATCTTTAAATTTATTCTATTTTTGGTATATTAATTTATCTCCCTCGATAATATTTTATGTACTACATTATTATTTTATCACACTAGCTTCATCATAGACTCATTTATTATTGTTTATCTCTCAATCATATCACTTGTATTACATTAATTATTTTACTATATTTCATAATCAAAATACTCAAAATTTAAGGGAAATGGAAAGATATAGGGGGGTCGAGGTAGGATCATTTTCAATGCATCAGAAATAAGCAGACTAAACTTTAAGGAATTACATTAGTTATAGTTAATTACAACACCATTAAATATAATATCAAGAAAATTGCACTTTTGGTCTTGTAAAAATAAGATCAAATCACTTTTGGTCCTTTTTCATACACTTTTAGTATTGTAGTAATTTTTTGTTAGTTTTAACGGATGAAAATTGCATAAACCGTTAAAGATTACATTTTTGGTCATATAAGAATGAGATAAAATCACTTTCGATCCTTTTTCATACACTTTTAGTCCCATAATAAATTTATGTTTGTTTTAACGGATGAAAATTGCGTTAAAGTCACGCACGCACCCGTTAAAACACATCCAGAAGCCTAAAATTGAATTAAAATTAAAAAAGAAAAACTGAAAACGAAGACTAATTCCACCCCAAAAATAAATCGCACCCAAATTGAACGAAAATTGTTGGTCCATGAACGAGTAGTGATGGGTTTAAGTCTAAAGGTGAGGGAGTGAATAGACTTAAAACTTTTTGCAAACTTATTTTAGTATGTCAGCTGGTATGATGACTCAGTGGAGTTGAGTCGTCTAAAATGCAAGAATGCAGCCGACTAAAGTGTGAGTGTAAAATACAACTTGAATAGATACCTACCCTACGGATTGCTTATTCAGCTGGTCAGTTAGACAAATATATACTTGGTTGTAAGTGCGGAAAATGTATTAGGCCCTAATGTTTATACTTGTGAGTTTTATAAAAAGCACTTGTGTGTGATTTTATCAAAACACCAAATAATGCCAATATGAATAATATATCAAGAATAATAATATTAGTAAATATGAAATGTAAAACAAGATAAAATGACACCAAGATTTATAGTGGTTCCGAGCCCAATCCTACGTCCACTCTCACAGTCCAGTTGTGATATTGAATCTCTTCCAAAGAGCTTGTAATTTAAAGTCCCAAGAATAAGACTTGAACACGATGCACTCCACATACAATTGGTTCTACTTGTTATGTCGAGAACAAATACTCTTTACAAATAGTTGCAAACAACAAACTGAACAAACTAGGGTATAGAATGAGGGATTGGTTGTTCTAGATATTCCAATTAGTGAATCAAACAACAAGTTTGAAATCACTTGCTAAGCATATAGATTGAATATGTAATTTTGGGCTTAGAAGGGAAACTTAAAGCTAAGGAATCAAAGAATCAATGCAGGCTCTAAAGAACTTTTAAGGAAAGATTGTTAAAGAATGTGTAAGCTTATATCAGTTGAGTGAGTTCTTGCGTATAGTTTTTGTGATCTTCACAAGTGAAGATTGTCTTATTTTTATAGGCGGATTTGAGTCGAACTAACCATTGGCCGGAAAAACTAGTTATTGCTTCAAATCCTTTCCTTAGTTGGTGTGATTTGTGATTGATTTTATTCTTCCTGAAAATCTGGTATCTTCTCACTGGTCCACGTCAGCTAGGTTGTTATGCTTGATGTTGGTCCCAAAGTTGAGTTTTAGATTGAGTAAGCTAAGAAAAAGTCTAGAGGGGAGGGGTGAATAGACTTTTCAAAATCTTTCAAAATATCAGAGTTTAAGTGCGAAAATGTGTTATGTATAATACTGTTCTTAGAATCAGATCAGTACTAACAGTATATCTTTTATACTCAACTTTTCTTTAGATCTTTACTTAGTAAACTTTACTGTTCTTGGTTAAACAAATATAAACAGATAATCAAAACAGAAAGTAAAGAACACAAGATTTATAGTGGTTCGACAAATGTCTACATCCACTCTCACAACTCCAGTCGTGATGTTTTATTACTCTTTTCTTCTTGAGTACTTGTAGCTTAGAGTCCCAAGATTAAGACTTTGATCTTGTCGATTATACCTCCAGGTATATCTTCGATCTACTAGTAATTTCACAAGTAACTAGCACACTTGTTTACACAGTACAAACTTAAACTGAAAAGTAAAACTTCTCTTTGTAGTAGCCTTTGATTCTTTAGATCAGTACAGTGGCTTCTTCTTGATTCGATCTTCTTCAACTCTGTGAGTTCTTGAATACTTGAATTCTCTTTGAATGCTCTTGAATAGCAATAGTATCAGTAGTCTTTTCAAGTAGAAGATCACACGGTATTTATAAGATCTAGTATGACAGTTAGTCAGTTTGTGAAACTAACTCTCGACTAACTCATAACCGTTTCTTGTTGTAACTTCCTTTTTGTAACCAACTTAAAACTTATCTTTCCAAGTCAGCATATCTTCAACTATATTTTCAGTTACGCTTCAAATAAGTTATCCAAACTTATTCTTCAATACAACTAACTCAGCACAGTAAACTACTCTTCTTAGTTTTACTGTTCTTGGTCAGTCAACACAGTTCTTCCATAACTATTCTGCTTCCTTCAAAAATACTTCTCTTGTATCTCTGAACTTCATCTTGACTTCTCTTGATAATCTTCATATCCTGAAGTAGTCTTCTGATGTCTCTTAGTCTTCTTTCTTTGATCCAATCTACTGCTTTAACTTTTACAACGCTGAATACAATAGAATACAACTTTACATATATAAAACCTATCTATACATCAACTGAACTATATACAGATGAGTACATCTAAGTCCTATACTATAAGCTGTCTATACAATACATTCTCAGCTTAGTTCCTTAACAGTTCATATATCAGATCAGTAATACACTAAGATCAGTAAACTCAGTTTTCATAACACATTAAGATCAGTAAACTTATTTCATATAACTCAGTTAGAATGACTTATAATCACATATATCATTAACTTCAAGTTGCTTTTGGCCATCAAAACATATAATCATCAATTAGAACATTGTTTACAGGATTCATATCCCAACAATTTCCCCCTTTTTGATGAAGCCAAAACTACTTAAATGTTAATAGATCAGTAGTTAAGATATATAGTCAATCATAACAGTTCATCAAATACAAAATCAGATTCATATTCATATAAGATCGGATATTTACACATATTACACATAATCACAAAAATACCAAATAAAGAAAATAAAGATAGGGTTAAGAAATGTTATCTCTTCAACTTGTCCTTCATCTTCATTCTTCAATCTTTATCCAGGAATTCTGAATGCCAAATACATTCTGGTCTTGATATCCATCATGTGTGGATGATCAGTTATTCCTTCATCTTTAAAAATCTTTGCAATAATGTTTCCAATCTCTTTGTAATCAGGTTCTCCATTCTCTAATCTTGGAGGTTCCCATACAAGTTCTTCTGGACATAAAATCTAGATATCTACAGCAGCAGCCAATAATAATATATCTTCCCAGAAGTCTCTTGCTATGTTCATCATGAACTCTTCAAAATCAGAATATTCAGCCTCTCTGCTTGAATGGTCACCAAATTTCTTCACTATGAAATTAGCAATCTGCCATTTCAATTTCAGATCATTCCAATATTCCATATTATTAGAATCAACAATAAATTCCATGTAGTTATCATCAATAACTTTCTCAACAGATTTTGACTTCTTTTTCCTTTTCAATGCAGCAACTCGATTATCAAACTTTTTCCTTGCAGCATCTGCGTCTTTCAATTTTTGTTTTCTTAGCTATTCATCAGCTTTCTTCTTTTCAGATAATTCAGCTTTCCTTTTTGCTAACAACTCATTGTTCTTTTTAGCAGCTTCAGCCATCTCTTCTTCAGTAGGTTGATTACTTGCAACAACATGCTTCAGCTTACTTCTAGACCTGGTAACCCTACCAGTCTCTTCAGCCTCTTCTTCATCATTCAAGATCAGTTTTCTCTTTTTCTTTCCAGAAGAAGATTCGGCAATGTTTTTCTCAGTCACTGCTACACCTTGAGTTTCAGAAGTGTGTTGTCTTCTGAGATTGATTTTCAGGTTCAAACTAATGATCTCTTCTTTCAGATCATCCTGAATTTTCTTCAGCTCATCTTGACTAACAACCAACTGAGCTTGTTGAGCTTGAGTCTGCTCCATCACTCTCATGACCTTAACTTCCCCCTTTTTGGCTTCATCATGTCATTCCTTCAAGGGTGTCATAAGCAGCTCAACCTTCTTTTGCAGCTCAACAGAAAGCTTCTTTTCTTGTAATCTATGCAGATCATAGATTTTAGACATAGTGTGTTCCAACACTTGTTCATAAGAATTAGCAGCAGTCAATTTCTCCAGCTTTTCAGTAGCTTCCTGAAATTGCTTCAAGGTAGCTTCCAGTTTGGTTTGTAACTCATCATTATGCTTTTTCAACAATTCAAAGCTAGAGTGATCTTGATCTGTCTCAGCAGGAACTGGTCTTACTGTATATTGAACCTCTTCAAGCACAGTAGTCTCAGCAATATCAATTGGTGTGCTCTCAAGCTCATCAGCACCCAAAACTTGTTCCTCTAAGACCTCAGTCTCTTCAACTACAACTGTGTTCTCAAACACCTCAGTTGCATTGGTATCAGCTACATAATCAACTTCCATTTCAGCTTCACTATCAAAATCTTTATTAACAACATCCTCATCAACATTTTCTTCATTTTCTTCAGCAGAATTTATCACATCATATTTGTAACCAGTCAGTCTTTCAACCAACTTCACAACTGATTCAGGAGATATCAATTCTGTAAAAGAATTAACACCAGCAGCCTCTCTCTGCTCTTGTTCCCAGTCATGGAAAACAGATAAACCACCCATACCTTCTACTACAACTAACAACTCTTTCGTGCCAACTCTTCTTAGATACACCCAAGTGCCTATCCTAAGAAGTTGTTCAAAAATCATAGAGTTGTCATCTAAACCATGAAATCTTCTAAGAAGAGCATTCCTCAGTTTAAACCTTATTCTTTCTTCCTTATCACACACTGGATAATCCATCAAAAACACTGATTTAGGTTGAATAACTTTAGTTTCAGGAGAAGAAGTGATCTCAATAGGTTCAGAAGAAGGTATATGTTCATGCTCAGTAGAGTGATCATGAACTGGTTCAGGAGAAAAATGTGGAGTGGGATTATGTTGAGGGCTTGATTGGGGAGTGGGATGAAATGAAGTGCTCTGAATGGGTGAGGGAGGAGTGTTCCGATGAATGGGAGAGTAATGTACTGACTCCTCAGAACGGGTAGGCTCTTGATCAAGGGGTTGGGCTGGGATGGGGTCAGAATTTGAGGGAGTAGAGGAAGTGTTCTTAAGTACTCTTCTGGGTCTAAGCACACTTGTACCCTTTGTTCTCTTATGTAAAACAACAAGGCTTGAAGAACTTACCTCTTGTTCTACAGAAACCTCCTTCTCTTCTGCAGCAACAGACTCTTCTGACTTTGCTGAGGCAACCCTAGCTGATCTGCCTCTTCTCAATCCAGCTCTGTGAGGATCATGCCTAGCCTTAGTTCTTGTCTCCGGCTCATCATCATCAGAACGGAACATTGATCCACCAGAAACTTGAGGTTGTTGACGTTGCAGCTGTTCTTGTTCAAACTTTATGGACTCCTTTTTGAACAAAAATTTTCCCTGATGAAACTTCTTTGGAGGACTCCAATCCACCTTCTTATCAGCTAGTTGAGGCAACAACATGCTTAACTTGCTTCCGAATCCCATCATAGATTTTATGGAGAATTCTTTGGTGTCTTCATCAAACAACACATTTTCTTTTTCAGCTAACAGTCTGCCCAAAATAAATCATTGCCAGTCACCATCAACACTGTTGGTCCCAAAAGTTGAGTTAAGATTGAGTAAGCTAAGAAAAAGTCTAGAGGGGAGGGGTGAATAGACTTTTCAAATTCTATCAAAATATCAGAGTTTTTAGTGCGGAAATGTGTTCTGTACAGTACTGTTCTTAGAATCAGCTCAGTACTTAACAGTTAGCTTTTATACTCAACTTTTAAATCTTTTCTTTAGAAAACTTACTGTTCTTATTCAACAAATATATCAACAGTTAATCAAAACATAAAACAGTAAAGAACACAAGATTTTTATAGTGGTTCGACAAATGTCTACATCCACTCTCACAACTCCAGTTGCGATGTTTTATTACTCTTTTCCACTTGAGTACTTGTTGTTTATAGTCCCAAGATTAAGACTTCGATCTTGTCGATTATACCTCCAGGTATATCTTCGATCTACTAGTAATTTCACAAGTAACTAGCACACTTGTTTACACAATACAAACTTAAAACGAAAAGTAAAACTTCTCTAGTAATAGCCTTTGATTCTTCAATCAGATCTGTGGCTTCTCTTCAGTTCTTCGATCTTCAACTCTGTGAGTGCTTGAATACTTGAATGCTTCTTGATTTGCTCTTGAATAGTAATTGTATCAGTAGTCTTTTCAAGTAGAAGATCACACGGTATTTATAAGCAATAGTAAGACAGTTAGCAGTTTGTGAACTAACTCTCAACTAACTCATAACCGTTTCTTGTTGTAACTTCCTTCAGTTTTGTAACCAACTTATCTTATCTTTCCAAGTCAGCTTATCTTCATATAAATCTTCAGTTACGCTTCAAATAAGTTATCCAAACTTATTCTTCAAACAAACCAACTCAGCACAGTAAACTACTCTTCTTAGTTTTACTGCTCTTGGTCAGTCAGCACAGTTCTTCCAAAACTGTTCAGCTTCCTTCAAAAACTTCACTTGATTTCTTCATCTTCTGAAATAGTCTTCTTAGTCATCTCTTAGTCTTCTGACATCAATCTAATATACTGTTCTAACTATTACAATGCTGAATACAATAGAATACAACTTTACAAATATAAAACCTATCTATACATCAACTGAACTACATACAGATGAGTATATCTAAGTCCTATACTATAAGCTGTCTATACAATACTTCCATCAGCTTAGTTCTTAAACAGTTCATATATCAGATTAGTAATATACTAAGATCAGTAAACTTAATCAACACAACACATTAAGATCAGTAAACTTATTTCATATAGTTCACATAGAACAACATATAATCACACATATCATTAACTCTAAAGTTGCTTTTGGCCATCAAAACATATAATCATCAATTAGAACATTGTTTATAGGATTCATATCCCAACAATTTCCCCCTTTTTGATGAAGCCAAAACTACTTAAACATTCTAAGATCAGTAGTTAAGATATATAGTTAATCATATCAGTTCATCAATTCAAAAATCAAATTAGATTCATATCAGATCAGATATATCACATATTACAACTAAGTCACATAATCACATAAATACAAAATAAAGAAATAAAGATAAGGATAAGAAATGTTATCTTTTTCAGCATAGTCCTTCATCTTCAGTCTCTATCAGGGATTCTGAATGCCAAGTACATTCTGTTCTTGATATCCATCATGTGCTTATGATCAGTTATGCCTTCATCTTTAATGATCTGTGAAATAATGTTTCCAATTTCTGAGTAATTTGGTTCACCATTTTCAAGTCTAGGAGGTTCCCAAATTGGTTCTTTAGGACATAAAATCGGTATTCCTGTACTAGCAGCTAACAACAGAATATGTTCCCAAAATTCTCTTGAGATATTCATCATGAATGCATCAAAGTCAGAATATTCATCTTCCTTGCTTGAATGGTCACCAAATTTCTTCACAATAAAATTAGCAATCTGCCATTTCTTTTTCAAATTATTCCAGAACTCCATATCTTCTGGATCCACAATAAATTCCATGAATTGTTCATCCAGAATAGTTCCAACAGATTTAGACTTCATTTTCTTTTTCAATGCAGCAACTCTATTATCAAACTTCTTTCTTGTAGCTTCTGAATCTTTCATCTTTTGTCTTCTAATCTGTTCAGCAGATCTTTTCTCAGTCATTTCAATTTTCTTCTGAGCAAGCATCTGATTATGCTTCTCAACAGATTCAGCTATCAGCACATCACTTGGTCTATTATCAGTAACAACATGTTTCAGCTTGCTTTTAGATCTGGTATTTCTACCAATCTGTTCAGTCTCTTCTTCATCATCAATAATGAATTTTCTTTTTCTTTTTCCAGAAGAGGATTCAGCAACATGTTTCTGAGTAGCAGTTTATTGAGTAACAGAATCAGGATTTTGTAACTTTAACTTCAGACTGATGATTTCTTCTTTCAAATCATCAATGCTGGCTTTCAACTCATCTTGACTCACAACCAATTGAGCTTGTTGTGATTGAGTTTGTTCCATCACTTTCATCACTTTTTCTTCCCCTTTTTTGGCTTCATCTTGCCATTCCTTCAAGGGAGTCAAAAGTATCTCTACTTTCTTTTGCAGTTCAGTAGAAAGTGTCTTTTCTTGCAATCTATGCAGATCATAGATTTTTGACATTGTGAATTCCATTATCTTGTCATAAGAATTCGCAGCAGTCAAACTTTCTAATTTCTCAGTAGCTTGCTGAAATCGTTTCAAAGTATCATCCAGCTTGCTTTGTAACTCTTCATTATGCTTTTTCAACAATTCAAAGCTAGAGTTGTCTTGAGCTGTCTCAGAAGGAACTGTTCTTACTGTCTCTTGAACATCATCAAGCACAGTATTCTTATCAACATCAATTGGTGTGCTCTCCAACTCATTAGCACCCAAAGATTGTTCCTCTAAGACCTCAGTGTCTTCAGCCACAACTGTGTTTTCAAACATCTCAGTTGCATTAGTATCCGCTTCATAATCAGTTTCCATATCAGCTTCATAATCAGCTTCAACATCAGAAAGTTTAACTTCAGCATCATCAGCATCCATGTTGACATCAGTATCAACATCCACATCAGCAGACTTAACCATGGAATATTTGCAACCAGTTATTCTCTCAATCAACTGAATAACAGATTCCAAAGTTGATAACTCATTATAAGAATTAACACACCTGCAGTCTCTTTCTGTTCTTGTTCCCAATCATGAAACACAGAAAGACCACCCATACCTTCAGCAACAACCATCAGCTGATCTAGACCTATACTTCTAAGATATACCCAAGTACCTATCCTTAGAAGTTGCTCAAAAGGTCTAGAGCTGTCATCTAATCCATGAAAACTTTTGAGAAGAGCATTTCTCAACTTAAATCGAATCCTCTCTTCCTTATCACAAACAGGATAATCTATCAAGAACACTGATTCTGGCTGTATGAATTCAGTTTCGGGAGAAGAGGTAATTTCAATTGGTTCAAACGCAGGTATATGTTCATGCTCAGTAGAGTGATCATGAACTGGTTCGGTTTCAAATTCAGGAGATAAATGAGGAGTGGGATTTTGATGAGAACTTGATTTGGGAGTGGAATGAAAAGAAGTGTTCTGAGGGGTTGAGTGAGGAGTGTTATGTCGGATAGGAGAGTAGTGAACTGACTCCTCAGAACAGGAAGGCTCAGTTTCAAGGGGTTGGGCTTGAATAGAATGAGAGGTTGAGGGAGAAGGGGTAGTGTTCTCGAGGACTCTTCTGGGTCTAAGAACACCAGAAACTTTAGTTCTCTTGTGTGAAATGATAAGGTTTGAAGAACTTACCTCTTCCACAGAAGACTCCTTCACAGCGGCCACAGACTCTTCTGACTTTTCAGAAACGGCCCTAGCTGATCGACCTCTCCGTAATCCAGATTGGTGAGGATCATGTCTAGCCTTCGTTCGCAACTCCGGCTCATCGTTGTCAGAACGAAACATAGAACCTCCAGATTCTTGTGGTTGATTCCTCTGGCTTTGTTCAAACAAAGTAGACTCCTTCTTGAACAAGAATTTGCCCTGATGAAATCTTTTTGGAAGGCTCCAATCCATCTTCCTTTTAGCAATTTGAGGCAACAGTATGCTCAACTTACTTCCAAAACCTAACAAGGATTTTATGGAAAATTCTCTAGTGACCTCATCAAAAACCACCTTCTCTCTCTCAGCCAACAATCTGCCAAGCAGAAAACCTTGCCAATCACCATTGACACGATCAGTGATTGCAGCCATAATGCGAATCTTGAGATTGGTGAGAGCGTCTTGACTGAAATGTTGCCCTAACAAGCATTTTCCAGCAATATCCATCAATAATTGCAAACCTTCTGGAAGAATGTCCTTCTTCAAATTAGACAACGTTGCTGGGTCAACATTCAACCACCTGCCTACGCGAACCTTCTCTTGCCCTGCCATATAGCTGAGAATGTCTATTGGCCCGTCTGGTAGATTGAACGCGATTCCAAGGGTTTCTCTGGAAATGATAACCCTGTGGTCAGAAATGATCGAACGAATGTTGTTTGAGTCACCCTGCACCTGAAGAAAGAATTCCATCGCCTCAGGTTCGTAAACCTTTTCAGGAAATGCTTCTAGGTATTTCTGTAGCCCACATTCTTCACACATGGTAAGAATAGCTTGATTCTTAGCTTTCTGACGTCCGTCGAAGTAAACAGAATTTTCAACGAAAATTCCTTTGTTCTTACTCGATTTTACTGGATTGAACGTACCTACAACTTCATTCTCTTCGTTAAGAATATCAATAATCGCCATCGAATAGGAATTGAAAAGTGTAGTTGCAAAGGTAAGAATAAGCGAGAGTGCTTGAGCTTAGAGAATTTAGCAGAAAGATTTAGAGTAATGGAGAAGAAGAAGTTAATGTGATCGTGTTAATCAAAATCAAGGCAAATCTAGGGCTTGGATTGATTCTGATTTCCACATTGTGTGGTTGGATTGAGTTTTTAGAAAAGTGTAATTTTTAAAAAAACGTTCCAGATTCATAACATCTCAATACCAATTTGGAGCCAACTAGTGTTGATAAATACACCTATT
Source organism: Galeopsis tetrahit (assembly GCA_963675135.1). Classification (NCBI taxonomy): domain Eukaryota; kingdom Viridiplantae; phylum Streptophyta; class Magnoliopsida; order Lamiales; family Lamiaceae; genus Galeopsis; species Galeopsis tetrahit. The sequence goes on from OY776123.1 coordinate 69,237,335, forward strand.
AAATTAGGTTAAAAATAGAGGAGTGTATTAATCTTCTCTATAAGTAATCTAACTTTGAACAGTCCTTGACTTAGAAGTACTCTGAGGCAGGATACTGTTCTGATGTATATCAGCACAGTTGTTTTCCATACACATTATACTTCAATTTCTTATTACTACTATATGGAATTTTACTTATCTGGCTTCAGCTGAGTACTGTGATCAGCTGAGTATTATGATGAAGATCAGATCTGTAGTTGGGTCAGCTCAGTAGTCATCAGATTAGTTCCCCAACTCTTCTGATTTTCACCTTTTTGATACCAGCACAGTACTTTCTCAGATCAGTACTGGAAATATTTCTGTAGACATATTTTCCTGTAGTCAAATAAGCTTTGTAGACAGTTTAATCAGTAATCAGACCAGTTCTGTAGAAAGATTGATATTGTAATCAGAATAGTTCTGTAGACAAATTAACTTTGTAATCATAACAGTCATGTAGACAAATCAATTCAATAATCAGAACATGTCTGTAGACAGATAGATGCTGTAATCAGATCAGATTTGTAGACAGATCAAATTTGTAGTCAGATCAGTTCCCCCTCCAGTGGAGAACTCCTCTTTTGTGCCTGTTTCACCTTGGTAGATGTGTTAGTTCATGCATAGTTGGTTAAATACAGTACAGATTAGTATAGCATAATTAAAATAGGTCTTTGTAAGGTTTGTTCTAAGGTGACTTGTGCTCTGAGTCAACATACAGGATTTTTAAGAAATCACAGATTCCCCCTTAAATGTATATTCTCAATTCCCTCAGCTTTACCAGCTTCCTCATCGGGATTTAGGCACCTTAGTAACCTTTTTACCTAATTGTGATGAATGTAGTGGTCTTGACATGGTCTGTTCTTCAGAATTACCCTTCTTGGTGTACTGTTCTTGATATCAGCTCAGTACCTGAAATGTTAGTACACATTTCTATATACATGTAGGATCCATGTCTATAAATCCTAAACTTATGCAAAGCTCTCCAAATCTAGTTTCAGCCAAAGGTTTTGTGAAAATGTCAGCTCTCTGAATATCAGTATGGATCTTTTCCATCCTAATGTTTTTCTTTTCAACATGATCCCTAATAAAATGATGCCTAACATCTACATGTTTGCATCTAGTATGTAAAACGGGATTTTGAGTGATGGCAATTGCACTATTGCTGTCACAGAATGTAGGTACATTAGATACCACAATATTGTCGTCTCTAAGTTGTTGCATTAGCCAAAGAAGCTGACTACAACAACTTCCTGCAGCCATATATTCTGCTTCAGTGGTAGATGTTGCCACACTTGTTTTTTCTTTGAAAACCATGATATGAGCTTAGAACCTAAAAATTGGCATGAACCAGAAGTTGATTTTCTATCTATCCTGCAACCACCAAAGTCAGAATCTGAATAACCACTTAGGGATAAATCATCATCTGCAGAATACCACAAACCTCGATTAATGGTACCCTTTAGATATTTCAATATCCTTTTAGCAGTCTCCACATGACTTTCTTTGGGATTGGCCTGAAATCTAGCACATACACCTACTGCAAATGCAATATCTGGCCTACTAGCAGTCAAATAGAGTAAAGAACCAATTAAAGCTCGATAATAGGATTGATCAGCACACTTACCTTGATCATCTGGATCCATTCTGTATGTTGGCAGCATTGGTACTCCAACTGTTTTACAGGTCTTGATATCAAATTTATCTAACAGATTTCTTGTGTATTTTGCTTGATTGATAAAGATACCTTCAGATGATTGTTTTACTTGAAGACCAAGAAAGTAAGTCATTTCACCCATCATTGACATTTCAAACTTACTTTGCATGAGCTTTGAAAAGCTTTCACTCATGCTTTTGTTAGGAGATCCAAATATTATATCATCAACATAAATTTGGACTAATAAAATGTTTGTACCTTCTTGTCTTCTGAACAAAGTGCGATCAACTTTGCCCTTAGTAAATCCATTTTCAACTAAGAATAGTGAAAGAGTGTCATACCAGGCTCTTGGGGCTTGCTTTAGACCATATAGTGCTTTCTTCAACCTGTATACTTGGTTACCATTTACCTCAAATCCAGGAGGTTGTTCTACATAAACTTCTTCAACAAGTATACCATTCAAAAATGCACTTTTCACATCCATTTGATACACAGTGAATTTCATATAAGCAGCATAAGCAAGAAACAATCTTATAGCTTCTAGTCTAGCTACAGGGGCAAATGTTTCATCATAATCAATACCCTCAGCTTGAGAGTAGCCCTGAGCAACTAATCTAGCTTTATTTCTTACAACAAGATCATTCTCATCTTTCTTATTTTTGAAAATCCACTTAGTACCTACCACATTGTGATCAGCAGGTCTTTCTACAAGTTCCCATACATCATTTCTTGTAAACTGATTTAATTCTTCTTGCATAGCAATAATCCAGTTACTATCAGATAAAGCTTCTTTCACAGTTTTAGGCTCAATAGAAGATAAAAAGCAACACCAACAAAACAAAGAATTACTGGGTTCAGGCTTAGAATCAAACAGTTGTCTTCTGGATTCACCAATAATCAGATCAGTAGAATGAGCAGATTTCCATGTTTTTCTAGTCTTTACAGGAATACTTTCATCATCCACATCATGTATGTCAGAATCATCAATATCAATATCATCATTTTCAGCAGGTTTATTCACAGGAGAACAGTCAACCAATTCAGGCATGTCAATTGGTCTAGAAGACTTACCTTTGTCTTTTACCTTTTCTACATCATCATCTTTGTTTAGGATGTTTAGAAATGGATTGTATGCTTGTACAGATTCATAAACTTCAGTCTCTTCATTGTCTTTGTCAGTTTGAATGGTCAGATCATCAATTTTCTTACTGATCTGATGATCAGCAGAGTCATGTACAACTTCATCAAAGACAACATGGGGTGTTTCTTCTACACATAGAGTAGAGTAATTAAACACTTTAAATGCTTTGCTAGTAGAGGAATATCCTAAGAATATCCCGTGATCTGCTTTAGCATCAAAAGCATTTAATTTGCTCTTTCCATTGTTATGAATAAAGCACTTACATCCAAAGATATGAAAATATGAAACTCTAGGTTTTCTACCTTTCCATACCTCATAAGGAGTTTTACCATGTACCTTGTTGAGTACACATCTGTTCTGAGTATGACAAGCAGTTTTGATTTCCTCAGCCCAGAACTTCTGTGGTGTGTTGTACTCTGCAAGCATTGTTCTGCATGCTTCTTTTAGTGTTCTGTTTCTTCTCTCAGCTACACCATTTTATTGGGGTGTCCTAGCTGCACTAGTCAAATGCTGAATTCCAGATTTAGAACAAAATTCTTTAATATAGCAGTTTATAAATTCAATCCCCTTGTCACTTCTGATCTTGACAATGGGCTGGCCTTTTTCTACTTACAACCTCTTTAACAGACCTGGTAGTTGGGTTTGTGTGTCACTCTTTTTGTGTAAGAAGATTACTCAAGTGAACTTTGAATAATCATCTACCACAACTAAAATGTACCTTCTACCATTCAGTGTAGGGGGTTTTATAGGACCATGTAGATCCATGTGCAAGAGTTCTAAGACTCTACAAGTAGAAAGAGTGGGAATTGACTTAAAGGAAACCTTTACCTGTTTACCTTTCAGGCAAACATCACACACTTGTGATTTGAAATAGATTTCATTAGGGATACCTTCAATAAGGTAGTTTCTTGCAATCTTATTAATTATCTTAAAGTTCATATGGCATAGGCGTCTGTGCCATAGCCAGCTGATCTCTTTAGGACTCTTACTAAGAAGGCAAGCATCCCTAGGGCAGCTATTACAATTCACAATGTAGACACTGCCTTGTCTTACTCCAACTAGTAGAATTGTATGAGTTCTTTTATCCCAGATTTCGCATTTGGTGCTTTTGAAGTAGACTTTATAGCCCCTGTCACAAAATTGAGAGACAGATAACAAATTGTATTTCAAACCTTCTACATATGAGACATCTTGAATCTCTACATCTCCATTCTTGATGTATCCAAATCCTTTTGTGATTGCCATGGAACTATCTCCAAAGATCACCTTTGGTCCTTCTTGCTCATGATAGTCAGAAAGAAGAGCCCTGGTACCAGTCATGTGGTGAGAACACCCACTGTCTATGTACCAAGTTTCTCCAACTGAACCACCTTTCTTGTATAGATCCAGTCGACCCTGCAAGTAGTGATCTTAATAATTTAGGTACCCTTTCTTTATTGGGGTCCTTGGGGGTTAGTAGTAAGAGGTATCCAAATAAACATTGAAGATTTGAATAATTGAGACCTCTTAAGTTTTCTACCATGCTTATCACAGAACAGTACTTTATTGACCTTATCCAAATTATCAGCAGACTTAGGATCTATTTTTCTGAGATAGCCTTTCCTTGGTTCTATCCCTTTTTCAGGAAGATCAGTTTGTCTGTAATAGTTTGCATAGGGCCTAAAAGCATGTGGACCATACGGCTTATAGATGCGTTTTGGTCTTTCCTCTCCAATGATATCATAATATAAAGGTGGAGGATAAAGAACAGGTTTGTTATGATAATGAGGCACAAATTTCCTAGGTTTAGTTGAGTACAGCTGAGACTGCCTTATAAAAGGAGGTCTAGGCTGTTTCCAACTTGCCTGTGTTTGTCTTGACCTACTGTTCTGAGTTTGCCTCTTCTGATTCCAGGACAGTTCTGCTCTGGTCAGAGGAGTAGTACTCTTCTGGTATGGTCTTGACTGTACTGGTCTAGATCCATTCTTCTTTTTACCATTCTTGGTAGTAGGAGGAATGTATTTAGACTGTACTTTGGATTTTGGTTCATTATCATAAGTCATAGGTTGTTTTCCTTTATCTAATTGCAAAGAACTTGAACTAGCTCCAATAGTGTTCTTAATGCCTGAAGTAGAGGAACTAGGCAGATCAGTACCTATTCCACTTTTATCATAAGGAGCTCTGTATCTGTCTGATAATGTTTGATTAATCTTAGAAGAGTTAACCATATCAGATAGCTTCAGATCCAAGCTCAGTACTTCAAATTCTAAGAATCTATTGCGCTCTTCAAGTTTTTCACATTTAATCTTTAAATCATTGGTCTCTTTAGCTTGTGTATGAAGCATACCCTGATATAACTTGTCCATAGATGCATACTTTTCTTTAAGTTGTGACAACTCTTCTGATAGTCGTGCATTTAGAACAGTTATATTAGGATCCAGTTTTAATTGAGCTTCTCGAAGAGTAATGATTTCTTGTTTTAAAGATATGTTCTCATCACTGATTTCCATGAATGCTTTATTAGCTGGTAGGAGGTCTTCTTCAGTCATTCCATTGGAATGGTGAAGACTACTCCCTACACTACTATCAGCAGTGTCACATAAATCAGAATCAGAATCAGATTCATCACAAGATTGAAAGGATGTGACAGATGATACCTCTTGATCGATTTTTGCCATCATAACTAGTCCATCATCTGCAATGAAGACTTCTTTCTCACTGCTAGAAGGGTACTCAGATGAAGACGATGGCAACTCATCTGAATCCGTATCAGATTCATTGTAGGCCACCATTGCCCTCTTACCCTTTGCATATTTGCGATCTCTCCTTGCTTTCCTTTCTCTTCTGTCTTCAGCACTCAGATCAGGACATTCATGGATGTAATGACCTGGCTTTTCACAGTTATAACACAGAGGTTCATTAGTAGAACGTTTAGAAGGAGAATGATATCGGTTCCTGTCCTTTCTATCAGTAGAGTTCTTATCCTTCCTATTAGCAGAGTTCCTATCTCTTCTTTTCTCATTGGAGACCTCATCTCTCCTTTCAGAAGATTTGTGATCCCTTCTGGTCCTAGAAGAGTCCCTGTTACTAGAGCCCTGAGAATCCTTAGGGTGTGTTTGGTTTGGGATTGGCCCATCCGGATTTGGATGGGCCATCCCCCTCTCCATCCCTCTCCATCCAAATACCCATTCAAATACCCATCCACCCCTATAATACATCTACATGCCTATTTTTATACAATCACATCACTCTTTTTTTCTTTATATCATTTATTCTCTCTCCTACTTTTTCTTTCACACATTTATTCTCTCTCCTACTTTTCTTTCACACATTTATTCTCTCTCCTACTTTCTTCCACACATTTATTCTCTCTCCTACTTGATTTGACATAAAGTTCTCCATCCACACCTATTTTTCAATCTCAATCCAAACACAATTTTTATTCAATTACTATTCATGGATTACCCCCATCCATATTTTTTCAATCTCCATCCCCATCCCATCCACCACAATCCCTAACCAAACAGCACCTTATAAAATCTTTTGTATCTACCATAACGTTTGTTAAGTTTATCAAACCTCTTTATCATTAAGTTCAACTGATCCTTAAGAGCAAGATCAGTACTCTCTAGTTCATTTTTTATGCTTGAAGACTTAGACATAGATGATCTAGACTTCTTAGAGGTAGATGCCTTAAGTGCAATACTCTTGGAGATTTCCTTCTCCCTATCACTGCTCACTATTGGATCTTCTTCATCCAATTCAAACTCATGCGCCTTAAGGGTTTGGAAAGTGGTTTCAGCAGACCAGGTATCAATATCCTGTGTGGTTTTAATGATCATTTTGACAATTTTCCACCTGTTATCTAAAGCCTTAAGAATACGCAGATTGATCTCCCTATTGGTGTAAGTCTTTCCTAAAACATCCAAGTCATTCATAATCTTTGTAAAGCGAGTATCTAGCTGGTCAATTGTTTCACCAGTCTTTATTTTGAATGATTCGAACCGCTGAATAGCAGTGGATAGTTTGCTTTCCTTTATAAGAGAAGTACCCTCACAAATGATAGTTAACTTATCCCACATCTCTTTGGCTGATTTACATTTTACTACTTTCCCAAGATACTCATTGGGAAGGGTATGCAAAATGTAATTATTGGCCAAGCTGTCCAAGTTGTTCTGCCTCATTTCCTTAGTAGTTAAATCTAACCTGGGTTTAGGAACAAGAACACCAATGGCTTTTGTAGGTTCCAGAGTTGCAGTGTTGGGCACCATGGTAGTGATTGGCCCTTGTTTGATCACATATAACATCAAATCATGAGTTGAACTGAAAATGGCTTCCATCCTCAGCTTCCAGTAATCATAATCTGCCACTTTAAACTTAGGAAGTTTATTGATGTTAGTTTCTTCCATGATAGAACAGACAGTTAAGATCAGTAGTATAGCAAGTAGATTCAGATAGATAAGTAAGATCAAGAAACAAGTATCAGTAATGAGAAACAGTTAGACTTTCCCCAAAGTCTACAAGGTTATCAAGAAACAGCAGTCCAAAGAACTACTGCTCTGATACCACTTGTTGGTCCCAAAGTTGAGTTTTAGATTGAGTAAGCTAAGAAAAAGTCTAGAGGGGAGGGGTGAATTGTAGGTCCCGAAGCTGAGTTAATATCGAGGGAAGCTAAAGAAAATGTCTAGAGGGGGGTGAATAGACTTTTCTAAAATCTTTCGATATATCAGAATTACAATATGCGGAATACGAAATAAAACAATGAGCCCAAGTAGTTTATACTCAACTTCTTAATTCGAGAACTCTGTTCTATACTCAACTAGTCTTGTTCAGTTAGGTATGTTTAACAAGTAAACAATTAATCAATTAAGAAACAAACAAAACAGTAAAGTAAACAACACAAACAATTTATAGTGGTTCGACAACTTGTCTACGTCCACTCTCACAACCCAGTTGTGATGTTTCCACTAACTCTTCCAATCGAGTACGAAGTGTGTGTGTTCTTGTTCTTTAGAGTCCCAAGAAAAAGACTTAGATCTTCTAAGACTATACCACCAGGTACGTCTACGATCTTACTAGAAATTTAACAAGTATCTAGCAACTTGATAAAAACAACAAACAAAAACGAAAACTTATTCAGTAGCAGTCTTCCGGTTTCTTCACTTGACTTCTGACTTGCTTTCTGAACTTCAGTAATCTCTGAGAGTAACTTCGAACAATTCTTCAGTATGTAGCTTCAGTATATGTATTTGCAGTAGTGTTGGGATATAAATTCACCCTAAGCCCCACTTGATGTTAGAATAGTTTTGATGGCCAAAACACTTAGAGTTTATAAATGTAATAGGATCAGCTGACTTGTATAGAACAGCTTAGACTAGTCTTGTGTGATCAATTGTATTGATATCAGCTGATCAGCACAGCCCTGACTTACATGCCTATCCTCAAGATGAGAAGAGTAGAAGACATGAAGACTAGAAGATCCTTGAAGACCAGATAAGTTAAGGTGCTTGTACACCTACTTATCTGATGGAGTCCAAGATTGAAGATGGCCTAAAGCAGCACAAAGAATTGCCAGATCAGAAGAGTGTTACTCGACTGATATCAGAAGACAGAAGACCTAAGGCCAGAAGAGTAGTCAGAAGACTAGTAGTACAGATCAGAAGACTATGTGCTCTTCCAGGACTCGGCTGATTCCAAAGTCATCTTGCAATTCAAACGAAGACCTACCTTATTTAAAAGATTGACATGATCCCAGGATTGAAGCAATCAAGCGGCTGGAATCAAGGAATCAAGCCAACATGGAAAGATTGCCCCAACGGCTAGTCAACTCCAACGGCTAGTTGCAAGCAATCACCATTATAAATACAAGAGGATGAGAAATCACAAACAACGAAGTCACAACGAGAGAATTCAACAAGCTAAGCAAGCAATCAAGCAAAAAGTCATACTGTTCTAAGAGTTCTCCAAGAGCCAGAAACCATTAGAATATTTGTAGCTCTTAAGTGATTTCTATCCAACCCATAAGAACCTGAAACTTGTTCATATTGTATATTCATTGTTTTAGGCATAGTGGTTAAGCAATTTATAAGCTTGAACCATTAGTTGGATACCCTTCAAAAACCCCAAACCCTCACCGAAAGGTTAAAGTTTTTGAACCCCTCAATGTGAAAGTGCTTACAATCACTTGTGGAGACCGTAGCTGTTAGGACGGCTCAGATCTCAAAGTCCTATTCTTGGGACTATAAAGGACAAGACCCTTGTAATTTTTGGTAAATTAAAGGGATTAAACATCACATTAGGACGTGAGAGTGGATGTAGGAACGTATATCCGAACCACTATAAACCTGGTGTTATTTACTTACTGCGCTTTATATTTCTGTCATTTCATTTATCTTTATATAGTGCATACTGTATTTTCAACTGTCTTCAAAACAAGGCCATAACTTTCAAACCAGCATCAGCTGAGCATTTTCATTAAGCAAAACAAGTTAACACTTTCTTAAGAAACTAAAAGAACGAGTCTAATCAAGGCCTACCATAATTCCGCATATAATCTCTTCATTCAGATCACTATAGTCATCTGGACCAGCAGACTTGTAGTCCAGTTGACATAGCAATCAGAAGAGGTTCCCAACTCTCTTGAAAAAGTTTTAAAGTCTATTCACCCCTCCCCTCTAGACTTTAATCCCATTCACTACTCGTTCAGGGACCAACAAGTGGTATCAGAGCAGTGGTTCTAACGGACTACTGTCTCTAGATTATCAGAAGACTTGAGGGAGTCTTTTTGTAGTCCTCTTGAACAAATCTTTTTTTTAAACTTGTTTTTTAAAACTCATACACCATGAGTGCTAATATGCGAAAGTTGCCTAAGTTTTCAGTTGAGGATTATGATTACTGGAAGATCATGATGAGGAAGAATCTCACATCAGTCCACTACAAGATGTGGTCTGTAATCACAGAAGGTCCAATCACCATCATGACAGTCAACACTGCAAATGGTGATCCAGAAGTTCCAGTTGGAGAACTTGTTCCCAAGCCCATGAAGGATCTCACACCAGAAGAGATGAAGCAATCAAATCTTGATAGCATTGCTCAAGATTACATAATGCAAACTCTTCCAAATGAGTACATTGCAAAGGTAATCCACTGTGAGTCAGCCAGAGAAATGTGGGAGGCATTGGCACTCCTCTGTGAAGGAACTGGGCTGATCAAGGAAAGCAAATTATCAACAGCAGTCAAGAAGTTTGAGCACCTCAAGATGCAGCCAGAAGAAACTATTGATCAGCTGGACAATATATGTACAAAGATCATAAATGAGATTGAATCTCTAGGCAAGAAGTATACAAATAGAGAGAAAAACTTGAAGATCTTGGACTCTTTACCCAAGAGATGGAAACTCAAAAAGACCATCATCAAAGATACTCAAGATATCAAGAAGTGGTCTACTCAAACTCTATTTCAGAACCTAAAAGCTCATGAATATGACCTTGACAGAGAAGAAAACTCAGGAAGTGATGAGCCAACTGCAGCCCCATCTACCTCCAAGACTGTAGCCTTCAAGGCAGCCAATACAAAAGCTGCAAGTACCTCATCTGGCAAGACCTCACTGAAAACAGAAGACTTTGAAGGATCAGACATGAGTCTGAAAGAGCAAATGGCTCTTATCACTACTACAAAAATGGGCTGTAGAGACGCCCGAATGTGTCACTAAAAGAAACCTTTAATGACGCTTTTCATATGGTGACGCTTTGGCTAAGCGTCACCTGATTTGGCGTTTCTTTAGGTTGTTAACGTGACGGTTTTAAAGCGTCACCATTAATAATCTTTGTGACGCTGACCAGCATCACAACGATGTGCTTTAGTGATGCTTTCTTGCGTCACAAAATAATTATAACTAATTAAACCACCTCGTTTAGTGACCCATTATGCGTCATAGTAACACTATTTAGTGACGCTAGCCAACATTCTCACAATGTGCTTTAGATACATTTTCTCGTGTCACGAAAAGTTTATAATAACTAACATAACCAACTCGTTCAATGACAATTTTATGCATCATAATAACATATTTTGTGATGCTCTCGTCGCCAATTTAAAATAATAATCAAATTTTCATAAAATACTAACGAATCATTCATACATTGCCAATCAATCATCATAAAGGTCAAATGTATTTTACAAATCCATAAAAATTCAATTATACATAACAAATACACGTCCAACAGATGTTCGAAAAATGTAAACAATATACTATAAACTGCGCGCGTTAAAATTCTATGAAAGAACGATTTGCAGCTTCCACTACAATTAACCATAAAGGAGTGTTTTCTGCAATGGCAACTCTTGTATCAGCTAGCCTCAATTTCTCACCTGGGTGTTGACAATGTCCTCATATATGATGCTTAGGTCAGCTACACATACCTTTAATAAATTTCATAATAAAAAAAAAAGTGTTAACCACAAAGTACTCACAAAAATAATTATAATAAACATATACATTACGTTTAAAATATTTGAGCAAAATATCTTTAGTACTTTACATATATTCATGAAAAATAGTATGTACTACAATCTACATTTGTGCATGGTTATATTCAATAACTAGAAAACCAATCAAATATATGACACAAGTGCTATACAAGAAAATTATGGAGAAAATATTAAGGCAGATAACCAGGTCATGTATTGTTTGTTAAAACTGATACCTTTGCACCGAAAATATACATTCACCAGTCTCTCCTGCCCATGCCAATGAGCTTGATCTTTAGCCTTCAGGTTTTTAAAGAGTATACAAACATCACTTAGTATCCGAAGATAATTATTACTATAAAGATCTCAAAGATCAATAGTGGTCCTAGAACTTCAAAATTCGAAAAATCATAAGAGATTACATTGGAAAGTACGTACATGTTGAATAGCAGATAGACTCGTAGGTAATTCCAAATGATCACTTGATTTGCACTAGTGAGAGAATAAAATGAACAATAGACTTTTGTTGTCTGCTTATATTTGCCCTGAATAAATAAATAATCACACCCTTATACTAGTTAATCATGTATATAAATCGAATTTGATCTAGAAAGACAATTGGAAGGATTCAAACCCACCAAAATTATATTTGCAATTATTTTTACTTAGAGTGATAATAACAAGATTAAGGTATGCAATTAGAGTGATAATACCTTAGTTCAGACAATTGGAAGGATTCACACCCACCAAAATAAAACATAAATTATTTTTGCTCACTAACAGAAATTTTCAAAACAGAATTGCACTTTCATAGAAAATAATTCCATAAGATCACTTATGGAAGAAATTAGTTCAGAAATATACAAATTACCTAGAGTGACGGGGAAATTAGTAGGTATGCTGCCTCCAATTTGGTTGTTATAAAGGCATAAATCTCCCATTGGAATACACTAATTGTCTCTGAGAAAAATTACGAAATGTACAATTATGAAATACAACAAACTAGGTTATGATTTGTACTCATAAGCACATATTCATGCCAGTGAAAAGATAAGCCGCCTTCCACATTAATCATGTTACAATTGTAACTTACCTCCACACAAATTCATAAGAGCTAGTATAGCCACTACAACAACTTCTTGATCAAATCCTTGAACTAAATCCAGCAGCAACTTTTTTTCCGCTAAAGAAAATCCCGCATCTACACAACAAAATATGAATGCATTACGCTCAATTGCATAAACCATCTCAAAATAAAACAGTAGAAATATTAAATATACAAGACACCATTAAACCGTCTCAAAATAAAAAAAAAATGAAAGCATTACGCTCAATCCCAGAAACCATTAAACCAGTAAATAATTGTTGACCAATATTTAATGGAGTATTAAATATACAGGACTAAGGTATTTCAAATATTGGTCAGCAAATAATTGCAATAATTATTCTAAGTTGCATACAAATCCAGTACACCATCTCACTAAGTTGAAATAAAATAGATCTAAAATCTCAACACTTCAAACTTATGAATGTTAAAGCATCATGTCTTTAACCAAGTGAAACCCTTCGGTTGCACATCCACTCCAAATCATTAATTTGCACATCCAAGTATCACAGAAACAGGGCATTGAATATAAATCAGTTAAATTATAAAAACCTTTACAGGAAAGAAAATTACTTACAAAAAAAAATTCCAAGAGCAATACTTAGAAACGTCAAACATGTACCATGTAAGAGTGCAGAACCGAGGGCATACATGTTAATTTTTTAAAACATTGTCCACATATTATTGTACAAGAATAAATCTAATGTTGATCTATAAGGGAGTTCACTCCTCAAACTGTCATCACCGTTCCTCTAGTAGTAAAACCCCATAATGTTGAGCTACAAGAAAGAAGTTCACATGGATCAATGAATAGATAAATTAATAATCAAACCTCATTACCCACTGTCCATCATCGAGTAACATTTGCAACTCTCAACCTCATCAGGCCATCACTGTTACGATAATTGTGCCCAGAAAAAAAAGGTTATTTTATAGATCAATTTATATTGGTAACATCGAAGAAGGCATATTTATGGAGATACAAGAACAACCATCACATATTGGAATTCAAGAGGTACATATTTTAGGAAAAAGAACTATATATAAGAGGGGGAGAAAAGCCCAATAAAAATAAAACAAACGATTTGAAAATCAAACCAAGGACTGAAAATAACAAAAGAACTATACAATTTCTTATGAAAATCAAACCAAGGACCCAAAACAATAAATAAACTCTAAAACCCCATAACTATACTGTAACAGATTTGCATAAACTATTAAACCCTACATCATGATTTGAAATTCAAAGAGAAGATATAAATAAAGAGATGTCTAACAAAATTTACATAAATAATTTGACTGCAGACACGAAATCAAACAAATATAAACTCCAACAATAAAGACAGAGGAATATTTGCTAAACAGGAAAGATTGGACAAGCCCGAGTGATTCTTCCTATTTTTCTGGAGCAGTAACCTGATTGGGATCAGAAAATTAAGAAACAAATCAGAGCGGAAAAAGAAACAAAAGCAAAATAGAAAACTGAGCCAAATCAGACCATGGTCGATTAGAAAACAGAAACAAACATGATAAAATCAAATGAAAGATAAAACAAACACAAAGAAATTTTGCGCTAAATAAGAAATAATACACAAACTTGAGTGATTCTTCATATTTTCTGGAGCACTAATTCGTCTATTAATTAGTCGGCGAATTTGATGCTTGTGTGAAAAGACTATAGGGCTGGATCTTACGGCAATAGAGATAAATTATAGATTAGGAGGTTAACTCCTCCCACGATTGAGGAAGGAAGAAAGGCGAGTGGGAGAAGGTGGATTATGAGCGAGAGAGAAAAGGAGGCTGAATTGTGAGCGAGAGTAGTAGGGCGGGGCGAGAGATTAGGACTTTAGGAAAGAATTGACGAAAGATTAATAGAAATGAGGAAAAAATAAATAAAATTAAAAAGAGATTATGATGACTGTTTCTGGGAATCGAACCCAGGACCTAGGAATAAAAAATTTGTCCCCCAACCACTTGAGCGTCACTAAATTCAATTAGAATTTGGAGGCGTCTTTATATATCTAATATGGTGATGCTTACTTAAAAAGATCACTAAGAACGCGTTACTACAGGGGTGTTTTTCTACTAGTGTATGATCAAGAGATTCGAAATGATGAACACTCTCAACAGCAAATATAGAAAATTCTATAGAAACTACAAAGATAGAAGAGCCAGTTTACCCTCCAGAGGTTCCAGAGAAAGAACACCAGAAAGACATCCTAGAAAGGATGTGGAGTCATCTAACAGCCGAGGATCCAGAAGAAGAGATGCCACTCCTCCAAGGAAAGGCAACTCAAATCAGAAATCTAGATCATGCTTCAATTGTGGCAAACCAGGACATTATGTCTATGAATGCCCTGAGCTGGATTTGGATGACAAAGAAGAAAGAACGCTAAGAAGAGACAGAAGAAATTCAGATAAGCAAGCAATGGTGACTGAAGAATCTGAATATCATAGTGATGAACTCCCTACATCACCAGACTGTCAAATCTTCTCAGATGATTCAGATGATCTAGCTATGATGGCCATAGGTGAAAATGAGGTAAATTCCTATACTACTACTTTCCATTCACCTATTTTTTCACAAACAGATGAGACAAACTCATCTGAAGGCGAATCAGAAGACACCTATTATCAATCTTTAAGAAAGGTAAAAGGTGATCTGGATATTGCCACTAGAGCTTTTATAGAAGTGGAAGAGGAGAACAAGGATATAAGGAAAGAAATTGCTAAGTTGAAAAAGACTAAGTTTGATAACACCCCTGAGTTGGTCACAATGAATGAAAGATTGACCAGAGAAGTGGAACTTCTTAAGGAAGAAAATACCACAATAACTCAGTTGTATGAGGGGATGTTAGAAATTCAAGCTTTAGAAACTAAGGAATTTCGTTCACTACAATCCAAGTTCGATGATCTCTTCCAAGCACACAAGCTCTTAGAAAAGGAGAAGGAATGCCTAAATCAAAAGATATCAGAGTTCAATAAAGCTTCTACTACTATTGAAAGTATCTCTGAATATTATAGATCAAATGGCAATAAGATGGGTTTTGGCTATGAACTTAATCCATCTACATCCTCTCCAGCTGGGGGTAGTACACCTAACAAGTGCACTACTCAGACACATGAAAAGGGTGAGTGTTCTAAACACAATGAACCTAATATGAACCAAAAGGCATCGGTACCAGCTAAGGTTAACTATCCCAACACCAAAAAGGGTAAAAGACAAGTTAACCCCAAGCCTGTACAGAGGAACAACAAACAGCCTAGACCATCTCGTTTGAGACAGTCTCAGCTGTATGCTGCTCCAGCCAAGAAGAAGAAATCTTCTTCAAACAAATCTGTTCTCTTTGCACCCCCTATCTCTTATGATATTGTGAGTACAGAGGAGTATGGTCCATATAATCGTGTGCATCGTCCAGCTAATGCACCCAGGCCAAATGTAACTAGTCAAAAGATCATGTATGTACACTCCTATAAAGGGAAACCATTTGACTATTACTTAGCTGACACAAGTAACAAATCAAATCAGTCCAAGGTGCTAACTGGTAAGATTTGGTTTTGTGATGCCCGAGGGAAACAACTCAAGTGCTCAAGGTTGTTCAAACGACCAATGTATATATGGGTTCCCAAGGGTAGTACTAACACCCAAGGACCCAAGACAAAATGGGTACCTAAGACTTAACTTTTCTTGCAGGAAAGGAGGGACCTATACAGAAGAGAAGGTCTAGCAGGAGAAACATGGTACATAGATAGTGGATGCTCAACTCACATGACAGGAACCAAAGCTCTGCTGACCAACTACATAGAGAAGAAAGGTCCAAAAGTCTTCTTTGGTAATAACGCGCACGGTAACACAAAAGGATATGGCACCCTTAAAAATGGTGACATTGAGGTACATGATGTATCATATGTAGAGGGTTTAAAGTTTAATTTATTATCTGTTTCTCATTTTTGTGACACTGGTTACTCAGTAAAATTCTCTAAAGATGAGTGTCTCATAAGTGATAAAAGAACAAAACAAAACCTTCTAACAGGATCTAGAAAGGGAAGTATGTATCTTGCAAATTGGAACAGCTGTCCTAAGGATACATGTCTGCTTGTGAAAAGCCCTAAAGATGTCAGCTGGCTATGGCACAAACGCCTTAGTCATCTGAACTTTAAGACTATGAACAAGTTAGCAAGGGAATCCTTAGTTGATGGTCTGCCTAATGAACTCTACTGTAAAGATCAGGTATGTGATGCATGTCAACAAGGAAAGCAAACAAAGGTCTCCTTCAAGACCAAGAAGACAGCATCAACCAGCAGAGTTCTTGAATTGCTTCACATGGATCTCTTTAGACCAATCACACCAACCACATTAACAGGGAGAAAGTATACTCTCATTGTTGTAGATGACTATTCCAAGTTTACTTGGGTTATCTTCTTATACAAGAAGAGTGAAACTCAGCAGAAGCTCCATGAACTATTGAAGAGGATCCAAGTAGAGAAAGGAGAACCAATTGTGAAAATTAGAAGTGACAAAGGCACTGAATTTATTAACTCTTATATTATTGCCTATTGTACTTCTAATGGTATTCAGCATGAGACAAGTGAAGCAAGAACACCACAACAGAATGGTGTAGCTGAAAGAAGAGTCAGAACACTCAAAGAAGCTGCAAGAACACTCCTTGCTGAATTCTCCACTCCTAAGAAGCTATGGGCAGAAGCCATCAACACAGCTTGTCACACTCAAAACAGGTCAGGTATTCACAAAATTCATGAGAAAACCCCATATGAACTGTGGAAAGGAAGAAAACCTAGAGTATCTTACTTTCATATATTTGGTTGTAAGTGTTTCATTCACAACAATGGGAAGAGTAAGTTGAATGCCTTTGATGCCAAAGCAGATGAGGGGATATTCTTAGGATACTCCTCTACTAGCAAAGCATTTAGAGTACTCAACAAACGAACCCTTCTTGTGGAAGAAACACCTCATGTTGTTTTTGATGAATCTTGTGAAAAGAGTGCAGTAGAAACAAACTCAGCTGCAGATCAGATGAGACAGCTAGTGATCAAGTCCAGACCAGATGAGTTCATTGAAGTCAATGAACCTTTCCCTGAAGAACCAGAGGAAGATAAGCCTCATAGACCTGTCACTAGATCTCAAACTCAAGCAGAGCAAGCTGACCAGAATCAAGATGCACCAATCCCAAATGCAAGGGGGAATGATCTCTTTGACACATAAGATACATATGATGATCGACCAAATCAAGTCAACCCCCTGATGGCACTAGAACAGATGAGAATCCAAGCTCATCTAATGCAGATACTTCTGTGAGGCATACATGGAGAAACAATCATCCATCAAACCTCATCTTAGGAGGAGCAGACTCAGGTGTCAAGACCAGAAGATAACTGAATCAGAACTCCCAATCATCTATGTTCTGCTGGTGTGCCTTCCTATCCAACATTGAACCAGCTGACATAGAAGAAGCATTGACAGATAGCAATTGGATCACTGCTATGCAAGAAGTATTAAACCAATTCGAAAGAAATGAAGTATGGGAATTGGTAGATCGTCCTGAAAACCACAATGTAGTAGGAACAAAGTGGGTATTCAAGAATAAAAAGGACGAAAATGATGTGATAACTAGAAATAAAGCAAGGCTAGTTGCAAAAGGATATTCACAATCTGAAGGGATTGACTATGATGAAACTTTTGCTCCAGTAGCCAGATTAGAAGCCATTCGACTGTTTCTAGCTTATGCATCATATATGGCTTCAAGGTATATCAAATGGATGTCAAGAGTGCTTTTCTAAATGGTATTTTGGTAGAAGAAGTGTATGTAGAGCAGCCTCCAGGATTTGAAAAAGGTGATCAAGTATATCGACTGAAGAAGGCTCTCTATGGTCTAAAGCAAGCCCCTAGAGCTTGGTATGACACATTGTCACAATTCCTACTTGACAATGGATATGCAAAAGGCAAAGTTGATAGAACTCTTTTCAGAATACAAGAAGGAGAAGACATTCTAATGGTGCAAATATATGTAGATGATATTATATTTGGATCACCCAATCAAGAGATGTGCAAAAAGTTCTCTGAACTTATGCAAGGAAAGTTTGAAATGAGCATGATGGGTGAGATGAATTACTTCCTAGGACTTCAAGTCAAGCAGAGTCCAGAAGGGATCTTCATCAACTAGTGCAAGTATACCAAAAGCCTATTAGAAAGATTCAAAGCTCTACAAAGCAAGACTGCAAGGATTCCAATGATGACATCTTTTAAAATGGAACCAGATAAGTCTGGAAAGGCAGTTGATCAAGCTGAATATAGAGCACTGATTGGATCTCTACTATACCTTACAGCTAGCAGACCAGATATAACATTTGCTGTAGGAGTATGTGCTAGGTTTCAAGCAAACCCAAAGCAAAGTCATCTAGAAGCAGCAAGGAAGATTCTCAAGTACCTAAAAGGAACAGTCAATCTAGGACTATGGTACCCTGCTGATGACAATCTAGAATTGAGTGGTTATTTTGACTCAGACTATGGAGGATGTAGAATTGATAGGAAATCCACATCTGGAACCTGTCAATTCCTAGGCAACAAGTTGATATCATGGTTCTCTAAGAAGCAAACCTCAGTTGCAACCTCCACCACTGAAGCAGAATATATGGCAGCTGGAAGTTGTTGTAGTCAGCTGGTCTGGCTAGTTCAACAACTCAAGGATTACAATGTAGAGGCAAGAGAAGTCCCTATCTATTGTGACAGCAGCAGTGCCATTGCCATCACTCAAAATCCAGTCCTCCACACAAGGTGCAAGCATGTCGACATTCGACACCACTTCATAAGAGACCACCTTGAAAAGAAGGACATCAAGATGGAGAAAATTCACACAGATATCCAAAGAGCAGACATCTTGACTAAGCCCCTAGCTGAAGAACGATTCAAGACCCTATGCTACAGCTTAGGACTCCTGGATCCAAGCACATGAAGAGCAAAGATCAGCTGAAGACCTCAGTTGATACAATTGCAGCAGACTAGGAGGATCAGATGAGGTGAATAGACACCCTTATCTTCAGGTATGGAGACAATCGAAAGAAGAGATGGAATGGAGATCATCCCTCAACCAAGGTCTTGGGTGAAGGAGATGAAGATTTGTCCAGAAGATGAAGATGATGCAGATCAGCATACTTGGTTTATCCAACATAAGTATGCCTATGAAAACTAAAGGAAGGAGAGACGTTCTTGTTGAAAACTAGAGGAAGGAGAGATGCAGAGGACAAAGTAGCAAGCAAGCAGAGCTTCTTCTCCAGGGGGAAGTTCTACATGGAGAGCTTGCTATCAAAGGCTACTGTGTCTAAACAAATCAAGGAGATCAAGTCCATGGCTCTTTCTTCACACTCCATTGAAGCCTCTTCCAATCTTCCTTCCCTTTCAAGAGAAGCGAAGAAATTCAACAAGGACACATTAGATGCTACAACCCATCTGATGATGAGGAACATCAGATGGTGAGGGCAATCTGAACCAGTGGGATATCATCCAGGCTGATCATCAAATTGATTTGATGGTCCTACATGGTTCAGAGATAGAGCTGGAAGATCCATCAAACCAGGTTGGATCATCACTCACAATAAAGCTGGAAGATCCATCATCCAGGTTGGATCATCACAGCAAACCCCAATCCTCTACTCAGCTGATCAGAAGACCAACTCAGCTGACCAGAAGACTTTCAAGGAAATCAGCAGACCTTTTTGCAGAAATCAGAAGACCTCACTCTGCTGATTATATCACTTTATTTCAGAGCATAATGACTATCCTTGATCATGTAATTCATTCTAGAATTACTGCTGAATGTAATTAAAGAAATTGGCCTATATAAGGAATGAAATTCACTTATAGAAAACGGCCTTGATGATCAATTCTTACCACAAAATTAGTCACAACGGCTATTTTTGGTAATGATGTCATTAATACTTGATTACCATATCGCCAGCAAATCAACAATTGCCACATGGCAAATTCAGCCGGCAAATTTAAAGAAAGGCCCGAAATCAAAGAAGGAAATCTTGGGTACTACTCCACATTAAAATCAAATCTGACCGTTAGATCAAGAAATGTTGGAGTATATATACACACCCTTAAACCTCTCCCAAACCCTTTCGCTCACATTACTCAATTGCTCTCAAACTCTCTCGTTCTGCAAATTTTCTTAAGCATTCCAAACCTTACACTCAAATTCTCAGAATGGTAATCATTGAGATTTACGACGAGAAGACCAAGAGCACTGGAACTCTTGATGCAACAAAGTGGTCTAGGGAAGGGAAGATTTTCACAAAGAATGCTCTGTTTTTCAAGGGCAAACACACAGCTGCAAACAAGGAGATCCTTCTTCGCTGCATCAACCTCAACCTTCGTGATTTTCTGGAAGCAGCACCAACTAATGTTTATGAACAAGATGTGCTGGCTTTCTACTCAAACACTGTGATGAAGGGATCTTATGTTGAAAGTGTCATGGGTGGACACAAAGTCAAGGTAACAAGGGAAATCCTTCAGGAACTTTTCGGCTTGTCAAGGGGGAACATAAATATCTCCACCTACATTATGGGTAGAGAAAAAGAGTATATGGAGATGTTTACTGATGGAAGAATCAAGGCTATTGATGCCTCTGGACTCAAGAAATCCCAACTTGACCCCAAGTTTCAGACCTTGATGGACATTGCAGGAAAGATGCTACTGGGTAACACATTCAGTCATGATGCTGTTACTACTCTAAAGGTTAGAGTTATGGCTGCAATCTGGGATCAGATTGATGGAGATTGGCAAGGGCTATTTTTGGATAGGATTGCTCTTGAGGCCAAGAAAGTTACTTTGGACTTACAGTCAAGAGAATGGAAGGTAACAGCTACAGTCAGCTTTGTCAACAAGCTGAGCATCATCCTTCCAGATATTCTCCCAAAGAAGTACAAGATGGGATCTCATAAGACCTTCCACATCTCCAAGTATTATTTGAGAAATGAAGCTCTTGCTGAGGCAGCAAGATTGAAAGAAGAGAAGAGGAAGTTGTTGGCTGAAGCATCTTCCAAAGATGTTGTTGAGGAGGCAGAAGAGTCTGCTCATGACTCTGCTGCAGAACAAGAAGAGGAGCCATCCAAAGAAGAGGCTCAAAAGAAGGCTGATGAGGATGATGATGATGATGACAATCAGACCTTAACACAAAGAAGAATTCTAATCAGATCAGGGCTCATCTCCCCATCTGATTCAGATGCCACTCCCACTGCCTCTCCTTTGAAAAAGGCATGTACTTCTAACCCCTCTCTCACTTTCACACCTTCCAAGTTGTCAAATGGTCAGAAGAGAAAGAAGAACAATTCTTCTTTCACCAAGAAATCTAAGAAATTCAGGCTCCCTACTCCCATGAGCATAGCCCCTATTACATCCTTCAACCCTTCTGATGATTCCAACCCATCTGAACCTTCAAACACTGATACCCAAATCCCTGCTGATACTCACACAGCAGAGGAACAAGCCCAGCATCAATCAACCCTTGAACCACAATTGCCTACCCCTGCTGATGTTCAAACAGCAGACAACCAAACACAGACCTCC
The DNA here is from genome assembly GCA_963675135.1 of Galeopsis tetrahit. NCBI lineage: Eukaryota > Viridiplantae > Streptophyta > Magnoliopsida > Lamiales > Lamiaceae > Galeopsis > Galeopsis tetrahit. Next base: position 69,259,287 of record OY776123.1, read on the forward strand.
TCCACATCCCCTGCTGATGATCAAACTCAGCTCACATCCTCACCCGCTGCTGATATTCAAACAGCAGATGTCCAAGATCATCAAGCTCAACCATCTACTGATCTTCAAGTAGAAATAGAACCAGACCAGCAGACCCAAAACCCTGCTGATGAACAACCCACTGAAGATCAATCTCAACTTCCTACACAATAAGAAGATATCACTTCCCAAACCGCTGCTGATACTCACACAGCAGAGGAAAATGCCCCAGCTACCCAATCTCCCACCCTCACCGCTCCATCTGCTCCAGAAGACTTGGCACCAGCAGACCTGGTTCAAGCAGGCCCTTCTCAGCCTCACTACAACATGGTGCACTATCCTATGTGCACAAGGGAGAAGATAATGAGGATGAAGATAGCCAACCTGCTCAAGTCTACTACTCCTGGTGTTGATGAGAAATCAATTCAATTTGAACAAGTACTTAGGATATGTACTTGGATTGAGCTCAGAAGAGATGATGTGGATGACCTTCTTGAGGTCATGGAAGGAATGGGAGGAAAAGAAAATTTCCTCGATTGGGAGATGGAGCAAAAGGAAGTTGCTCAGGTTCAATCTTTTGCTCAGCTACTATCAGCAGAGGCACTGACTGTAGTTTGCAACCGGATTCTAGGAATCCCAACTGATGATGTCTCTGTCCCAGAAGGCTCATCAGATCAGCAGACAGCTGAAAAAGCAAAGGTGGATGACTCACCTGCACCAACCTTGGCAGACGACTCAGCTGCACCAGCCTTGGTGGAAGACTCAGTTGCAACAGCCCCTGCAGAAGACTCAGCTGAACCAGCTGACAGGGTAGAAATTGAAAGAGAAGTAGTCAGGGTACCAGCTCACTTCATGCCTTCAGATAACCTGACTCACTTCATTGATAAAGGAGAAAAGATCATGACCCATCTGGTTAAGGCCACTACCTCATTCCTTAATGAAGACTATCTTTCAGCTGAAGAAAGAGGCAAAGCATTGATAGTTCATCCCAAACCTCAAGGTACTGCCTCCACCTCCACCCAATCTGTTGATCATACAGCAGACATCTGCTCCCAGGTCAAAGCTGCAATAGACTTGCACTTTGAGAAAGGTTTAGGCCTGCAGCTTGGAAGATATGTTGAGAAAGCTGTTAGGGAGCAGAAGACTCGTCTCCATGACCAAATTATTGACATTGAAGACAAGTTTGGTGAGGCACTTCATCATCAGATAGAAGAGTACTTGAGTACCATTCAGAAAAGAGCAGGTGACGTCTCCAAAATGTTTGCTGATGAGATTTCCCAATTGGAGGCCGCCTACGAGTCAAGAATTAAAGATGCTGAAGCAAGAACCACTGAAGGTCAAACCCTTCTTAAGGCAGCTGCAGAGGAGAATGAGAAATTGCAGACTCAACTGAAGAAGACAGCAGCCAAATTGGAAACACTTACAACTAGATTTGAAGCTGCCTCCTCCTCCAATTCTCATGCTGAAGTTCTTGAGCGCAGAATATCACATCTGACACAAGTTGGCAAAGTCAATGCCATGGCCCTAAAGCAGACCCTGGTAGTGGAGATTCGGAATGCCATGAAGCCTTTTGCGGCTGCACTTGCTGAAGCCAAAAAGGGGAAAGATGTGTTGATAAAGGCTCTAGAGAAGTCTACTGCCCAGCAAGCTGAACTGGTAGTAGCACAAGATGACTTGACTGAAACCTTGGGTGGTTTAAAAAGCAAAATCAAGAGCAGGCAAGGCAAAGGCAAAGAAATTGCTCAAGAAGATACCCAAGCACCCACTCAAGCTCCTGCCAAGACTCTACAGATCACTGCTCCTGTAGAACAAGTTCCTGAGAAGAGAATGACAAGGAAAAGGAAGGCAGATGAGCAAGCTCAGTCAGCTCAGTCCAGTAAGAAGTCAACTCCAGCAGAGCCTACTGCAGAAGTGTTGGGATATAAATTCACCCTAAGCCCCACTTGATGTTAGAATAGTTTTGATGGCCAAAACACTTAGAGTTTATAAATGTAATAGGATCAGCTGACTTGTGTAGAACAGCTTAGACTAGTCTTGTGTGATCAACTGTATTGATATCAGCTGATCAACACAGTCCTGGCTTACATGCCTATCCTCAAGATGAGAAGAGTAGAAGACATGAAGACTAGAAGATCCTTGAAGACCAGATAAGTTAAGGTGCTTGTATACCTACTTATCTGATGGAGTCCCAGATTGAAGATGGCCTAAAGTAGTACAAAGAATTTCCAGATCAGAAAAGTGTTACTCTACTGATATCAGAAGACAGAAGACCTAAGGCCAGAAGAGTAGTCAGAAGACTAGAAGTACAGATCAGAAGACTATGTGCTCTTCCAGGACTCGGCTGATTCCTAAGTCATCTTGCAATTCAAACGAAGACCTACCTTATTTAGAAGATTGACATGATCCCAGGATTGAAGCAATCAAGCGGCTGGAATCAAGGAATCAAGCTATTATGGAAAGATTGCTCAAACGGCTAGTCAACTCCAACGGCTAGTTGCAACCAATCTCCATTATAAATACAAGAGGATGAGAAATCACAAACAAGAAGTCACAAGAGAGAATTCAACAAGCCAAGCAAGCAATCAAAGCTAAAGCCATACTATTCTAAGAATTCTCAAAAGAGCCAGAAACCATTAGATTATCTATAGCTCTTAAGTGATTTCTATCCAACCCCTAAGAACCTGAAACCTGTTCATATTGTACATCAATTGTTTTAGGCATAGTGGTTAAGCAAATTATAAGCTTGAACCATTAGTTGGATACACCTCAAAAACCCCAAACCCTCACCGAAAGGTTAAAGTTTTTGAACCCCTTAAAGTGCAAGTGCTTACAATCACCTGTGGAGACCGTAGCTGTTAGGACGGCTCAGATCTCAAAGTCCTAACCTTGGGACTATAAAGGTCAAGACCCTTGTAATTTGTGGTAAATTAAAGGGATTAAACATCACGTGTGGACGTGAGAGTGGACGTAGGAACGTATATCCGAACCACTATAAATCCGGTGTCAATTACTTTCTGCACTTTACATTTCTGTCTTTACATACATTATTATATAGTGCATACTGTGATTTCAACATTCTTCAAAACAAGGCCATAACTTTCAAACCAGCATCAGCTGAGTATTTTCATTAAGCAAAACAAGTTGAACACTTTCATAAGAATTACAAGAACGAGTCTAAACCAGGGCCACCATAATTCCGCATATAACCTCCTCAGTCTGACCACTATAGTCATCTGGACCAGCAGACTTGCAGTCCAGTTGACATAGCAATCAGAAGAGGTTCTCAACTCTGTTTGAAAAGTTTTAAAGTCTATTCACCCCTCCCCTCTAGACTTTAATCCCATTCACTACTCGTTCAGGGACCAACAAGTGGTATCAGAGCAGTGGTTCTAACGGACTACTGTCTCTAGATTATCAGAAGACTTGAGGGAGTCTTTCTGTAGTCCTCTTGAACAGATCTTTTTGGAAAACTTGTTTTTGAAAACTCATACAGCATGAGTGCTAATATGCGAAAGTTGCCTAAGTTTTCAGTAGAGGATTATGATTACTGGAAGATCAGGATGAGGAAGAATCTCACATCAGTCCACTACAAGATGTGGTCAGTAATCACAGAAGGCCCAATCACCATCATGACAGTCAACACTGCAAATGGTGATCCAGAAGTCCCAGTTGGAGAACTGGTTCCCAAGCCCATGAAGGATCTCACACCAGAAGAGATGAAGCAATCAAATCTTGATAGCATTGCTCAAGATTACATAATGCAAACTCTTCCAAATGAGTACATTGCAAAGGTAATCCACTGTGAGTCAGCCAGAGAGATGTGGGAGGCATTGGCACTTCTCTGTGAAGGAACTGAGCTGATCAAGGAATCCAAGTTGTCTACACCAGTCAAGAAGTTCGAACACTTCAAGATGCAACCAGAAGAGTCTATTGATCAGCTAGACAATAGATTTACCAAGATCATCAATGAGATAGAATCTCTGGGCAAGAAATATACAAATAGAGAGAAAAATCTAAAGATCTTAGACTCTCTAACCAAGAAATGGAGACTCAAGAAGACCATCATCAAGGATACTCAAGATATCAAGAAGTTGTCTGCTCAAACTCTATTTCAGAACCTAAAAGCTCATGAATATGATCTGGAAAGAGAAGAAAACTCAGGAAGTGATGAGCCAACTGCAACCCCATCTACCTCCAAGACCGTAGCCTTCAAGGCAGCCAATACAAAAACTGCAAGTACCTCATCTAGCAAGACCTCTCTGAAAACAGAAGACTGTGAAGGATCAGACATAAGTCTGAAGGAACAAATGGCTCTTATGATCAAGAGATTCGAAAGGATGAACACTCTCAACAGCAAATATAGAAAATTCTATAGAAACTACAAAGATAGAAGAGCAAGTTCACCCTCCAGAGGTTCCAAAGAAAGAACACCAGAAAGACATCCTAGAAAGGATGTGGAGTCATCTGACAGCCGAGGATCCAGAAGAAGAGATGCCACTCCTCCAAGGAAAGGCAACTCAAATCAGAAATCTGGATCATGCTTTAACTGTCGCAAACCAGGACACTATGTCTATGAATGTACTGAGCTGGATTTGGATGACAAAGAAGAAAGAAGGCCAAGGAGAAATGCAGACAAGAAAGCTATGGTGACTGAAGAATCTGAATATCAAAATGATGAACTCCCTACATCACCAGACTGTCAAATCTTCTCAGATGATTCAGATGACCTAGCTATGATGGCCATAGGTGAAAATGAGGTAAACTCCTATACTACTACTTTCCATTCACCTATTTTTTCACAATCAGATGAGATAAACTCATCTGAAGGCGAATCAGAAGACACCTATTATCAATCTTTAAGAAAGGTAAAAGGTGATCTGGATATTGCCACTAGAGCTTTTTATAGAAGTGGAAGAGGAGAACAAGGGTCTAAGGAAAGAAATTACTATGTTGAAAAAGACTAAGTTTGATAACACCCCTGAGTTGGTCACAATGAATGAAAGATTGACCAGAGAAGTGGAGCTTCTTAAGGAAGAAAATACCACAATAACTCAGTTGTATGAGGGGATGTTACAAACTCAAGCTTTAGAAACTAAGGAACTTCGTTCACTACAATCCAAGTTCGATGACCTCTTCCAAGCACACAAACTCTTAGAAAAGGAAAAGGAATGCCTAAATCAAAAGATATCAGAGTTCAATAAAGCTTCTACTACTATTGAAAGTATCTCTGAGTATTATAGATCAAATGGCAATAAGATGGGTTTTGGCTATGAACTTAATCCATCTACATCCTCTCCAGCTGGGGGTAGTACACCTAACAAGTGCACTACTCAGACACATGAAAAGGGTGAGTGTTCTAAACACAACGAACCTAATATGAACCAAAAGGCATCTGTACCAGCTAAGGCTAACTATCCCAAAACCAAAAGGGGTAAAGGACAAGCTAACCCCAAGCCTGTACAGAGGAACAACAAACAGCCTAGACCATCTCGTTTGAGACAGTCTCATTTGTGTGCTGCTCCAGCCAAGAAGAAGAGGTCTTCTTCAAACAAATCTGTTCTCTTTGCACCCCCTATCTATTATGATATTGTGAGAACAGAAGAGTACGGTCCATATAATCGTGTGCATCGACCAGCTAATGCACCCAGGCCGAATGTAACTAGTCAAAAGATCATGTATGTACACTTCTATAAAGGGAAACCATTTGACTATTACTTAGCTGACACTAAGAACAAATCAGATCAGTCCAAGGTGCTGACTGGTAAGATTTGGTTCTGTGATGCCCGAGGGAAACAACTCAAGTGTTCAAGGTTGTTCAAACGACCAATGTATATGTGGGTTCCCAAGGGTAGTACTAACACCCAAGGACCCAAAACAAAATGGGTACCTAAGACTTAACTTTTCTTGCAGGAAAGGAGGGACCTATACAGAAGAGGAGGTCTAGCAGGAGAAACTTGGTACATAGATAGTGGATGCTCAACTCACATGACAGGAACCAAAGCCCTGCTGACCAACTACATAGAGAAGAAAGGTCCAAAAGTCTTCTTTGGTGATAACGCGCATGGTAACACAAAAGGATATGGCACCCTTAAAAATGGTGACATTGAGGTACATGATGTATCATATGTAGAAGGTCTTAAGTTTAATTTATTATCTGTTTCTCATTTTTGTGACACTGGTTACTCAGTCAAATTCTCTAAAGATGAGTGTCTCATAAGTGATAAAAGAACAAAACAAAACCTTCTAACAGGATCTAGAAAGGGAAGTATGTATCTTGCAAATTGGAACAACTGTCCTAAGGATACATGTCTGCTTGTGAAGAGCCCTAAAGATGTCAGCTGGCTATGGCACAAACGTCTTAGTCATCTGAACTTTAAGACTATGAACAAGTTAGCAAGGGAATCCTTAGTTGATGGTCTGCCTAATGAACTCTACTGTAAAGATCAGGTATGTGATGCATGTCAACAAGGAAAGCAAACAAAGGTCTCCTTCAAGACCAAGAAGACAGCATCAACCAACAGAGTTTTTGAATTGCTTCACATGGATCTCTTTGGACCAATCACTCCAACCACTCTAACAGGGAGGAAGTACACTCTTATTGTTGTAGATGATTATTCCAAGTTTACTTGGGTTATCTTCTTATACAAGAAGAGTGAAACACAGCAGAAGCTTCCTGAACTATTGAAGAGGATCCAAGTAGAGAAAGGAGAACCAATTGTGAAAATTAGAAGTGACAAAGGCACTGAATTCATTAACTCTTATATTATTGCCTATTGTACTTCTAATGGTATTCAGCATGAGACAAGTGCAGCAAGAACACCACAGCAGAATGGTGTAGCTGAAAGAAGAGTCAGAACACTCAAGGAAGCTGCCAGAACACTCCTTGCTGAATTCTCCACTCCTAAGAAGCTATGGGCAGAAGCCATCAACACAGCTTGTCACACTCAAAACAGGTCAGGTATTCACAAAATTCATGAGAAAACCCCATATGAACTGTGGAAAGGAAGAAAACCTAGAGTATCTTACTTTCATATATTTGGTTGTAAGTGTTTCATTCACAACAATGGGAAGAGTAAGTTGAATGCTTTTGATGCCAAAGCAGATGAGGGGATATTCTTAGGATACTCCCCTACTAGCAAAGAATTTAGAGTACTCAACAAACGAACCCTTCTTGTGGAAGAAACACCTCATGTTGTTTTTGATGAATCTTGTGAAAAGAATGCAGTAGAAACAAACTCAGCTGCAGATCAGATGAGACATCTAGTGATCAAGCCCAAACCAGATGAGTTCATTGAAGTAAATGAACTTTTTCCTGAAGAACCAGAGGAAGATAAGCCTCATAGACCTATCACTAGATCTCAAACTCAAGCAGGACAAGCTGACCAGAATCAAGATGCACCAATCCCAAATGCCAGGGGGAATGATCTCTTTGACACACAAGATACAGATGATGATCGACCTAATCAAGCCAATCCTCCTGATGGCACTAGATCAGATGAGAATCCAAGCTCATCCAATGCAGATACTCCTGTGAGGCATACATGGAGGAACAACCATCCATCAACCCTCATCTTAGGAGGAGCTGACTCAGGTGTCAAGACCAGAAGACAACTGAATCAGAATTCACAATCATCTATGTTCTGCTGGTGTGCTTTCCTATCCAACATTGAACCAACTGACATAGAAGAAGCAATGACAGATAGCAATTGGATCACTGCTATGCAAGAAGAACTAAACCAATTCGAAAGAAATGAAGTCTGGGAATTGGTAGATCGTCCTGAAAACCACAATGTAGTAGGAACAAAGTGGGTATTCAAGAACAAGAAGGACGAAAATGATGTGATAACTAGAAACAAGGCAAGGCTAGTTGCAAAAGGATATGCACAATCTGAAGGGATTGACTATGATGAAACTTTTGCTCCAGTAGCCAGATTAGAAGCCATTCGACTGTTTCTAGCTTATGCATCATATATGGGCTTCAAGGTATATCAAATGGATGTCAAGAGTGCTTTTCTAAATGGTATTCTGGTAGAAGAAGTATATGTAGAGCAACCTCCAGGATTTGAAAAAGGCGATCAAGTATATCGACTGAAGAAGGCTCTCTATGGTCTAAAACAAGCCCCTAGAGCTTGGTATGACACATTGTCACAATTCCTACTTGACAATGGATATACAAAAGGCAAAGTGGATAGAACTCTTTTCAGAATACAAGAAGGAGAAGACATCCTAATGGTGCAAATATATGTAGATGATATTATATTTGGATCACCCAATCAAGAGATGTGCAAGAAGTTCTCTGAACTTATGCAAGGAAAGTTTGAAATGAGCATGATGGGTGAGATGAATTATTTCCTAGGACTTCAAGTCAAGCAGAGTTCAGAAGGGATTTTCATCAACCAATCCAAGTATACCAAGAGCCTATTAGAAAGATTCAAAGCTCTACAAAGCAAGACTGCAAGGATTCCAATGATGACATCTTTCAAAATGGAACCAGATTAGTCTGGAAAGGCAGTTGATCAAGCTGAATATAGAGCACTGATTGGATCTCTACTATACCTTACAGCTAGCAGACCAGACATAACATTTGCTGTAGGAGTATGTGCTAGGTTTCAAGAAAACCCAAAGTAAAGTCATCTAGAAGCAGCAAGGAAGATTCTCAAGTACCTAAAAGGAACAGTCAACCTAGGACTATGGTACCCTGCTGATGACAATCTAGAATTGAGTGGCTATTCTGACTCAGACTATGGAGGATGTAGAATTGATAGGAAATCCACATCTGGAACCTGTCAATTTCTAGGCAACAAGCTGATATCATGGTTCTCTAAGAAGCAAACCTCAGTTGCAACCTCCACCACTGAAGCAGAATATATGGCAGCTGGTAGTTGTTGTAGTCAGCTGCTCTGGCTAGTTCAACAACTCAAGGATTACAATGTAGAGGCAAGAGAAGTCCCTATTTATTGTGATAGCAGCAGTGTCATTGCCATCACTCAAAATCCAGTCCTCCACACAAGGTGCAAGCATGTCGACATTCGACACCACTTCATAAGAGACCACCTTGAAAAGAAGGACATCAAGATGGAGAAAATTCACACAGATATCCAAAGAGCAGACATCTTGACTAAGCCCCTAGCTGAAGAAAGGTTCAAGACCCTATGTTACAGCTTAGGACTCCTGGACCCAAGCACATGAAGAAGGAAAGATCAGCTAAAAACCTCAGCTGATCCCAGTGCAGCAGACTAGGAGGATCAGATGAGGTGAATAGACACCCTCATCTTCAGGTAAGTTCTTTCCCAATGAAGACAAATAAACCTGAGGGAAAACTTAGAGTCATCTAATCAAGGGGGAATCAATGATACCTTAAGAATCCTTGATGAAATACTCTGAAATCTGCATTGCATATCACATATATATATATATATATATACAGCAGACTTGAACAAAGTTATTTGATTTCTTTACTCTAAGCAGTGTATACTATGTATAATAATAAACTATTCTTCATAAAATACTTAATTTATATACATACATACAGTATACTATTGAGTTATACTTGGTTGGATTAATACACCATCCTCACCGACTCAACAGTATGCATGCACTGTACGGATTTCAAATAACTCTTGCTCAAAAATTTATAATTTCTGCATTCCATAAGATAAAGTCTGAATATCTTTAAATGTGAACCCTTAGATCAAGAATCTCACTGTTGATCTTAAGAAGTAACTTTTCAGAAATTCAGACCTATCAACTCTATAGTTTTGTCATCTTCCACTCCACTACCTCATTTCTACCCCTATAAAAGGAGGAAGTTATGAGAACACCTAAGAACACAAATCACTAACTATTATTTTCTGTTTCAGGAATGGAGACAATCGAAAGAAGAGATGGAATGGAGATCATCCTTCAACCAAGGTCTTGGGTGAAGGAGATGAAGCTTTATCCAGAAGATGAAGATGATGCAGATCAGCACACTTGGCTTACTCAACATGAGTTTGCCTATGAAAACTAGAGGAAAGAGAGACGTCCTTATTGAAAACTAGAGGAAAGAGAGATGGAGAAGACAAAGTAGCAAGCAAGCAGAGCTTCTTCTCCAGGGGGAAGTTCTACATGGAGAGCTTGTTACCAAAAGCTATTGTGTCTAAACAGAACATGAAGGCTAAGTCCATGGCCCTCTCTTCAGACTCCATTGAAGCCTCTTCCAATCTTCCTTCTCCTTCAAGAGAAGCGAAGAAATTCAAAAAGGACACATTTGATGCTACAACCCATATGATGATGAGGAACATCAGATGAGATAGAGCTGGAAGATCCATCAAACCAGGTTGGATCACCACTCACAATAAAGCTGGAAGATCCATCATCCAGGTTGGATCATCACAGCAACAACGAAGGATCCATCAAGCCAGGTTGGACCTTCAAAGCACAAAAGATTTACTCAGCAAATCTCAATCCTCATTTCAGCTGATCAGAAGACCAACTCAGCTGACCAGAAGACTCTCAAGGAAAATCAGCAGACCTCTTGAAGAAATCAGAAGACTTCACTCTGCTGACCAGATCACTTGATTTTAGAGTTTAATGACTATCTTTGATCATGTAATTCATTCTAGATTTATTCCTGAATGTAATTAAACAAATTGGCCTATATAAGGAATGCAATTCACTTATAAAAAAACGGCCTTGATGATCAATTCTTGCTACAAAATTAGTCACAACGACTATTTTTGGTAATGATGTCATTAATACTCAATTACCAAATTGCCAGCAAATCAACTGTTGCCACATGGCAATTTCAGCCGGCAAATTTAAAGAAAGGCCCGAAATCAAAGAAGGAAAATCTTGGGCTCTACTCCACAATTAAACCCAAATCTGACCGTTAGATCAAGAATCGTTGGAGTATATATACACACCCTTAAAACTCTTCCAAACCCTTTCGCTCACATTACTCAATTGCTCTCAATACTCTCTCGTTCTGCAAATTTCTTTCAAGCTCTCAAAACCTAACACTCAAAGTATACTATGGCAATCATTGAAATTTACGACGAGAAGACCAAGAGCACTGGCACCTTGGATGCTGCAAAGTGGTCCAAGGAAGGGAAGATGTTCACAGAGAATGCTCTGTTTTTCAAGGGCAAACACAAAGCAGAAAACAAGGAGATCCTTCTTCGCTACATCAACCTCAACCTGCGAGATTTTCTGGAAGCAGCACCCACCAATGTTTACGAACAAGATGTGCTGGCTTTCTATGCAAACGTTGTGATGAAGGGATCTTATGTCGAAAGTGTCATGGGTGGACACAAGGTCAAGGTAACAAGGGAAATCCTTCAGGAATTGTTTGGCGTGTCAAGGGGGAATGTAAATATCTCCACCTACATCATGGGTAGAGAAAAAGAGTACATGGAGATGTTTACTGATGGAAGAATAAAGGCTATTGATGCCACTGGGCTCAAGAAATCCCAACTTGAACCTAAGTTCCAAACTCTGATGGATATAGCAGGCAAGATGCTGCTTGGTAACACCTTCAGCCATGATGCTGTTACCACTCTAAAAGTTCGAGTTATGGCTGCAATCTGGGATCAGATTGATGGAGATTGGCAAGGACTATTTCTGGATAGAATTGCTCTTGAGGCCAAGAAGGTGACCTTGGACTTACAGTCAAGAGAATGGAAGGTGACATCAACAGTCAGCTTTGTCAACAAGCTGAGTATCATCCTTCCAGAAATACTCCCCAGAAATTACAAGATGGGACCTCATAAGACCTTTCACATCTCCAAATATTACTTAAGGAAGGAAGCTCTTGCTGAGGCAGCAAGGTTGAAAGAAGAGAGAAGGAAGTTGTTAGCTGAAGCATCTTCCAAAGACGTTGTTGAAGAGGCAGAAGAGTCTGCTCATGACTCTGCTGCTGAAGAAGAAGAGGAGCCATCCAAAGAAGAGGCTCAAAAGAAGGCTGCTGAGGATGATGATGATGACAATCAGACCTTAGCACAAAGAAGATATCTGATCAGATCAGGGCTCATCTCCCCATCTGATTCAGATGCCACTCCCACTGCCTCTCCTTTGAAAAAGGCAGGTACTTCTAATCCCCCTCTCACTTTCACACCTTCTAAGCTATCAAAGGGTCAGAAGAGAAAGAAGAACACTTCTTCTTTCACAAAGAAAACCAAGAAATCCAGGCTCCCTACTCCAATGAGCATAGCCCCTATTTCATCCTTCAACCCTTCTGATGAGTCCAACCCATCTGAGCCTCTAAACACTGATATCCAAATCCCTGCTGATACTCACACAGCAGAGGAACAAACTCAGCCACAACTACCAATTGAACCCCAATTGCCTAACCCTGCTGATGCTCAACCAGCAGACAACCAAACTCAGACCACCTCCACACCCCCTACTGATGATCAAACTCAGATTATATCCACAATCCTTGCTGATATTCAAACAGCAGATGTCCAAGATCATCAAGCTCAAACATCTACTGATCTTCAAGTAGAAACTGAACCAGACCAGCAGACCCAAAACCCTGCTGATGAACAAATTACTGAAGATCAATCCCAACCTTCTACCCAACAAGAAGAAATCACTTCCCAAATCCCTGCTGATACTCACACAGCAGAGGAAAATGCCCCAGCTACCCAAACTCCTACCATCACTGTCCCTTCTGCTCCAGTTGACATGGCACCAGAAGACCTGGTTCAAGATGGCCCTTCTCAACCTCAGTTCAGAATGGTGCACTACCCCATGTGCCAAACAGAGAAGATAATGAGGATGAAGATAGCCAACCTGCTCAAGTCCACTACCCCTGGAGTTGATGAGAATTCAATCCAGTTTGAACAAGTGCTTAGGGTATGCACTTGGATTGAGCTCAGAAGAGATGATGTAGATGACCTTCTTGAGGTCATGGAAGGAATGGGAGGAAAGGAAAACTTCCTCGACTGGGAGATGGAGCAAAAGGAAGTTTCTCAAGTTCGATCCTTTGCTCAGCTGCTATCAGATGAGGCACTGACTGCAGTTTGCAACCGGATTTTAGGAATCCCCACTGCTGATGTCTCTATCCCAGAAGGCTCATCGAATCAGCAGACAGTTGAACAAGCAAAGTTGAAGGAATCAGCTGCACCAGCCTTGGTGGAAGACTCAGCTGCACCTGCAGAAGACTCAGCTGCATCTGCACCTGCAGAAGACTCAGCTGCATCAGCTGACAAAGAAAAGATTGACAGAGAAGTAGTCAGAGTACCAGCTCACTTCAGACCTTCGGACAATCTGACTCACTTCATTGACGATCAAGAGGATGCAGGCAGACGAATCATGACCCATCTGACTAAGGCCACTACCTGCTACCTCAACGAGGAGTACCTATCAGCCGAAGAAAGAGGCAAAGCAATAATTGTTCATCCAAAGCCTCAAGGTACACCCTCTACTTCTACCCCATCTGTTGACCATACAGCAGACATCTGCTCCCAGGTCAAAGCTGCAATAGACTTGCACTTTGAGAAAGGTTTAGGCCAGCAGCTAGGAAGATATGTTGAGAAAGCTGCAAGGGAACAGAAGACTCGTCTTCATGACCAGATTCTTGACGTTGAAGACAAGTTTGGTGAAGCACTTCATCAGCAGATAGGAGAATACTTGAGTACCTATCAGAAGTTGTCAGTTGACACCTCCAAAAGGTTTGCTGATCTTTACACTGATGAGATGCACCGCATGGAGACCACCTACAAGTCCAGAATTGAAGAAGCTGAAGCAAGAGCCAAAGAAGGTCAAGCCCTTCTTAAGGCAGCTACAGAGGAGAATGAGAAATTGCAGACTCAGCTGAAGGAGACAGCAGCCAAGTTGGGAGCACTTACGACTAGATTTGAAGCTGCCTCCTCCTCCAATTCACATGCTGAAGTTCTAGAGCACAGCATAACCCATCTGACCCAAGTTGCCAAGGTCAATGCCATGGCACTGAAACAAACTCTGAAAGTGGAAATCATGAATTCCATGAAGCCTTTTGCGGCTGCACTTGCTGAAGCCAAAAAGGGGGAAGATGTGTTGATAAAGGCTCTAGAGAAGTCTACTGCCTAGCAAGCTGAACTGGTAGTAGCACAAGATGACTTGACTGAAACCTTGGGTGGTTTAAAGAGCAAAATCAAGAACAGGCAAGGCAAAGGCAAAGAAATTGTTCTAGAAGATACTCAAGCACCCACTCAAGCTCCTGCCAAGAGTCTACAGATCACTGCTCCTGTAGAACAAGTTCCTGAAAAGAGAATGACAAGGAAAAGAAAGGCAGATGAGCAAGCTCAGTCAGCACAGACCAGCAAGAAATCAGCTCCAGCAGAGCCTACTGCAGAAGAGAAAGAGGCTCTAGAGTTGAAGAAAAAGAAATTGCTTGAAGCTCAAGAGCTTAAGCAAAAGAAGCTGAATGATGCGAAGGCAGTCAAAGCCAAATTTGAAAGAAGAATTGCCAAACTCAGGAAAGCAATGAAGGACAAAGCACAAGAAGACAGTGTCCTGGTGTTTGATAGAAATTATGTGGATTACTTAGCCCTTCAAGATGAGCTACCAAGATGGTATCCCCTGAAGAAGAAGTGGCAAATTCAACACCACATAGTAAGGAAATTTGGCCCTCTCCCTTCTTATGAAGAAGAATTTCTTCAATTCTCCCAGTTCATGAACATTGAAGATCCAGAGTTCTGGGAAGAAATTGTCAAGACAGCCAAAGGACTTGACAACTGCAGAATCTTAACTCCTGAAGAACCCAAATGGGATGCACCCCTTCTGGATTCAGGAAGAGCCAACATGATAGAAATCAAGAAGATTCTGTACAAGATCTATGAAGAGGAGAATGTTACAGATGTACAACACATGGAAGAAGTTCGAGCTCGTCTGTACCTTGCCTACCGCGTTTGAAGATCAGAAGACCTGATGAAGACTACTTTAGAAGTTTAAAGAAACTATTACTTGTAATCTGTAAAAGCTCTATATATATTCAAGTTATAGTTCTTTTTGCTTTCAAGACAAACTCTCATTGTCTTCATCAGATACTTCAGTCTTAGCATGTTATAAACTCTTATCTTATTTCATTAAGAGCATTTATCAAGTATAGTTTTGGCTTCATCAAAAAGGGGGAAATTGTTGGGATATAAATTCACCCTAAGCCCCACTTGATGTTAGAATAGTTTTGATGGCCAAAACACTTAGAGTTTATAAATGTAATAGGATCAGCTGACTTGTATAGAACAACTTAGACTAGTCTTGTGTGATCAACTGTATCGATATCAGCTGATCAACACAGTCCTGGCTTACATGCCTATCCTCAAGATGAGAAGAGTAGAAGACATGAAGACTAGAAGATCCTTGAAGACCAGATAAGTTAAGGTGCTTGTATACCTACTTATCTGATGGAGTCCCAGATTGAAGATGGCCTAAAGCAGTACAAAGAATTTCCAGATCAGAAGAGTGTTACTCTACTGATATCAGAAGACAGAAGACCTAAGGCCAGAAGAGTAGTCAGAAGACTAGAAGTACAGATCAGAAGACTATATGCTCTTCCAGGACTCGGCTGATTCCTAAGTCATCTTGCAATTCAAACGAAGACCTACCTTATTTAGAAGATTGACATGATCCCAGGATTGAAGCAATCAAGCGGCTGGAATCAAGGAATCAAGCTATTATGGAAAGATTGCTCAAACGGCTAGTTCTTGGGATATGAATCCTAGAACAAGTCCTACATGGTGATTAAAAGATTAAAAGATGGAGTTTTGATAAGCCAAAAGTAGTTTGAATATTTTCTAAGTGTTGACTAATCTAGTCTAGTTGAGTTGAAGTCATCTTGAACAGACCAGTAGAGTTCACATGAAAGACAAGTACTGTTTTATATTAAAAGATAAGTACGGAATTATAAGTACTTCATATGTGTTATTCATATATGTATTAGATTGTTATTGAGCTATGATAATTGTTGTATAGAGCTCATGATTTTTGAATGTAATAGATAGAGTGATTGTATAGTTTATAAGTTGACTAAGCTACAAGCTTAATGTAATGTAATAGTCTTGATAGGATTAGAATAGTTTTCTACTGAAGAAGAAGAGTTGAAGTCTACTACTCAAGACAGATAAACTACAAGACAAGTGCGTACACCAGACTACTCAAGACAGGTCAACTTGAATTGAAGTTTAAGTAAAGCGCGTGTAAAGATAAGAATGAAGAAGTTAGTTATGGGAATAACTAATTCGTAACAAGAAACGCGTGGATTGATAAGAAGATTCAGTTGAAGTTAGTGTTCAAGAAGAGTTGGTTACAACTAACTGAGTTCTTGAAGATTGAAGTCTATAAATACTTCATGGTGTTTATCATTTGAAGACTACTGTTACTGTAACTACGCATACTGGTACATACTGAAGATATACTGAAGATTACTCACAGAGTTCGTTGAAGTTCAGAAAGATAGTCAGAAGTGAAGTGAAGAATCAGAAGACTACAACTGAATAAGTTTTTCGTTTTTGTGTTTGTTGTTTTATCAAGGTGCTAGATACTTGTTAAATTTCTAGTTAGATCGAAGACGTATCTGGTGGTATAGTCTTAGAAGATCTAAGTCTTCTTCTTGGGACTTAAAATCACAGGAAAATACACTTTGTACTCGATTGGAAGAGTTTAGTGGAAACATCACAACTGGGTTGTGAGAGTGGATGTAGACAAGTTGTCGAACCACTATAAATTGTTTGTGTTGTTTACTGTTTTAATTGCTTAACTGTTTAATTGTTTACATACTTAACTGTACTAGAGTAGTTGAGTATAGAACAGAGTTCTCGAATTTTGAAGTTGAGTATAAACTTAGATTGGGCTCATTGTTAATTTCGTTATTCCGCATATTGTATTCTGATATTTCGATAGATTTTTGAAAAGTCTATTCACCCCCTTTAGACATTTTCACTAGCTTACTCGTTATTAACTCAACTTTGGGGACCTACAAGTGGTATCAGAGCAGTGGTTTTCGAACTGCTGTTTCTTGATAACCGACTTAAGACTAAGGGTGAAGTCTTGGTCCGTGATTGTACTTGCCTACGTGTTCTTGATCTATACTTGTTCTATCTGTTTCTTGTTCCCTGTTCCTGATCTATCTGCTTCTTGATCATAAAACTACTTAGCACTTATTTCTTGAAATCATGTCTCTTGAGATCAGCGCTAACAAGTTACCCAAGTTCCAGGTTCAAGACTACGACTACTGGAAGTTGCGAATGGAGGCTATCTTCAGCTCCACGCACGATCTAATGATCTCTGTTGTAACCGAGGGTCCGATCGTGACAATGGTTCCAAACACTGCAAACCTTGACAAAGACAAACCAATTGGCACCCTCGTCAAGAAACCAAGGTCTGATCTAACCTCAGAAGAAATGCGTCAAAATAATTTGGATAGTTTGGCGAAGAATTATATTTTACACACCCTTCCTAACGAGTATCTAGGAAAAGTGTTAAAATGTAAGACTGCCAAAGAGATGTGGGACAGATTAGCTATCATTTGTGAAGGGACATCCCTGATCAAGGAGAGCAAATTATCCACTGATGTCCAAAGATTTGAATCATTTCGGATGAAAGCTGGCGAAACTATCGACCAGCTGGATACTCGTTTCACTAAAATCATGAATGACCTTGAAGTTCTTGGTAAAACTTATACTCCTCGTGAAATCAATCTTAGGATTCTTAAGAGCTTAGATTCTCGATGGAAAATGGTAAAGATGATAGTTAAGAATACCCAAGACATAGATGCTTGGAGTGCAGAGACTATGTTTCAAACTCTGAAGGCTCATGAGTTTGATTTAGATGAAGATGAACCACTAGCCAGTAGTGATAGAGAACATGCTGTATCCAAGAACGTTGCCTTTAAGTCTAGCTCTTCTAAGTCCTCTAAGGTAGACAGGTCTAAGTCTAAGACTAAGTCTGCCTCTGCGAAAGATGAGTTGGATACTGATCTTAGTCTGAAGGATCAGGTGAACCTCATAGTTAGAAAGTTTGATAGGCTAAATAAACGTTTCGGTAGATATAAGAAGTTCTATAGAGATCATAGAGGATCAACTTCTAAGAACTCGTTTGAGACCAGACGAGACCGAAACTCGTCCGAAAGGAGAGACGAAGTCTTGAAAGGTAATAGGCGAGATAGAGAGTCTGACGATAGGAAGATTCAGCGTTCTGATAGACGTGATAAACGTAGGGATAAATCTCCTATTAAAAAGGCTACTAATGATCTCTTGTGCTACAACTGCGAAAAGCCAGGTCACTACATATATGAATGTCCAGACCTGAGCACTGACGATCGAGAAGAACGTAAAGCTCGAAGGGAAAGTAGATACAACCGTGGCAAGCAGGCAATGATGGCCAATGATGACTCTGATTTGGATTCAGACGAGTTGCCATCGTCCTTATCTAGCCACTCGACTGATCGAGACCACGACGAAGCATTCATAGTAGATGATGGCCTATGTTGTATGGCTAAAATCGACCAAGAGGTATCATCTGCTACATCTTTTCAATCTTGTGATGATTCAGAAACTGATGAAAGTGACACTGCTAGTAGTGAAGTAGGAAGTAGTCCTCACCACTCGACTAGTGCTATTGAAGACGACCTTCACCTTGCTAACCAAGCATTCATCGAAGTCAGTGATGAAAACATTGCATTAAAACAAGAAATCATTGATCTTAAGGAAGCTCAGTCCAAAGTAGATCCTAATATAACAGTCCTAAATGAACGCTTGACTGAAGAGTTAAGACAACTCAAAGAAAAGTGTGCATTGACAGACAGGTTATATCAAGACCTACTTAAGACACATGCAACTGAGAGAAATGAATTTAATGTTTTAAAGAGCAAGTGCAATAGACTTGAAGAACGTAATAAGTTCTTAGAGACCGAGGTTGTCACACTTGATCTCAAACTTACTGACCTGGTTAACTCTTCAAAGATTAACCTTGAATTGTCAGATAGGTATAGAGACCCAGGTGACAAGACAGGTATAGGTGCTGAGTCATCTAGCTCGTCTACTCGAGTCATTAAGAACCCTACTACTACTAACGCAAGACTTTTGCCAAATGATAAAGGGAAAGGACCTATGTTATACGACATTGGTACTCCATCTCAAGGTACTATACCTAAACAAGCTCGAGTTAACATTCCGATTACCAAGGGAGGTAAAAAGAATGGTAACAGCAAGCCTGTTCAACCTAGAACTAATCTTCAAAGGACCACTAATCGTGGACGACCCAACCAGGTTAGATACGAGGACTGGTATCCTGAGGAGACGAGTACTAGACAGGTACAGACTAGACGACAAGAGCCTAGACCTCCTTTCATAAGGCAGTCTCAGCTCTACTCGTCTAGACCTAGACAAGTAGCTCCAAAATATCGTACACAAGCTGTTTTATATCCTCCACCTTTATCATATGATATCATTAGTGAGGAAAGACCCAAACGCGTCTATAAACCGTATGGACCTAATGCTTACAAGCCCTACTCTGACTATCATAGACCAGTGCCTGCTCAAGTAGAGATTAAGTCGAAAGGCTATCTCCAAAGAGTAGACCCGAACTCGACTGATAGGCCAGTTAAGGACAACAAGGTCTTATTTTGTAACAAATATGGGCGAAAGCTTAAAAGATCGAACTTGTTCAAGACTCCAATGTATATTTGGATTCCTCTGAACACGACTAACCCCCAAGGACCCCAATAAACAAATGGGTACCTAAATTATTGAATATCTTCATTGCAGGGTCGACTTGACTTGTATAAGAAGGGTGGCTCAGTAGGAGAAACCTGGTACATAGACAGTGGTTGTTCGCACCACATGACTGGTACCAAGGCTCTCTTATCAAGCTACCATGAGCAAGAAGGACCAAAAGTGATATTTGGTGATAGCTCCACTGCTGTCACTAAAGGATTTGGTTACATCCGGAATGGAGACGTCGAGATCCAAGATGTCTCATATGTTGAAGGTTTGAAATATAATTTACTCTCTGTTTCTCAGTTTTGTGATCGTGGTTACAAGGTGCAGTTCAAGAGCCGCAAATGCGAAATCATTGACAAAAGGACGCACACAGTCCTACTAGTCGGCGTAAGACAAGGAAGTGTGTACATAGTGAACTGGAACAGTTGTCCGAGGGACACCTGTCTACTTACAAAGAATCCTAAAGAGCTTGGGTGGCTCTGGCACAGACGCCTTTGTCATCTAAACTTTAAGGTTCTTAATAAGATAGCCAGAGACTACCTTGTTGAAGGTATTCCCAATGAAGTTTACTACAAGTCACATGTATGCACGGCCTGTCAACAGGGTAAACAGGTTAAAGGTTCTTTTAAGTCTATTCCTACTCTCTCAACTAGTAGAGTCCTAGAACTTCTACATATGGATCTTCATGGTCCAATAACTCCTCCAACCTTGAATGGTAGAAGGTACACACTTGTTGTTGTAGACGACTATTCTAAGTTCACTTGGGTAGTCTTTCTACACAAGAAGAGTGATACACAAACACTTCTGCCTGAACTGTTGAAGAAGTTACAAGTTGAGAAGAACCAGTCCATTGTCAAGATTCGTAGTGACAAGGGAACTGAGTTCATTAATTGCTATATCAAAGATTTCTGTACTAAATGTGGTATCCAGCATCTTACTAGTGCAGCTAGGACACCACAACAAAACGGTGTAGCAGAAAGGAGGAATCGAACACTTAAAGAAGCCTGTAGGACCATGTTAGCTGAGTTCAACACTCCTCAAAAGTTTTGGGCCGAAGCTATCAATACTGCATGCCATTCACAAAACAGAAGCGAGGTCAACAAGGCTCTAGGCAAGACACCTTATGAGGTTTGGAAAGGTAGAAAACCCAGAGTTTCATATTTCCATATATTTGGTTGTAAGTGTTTCATTCACAACAATGGAAAAAGCAAGTTGAATGCTTTCGATGCTAAAGCAGACGAGGGGATATTCTTAGGATACTCCTCGACTAGCAAAGCATTTAGGGTATTCAACTACTCAACTCTTTGTGTGGAAGAAACACCACATGTGGTTTTCGATGAATCTCAACAGGACTCGTCTGCCGACAAGATCAGTAAAAAGGTAACTGATCTAACGATCGAATCTGACAAAGATTCAGAGGTATATGAATCCGTTCAAGCCTACAATCCATTCATGAAAGCTCTCGAATCTGATGACAAGGAGAAAGTAAGTGCTCAAGGTAAGTCTTCTAGACCAGTTGACATGCCTGCTCTAGTTGACTCATCTACTCCTGGTAAATCTGTTGATAATACAAATGATGTTGACATGCATAATGCTGTACATGATATAGATGATGATAGTATTCCTGTTAAGAATAGAAAAACATGGAAATCTGCGCATGATACTGAAAATATCATTGGTGACTCTACTATTGGTGTGAAGACTAGACGACAACTCTTTGAGTCGCAAGAACAGCCGAGTCCAACTATGTTTTGCTGGTGTTGTTTCCTCTCATCTATTGAGCCTACCACTGTTAAAGAGGCATTGGCTGATAGTAATTGGATCATCGCTATGCAAGACGAGTTGAACCAGTTTGTTCGAAACGACGTCTGGGAACTTGTCGATAGGCCGAAACATCATAATGTAGTTGGCACTCGATGGATTTTCAAGAATAAGAAAGATGAGAATGATTTAGTTGTCAGGAATAAGGCTAGATTAGTTGCCCAAGGCTATTCACAAGCTGAAGGCATAGACTATGATGAAACATATGCTCCTGTTGCTAGACTAGAAGCCATTCGATTGTTCCTTGCATATGTTGCTCACATGAAGTTTACTGTATATCAAATGGATGTCAAAAGTGCATTTCTTAACGGTATTCTTGCGGAAGAAGTGTATGTTGAACAACCTCCAGGTTTCGAAGTCAAAGGCAACCAGGTGTACAGATTGAAGAAAGCCTTGTACGGATTAAACCAAGCTCCAAGAGCATGGTATGACACTCTCTCTCTCTTTCTATTGGAAAATGGTTTTACTAAGGGCAAGGTCGATCGAACCTTGTTCAGAAGACAAGAAGGGAAGGACATTTTACTCGTCCAAATTTACGTAGATGACATCATTTTTGGGTCACCTAACAAAAAGCTGAGTGAAAGTTTTTCAACACTCATGCAAAGTAAATTTGAGATGTCTATGATGGGTGAAATGAATTACTTTCTTGGTCTTCAAGTAAAACAAACTCCAGAAGGTATTTTCATAAATCAGGCGAAGTACACTAGAAACCTTCTAGACAAGTACGGGATCAAAACTTGTAAGTCCACTGGCGTACCAATGCAACCAACTTACAGAATGGATCCAGATGAGAACGGTAAATGTGCTGACCAATCCTATTACCGTGGTTTAATTGGTTCCCTACTGTACCTAACTGCTAGTAGACCAGACATTGCATTCTCTGTTGGTGTTTGTGCTCGATTCCAAGCCAATCCAAAAGAAAGTCACATGGAAACCACCAAAAGGATCTTGAAATATTTGCAAGGGACCATCAATCGTGGTATATGGTATCCCTCAAATGATGATCTATCCTTAAGTGGCTATTCAGACTCAGACTTTGGAGGCTGTAGAATAGATAGGAAATCTACTTCTGGTTCTTGTCAATTTCTAGGCACAAAACTCATATCTTGGTTTTCTAAAAAGCAGACCAGTGTTGCAACTTCAACTACCGAAGTCGAGTACATGGCTGCTGGTAGCTGTTGTAGTCAACTACTCTGGCTCATGCAACAGCTTAGAGATTACAACATACATGAATCAAATGTTCCTATTTTCTGTGATAGTAATAGTGCAATTGCCATTACACAAAATCCTGTTTTACACACACGATGTAAGCATGTTGATGTGAAGCATCATTTCATACGTGATCATGTAGAAAAGAAGGATATTCGCATGGAAAAGATTCATACTGATTTTCAAAGAGCTGATATTTTTACTAAACCATTAGCTGAGGCACGATTTCGTGAGTTATGCATTAGTCTAGGGCTAATTGATTTAGACCCTACTTGCCTCTAGCTATGTACTAACCAGACAGGTACATCAAGAAAAGGAGACAGGATCACTAGACCAGAGCACTCGACTACTCACGCAACAGACAGGTATACAAGGATAGACTAGATGACCAAACAACCCGATGAGGAAGCTGGTAAAGCTGAGGGTAATACTAAGGGAATAAACATTTAAGGGGGAATCCTTGATTTCTTAAATATCCTTATGTTGACTCTTATGTTTGTTAAAGGTCATCTTGTTCGAAACCTTGATCATTGCTTTAGATTGATATTCATCTTATTTATCTTACTCTACCTGTACCTACGATTACACATTGAAAATGATGAGATAGGTACATACAGTCGTTCGACGTTCAGAATAGACAAGCACAGGCGAAGGGGGAACTCGTCTTGTGTACTTAAGCCAACTCGTCTTGTGAAGCTTAAGTCTACTCGTCTGTTTTGGATAGACTCGAACAGACAAGCTAAGTGTTTCTCTTGATTGAAATATGAAGTGTCTATTCAAACGGATTAAGGGTATTATAGTAATTAGATAATGTTAAAATTTTGAAAACCCTAGAATTGGATTTATACACTCCCATTTTTAATGAGCTGTATACACCCAGTTCTTACTCTACTACACTAGGTCAGATGAGTACACTCCCTGTCCTAACTAAAAAGAGCCGGATTTCAAAACTTACAATATCAAATCACATAATATTCTCGATTCCGTAACCGAATTTCAAAGGTCTCAGCCGTTAGATCTGATCTTTCAATCGTGGCCGTTAGATCTCATTTCTGTTCTAACAAAACTCACTTTTCACACAACTTGACTTACAATTTCATAACTCTCCTACTATAGCTCTCAATTTCTTGCAAAATCAAAACCTTCCAAGTTCTTACTCTATTCACTAGATATGTCGATTGTTTCTCTTTTCGATGTTAGAACTAACATGCAGGCAAGATTTGATCTTGGTCGATACATCACTGAAGGCAAGGTGCATGTGGAACCTTCGATGTTCTTCAAAGGGGTTCACACTGCTGATAATCAAGAAATTCTGGACAAATGCTCTCGGTGTGGTCTGAAGCCTTATCTGGAGGCTTTCCCACAAGTTGTCTTGGAGGAAGAAGTTTTACTGTTCTATGCCAACGCCACAAGACAAGGAGATGTGATTGAATCCTTTATCGGAACAAGTCGTGTTGAAATCTCTCGTGAGGTGTTTTTCAGACATTTGAGATTGCCCATCGGAACGATTGATGTGGAGAATTATGCCACTGGTCAAGAGATGAGATATATGAGCATCTTTTGTGGAAAGAGGATGAGGCTCAAACCTGATGGCAAGGCCCCTACTGTCAAGAAGTCAGAACTTCTGAAGAAATATCGCACATTATTGTACATAGCAAGCAAGATGCTTCTATGCGCCACTGGTTCTTTTGATGCGGTCACCCAAGCCAAGACAAGGGTGATGGCAGCAATTTATGATGGAATTACGGAAGGCAATTGGTTTAAGCTGATCGGATGATGTACTTTGAAAGGACCGTTCGAGTTGACACCGACTCTTGTAGTTGGGTAGTGTCAAATGTTGTTGGGTACGGCAACAAGCTGAGTATTCTACTCCCCTTGTTGTTGCCAAACAAATCGGACTGGAGTCAAGGAAAGCCCTTCCATCCTCTCAAGTTCTATCTAAAGGCGGAAGCCCTGAGGAAGCAAGTCGCTGCAAGGACAGCTGCCCCAAGGCGAGTTCAAATAGATGAGTCTCAAGTTCTACCCTATGCTAACTCATCTAGCTCTTCAGAAGATGAGTCCGATGATGAGGAATCGGAGAAGGCTGCTATAGCTGAGTCCAGTGCAACTGACTCAGAGAAGACTCAGACAGAAGAGGAGTCGGAACAAGAGAAGGAGCCGAGTGCTCAAGTTCCAGAGATGTACACTCTTGTAAGAGTTGGTTCGCCTACTCAACCAGAAGAGTCGAGTCTTCAGGTTGGTACATCTTCTCAATCTTTGTCAATTCCTCCTGTCTCTCATTCTGCTGTTCGAACCAAGGCTAGATCACATCGATCTAGGCCTAGACCTCAACCCTAAACCTCGCAAGTACTGGCGGCATTACCGCTTAGAGCCAGTCTACCCCAAAACACTCCCATAATAGATACAACTGATACTTCGACAGTTGTCACACCTGACCAAGCCACATTAAAGCTCCCAGAAACCACCATCCAAACTCCCTCTTTACCTTCAACAGAATATGTTGAACCCTCCAACCCATCTACTTCAGACAAGACGCCAGTTGCCACTGCAACAGCTGAGTTAGGGACCCCACCTACTCAGAACCCGTCTGATGTTAGATTTGAATCCTTAGTTTATTATCCGATGTGTATGCGAGAGAAGAGAATTCGTGCTCGAGTATCCAGAAATTTGAAGAAGCAGCTCTCGACTCTTGACATTGACACTGCCTCATAACAGTTTGAGAAGTTAGTGCGGATTTGCACTTGGTTTTCCCTGAAGAAATCTGCTACAGATGATCTTTTCGAGGTCATTCAAGGCATGGGCGGAATCTCCAATTTCATGGATTGGGAGATGGAACAGAAATAAAATAGTGGAGTTAAGGATCACTCCGAACTATTCCCTCGCAAAGCCTTGGTTGATCTGGTTAAAAAGCTGTTGAGTATTCCTGATGGCGTTCTGGAAGATGAGTTCTCATTTGACGCTGGTACTCAAACAGATCTGGTAGAAGACGAGATTAAGCCAGATGTTGCTGAAGTTGCTATCCAGACATCTGAACCAATTTTGGAATTGGACAACATGTCTACTGATGAAGCTGACGAAGCTGAAGAGATAACTTCATTTGATTTAGGCGAAGAAGATGA
The DNA here is from genome assembly GCA_963675135.1 of Galeopsis tetrahit. Taxonomy (NCBI): domain Eukaryota; kingdom Viridiplantae; phylum Streptophyta; class Magnoliopsida; order Lamiales; family Lamiaceae; genus Galeopsis; species Galeopsis tetrahit. The sequence continues at coordinate 69,285,136 of OY776123.1, forward strand.
AGAATTTGTTGAAGCAGTCATGTTCACTGAGGATGAACTGATTGAAAAGGAAGAAGTGTTGGTCGAAGCTCAGTCGTCTAATGCTATCCCAGCTGCTTCAATAGATGAGTTGAAGGAAGAATTGAAATCTGTCATCAAGTCGTCTATCGATGAATTTCTCAAGACTGGTCTTAAGAAGACTCTTATTGAACAGAATAGTGTCCTTGTGACAAGTTCAAAGGAGATGATCATGAATGAAGTCAACCAGTTGGACAACGATTTCAGACAAGAGATGTTCAATCAAATTGAAGGATTTCTCCAGAACCAGGTGGAATATTCGGAGAAGAGCTCAGTTGATTTTGCTCGTGTACTAGCTACTGAATCCAGGAAGATGGAAAGAGTATATAGAGCCAAAATTGAAGTAGCTGATGTTCAGAGAAAGGAAGCCTTTGATCAGTTAGCACAAGCAAGAGAGATTATAAGTGCTATGACTGAGGAGAACCGGAAGCTACGTCTGACTGCAACCCATTTTAAGAATGAGTTGAACTTATCTACTCAGAAGCTGGAGTTGGTGGCGACCAAACTAGATAAGCTGAGTCAAGATGGTTCTCACCAAAGGCAGATTGAAAGAGCTTCTAATATGATGAAGCAAGCTATGATGGAAGAGATGACTCGGTTCACCTCTCTATTCTCTCTCAAGGCATCTGATGAAGCCAAAAAGGGGGAAGAGATGAGTCGAGTTGTTGTCACTCCTGAAGATGGAAAAGACAAGTCTAGTGTTGAACCAGAGGCTAAAGATGCTGCTGAAGCTATGCAAGATCTTAGAAGGACTAAGAGAGGCAAAGGCAGGTTGGTTAAAACTGCAGAACTTGAACAAGCTAAGCAAGCTAAGGCTGAAGCAGTTGAGTTGTTGAAGAAGGAGAAGGGCAAGGCTATTGCATCTCCTGAAGCTGAAGTTCAGACGAGACAGGTATCAAAAAGGAAGTCTATTGTTATAGAAGAACATACTCCTGAGAAAACAGTCATGAAGAAGCAAAAGGTTGTTAATCCAAATGATGAAGCTCACTATGCAAGCAAAAGAAAGATTGGAAATCATATTGAAAACTTGCAGAAGCTAAAGGCTGATGAAGATCTGATGGAAGACAAGTTCATTGACTACTTCATTGACAAAGAACATCGTCAAGAATGGATGAAAGTGAAGAGACAATGGGAACTTGATCATTGGATTATTCGCAAATATGGAGACTCAGAAGGTCCAGATGAGTTGTATTCTGTGTTTGATAGGTTCATGGAAGGACAACACAAAATGTTATGGCATTTGATATTAAGGATATCTGCTGGTGCAAACTTTAACATTCTTGTTCCTAGTTTTCCGAGATGGAAATGTCCTATGACCAGCTCTGGAAGAAGGGTGGATATGAATCAAATCAAGAAGTTTGAAGAAGAACTACTAGAGAAATAGCAGATTGATGATGAAGATCATATCAATATTATTCACAGAAGACTCCTAGATGCGTTCAATGTTCCAAATCTTGAAGGAGGTACTATTTCAGATTAGTTGATTTTATGTTTTGATATGAAGTTTTTTTTGCTCTGATATTTAGGTGTTTATTTTTTGAAGTATGTGTAATATCTACTGGTATTGTTTTGAATGAATGAAAATATAAGTAATATTTGATGTTAAGACAAGATAACTACTTAACTAGTCTACTGTTGAGAAAAGATTCAAGTAGTTTTGGCTTCATCAAAAAGGGGGAAATTGTTGGGATATGAATCCTAGAACAAGTCCTACATGGTGATTAAAAGATTAAAAGATGAAGTTTTGATAAGCCAAAAGTAGTTTGAATATTTTCTAAGTGTTGACTAATCTAGTCTAGTTGAGTTGAAGTCATCTTGAACAGACCAGTAGAGTTCACATGAAAGACAAGTACTGTTTTATATTAAAAGATAAGTACGGATTTATAAGTACTTCATATGTGCTATTCATATATGTATTAGATTGTTATTGAGCTATGATAATTGTTGTATAGAGCTCATGATTTTTTAATGTAATAGATAGATCGATTGTATAGTTTATAAGTTGACTAAGCTACAAGCTTAATGTAATGTAATAGTCTTGTTAGGATTAGAATAGTTTTCTACTGAAGAAGAAGAGTTGAAGTCTACTACTCAAGACAGATGAACTACAAGACAAGTGCGTACACCAGACTACTCAAGACAGGTCAACTTGAAGTGAAGTTTAAGTAAAGCGCGTGTAAAGATAAGAATGAAGAAGTTAGTTATGGGAATAACTAATTCGTAACAAGAAACGCGTGGATTGATAAGAAGATTCAGTTGAAGTTAGTGTTCAAGAAGAGTTGGTTACAACTAACTGAGTTCTTGAAGATTGAAGTCTATAAATACTTCATGGTGTTTATCATTTAAAGACTACTGTTACTGTAACTACGCATACTGGTACATACTGAAGATATACTGAAGATTACTCACAGAGTTCGTTGAAGTTCAGAAAGATAGTCAGAAGTGAAGTGAAGAATCAGAAGACTACAACTGAATAAGTTTTTCGTTTTTGTGTTTGTTGTTTTATCAAGGTGCTAGATACTTGTTAAATTTCTAGTTAGATCGAAGACGTATCTGGTGGTATAGTCTTAGAAGATCTAAGTCTTCTTCTTGGGACTTAAAATCACAGGAAAATACACTTTGTACTCGATTGGAAGAGTTTAGTGGAAACATCACAACTGGGTTGTGAGAGTGGATGTAGACAAGTTGTCGAACCACTATAAATTGTTTGTGTTGTTTACTGTTTTAATTGCTTAACTGTTTAATTGTTTACATACTTAACTGTACTAGAGTAGTTGAGTATAGAACAGAGTTCTCGAATTTTGAAGTTGAGTATAAACTTAGATTGGGCTCATTGTTAATTTCGTTATTCCGCATATTGTATTCTGATATTTCGATAGATTTTTGAAAAGTCTATTCACCCCCCTCTAGACATTTTCACTAGCTTACTCGTTATTAACTCAACTTTGGGGACCTACACTAGTCAACTCCAACGGCTAGTTGCAACCAATCTCCATTATAAATACAAGAGGATGAGAAATCACAAACAAGAAGTCACAAGAGAGAATTCAACAAGCCAAGCAAGCAATCAAAGCTAAAGCCATACTATTCTAAGAATTCTCAAAAGAGCCAGAAACCATTAGATTATCTATAGCTCTTAAGTGATTTCTATCCAACCCCTAAGAACCTGAAACCTGTTCATATTGTACATCAATTGTTTTAGGCATAGTGGTTAAGCAAATTATAAGCTTGAACCATTAGTTGGATACACCTCAAAAACCCCAAACCCTCACCGAAAGGTTAAAGTTTTTGAACCCCTTAAACTGCAAGTGCTTACAATCACTTGTGGAGACCGTAGCTGTTAGGACGGCTCAGATCTCAAAGTCCTAACCTTGGGACTATAAAGGTCAAGACCCTTGTAATTTGTGGTAAATTAAAGGGATTAAACATCACGTGTGGACGTGAGAGTGGACGTAGGAACGTATATCCGAACCACTATAAATCCGGTGTCAATTACTTTCTGCACTTTACATTTCTGTCTTTACATACATTATTATATAGTGCATACTGTGATTTCAACATTCTTCAAAACAAGGCCATAACTTTCAAACCAGCATCAGCTGAGTATTTTCATTAAGCAAAACAAGTTGAACACTTTCATAAGAATTACAAGAACGAGTCTAAACCAGGGCCACCATAATTCCGCATATAACCTCCTCAGTCAGATCACTATAGTCATCTGGACCAGCAGACTTGCAGTCCAGTTGACATAGCAATCAGAAGAGGTTCTCAACTCTGTTTGAAAAGTTTTAAAGTCTATTCACCCCTCCCCTCTAGACTTTAATCCCATTCACTACTCGTTCAGGGACCAACAAGAAGAGAAAGAGGCTCTAGAGTTGAAGAAAAGGAAGCTGCTTGAAGCTCAAGAGCTTAAGAAAAGGAAGCTGAATGATGCGAAGGCTGTCAAAGCCAAATTTGAAAGGAAAATTGCCAAACTCAGGAAAGCACTCAAGGACAAAGCAAAAGAAGACAATGTCCTGGTGTTTGATAGCAATTATGTGGATTATTTAGCCCTTCAAGATGAGCTACCAAGATGGTATCCCCTGAAGAAGAAGTGGCAAATTCAACACCACATAGTAAGGAAATTTGGCCCTCTCCCTACTTATGAAGATGAATTCTTACAGTTCAATCAGTTCATGAGCTTTGAAGATCCAGTGTTCTGGGAAGAAATTGTCAAGACAGCCAAAGAACTTGACAATTGCAGAATCCTAACACCTGAAGAACCCAAATGGGATGCACCCATTCTGGACTCAGGAAGAGCCAACATGATTGAAATCAAAAGGATTTTGTATAAAATCTATGAAGAGGAGAATGTTACAGACGTGCAACACATGGAAGATGTTCGAGTTCGTCTGTACCTTGCCTACTGCATTTGAAGATCAGAAGACCTGATGAAGACTACTTTAGAAGTTTAAAGAAACTATTACTTGTAATCTGTAAAAGCTCTATATATATTCAAGTTCTAGTTCTTTTTGCTTACAAGACAAACTCTCATTGTCTTCATCAGATAATTCAGTTTAAAATGTTATAAACTCTTATCTTATTTCATTAAGAGCATTTATCAAGTATAGTTTTGGCTTCATCAAAAAGGGGGAAATTGTTGGGATATAAATTCACCCTAAGCCCCACTTGATGTTAGAATAGTTTTGATGGCCAAAACACTTAGAGTTTATAAATGTAATAGGATCAGCTGACTTGTATAGAACAGCTTAGACTAGTCTTGTGTGATCAACTGTATTGATATCAGCTGATCAGCACAGCCCTGGCTTACATGCTTATCCTCAAGATGAGAAGAGTAGAAGACATGAAGACTAGAAGATCCTTGAAGACCAGATAAGTTAAGGTGCTTGTATACCTACTTATCTGATGGAGTCCAAGATTGAAGATGGCCTAAAGCAGCACAAAGAATTGCCAGATCAGAAGAGTGTTACTCGACTGATATCAGAAGACAGAAGACCTAAGGCCAGAAGAGTAGTCAGAAGACTAGTAGTACAGATCAGAAGACTATGTGCTCTTCCAGGACTCGGCTGATTCCAAAGTCATCTTGCAATTCAAACGAAGACCTACCTTATTTAAAAGATTGACATGATCCTAGGATTAAAGCAATCAAGCGGCTGGAATCAAGGAATCAAGCCAACATGGAAAGATTGCCCCAACGGCTAGTCAACTCCAACGGCTAGTTGCAAGCAATCACCATTATAAATACAAGAGGATGAGAAATCACAAACAACGAAGTCACAACGAGAGAATTCAACAAGCTAAGAAAGCAATCAAGCAAAAAGCCATATTGTTCTAAGAGTTCTCCAAGAGCCAGAAACCATTAGAATATTTGTAGCTCTTAAGTGATTTCTATCCAACCCATAAGAACCTGAAACCTGTTCATATTGTATATTCATTGTTTTAGGCATAGTGGTTAAGCAATTTATAAGCTTGAACCATTAGTTGGATACCCTTCAAAAACCCCAAACCCTCACCGAAAGGTTAAAGTTTTTGAACCCCTCAAAGTGCAAGTGCTTACAATCACTTGTGGAGACCGTAGCTGTTAGGACGGCTCAGATCTCAAAGTCCTATCCTTGGGACTATAAAGGACAAGACCCTTGTAATTTTTGGTAAATTAAAGGGATTAAACATCACGTTAGGACGTGAGAGTGGACGTAGGAACGTATATCCGAACCACTATAAACCTGGTGTTATTTACTTACTGCACTTTATATTTCTGTCATTTCATTTATCTTTATATAGTGCATACTGTATTTTCAACTATCTTCAAAACAAGGCCATAACTTTCAAACCAGCATCAGCTGAGCATTTTCATTAAGCAAAACAAGTTAACACTTTCTTAAGAAACTAAAAGAACGAGTCTAATCAAGGCCTACCATAATTCCGCATATAACCTCTTCATTCAGATCACTATATTCATCTGGACCAGCAGACTTGTAGTCCAGTTGACATAGCAATCAGAAGAGGTTCCCAACTCTCTTGAAAAAGTTTTAAAGTCTATTCACCCCTCCCCTCTAGACTTTAATCCCATTCACTACTCGTTCAGGGACCAACAAGTAGTCTTCAAACGATAAACACCTTGAAGTATTTATAGACTTCTGAGATCAAGAACTTAGTTAGTTGTAACCAACTCTTCTTGAAAACTAACTTTTGTAACTGTATCTTCTTATCCATCAACGCGTTTCTTGTTAATTAGTTATTTCTAACTAACTTTAATCTTTATCTTATCACGCGCTTCATCTTTACTTCACTTCAAGTTGACTTGTCTTGTGGACCACCTGTCTTGTGTAGTAGACTTCAACCCTTCTTGTCTGGTCTGGTCTCCTTTATCTTCAATAGTAGACTATTCTATCCTAACAAGACTATTACATTACTTTAAGCTTATTGCTTAGTCAACTTATAAACTATACAATCACTCTATCTATTACATACGAAAATCATGAGCTCTATACAATGATTATTTTATAGCTCAATAACAATCTAAACAGTTAATATAAACATATATGAAGTACTTATAGATAGTACTTATCTTTTAACCTTTAAACAACACTTGTCTTTTAAATGTGAACTTATGTGAACTCTACTGGTATGTTCAAGATGACTCCTCTTAACTAGACTAGATCAGTCAACACTTAGAAAATATTCAAACTACTTTTGGCTTATCAAAACTTCATCTTTTATCATCATGTAGGACTTGTCTAGGATTCATATCCCAACAATTTCCCCCTTTTTGATGAAGCCAAAACTACTTGAATCTTTTCTTAATAGTAGACTAGTTAAGTAGTTATCTTGTCTTAACATCAAATAGTACTTATATTTTCATTTATTCAAAAATAATACCAGTAGATATTACACATACTTCAAAAATCAAAAAAAAAAAAAAAACTACCAAAAATCAATCTGAACAAAAAACTAATCAGTTATGTTACCTCCTTCAAGATTAGGAACACAAAAAGCATCTAGGAGTCTTCTGTGTATAACTGAAGTATGCTCATCATCATCAATCTTCTCTTTATCCAGTAGCTATTCTTCAAATTTCTTGATTTGATTAAAATTCACTCTTTTACCAGAACTGGACATAGGACATTTCCACCTTGGAAATACAGGAACTAGAATGTTGAAATTCGCTCCAGCAGATATCCTTAAGATCAAATTCCACAGCAGCTTGTTCTGACCTTCCATAAACTTGTCGAACATAGAATACAACTCATCTGGACTATCAGAATCACCATACTTACGAATAATCCAATGATCAAGTTCCTATTGCCTCTTCACTTTCATCCATTCAGCTCGATGTTCTTTATCAATGAAGTAGTCAATGAACTGATCTTCCATCTGATCTTCATCTTCCTTCAGCTTCTGCAATCTTTCAATATGATTTACAATCTTCTTTTTGCTTGCATAATGAGTTTCATCATTTGGATCAACAACCTTCTACTTCTTCACAATTGTTGTTGTCTCACCTTCTTTCGGCTCTTCTATATGAATAGATTTCATTTTCGATACTTGTCTAGTCTGAACTACAGCTTCAGGAGATGCAACAGCTTTGCCCTTCTCCTTTCTCTTCAACTCATCTGCTCTAGCTTGCTCGAGCTCTACAGTTTTCACCAACTTGCCTCTCTTAGGCCTCCTTAGCTCTTGCATGGTAGTAGCAGCTTCCTTGACTTCTGGTTCAGCACTAGACTTAGCTTTCTCACCTTCAGCAACAACTTCAACTCGACTTATCTCTTCCCCCTTTTTGGCATCATCATTTGCCTTGAGAGAGAAAAGAGAAGTAAACCGAGTCATCTCTTCAAACATAGCTTGCTTCATTAGGTTTGTAGCTCTTTCAATCTGCCTTTCATGAGAACCGTCTTGACTCAACTTGTCTAGTTTGGTCGCCACCAACTCCAGCTTCTGAGTAGACAAGTTCAACTCATTCTTAAAATGTGTTGCAGTCAGACGCAGCTTACTGTTCTCTTCAGTCATAGCACTGATAATTTCTCTTGCTTGTTCTAACTGACCATAGGCTTCTTTTCTCTGAACAGTAGCAACCTCGATTTTGGCTCTATAGACTCTTTCCATCTTCCTGGATTCAGTAGCTAAGACGCGAGCAAAATCGACTGAGCTCTTCTCCGAATATTCAACTTGGTTCTGGAGAAATCCTTCAATTTGATTGAACATCTCTTGTCTGAAATCATTATTCAACTGGTTGACCTCATTCATGATCATCTCCTTTGAACTTGTCACAAGGACACTGTTTTGTTCAACAAGAGTCTTCTTGAGCTCAGACTTGAGAAATTCATCAATAGACGACTTGATAACAGCCTTCAAGTCTTCTTTCAACTCATCTATTGAAGCGGTTGGGATTGCTTGAGACGATTGTCCAACTTCAACATGAGTAGCCTCTTCCATAATCTCATCTTCAGCAAGAGATGTAACTTCAATCAACTGACCTTCTGGAGCAGTAGCTAAGACCTCGTCTTCCACTACTTCAGCTTCAAGATCAATACTTCCAGCAATAGCCTTCAGAGTAGGCAAAGGACAATAAGGCACAATAGCTAACTTAGCTTCCTTAGTCCTCCTTTCAGCATCAGCCAAGTCCTTTTCCAACAAGGCGTGCAACTTCTCCATGTATCCACAAATTTCAGTGGGAAGCAATAGATCAGTATATCGATTGATAAAAGCAAAATCTGACCTTGGACTGTCAGCATGTTCCACTTGGAATCTAAACACAATGCCTCTCAACTGGTCTGAGACATTGTCTAGCTCTATCACAGGATCAGTAGACTGGATCTCCTCAGCTGGTGCAGCTTCAATCATAACTACATCTTCCATAAAATCAGCCTCTGAAACCTGAATACCGATATCAAATTGCGATTCTGAACACATTAAATCATCAGAAATGTTCAGCAATCTTTTTGCAAGAGCAGTAATGGCGTGAGATGGAAATAACTCTGAGTGGTCTCGAACACCACTGTTCTCCTTCTGTTCCATCTCCCAATCCATGAAGTTTGAAATTCCATCGTTTTCTGGGGACTCGACTCTTCTGGAGGAGGGGGCGTTCCAATTCTCACTAGTTGATATAACTCAGGTACTTGAGTACTTGGATCTTTCTCCTTTTCGGACTCCTCTTCCGATTGAGTCTCCTCAGAGTCATCTGCACTAGACGAGTCTTGTGCAACTTCCTTCGACTCTTCCTCAACTGATTCATCTTCCGAAGAACCAGACGCAGCAGCATAAGGCAAGGCTTCCATGGGGTCAATCCGAGCTTGCCTAGGTGCAGCTGGCCTAGCAGCAGCCTGCTTTTTCAATGCCTCCTTTTTCAAATAAAATTTCAAAGGATGGAATGGCTTACCCTTACTCCATTCCGACTTGTTTGGCATTAACAATGGAAATAGAATGCTTAGCTTGTTTCCATATCCAACCACATTAGATACCACCCAATTATGAGTGTCGGTGTCCACCCGAACACTTCTTTCAAAGTACATTATCCGATCAGCGATAAGTTTGAACCAATTTCCTTCGGTAATACCATCATAAATGGCAGCCATTACCCTTGATTTTCCCAATGTGACAGAATCATGGGAACCAGTGGCACATAGAAAAATCTTACTGGCTATGTCGAATAGGGTTCGATACTTTGCTAGAAGTTCCATCTTCTTGACGGCAGGGAGCTTGCCATCTGGTTTCAGTCTCATCTTCCTTCCACAAAATATACTCAGATATCTTGTCTCTTGCCCGATTGCGTAATTCTCCACATCAATTGTACCAGTGGGCAGTTTCAGATGCTCGAACAAGGCTTCTCGAGTGATTTCCACTCGACTTCCACCAACAAAAGATTCGATTGAGTCACCTCGTCTAGTGGCGTTGGCATAAAATTCCAGCATTCCTCCTCCAAGACGACTTGAGGAAACGCCTCCAAATAAGGTTTCAGACCACATCTGCTGCATTTGGACAGAATTTCTGCATTTCCATCTGTGTGATTACCTTTGAAGAACACAGAAGGTTCAACATGCACTTTGTTGTCGGAGATGTATCTGCCTAGGTCGAATGTAGCCTGCATGTTAGTTCTCACATCGAAAATAGATCGAATTGACATAGTGATGAACTAGGTAGCAACAAAATAGTTTGGAATTGCAAGAAAACAAATGCTATGAGGGTAGGGGAGTTAAGAAATTGTGGGGCAAGACGTGTGAGAGAGTTGGGTTTCGTTCAAAACTGAATTGTACTTTGAACGACCAAGATCTAACGATTAGATCCAACGGTTAGGGCTTTTGGTATTCGGTTACGGAATCGAGAATATTATGTGATTTGATATTGTAAAATTTGAAATCCGTCTCTTCTTAGTTAGGACAGGGGAGTGTACTCATCTTTCCTAGTGTAGTCGAGTGCGAACGGGATGTGTACACCTCATTAAATGGGAGTGTATAAATCCAATTCTAGGGTTTCCCAATTTTAGCATTATCGAATTACCACAATACCCTTAATTCGATTTGAATAAACACTTAGCATATTTCAATTAAAAGAACACTTATCTAGTCTGTTCGAGTCCATCCAGAACAGACGAGTAGACTTATGAACACAAGACGAGTAGACTTAAGTGCACAAGACGAGTTCCCCCTTCGACTGTGCTTGTCTATTCTGAATGTCGAACGACTTCATGTACCTATCTTATCATATGCAACGTATAATCGTAGGTACAAGTAGAGTAAAATAAATAAGATGAATATCAATCTAAAGCAATGGTCAAGGTTTCGAACAAGATGACTGTAACAGACATAAGAGTCAACATAAGGATATTTAAGAAATCAAGGATTCCCCCTTAAATGTTTATTCCCTTAGTATTACCCTCAGCTTTACCAGCTTCCTCATCGGGTTGTTTGGTCATCTAGTCTAGCCTTGTATACCTGTCTGTTGCTTGAGTAGGCGAGTGCTCTGTTCTGGTGAACTTGTCTCCTTGTTTCTTTGATGTACCTGTCTTGTTAGTACATAGCTATAGACAAGTAGGGTCTAAATCAATTAACCCTAGACTAATGCATAACTCACGAAAACGTGCCTCAGCTAATGGTTTTGTGAAAATGTCAGCTCTTTGAAAATCAGTATGAATCTTTTCCATGCGAATATCCTTCTTTTCTACATGATCACGTATGAAATGATGCTTCACATCAACATGCTTACAACAACGTGTGTGCAAAACAGGATTTTGTGTAATGGCAATGGCACTATTACTATCACAGAAAATAGGAACATTTGATTCATGTATGTTGTAATCTCTAAGCTGTTGCATGAGCCAGAGTAGTTGACTACAACAGCTACCAGCAGCCATGTACTCGGCTTCGTTAGTAGAAGTAGCAACACTAGTCTGCTTTTTCGAAAACCATGAAATGAGTTTTGTGCCTAAAAATTGACAAGAACCAGAAGTAGATTTCCTATCTATTCTACAGCTTCCAAAGTCTGAGTCTGAGTAGCCACTTAAGGATAGATCATCATTTGAGGGATACCATATACCACGATTGATGGTCCCTTTCAAATATTTCAGAATCCTTTTGGTGGTTTCCATGTGACTTTCCTTTGGATTGGCTTGGAATCGAGCACAAACACCAACAGAGAATGCAATGTCCGGTCTACTAGCAGTTAGATACAGTAAGGAACCAATTAATCCACGATAATAGGATTGGTCAGCACATTTACCGTTTTCATCTGGATCCATTCTGTAAGTTGGTTGCATTGGTACGCCAGTAGACTTACATGTTTTAATCCCGTACTTGTCTAGAAGGTTTCTAGTGTACTTCGCCTGATTTATGAAAATACCTTCTGGAGTTTGTTTTACTTGAAGACCAAGAAAGTAGTTCATTTCACCCATCATTGACATTTCAAACTTACTTTGCATGAGTGTTGAAAAACTTTCACTCAGCTTTTTGTTAGGTGACCCAAAAATGATGTCATCTACGTAAATTTGGACGAGTAAAATGTCCTTCCCTTCTTGTCTTCTGAACAAGGTTCGATCTACCTTGCCCTTAGTAAAACCATTTTCTAATAGAAAGAGAGAGAGAGTATCATACCATGCTCTTGGAGCTTGCTTTAGTCCGTATAAGGCTTTCTTCAATCTGTACACCTGGTTGCCTTTGACTTCGAAACCTGGAGGTTGTTCAACAAACACTTCTTCCGCAAGAATACCGTTAAGAAATGCACTTTTAACATCCATTTGATATACAGTAAACTTCATGTGAGCAGCATATGCAAGAAACAAATGAATGGCTTCTAGTCTAGCAACAGGAGCATATGTTTCATCATAGTCTATGCCTTCAGCTTGTGAATAGCCTTAGGCGACTAGTCTAGTCTTATTCCTAACGACTAAATCATTCTCGTCTTTCTTATTCTTAAAAATCCATTGAGTGCCAACTACATTATGATGTTCCGGCCTATCGACAAGTTCCCAGACGTCGTTTCGAACAAACTGGTTCAACTCATCTTGCATAGCGATGATCCAATTACTATCAGCCAATGCCTCTTTAACAGTGGTATGCTCAATAGCATAGAGGAAACAACACCAGCAAAACATAGTTGGACTAGGCTGTTCTTGCGACTCAAAGAGTTGTCGTCTAGTCTTCACACCAATAGTAGAGTCACCAATGATATTTTAAGTATCATGCGCAGATTTCCATATTTTTCTATTCTTAACAGGAATACTATCATCATCTATATCATGTACAGCATCATGCATGTCAACATCATTTGTATCATCAACATATTTACCAGGAGTAGTAGAGTCAACTAGGGCAGGCATGTCAGCTGGTCTAGAAGACTTACCTTGAGCACTTACCTTCTCCTTGTCATCAGACTCGAGAGCTTTTAGGAATGGATTGTAGGCTTGAACGGATTCATATACCTCTGAATCTTTATCAGATTCGATCGTTAGATCAGTCACTTTCTCACTGATCTTGTTGGCAGACGAGTCCTGTCGAGATTCATCGAAAACCACATGTGGTGTTTCTTCCACACAAAGGGTTGAGTAGTTGAATACTCTAAATGCTTTGCTAGTCGAGGAGTATCCTAAGAATATCCCCTCGTCTGCTTTAGCATCGAAAGCATTTAACTTGCTCTTTCCATTGTTGTGAATGAAACACTTACAACCAAATATATGAAAATATGAAACTCTGGGTTTTCTACCTTTCCAAACCTCATAAGGTGTCTTGCCTAGAGCTTTGTTGATCGCGCTTCTGTTCTGTGAATGGCATGCAGTATTGATAGCTTCAGCCCAAAACTTTTGAGGCGTGTTGAACTCAGCTATCATGGTTCTACAGGCTTCTTTGAGAGTTCGATTCCTTCTTTCTGCTACACCGTTTTGTTGTGGTGTCCTGGCTGCACTAGTAAGATGTTAGATACCACGTTTAGCACAAAAGTCTTTGATATAGCAATTAATGAACTCAGTTCCCTTGTCACTACGAATCTTGACAATAGACTGGTTCTTCTCAACTTGTAACTTCTTCAACAGATCAGGCAGAAGTGTTTGTGTATCACTCTTCTTGTGTAGGAAGACTACCCAAGTAAACTTAGAATAGTCATCTACGACAACAAGTGTGTACCTTCTACCATTCAAGGTTGGAGGAGTTATTGGACCGTGAAGATCCATATGTAGGAGTTCTAGGACTCTACTAGTTGAGAGAGTATGAATTGACTTAAAAGAACCTTTAACCTGTTTACCCTGTTGACATGCCGTGCATACATGTGACTTGTAGTAAACTTCATTGGGAATACCTTTCACAAGGTAATCTCTGGCTATCTTATTAAGAACCTTAAAGTTTAAGTGACAAAGGCGTCTATGCCAGAGCCAGCCAAGTTCTTTAGGATTCTTAGTAAGTAGACAGGTGTCCCTCGGACAACTGTTCCAGTTCACTATGTACACACTACCTTGTCTTACACCGACTAGAAGGACTGTGTGTGTCCTTTTGTCAATGATTTCACATTTGCGGCTTTTGAACTGCACCTTGTATCCACGATCACAAAACTATGAAACAGAGAGTAAATTGTATTTCAAACCTTCAACATATGAGACATCTTGGATCTCTACGTCTCCATTCCGGATGTAACCAAATCCTTTAGTGACAGCAGTGGAGCTATCACCAAATATCACTTTTGGTCCTTCCTGCTCATGGTAACTTGATAAGAGAGCCTTGGTACCAGTCATGTGGTGCGAACAACCACTGTCTATGTACCAAGTTTCTCCTACTGAGCCACCCTTCTTATACAAGTCAAGTCGACCCTGCAATGAAGATATTCAATAATTTAGGTACCCATTTGTTTATTGGGGTCCTGAGGGGTTAGTCGAGTTCAGAGGAATCCAAATATACATTGGAGTCTTGAACAAGTTTGATCTCTTAAGCTTTCGGCCATACTTGTTACAAAATAAGACCTTGTTGTCCTTATCTGGCCTATCGGTGGAGTTTGGGTCTACTCTTTGGAGATAGCCTTTCGACTTAATCTCTACTTGAGCAGGCACTGGTCTATGATAGTCAGAGTAGGGCTTATATGCATTAGGTCCATACGGTTTATAGACGCGTTTGGGTCTTTCCTCACTTATGATATCATATGACAAAGGTGGAGGATATAGGACAGCTTGTGTACGATATTTTGGAGCAACCTGTCTAGGTCTAGACGAGTAGAGCTGAGACTGCCTTATGAAAGGAGGTCTAGGCTCTTGTCGTCTAGTCTGTACCTGTCTAGTACTCGTCTCCTCAGGATACCAATCCTCGTATCTGACCTGGTTGGGTCGTCCTCGATTAGTGGTCCTTTGAAGATTAGTTCTAGGTGGAACAGGCTTGTTGTTACCATTCTTTTTACCTCCCTTGGTAATCGGAATGTTAACTTGAGTCTGTTTGGGTACAGTACCTTTAGATGGAGTTCCAAGATCGTATATCATTGGTCCTTTTCCGTTATCATTTGGCAAAAGTCTTGCGTTAGTAGTAGGGTTCTTAATTACTCGAGTAGACGAGCTAGATGACTCAGCACCTATACCTGTCTTGTCACCTGGATCTCTGTACCTATCTGACAATTCAAGGTTAATCTTTGAAGAGTTAACCAGGTCAGTAAGTTTGAGATCAAGTGTGACAACCTCGGTCTCTAAGAACTTATTACGTTCTTCAAGTCTGTTGCACTTGCTCTTTAAAACATTGAATTCATTTCTCTCAGTTGCATGTGTCTTAAGTAGGTCTTGATATAACCTGTCTGTCAATGCACACTTTTCTTTGAGTTGTCTTAACTCTTCAGTCAAGCGTTCATTTAGGACTGTTACATTAGGATCTACTTTAGACTGAGCTTCCTTAAGATCAATGATTTCTTGTTTTAATGCGATGTTTTCATCACTGACTTCGATGAATGTTTAGTTAGCAAGTAGAAGGTCGTCTTCAACAGCACTAGTCGAGTGCTGAAGACTACTTCCTACTTCACTACTAACAGTGTCACTTTCATCAGTTTCTGAATCATCACAAGATTGAAAAGAAGTAGCAGATGATACCTCTTCGTCGATTTTAGCCATACAGCATAGACCATCATCTACTATGAATGCTTCATCGTGATCTCGATCAGACGAGTGGCTAGACAAGGACGATGGCAACTCGTATGAATCCGAATCAGAGTCATCATTGGCCATCATTGCCTTCTTGCCACAGTTGTATCTTCTTTCCCTTCGTGCTTTCCTTTCTTCTCGATCATCAGTACTCAGGTCTGGACATTCATATATGTAATGACCTGGCTTTTCACAATTATAGCACAAGAGATCATTAGTAGCCTTTTTAATAGGAGATTTGTCCCTTCGCTTATCACGTCTATCGTAACGCTGAATCTTCCTATCGTCAGACTCTCTATCTCGTCTATTACCTTTCGAGACTTCGTCTCTCCTTTCGGACGAGTTTCGGTCTCTTCTGTTCTCAGACGAGTTCTTAGAAGTAGACGCTCTATGATCTCTATAGAACTTCTTATATCTACCGAAACGTTTATTTAGCCTATCAAACTTTCTAACCATGAGGTTCACCTGATCCTTCAGACTAAGATCAGTATCTAACTCGTCTTTTACAGAAGCAGACTTAGTCTTAGACTTAGACTTGTCTACCTTAGAGGACTTAGACGAAGTAGACTTAAAGGCAACGTTCTTAGATACAGCATGTTCTCTATCACTACTGACTAGTGGTTCATCTTCGTCTAGATCAAACTCATGGGCCTTCAGAGTTTGAAACATGGTCTCAGCAGACCACTTGTCTATGTCTTGAGTATTCTTAACAAGCATCTTTACCATTTTCCAACGACTATCAAGACTTTTCAGAATCCTAAGATTGATCTCTCGAGCAGTATATGATTTACCAAGGACTTCCAGATCATTCATAATCTTAGTAAAACGAGTATCTAGCTGATCGATAGTTTCGCCAGCTTTCATCCGAAATAATTCAAATCTTTGGACAGCAGTGGAGAGTTTGCTCTCTTTGATCAGGGATGTCCCTTCACAAATGATAGCTAGTCTGTCCCACATGTCTTTGGCAGTTTTACGTTTCAACACCTTTCCGAGATACTCATTCGGAAGTGTGTGTAAGATGTAATTCTTTGCCAAACTATCCAAATTATTTTGACGCATTTCTTCTGACGCTCTAATACCACTTGTAGGTCCCGAAGCTGAGTTAATATCGAGGGAAGCTAAAGAAAATGTCTAGAGGGGGGTGAATAGACTTTTCTAAAATCTTTCGATATATCAGAATTACAATATGCGGAATACGAAATAAAACAATGAGCCCAAGTAGTTTATACTCAACTTCTTAATTCGAGAACTCTGTTCTATACTCAACTAGTCTTGTTCAGTTAGGTATGTTTAACAAGTAAACAATTAATCAATTAAGAAACAAACAAAACAGTAAAGTAAACAACACAAACAATTTATAGTGGTTCGACAACTTGTCTACGTCCACTCTCACAACCCAGTTGTGATGTTTCCACTAACTCTTCCAATCGAGTACAAAGTGTGTGTGTTCTTGTTCTTTAGAGTCCCAAGAAAAAGACTTGTCTAGGATTCATATCAGTAGGACTTGTCTAGGATTCATGTAGGACTTATCATCATGTAGGACTTGTCTAGGATTCATATCCCAACATGAATAGACTTTTCAAAATCTTTCAAAATATCAGAGTTTAAGTGCGGAAATGTGTTCTGTATAATACTGTTCTTAGAATCAGATCAGTACTAACAGTATATCTTTTATACTCAACTTTTCTTTAGATCTTTACTTAGTAAACTTTACTGTTCTTGGTTAAATAAATATAAACAGATAATCAAAACAGAAAGTAAAGAACACAAGATTTATAGTGATTCGACAAATGTCTACATCCACTCTCACAACTCCAGTCGTGATGTTTTATTACTCTTTTCTTCTTGAGTACTTGTAGCTTAGAGTCCCAAGATTAAGACTTTGATCTTGTCGATTATACCTCCAGGTATATCTTCGATCTACTAGTAATTTCACAAGTAACTAGCACACTTGTTTACACAGTACAAACTTAAAATGAAAAGTAAAACTTCTCTTTCTAGTAGCCTTTGATTCTTCAGATTAGTACAGTGGCTTCTTCTTGATTCGATCTTCTTCAACTCTGTGAGTTCTTGAATACTTGAATTCTCTTTGAATGCTCTTGAATAGTAATAGTATCAGTAGTCTTTTCAAGTAGAAGATCACACGGTATTTATAAGATCTAGTATGACAGTTAGTCAGTTTGTGAAACTAACTCTCAACTAACTCATAACCGTTTCTTGTTGTAACTTCCTTTTTGTAACCAACTTAAAACTTATCTTTCCAAGTCAGCATATCTTCAACTATATTTTCAGTTACGCTTCAAATAAGTTATCCAAACTTATTCTTCAATACAACTAACTCAGCACAGTAAACTACTCTTCTTAGTTTTACTGTTCTTGGTCAGTCAACACAGTTCTTCCATAACTGTTCTGCTTCCTTCAAAAATACTTCTCTTGTATCTCTGAACTTCATCTTGACTTCTCTTGATAATCTTCATATCCTGAAGTAGTCTTCTGATGTCTCTTAGTCTTCTTTCTTTGAGCCAATCTACTGCTTTAACTTTTACAACGCTGAATACAATAGAATACAACTTTACATATATAAAACCTATCTATACATCAACTGAACTATATACAGATGAGTACATCTAAGTCTTATACTATAAGCTGTCTATACAATACATTCTCAGCTTAGTTCCTTAACAGTTCATATATCAGATCAGTAATACACTAAGATCAGTAAACTCAGTTTTCATAACACATTAAGATCAGTAAACTTATTTCATATAACTCAGTTAGAATGACTTATAATCACATATATCATTAACTTCAAGTTGCTTTTGGCCATTAAAACATATAATCATCAATTAGAACATTGTTTACAGGATTCATATCCCAACATTTGACTACTGATCTGGTGTTAATGTAAGTCATTCATATATCTGACATTCCCTTTTGTCTTCAGAGTATAAGGACTCCCTCTTATCATGATTTTTTTCTAAGTGTTGAGGATGATAAGTCGACTGAGTCCATTATCAGCTGGCATGTTCATTCGGTTGATTACATTGTGAGTCTCAGTTAATAAGGTATGTATACTAGCACCTTATCATCTGATATCACTACTGGACTTATTTTCAAACTTCAAGGTCTTATACTCTTCAAGTCTTCTACTTTACTCATCTGATCAGCAAGCGCATGTTAATCCAGATATGGTCTCAGCTGATATATATACAGTTGATACCATACGACTAAAGACTTAGAATATTGTTTATACAACTCAGCTTTATCCTATCAAATTACAATTAACTTACTATAACTAGTTACATATTTTGGGCATCAAAACTATTACATAGATCATTACAATTCATGGGGGTGGATGAATATCCTAACAATTTTGCCCTTTTTGATGATGTCAAAACTAACATATCTTACTTCATAAATCAGATAAGTTAAATTGTAATTAAAGAAGTAAAGAACACAAAGGCTCAAATGAAGACAATGAGATGTTATTTTGGTAAGCCAAAAGGAAAGTATTTGTATTCATGATTGAGAATTGATTACATATTACAAGTAGTCCTATCAGCTAACAAAAGTAGTCTTCATCTGATCCCTACTTGATTGGAATTCTATAAGCATTATACAAACGAAACCTCAGAGTTGCGATGTCTTCTGGATCTATTAAAACTTCTTCCAATACAAGTTTGGCTTATATCGCCTTGATCAACATGTAGTCAATCCTACCTGATTCAAGCTTGGGTGTTTCAAATTCAGGTTCTTCGGGTAAAAGGATAGTGTACCCTACTGCAATGGCAGCCTAAGAGCCTTTTGCCAAAGGTCTTCATCATGTTCTTCCACCCATGCTTGAAACTGGTTGGAGATGTCTTCTTTTTTCACAACAAACATCTAATCTGGAACGAGTCTATAGAGCATAAATCAACGTGGCTGACCAACAGAGATAAGAATCCTCAAATCAGCTGTAATTGGTCAACCATCACAATTAATGTTGAACTATTGAGGCTTGCCACTTTCTATAGTGATAAGTTAGAGAATACTACGACTCAATTACAATATGTTACGAATAAGCTTGAGCAGATCACTTCTGCAACCAAGTATGATGCCCTAATCACTCAAACTATATATATGATACAAGCTAAGGACATAAAATTTACTAATGATATGAAGTTATCCATGCAGTCCGAGCTTTCAAAGCTCACTGAGTCTTTCACTTCAAAGCTAGATGCTGCCAAAAAAAGGGGAACAGCTAACTGCATCGACTGAGGCTCAAGAGTTGGCTAGGATATTAGCAATTCTTAAGCTAAGAGAAGAACTTGTCTTTCCAAGGGGAACAAGTACAAAAGACCTAACAACAATGACTCCGACTGAACCTGAGACTTAACTCGCCCTTCCGACTGAACCTAAGACTCAACTCGCCCTTCGATCTACAAAGGCAGTTGGGAAACAAAACTAGCAATTGTTAAGGCAAACGTCAAGTAAAGAGGTTGAAAAAGGACAACAAGGACGTAATCGAAGATAGCTACATGGATATGTTAGTTGATCGAGATGACTTGCCAAGATGGTATGAGCTGAAGAAGAAGTGTCAACTCGAATTTTTCATCACAAGGAAATTCGGGCTCTTGACCACCCCTTTTCATGGGTCCGATGGGGTAGTTTGTATTGGCAAAAATAGGTTGAGTTGTGTCGACTGGGTCTGGTCGCATAGTCTCATTTGTTATGGGGTTTGGTGAGTTGGAAATGTGGATAGGTGAATTTGATGGTTCAACATAAGATTGAGTGATCTCAGTTAGCTTGTTAGGTCAATGGGGTCTAGATTAGTTAAAGAATTAATATAGATTAAGTCTACTACCTCTTGGGCTTTCTTAGTTGTGTGAGTATCAACTGAAGGTATGGATTGTGTTTGGGTGTGATGGGTTTGTGGGGGTGAGTAAGTGTTAGGGGGTAGGATGGCAATGAGTTTGGCTTTGATTGCCTTGGCCTTGGCCTTGACTTTGGCTTTGGCTTTGGTTCATGGGAGTTTCGATGATGTGGGTTTAGAAATAGGTTTGGAGATGGGAGCTGGAGACATGGGTTCAACAATGCGTATCGGAGATGCATTTGGTGTGGGGGTGTCTTCTGAACTTGGTGAAGAGGTTGCAAGTCCAACCTTTGTTATCTCAACTGCTCATCAACTGAGTACATAGTTTTCTTCCTTGGTGGAGGTGTGGCTTAGACAGATGCCTCAGCCTCCTCTTTAGCTTCCACTGCCTCTTATTCGTCCTCTTCTAACCCAGACGAGGTAGCTCCTTCTAGCATCTCTCTTTCTTCAGCCTCATCTTTTCTTACAAGACTTTAACCTCTTTTTTCAACATACACTTCGATTGGTGGAATGGCTTGGCCGGTCCCCAATTTTTCTTCTTGGGTAACAACTCCACAATCAGAACACTCATTCGACTGAAAAATGGGACAGTGGGGGTAACAATCCATTTCTTGGACGCAGTGTCCAACTTGATCTTCTTGGCCTCCACTTTCAATCTCTTCATAAAAAAAGTTTGCATATCGCAGTTAGTTCCATCCTCCACACAGTCTTTTCCTCACACAATATCCATTATCCCAATTTAGTAGAATGAAAGTATAAGCTTTGCATTCTCAGCGATGTAATGCCCGTTGGGAAGAATATCAGGTCCAATCAGAGTTTTGTGCTCTATAACCACGAAAGGGAAGTCTTAGAGACTCACACAATGCTCCATGAAGGTACCTTAACCTCCACGACTCTTCCACATTGAACAACCTCCATTTATTATCCTTCTTCAGCTTCAATTTTGTTCTTGAATCTTAATTTTTGCAAAAGGTTTCACAACAATCAGCCAGAAAAGCCGCGTGAGGCACGTGTTTGTGGTGTCTCTACCGGCAAGCATCAAACTCAAAGCAGTGTCCTTCAAGAAGTCCCTCAAATCGCCATAAGTACCTAAGTTCTTCGCTTGGTGTACTTTTCTGAAAGCTCCCAACACAGTGAGATCCTTTTCTTGTACATTCTTTAAGCTTACAAAGGGATAGATGAATTCATCGAAAGCCTTCGCGTTAAGCACCGTCTACGTTGAGCAGCTTCCAGATGGGTTCAGAGAGGACATGCATGTGCAGTAGAGGTTCCAAGACGTTTCTAAAAGCCTTTTCACAAGGAATATATGGCAATTCAACAAACTAGCTGCAGGGATCATAGTCCAATACTAGCTTGGAGATATTATCAAAGGTGAACCTCTAGAAAATATCCTGCACATAAAATTCCCTACCCTGTTTACAGAAATAATTAAGAATAGAGAGAAGGTTTGTTTCCACCTTGTGCCAAACTCAGGATATTCAAAATGTTTAGATTTAGAAGATGATAAGATATGATTTATAGATAATACATAAAAGAGAGTTGAATTTCCATAGCCAGTTTCCAGCCGGTTTGAGGTATTACGTGTCCAACACAATGGCTTCATTAGTTTGACACGTGTAACTATAGAAATTATAAGATGTATTCCATTGATCAAATGAAGATTCTGGCGGTTGTATTTATATACATCATATGCGTACAATAAGCTAAGTGAATAATTGAAATTTGAATCTAACTAATCGCACAAATATTGGGATAAAATCCCACGAATATAGTGATGATAGAGTCAAAGATTTATCTAGACTTATCTAGATAATCTTTGCTTATACGCCCCCTCAAAATCAACGTGCCATCCGCCACAGAGATTTTGGACCAAAGTGACTGAAAATGCACATGAGCAAGAGGCTTTGTCAAAAGGTCTGCCAGTTGATTGGTCGTATTAACATAATGAACAGATAGAACACCCTTCGAAGCCAAGTCCCGAACAAAATGAAGGTCAATCGCAATATGCTTCATACGAGAGTGTTGAACCGGATTAAGCGCGAGATGTGTGGCACCCATATTGTCACAAAGAACTCGAGGGGGTGCAGCTAGAGTTATGTGAAGATCATTCAATAGATGCTTAAGCTAACATATTTCGGAGGCAGCAGTTGCAAGGGCCCGATACTCGGCCTCAGTTGAGGAGTGAGCAACCACACGTTGCTTCCGAGAACGCCATGAGATGGGAGTATTTCCAAGAAGATGATATATGCGGAGGTCGACTTGCAATCCGTCAAATCACCCGTAAAATCTGAATCCGAGTAAGCGGTGATACAAAGTCGATCAGATTGGCGGAGCAGAATTCCATGATAAAGAGTGCCTTTAATGTAATGAAATAAACGTTTCACCGCATGCCAAGCAGTGGCAGTAGGAGAAGACATGTGTTGCGCCAAACGATTCACCATGAAAGAGATATTTGGACGTGTGATCGTTAGATATTGCAAATCCCCGATAGCACTACGATACTCTGTCGCATCAAATACTCCAGGAATAAGTATTGATTTGGTGGTAGCAGGAGTGCCAACAGCCTTGACACCATCCAATTTGTGACGACGAAGAAGATCGTCTATGTATTTGTGTTGTGGCAAAAATAGTCCTTCTTTACAATGGGCCACCTCAACATCCAAAAAATACGAGAGTGGGTCGAGCTCCTTAACCGCAAATGTGTACTGCAAATGTCGAGTAAGAGAGGCGATCAAGAGAGATGATGACCTAGTAAGAATGAGGTCATCAACGTAAGCGAGCACAATCAAATGTTCTGGGCCTTTGTGAAGCGTAAATAAGGAGGAATCAACCTGAGATCGAGTCATGCCATAAGATGTAAGGGTTGAACACAAGGCATCATACTAAGCTTTGGGGGCCTGCCGAAGACCATAGAGAGAATGACGGAGTAAGCAGACGTGGGGAGGCATCGATGAATTTATGAACCCCGAGGGTTGACGCATGTATACCGGCAAATCAAGATTGCCATGGAGAAAAGTGTTGGTAATATCAAGTTGACGAAAAGGCCATTTTAACGTGGTTGCGAGAGTAAGCACAGTGCGAATAGTTGTGGGCTTAACAACAGGACTAAAAGATTCTTTAAAATCAATTTCGGGACGTTGATGAAAAACCTTTGCCACGAGACGTGCCTTATATTTATCAATTGAACCATCTGGTTTCCATTTAATACGAAACACCCATTTGCAACCAATTATATTAGCACGGGGAGGAGTGGGAACTAGTTCCCACGTGCCATGTCGTTGTAGTGTCGTAAATTCATTCGGCATTGCCTCACCCCATTGTGGAATAGATAGAACTTGTCGAACAGTAAATGGTTCAACATCGGTTGGGAGAGGATGTTTGGTTGCAGAATTAATACGTTTTGGTTTGTGAATATTGTTTTGACTACGAGTTCACATCACATGTTGGGGAGGAGGCAGCTCAGGAGCAGGAAGCTCAAGAGTAGGCTATAACGGGTCGCCGAAGCGATTGGTGGGGGCACGGCCAATGGTGATGAGCTAGGCAACAAAAGTGGTAAGGAGATACTAGACGGGTGATCAATAGTTTGAGGCTAACTAGGTGGTGAGTATCCCGGAAAGGTGGATTCCAGAAATCGAAATGGGGAGAGACAAAAATGCGAGTCGTAGCAATATCAAGACAGCAATATGCACTTTGTGATGTGTTGTAACCCACAAAAATACATGGTTTAGACAAAGGAGAAACCTTCCCAGGAATATAAGGTCGAAGCCACGGAAAACAAAGACACCCAAATATTTGCAGCTTCTGAAAGTTCAGTTGAGCATTAAATATTAGTTCAAATAGGACCCCGACGATTTAGAACCGGAGTTGGCATGCGATTAATAAGGGTACACTGTCGTTTAAAGTGCAAAGACCCAAAAACAATTGGGCAGATTTGCATGGCAAAGAAGTGCACAACCCACTTCCAAAATATATCGATTACGCCATTCTGAACTCCCATTTTGTTTCCCAAGATTGAGGAGAGTAGGGCGAAGTGCAAGAAATTCGCCACCATTGTCAGAATAAAAATTCCAAATTTTATGATTAAATTGTCGCTCAACAAGTGGCATAAATTGCATGAAAATAGCATGAACTTGGGACTTTGTACGCATAGGGAAAGATCCAACAATGTGAATACAAATCAACAAGAAGTAAGAAATACTTAAACACATCAAATACAGCAGGTGTTGTAGGACCCCAAACATCAGCAAATATGTAATGCAACGGATGTAATGCACAAAAAGAAGTAGACACAAATGACAATTTAATATATTTGCTCAAACGACAAGATAAACAATCATCGCCCAAAACCTGGGACTTGTTCAAAACAGGTAATTGAAAATTGTGAATAATAAATCGACTGGAATCCACAGACGGATGACCAAGTCGTGCATGCCAAAAAGAATTAGAAGCTCGAACGCCCACATGAGCTGCCACATGTGACTGGGGAGTCGATCGAATGCCAGAGGGTAAGTGATAGACCCCTTCAAGGCAAGCGCCTTTAACAAGAGGAATTTCCGTTGCTCGATCCCATTATCTAGATAATCTTTGCTTATAGTAACTGCTTCGAGTTTCTATTTTTCTCTCTTTTCATAACCATCTTTCCCATTATGTAATTTCTCATAAAAAAACATACTGAGAATTGGTGAAATCCCAAAGACAAAAGTCAGTGTAATTTGTAGTGCTCGTGGAAATCTTGGAATTTAAAATTATGTATTTAATGAGAATTTTTTTGGCTGATTGTTTATGAGTCTAGTAGATTGTGTTCTATAAATAAATAAAATGAGAGTAGTGATATAGTCATAAAACAAACATAATTTAAATTTTTCGAGATTTAATCAAACTAGGATGTTTGCGAAGGGTAGGGCGGTTGTGTACTCGAGTTCAACTATATAGGAAATATCATGTGTATATATGATAAATAACAAAATATTGAACAAAGGTCATTGTAGCCTAGTGGTTGTCCTTAAATTGCCTTACCAAAAGTGCACGTAATAAATAATAAAATTTGTAAAATTAATAATAATTAAAAAATTAAAATTAATATCATTAATTGTAATAAAAGTGCAAGTAAAATAAATAATAAAACGTGTAAAATTAAAAATAATTTTTTTAAAAAGAAATTAGCACCAAGTTTTCTAGATTACGAAAGTGCAAGTACAAATAACTAAAAGGTGTATCATTAGCATACACTTTTCAGTTATAATATCATACACTTTTCAATTATAATAACATACACTTTCATTAATATATATTTTACACTTTTCATTAATAGAACATACACATTTTAGTTATATTAACATACACTTTTCATTAATATATAACTTACATTTTTCCTTAATAGATCATACACTTTTCAGTTATAATAATATACAATTTTCATTAAAAATAATGTTACAATTTTCAATATAGTAACATACACTTTTCATTAAAAAAAGAAAAATACACTTTTTAATTATAATAACATACACTTTAAAAAAAAAATTGAAAAATAAAAAGTCAAAGTTTGACCGTTGACCGATCAACGGTCAACATTTGACTAGTCAAAGTCTACTCAAGTACATCGTGTACTTGAGTACATACAAGACTTTGGCGTTTGCGAATTAGTCGAAAATATTTGGGAATTAAAAAGCTATAGGTAGAGGTTTGTTTTTCTTGTAGATTTTTTAGAGTTATTGTGTTGTGATTATATATTTATTGTTTTAGTTGAATGAAATACATTGATTTTATTGTTTTAGGGTTGTGATTGTTAGATTAAGTTTTGGGTTTTAATAATATTCATGGGCATGTATAGATTAAGGTTGTTTTATGTGTTATATTCATGGACGTGTGTAGAATGTGCGAAAATGTCATTTGTTAGGATGAAAACAAACTCATGGACATGTTTTAGGACGAAAAGACATGTTTTGAGTCTGATTTTTTGAATATGTGTGAGTTGTCCGATTTTTTTCCGAAAAACAACTAATTGACGTTTTTCATGCATTTTTTCAGACAAATGTTACTTCTTCATAAATTATCTTCGTATAAATTAAAGTTTTTTTTTTGCGTTTTTTGATCGCCTCTTTCACTTTTTGTAGTAGGTGTACTCATTGGCCATTTTTCTACGCATTGCTTAATTGAAAAAAAAAATAAGTTGGGTGCCCTCAACAATCTCATGTGTGCGTATAAGTAACCATGCCCCCAACAAATAGCCTAACTAATGCATTTTGCTGACAAATAGCCCAACCCAAGTGTAGATGCTAGTCCAATCCGAAGCCCAATCAATGGGCCCAGATGTAGTACCAGACCCATATCTTGGTATTAAGGGTTTGACTATTTACACCTCCATTTCGGTTTAGAACACTCCCCCGATTGATGCACCCCCTAAAATTTATCAGGATAGATGCACCCCACCTAAAATTGTCTTAAGTACTCTTTTCTCATTTTTATCTATATAATACAACTTTACTAACCACACCCTCCTCCAAACCCTAATTCTCTCCTCATTTTCCATTGTCGCCGCCCCCTACCTCCCCATCTCTTCACCGACGCAGCGTCCTCACCCTCCCTCTCCCTCGGCCACGACGTCCTCCCCCTCCCTAAGCTGCGGCAGCCTCCGCCTCCCTCTCCCTTAGCCGCGGCGACCTCCTTCTCCTTCTCCCTCGGCCGCGGCGGCCTTCCCCTCCCTCTCCCTCGGCCGCGACGGCCTCTCCCTCACCCTCCCTCTCTGATTTCTACTATTTCTTTTTTGTTCAACCCGACGTGCCACTCCCGATCGACCTCACCGTCCCGCCTCCTAGTCGAAGATGTCGGCCACCCCTACCCCAGGTAAGTGTATCGGCCGCCGCCGCCAGCTGGTAAAGGTTGGGTCGGCGACAATTTTAATTTTTAGGTTTTAGAGTTTTCTACAATTCTGCAGAAACCTTTTTTTTTTAAATAATTTTCGACAATGTAATGTCGACCATGTAACCTCTCGTCGACAACATGTTGTCAATGAGAGTTTATATTGTCGACATTACATTGTTGATTTTTTAAAGTTTTTTAAAAAAAAAAAAATTCGACCTTCTTAGGCCGACCATATTCACTCTCGTCGACTTTTTTAAGTTTTATTTTTTAATTTTTTTTCGACCAACTTAGGTCGACCATATACACTCTCGTCGACAACAATTTGTCGAGTTGTCGACGAGAGTGAATATGGTCGACACTGGTTTGTCTAAAATTTAAAAAAAAAATTGATTTTTTTCTAAGTTCTTGAATTTTTTTTGTGTGTGGTGAAATTTTTTTTGTTTGTTGTTTGGTGTTTGGTGTTTGGTGGTGGTGGTGGCGGCGGCGCTTAGGGATGGCAAAATGATCTGCCCCGAAGTCGACCCACCCTGCTCTGAGAGGTTTAGATCTGCCCTGCCCATGCCCCATCCTTAAAACAAAGCAAATTTGCCCCGCCCCGCACACAGGGCAGGGCAGGCATGGATACATGTATTATAAAAATCTGTCCTGCCCTGCCCTGAATATAAAAAGAATTATATTAATTATATATATATATATATATTATTTAATTATGTGAGTGTGTGACCCACTAACCCTAATTCCCCCGTCGCTTATTGCCTTACTCTCTCACTCTCACAATTTCACAAAAGCAAAATTAAGCGCTGCACAATTTACCCATCCAGCCTACAGACGTACGCGGTACGCTGTCTTCCGTCGGCTGTCCAGCAGTCCAGGTCCTCCGATCACCGGCGCCGCTCAGGCCCACACCTACCACCGACGAGGCGACGACTCCATTCAGGTAATCTGACTATTTTTTTTTCTCGTTATCTTCTATTTTAATTTGTTTAATATACTAGTTTCCCCCAAAACAAAAAAGGTATTTGTCAATTAATATTCCAACTTGGATGCTGTATAATATTGGATTTCTTTGGATTTGTCAATTAATATACTAGGAGATAGCTATATTTCTTTGGATTTATCAATTAATTGCTCATATACAGTCAAAAATGGATATTATATTTCTCCAAAAATGCACTTAAAGCTTAAGTGGTTGAATAACTTGGTCAGAAATTAATATTTAATATTTCAATAATCTGGTAAGAATTTGGGCATCGTATATATATTTTAATCTGTTAAGATTAATTTTATATTTGTTGCTTAATTTCTGTTAAATATTAAATATGAATTTTCTAATTTTTGTTGTTAAATAGGTACTGATAGTCTAATACATGTATTCCAGTGAATCCAGTTGTTAAAATTGCTTTTCTTTTTTTGTAGGTTTAATAATGGCTGGCGGTGGCGGTGGTGAGGGAAAAATTAGGTTTAGGGTTTATAGGTAAAAGAGGGGTGCAGTTAGTAATGCGGGTGCATTTAGTAGTGTAATATGACTTAAAGCGTATTTTAAATTTTTTACATTATTATTAAACTGACATGGGAGTGTTCTAAACCGAAATGTAGGTGTAAATAGTCAGACTCGGTATTAATATCAATGATTTTAAAATCGGACTGTGAACCAGTTCGAAAATTGTCTAAAATATATTTTACAGATTTCACCTGTCAAAATCGGTCGAACCGACACCACAAAATATTGGCCAAAAGGCGAGGGGGAAGGCAACGGATTCCCCCTCACTAATCATGAAGGCAACGGATTTCCGTTGTTGCCAATATGCTCGTTGCCATTTTATAGGTAACGGATTTGGGCTTGCCGTTAGCTTTTTACAACGGCAAGTGGTCGTTGCCTTTTTGCGAGCGCGTGCAGGCCGTTGCCTTTTGGCGAGTGCAACAGCCGTTGCCAATTGGCAACAGCTATAATCTGTTGTCTTTTGGCAACGGGCCCACTACCGTCGCCTGTTGGCAACGGGCCCACATCCGTTGCCATTTTGGCCGTCGCCTTTTTATTAACTTTTAAAAAATGCGAACCTGGTTTCGAACCAGGTTTTGAAGGCAACCAACACCCCCCCCCCCCCATCACACATAACAAAGTAATATAAAATGTATCACTCCTCATCACCACCATCATCCTCAGCATCATCCTGATCCTCAACCTAGTTACGATCATGAACATTGTGCGACGCCCCCGACGGCCTCGGCGCCCCACCCATCCCACCTATCTGACCCATCCCATCCATCTGACTCACCTGACCCATCCCATCCATCCCACCCATCTGACCCACCTGACCCATCCCACCTATCCCACCCATCTGACCCATCCGACCCATCATCACTTGCATCTGATCCTGAAAATGCTTGAGTAAGCGCTTCTTCGTCCGCTGCATTTGTAGGAGTAAGCGCTGCTCTCTCTCCTCATTGACTCTCCGTTCTTCAGCAATAGCATGGTCAATGTCGGCCTGGGTGAATCGTCCATAAGCCGTACCGGCTGACGTCTCGCCAGGACCGGAGGAGACCCGTCTGTTCTTGCCTACTTGTCCAAGGCCCCTAACACGTCCATGAGACCTGCCGACCTTCTTCAAGTACAATTCAGACATGTCGGGTATAGGTGGGGCCTGGGAACCATCCTCTAAAGTAGGTTCATCTGACGGTTCTCTTGATTGATTGGTCAACTCCTCCAGTATCTGGTCCTATACGTGCACATTTAAAAGTGGGTTAATACATTTTCAAGTACAATTAAATATATATTTGTTATATAATGTAATGTATATATATATGTGTACACACTTACAAGTATATCACCCATATAACCATAATTGTATGTGTCGTTTTCGTAACGGTGGTAATATTCAACTATCTCCCAGTCGTGGGCAGGGCGTCCCATCTTCTCCTCCTGTATTTTGAATTGAAGACATATACGTATAAATAAACTAAATAATTAACTCAAATTAATTATAATTGACCACAAATACTTACAATGTGTCGTGCGACCTCTGCTGCTCCACGAGCTCCGCCTTTATGAGTACCATAGCCAGTACCCGGACCTCCAGGCTCGGATAAGCAGTTCTTACGACACTGCTCGCTCTTCTTAATTGTGTCAGGATCGTTCCAGTGACGAACTAAGTCGTTCCAAATATTGACATCCCATCTCGGTAGCGGTGAGCACTATTCGGTTTTTTACCGAAAATCGAACCGAACCGAACCGAAATACGAATTCGGTTTGGTTACCAGACAATTCGGTTCGGTTTTCGGTTTAGACTTTTGAAAATCTCGGTTTTCGGTTCGGTTTCGGTTATTTTCGTAATATATATCGGTTAACCGAAACCGACCGAATTAAGTGGCACTATATAAACCTAAAACCCTAGAATATAAACCTAATTCATTTCTGCCCTCACCCCACTCCAGTCTCCAGCCCCCAAAGTCCCAAACGGCGCATCCCTTCCTTCGCTCTTTTCTTCAGCCGTTGATTGCAGCCACGGCCAATCGGTCGACTCGGCGGCCTCCCCACATCGGTCGCCCTCCTCTACTTCCTCCCCACATCGGCCGCCCTCCTTTCCAGGTCTGCGCTCCACGCCTCCATCCCAGTCCCCACACTTGCTGTAATTTTTAAGTATTTGGACAATTTATTTTAAGCATTTGGACAATTGTTTTAAGTATTTGATCAGGACATTTAATTGGCTATTTCAGCACTGCCATTTTTTTAATTAATTTCAGCACTGCAATTTTTTTCCCCAGAATTTCGGTTGTTTTTTCGGTTTTTCGGTTTTAGCCGAAACCGAACCGAATAATTCGGTTCGGTTAAATTTGGTTTTGAGTATGCTCGGTTCGGGTTCGGTTTATTATAATGAAATTTCGGTTTTGGTTCGGTTGTGCTAATTCGGTTCGGTTTGGTGACCGAACCGACCGATGCACACCCCTACACCTCGGCCTCTTCTTGTCCTTCACCCAAGCTTTCTTGACTCTTGATAACATGCCAGTGTACCGACTTGCTGCTCTATGAAGAAAGAGCATGTACACCTCTGCAGAAGATGTGACTTCAGGGTCCCACCTGACCTCGGTCTGCAAAAAAAAATTAATTAATGAATTAATATAACAAAATAACAAAATGTTAATGTAAAGTGATTTTATACCTGGAATGTCTCCCACCACCGTTGTATCGTGTCGGGTGATACCTTGGCAAAGGCGTGTGCACCAAGATCCATATTCCTGTACATAATCGCTCTGATCGTCCTCGAAATCAAATTTGAAGGCATCAACCTGTTACACATATTTTATAATAATAAAAATATTATTAATAAACATGTTATACATACGTCTAATGAAAATTAAATATAATATACTTACGTATTAAGGTAGATCCACAGTAAAATGCGACTCTCGGGTGCATCAGTCGACATGCTGGCCTGTGTCCCGACAGACGGAGGTCCAACTGGCGAATGTGTCGGTGGAGGGGATGGTTCATGTGCATGTGGAACCATATGAGGCACCTGAGTGTAATAGAAATTGGGGTTCATTCCGGGCATCTGGGGCAACTGTAGTATTTGGGTCATATCGGGCATATAAAAATCCTGTGGTATGGGCACAGACGGTGTCTCATCCACCGGCTCCCCTCTACCTCTACATCTACCTCGCCCCTGTCCAGAAGAACCCTGACCAGGGTCCTGTCCAGAAGAACCATGTCTACGACTATGCCCATGACCCTGACCACTCATCTGTCAAAATGAACATTAAAACATTATTAACGTTGAACATTGTAACAATTAAAAAACATTATATATGAACATCACTGTAACGATTAACACTAGAATATAAATAAGGAATATAATTAAGGAATTAATATTTTATAAAATTAATGTTAGATAACATTGTCTAATAATTAACAACATCATTCATCATTCATCTTCAGCTTCAGCTTCATCTTCGTCGTCTTCTCCGTCTTCTTCTCCATCTTCTTCCTCATCTTCTTCTTCATCTTCTTCATATTTTGCCACTTCCATCATTGTACCGGTGTCATCAGTTAACATGACAGGATCATCATCTACTTGCACAATCATTTAAGTCTCTATGTTATCCTCTTGCCACGCGGGAACTTCATCTTCAGTAGTATCTTTTGCATCCACCAAGTATCTCGGTTTGACTTTGCAGACAAATATCCAATCAGTACGGGGTCCAGGGTATGGACAATAGTAGACTTGTGTGGCTTGACTTGCTAGTACGAATGGATCGCACCGGCCGTAAGATCGCCTCTGCTTAAGCTCCACGAGCTTGTAGTTAGGATGAACTTTTGTCCCATTGTTTAAGGGATCAAACCACTGACACTAGAACAAAACCACTTTCTTCTCGTGGTACCCCTAATAGTCCAATTCGACTACTTTCTCGAGTTTTCCATAGAAATCTTCCTCATCCGCATCATAGTTTTTTCCCTTGATACAAACCCCACTGTTTGATGTTGCTCTAGATGCACCATAAGCCATAGTGTGGAATTTGTACCCGTTCACGTAATACCCTGCGTACGTAAGAACTTGACCAGACGGACCGGCAGAAAGATTGTATAAAAACCTGTTCTCGACGCGATTTATCTTCACCTATATATATAAGCCGAAGTAATGTGAGAATTTCTATAACTTAATTAACACTTTACACAGATCGTTATTTTAAGATAACCTACAATTTCTTCAAACCACGACGCAAATCCATCTTGTAGCCTTAAATCTGATTCAGCGGCCGAGAGATTTGGTTGAAGAACTTGAAGTTGTTTCATGAATAGCCTACGTACGATCGATATAAGATTAATAAGACATGTCAACACTAAGTATTTGATTGACAAACATTTTGGTCAGATTGACTTACTGAACATATGGCTGCACCTCATCACAATTCAACAACACGTACGTATGAGCAACTTTTTTCTCCTCATCTAAAATCCATCTTTTTTTAGGCTTTCCTAATCGTTTGCCAGGCGCCTTAAATATGGAAAAAGTTCCCTCGACATACTCATGTACGTCATCCCGACCATCGTAATTACGAGGTACATTGTGTATCCTTGTCGTAACATGGTCCTCGAAATAGTGAGAACAAAACATTGACGCCTCTTTAGTTAAATATGCATTTGCAATCGAAGCTTCAACACATGCTTTGTTACCCACGCTTAATTTCAAGGTGCGAAGATACCTGATTAAATTTTAAGAATCGTATGAGAAATTAATTAAATTACCTCTCGTATGGATACATCCATCTGTATTGAACTGGACCACACACTTTTGCTTCATATGCAAGGTGCACAGGTAGATGTTCCATAGAGTTGAAGAAGTTGGGTGGAAAGATACGTTCCAACTTGCACAAGATGACTGGGATATCTGTTTCCAGTCGAGTCATGTTGTCAACTGTGATGGTTGTAGAAGTCAACTCCTTAAAAAATAGACTAAGCTCAGTGATTGCTTTCCATACATTGAGCGGCAGAATTTTGTAAAAAGCAATCGGTAGTAGTCTCTGCATAAACACGTGGCAATCATAACTCTTCATCCCATACAATTTCAATTTCGACCAGTCAATGCAACGGGACATGTTAGACACATATCCATCTGGAAACTTCAACTCACTTATTGATGTAGGCTGCGGAAGCGTATAAAAGATGAAAATACGAAAACACACACTAGTTCGTTGATTCTAAGAATACCCGAAAAAGTGACAAGAATTCAAATACGTTGATTCAAAAAGAATACCGTAAATGCAATTCAAAACAACTCTATTCTTTATTCTTTATTATTCAAAAACTTCTTCCATCTACATGTCAAAACCCCCTATATATAGGAGATGACTACATAGACAAATTGCAACACAAATTGATTCTCTCAACAATCTACCAAAATAAAGAAAACGTGCAATAAGGAAAATTGGAGCAGAAAAGGAAAATGCAATTAAGTCTTCAATCACGGTCTTTCTTCTTAATTCATCTTCATCATTCTCACCCAGTTGAAAACGATTCGTCCTCGAATCGGAGCTAGTTTCATCCTCATCGTCAAGGTACGAAGGCGAGCTGGCACATCTTTGTACTCTTTTGACCACAAAATAGAATCAACTTGACATTCCATCGTCAGAGCAATGTGATTTTCATCACCATTAATAAATAACACAAAATATTTTTTTTCAACCCCCATCGTTGAATCAAAGATATTGAGATCGTCAATTATAAAAATATTTTCATTCTTCTCGTAAAAAATTGGAGGGTCGTTGTAGCCATTATCAACCAAAATATCGATAAAATTATCGAAATTTGGCAGTCCATCACAACCACATTCTTCATCATAATAATCATCAAAAATTGGTGGTCCATCATAACCATAATTTTCATCAAAATATTCATTGATAATTGAAATCGTCATCAAGAATCGTACCTGATCTCTGATTACCAACTGATGTAGGCAACGGGAGCGTATAAAAGATGAAAATACGAAAACACACACTAGTTCGTTGATTCTAAGAATACCCGAAAAAGTGACAAGAATTCAAATACGTTGATTCAAAAAGAGTACCGTAAATGCAATTCAAAAGAACTCTATTTTTTATTCTTTATTATTCAAAAACTTCTTCCATCCACATGTCAAAACCCTCTATATATAGGAGATGACTACATAGACAAATTGCAACACAAATTGATTCTCTCAACAATCAACCAAAATAAAGAAAATGTGCAATAAGGAAAATTGGAGCAGAAAAGAAAAATGCTATAAAGTCTTCAATCACGGTCTTTCTTCTTAATTCATCTTCATCACTTATCCACTTACAAATAACATCCTTTTGCTTCTTAACAAGCGAAAAAGAAGCCTTAGGATACTTTGATGTACGTGGACATTTCTTGAGAGAGGGACGACGACAATAATCATTCAACTCATCTCTTGATTTAGATGTGTCCTTTGTTTTCCCCTCCACATTCATCACCGTGTTGAATACGTTATCAAACACATTTTTCTCAATATGCATCACGTCTAAATTGTGTCGTATCAACAAAGTACTCCAATACGGCAACTCCCAGAAAATTCTTTTCCACTTCCACCCTCCAGAAAGTTTTTTGTTGTGGGCCTCAGCACCCTCCTCTGTAACCTTTCTATATCCCAAATGATCAATTTCGTGTAGGAGACTTGCACCCGTTCGAATAGGCGGTGGATCATCTATGGCTACTACTCCGGCCATGAATGCAGTTTTATTCGTTCGCCAATCGCCACGTGTGATTCAGTGGTAAGAACTTTCTGTGGTTTTCGAACCACGACTGCTTTCGACTTTTATTCAAATAGAATGCATCGGTGTACTCTCCACAATATGGACTAGCAAGCCTTCTCGTTGTACTCCAACCAGACAACATTGAGTATGCTGGGAAGTCACTAATGGTCCAGATAAGTGCAGTTCGCATCAAAAAGTTTTGCTTTCTAGCAACATCGTAATTTTACACCCCATTTTCCCATAAAAATCTCAAATCTGCTATTAGTGGTTGCAAAAACACATCAAGTTTGTCCTTCGGACTTTTAGGACCGGGCACGAGAATCGAAAGAAACATGAATTGATCCTTCATGCATAACCACGGGGGTAGATTGTACGGAGTAAGTATAACTGGTCATGACGAATATTATTTTCCCGTCATTCCAAACGGTGCAAAACCGTCTGTGCTCAAGCCCAACCTAACATTCCTAATTTCAAATGCAAAATCAGGATACGAACGGTCCAAATGCTTCCAAGCCAACGAGTCTGCCGGGTGACGCATAACACCAGAGTCATCAGAAGCGCACAAAGCATGCCATGTCATATCCTTCGCAGTGGCCTTCGACATGTACAATCTTTGCAAACGAGGAATTATCGGAAAGTAGAACATCTCCTTAACCGGGCGTTTCTTTTTCAACCGACCATCTGCATCAACCCTACTCGGCTTATACCATGATCGACCACAAATCTTACAAAAATCTAGTTCGTTGTCTGCACCCCAGAATAACATGCAATTTTGTGCACAACAATAAATCCTTTCTACCGAAAGACCCATCCCACTCATCAAATGTTTGGTGTCGTTAAATTTCTTGGGAACCTTATTTTCGGGAGGACAAATCTCACGAATCAACTCAACGACCTGATTGTATCCCTTTTCAGACAATCTGTTTTCCGTTTTAATGTTCAACAATCTGGAATTGAATGACAACTGCGAATGAGATTCACAACCAGGATACAAGTCTTGGTCCGCTGCACGAAGCATGCCGTAAAACTGTGCCGCATTCTCGTTAGGGGGTTCTTCATTAAGTGCCTCCTCTTCCACGTCTATTCCAAAATCAATGTTTGGGCCACCCATTAACTCTTCTACCATAGTGTGGTACGAACTAGGTCCCGTTGGGTCAACGTCGTTTGAAGTTGACACAAATTCATTAGTGTTTTGAAATGGACGTGGACCCCAACTCTCTTCCTCGTGATAAATCCAATTATAATAATTCAGTGTAAAACCATTTCGATATAAATGAGATTTCACTTCATTAGGATCTCTATAAGTTTGATTTCGACATCTAGCTTTCGAACAAGGACACCTAATTTTTCCTTTCCAAATCGAATTCGGATTACTAGTGGCAGCTTCAATAAATCAATTTACTCCACTAACAAATCTGGGGTTCATAATCCCATTCACTAATCTTGGACTATACATCCAACTACGACTTGAATAATTCATGTCAATCGACGTCTACAACACACAAACAACCAACGTCTCATTCCTCCAACTCTATTTATAAAATTAATGAATATAATTCCAAATATATTCTAATAATTATTCTAACACCCTAATTAACAAATAAATTCATATAACTTAATTAAAACATACATATATATACATAACACAATATAATTCTAACACCCTAATTAACAAATAAATTCATATAACTTAATTAAAACATACATATAAATACATGACACAATATAATTAACAATTAAATTCTAACAATTAACACATGCATGCATAAAAATTAACATTTAATTTCAAACAATTCTAAAAATAAAATTATATATATATATATATATATATATTCAACAATTTTATATATACATACAACATATATGCATATAACTTCAAATTTAACCAATGAAAACGAAAAAAATTACCATAGAAATGCTCCCGTCGAAGTGTAGAACACAAATGGCCAAAAACCGAGTTCGATCCACAAACGAAGGTGGATTTTGAGTTTGGAGGTGTAAAACTCGAAGTGTGTTAATGGAGGAGGGGTGCGGCTTCTGTTCTGGAAGAGAGGGGTTTAGGCGAATTTATTCTCAATTAGGGCGACGGTAAAGGCGACGGGCCCACTGCCGTTGCTTCTTAGCGAGTGGGGTCCCGTTGCCATTTCGCAACGGGCCCACTCCCGTCGCCTTTTGGCGAGTGCAGCACACGCCCTTGCCTTTGTCGTTGCCAAAAGGCAAGGGCGTTATAATCCGTCGCCTTTTCGCAACGGGGCCCACTCCTGTTGCCTTATCCGTTGCCAAAAGGCAAGGGCTCCCACCCCCGTCGCCTTTTTTCTGTCCGTTGTCAATTGGCAACGGTACACTGCCCTGCTAAATGTTGTTGTCTTTTGGCCAATATTTTGTAGTGCGATTAAAACTGGCAAATCGATTAAAATCTAGTTAAACCGGTTCTCTCTTTTTTTTATACTAAATTAAATGTGAATTCTAAAATCAAAATTTTTAATTGTCTAATTTTTTTATTCATGTAATTTAAGGATGGATTTGGATGGAGAGATTTAGATATGAATTTTAAATTCATAATTTAAATTTACTCCAATTCTTTAAAAAGTAAATAAATGAATTTTAAATACTTAAATTTTTTTTTTATTTTAATTAAAACTGAGATAAAACATGTTATTTAAAATCTATATATTTTTAAATCATTTCATTGTAAACCCTGTAATTTTTCCTTGTACTAAAAAATAAGTGTAATACAAAAGAAAACAAATGGAGGAAAACAACAATAGAGAAAAAGAAATTAAAGAGAAACCGAAAACACCGGGCTCAGCGCCTAGACTCAAGTGGAATGTCACACGATGCAAGGGAACAACCTCGAGGCCTTCCTATCTCACCGAATTCTCACTCTTGGTGGCTCTTTCTCTTTTCTCACTCATACAAGAATTGTATTGTAAACCACACTTTTCACCAAAGGACCAATGCCCTTTATATAGTGAAGACCACCCACGATTTCCGGCCATTAGCCATAATTCCCAATGAAGGGAAAGGAAAGTAAATCGTGGGATTGATACAAATTACCGTGATTAAGAGAAAGTCTGCCTAAAGTGTGAGATTTGGTAAGAAAGGAAAAGTAGGGTTTTTCTCATATGGGCCAAAGCCATATCTTGTGGGCCAAGAAACCATTCCACTAAAATAGTGGGGCTAGACAAAGGCCCAACATTTCTCCACCTCTTTGGTCCATTCCCCTTTAAAGCATCATCATCCACTTATATTGAATCTAGGACTTATTCATCATCGCCCGTTAAACCTGCACAAGCAACAAACATGTTAGTAGTATGAGTCCATTCAGACCTGCACACACAACACACTAGTTAGCACAGATTTAAAGTTAAGCACTTTCAAACACACAATCGAGATTATAAGAAGTGCTAAGAAAATACAATCTCGATCCCCAAACAACATAAAACTCATGCTATCAATCAATCGAATCAAAATTCAATAGTTTCATGCAAGTCTTAAATTTGTTCAAGTTTAAACATTTAGTTCCCATGTCAGCAGGATTCTTTTCAGTAGGAATCTTCACTAAATCAATTATGCCTTTTTCAATGATATCTCGAATAAAATGAAATCTAACATCAATATGTTTAGTCCTATCATGAAACACAGGATTTTTGCATAATTGAATGGTTGATTGACTATCAGTGTAAACAACTACTTTTCCCTTAAGTACACCAATTTCAGTGACAAGCCCTTTAAGCCAAATAGCCTCTTTTACAGCTTCAGTGATAGCAACATACTCAGACTCAGTTGTGGACTGAGCAACGACATGCTGTAATTGAGACTTCCAACTTATACACGAACCACACAAGGTAAAAACATAAGAAGTAGTTGATTTTCTATTATCTCTATCATTAGCATAATTCGAATCCACATAACCAACTAAATTCACATCATTAACAACTTTGGAAAATTTAAGACCAACGTTACCTGTACCTTTCAAATACCTGAGAAGCCATTTCATGGCCTCCCAATGAGTTTTACCTGGATTTGACATGTATCGGCTCAAACAACTTATAGCATAAGCAATATCAGGTCTAGTAGAGACCATTAAGTACATAACTGAGCCAACAGCATTAGAGTAAGGTACATTTTCCATAGCATTAATTTCAGAATCAGTCTTGGGGGACTGATCCTTACTTAGCACAAAATGAGCAGCTTGGGGCACATTAACCGATTTAGCAGTAGACATAGAGAATTTTTCTAAAATCTTTTCCACATATGAAGATTGGTTTAACAACAAAGTATGCCGTTTTCTATCTCTATCAATATGCATGCCTAAAATTTTCCTTGCATCTCCAAGATCTTTCATATCAAAGTTATCACCAAGACATTTTTGCACATGCTCAATAGCTTTTACACTAGGACTTATCAAAAGCATATCATCAACATAAATGAGCAAGTAAAATGGAACATTAACATCATCTTTAAAGTATAGGCAATGATCATACGCACTTCTTTTAAACTTCAAAGAGATCATACAAGCATCAAACTTTTTGTTCCATTGTCTAGGAGATTGTTTCAAACCATACAAAGATTTTTTAAGCAAGCAAACATGATTAGAATGTTTAGTATCAACAAAACCCTCAGGTTGCTTCATATAAATCGGTTTATCCAAATCACCATGCAAAAAAGCAGTTTTAACATCCATTTGTTTCAATTCCCAATTGAAATGGGCAACCAAAGCAAGCATAATTCGCACAGTTGTAAATTTCACCACAGGAGCAAATATTTCAGTATAATCTACCCCCTCTTTTTGAGTAAATCCTTTAGCCACAAGCCTAGCTTTGTATCTAACATCATTAAGATCATTCTTAACCTTAAACAACCATTTGCAATCAACAACAGAGCAATTAACAGGTTTAGGCACAAGAATCCAAGTGTGATTAACATGCAAAGACTCCATTTCTTCTTTCATAGCATTAATCCACTTTTTAGAATGATCAGATTTTAAAGCTTCCTTGTAGGTTTTAGGTTCATTATCATTTAACTCAAAAACATGAAAAGCATGAGTATCCAAATAATAATCATCAAATCTAAGGGGTCTCTTAACAGTCCTTCTAGGCCTATCATTAGCTCCACCTTGCAAATTATCATCATTCACATTCTCAAGATTATCAGATATATCATCAAACTCATTTTCAACATTTTCATTATCAACATGAACATCATCAATTTCAAGTTTAGGCATATCATGCTCCACCTCGCAAGAAGTGTCATTAAACTCATGTAAAGGCAATGAAGCAGGTAAACAAGGAAAATCATGCTCATTAAAAGTAACATCTCGACTTATAATAATCTTGTAACCATGCTCATCCATAGACCACAATCTATAACCTTTCACACCATCAGGATAACCAAGAAAAACACACTTTTTTGCACGAGGTTCAAGTTTATCAAGTTTTTGATGAACAAACGCAGCACAACCAAACACTCTTAAGTTAGAATAATCAATTTTCTTACCATAGAAAACATGCTCAGGACATTTACCATTTAAAGGCACAGATGGAGATCTATTAATTAAATATGCAGCAGTACAAACAGCTTCACCCCAAAACTTTTTAGAAAGACCCGAAGTAGCAAGCATGCTTCTAACTCTCTCCATTAAAGTACGATTCATTCTTTCCACCACACCATTTTGTTGGGGATTATAAGGAAC
Source organism: Galeopsis tetrahit (assembly GCA_963675135.1). Lineage (NCBI taxonomy): Eukaryota > Viridiplantae > Streptophyta > Magnoliopsida > Lamiales > Lamiaceae > Galeopsis > Galeopsis tetrahit. The sequence continues at coordinate 69,326,431 of OY776123.1, forward strand.
CGTCTTATGCCTTTTAATACCGAATTTTGTACAAAAATCATTCATTTGAGCATTACAAAATTCCAAGCCATTATCAGTCCTAAGCACTTTGATTTTCTTACCGGTTTGATTTTCAATAAGGGTTTTCCATTCACTGAATTTAGAAAACACATCAGATTTGTTTTTCATCAAAAACACCCAAACTTTTCTAGAGAAATCATCGATAATGGACAAAAAATACATGTTACCACTTTTAGTGGGCTCACTAGCAGGACCCCATACATCAGCATGTAAATATTCAAGCACATCTTTGCAAGTGGAATTATTGGGGGAGGGAGAAACAGGAAATTTCACTTTATGTTGTTTGCCAAGTACACATGCATCACAAAAAGGAATACTAGAAATTTTATCATCACCAAAAGAACCATCTTTTTGCAAAATTTACATACCTTTATTACTCATGTGTCCCAACCTGTTATGCCATAAATCAGTTTTGTCACCCTTGGACACATTCACAGCATTTAAAAACTCAGATGGAGCAGAACAAACATACAAATTATTTATTTTCTCAGCTTTGAAAATCACCAAAGTTCCTTTAACAATTTTCATAAAACTCTTACCCCATTTACCTTCCAATCCATCATCTTCCAATGCAGCACAAGACATAAGGTTATTGCAAAGAGCAGGCACATATCTAACATTTTTCAAAGTATAAGTAACACCAGAAGAAAAATTCAAAGTCACATTACCAATACCCATCACATCACATTTCTTATTATTCGCCATGGAAACAAAACCATTTTGAACCTTATTAAAAGTGGTAAACAACTCCTTAAAAGGAGACATGTGATAAGTACAACCAGAATCAATGAGACATTCATGCTTTTTCATATCAAAAGAATGCACAGAGTTCACACTTGGTTCAATAACCATATAAACATCACCATAATTCTCTTGACTAACATCCATATTAGCATGCTCACTCTTATCATGTTTTTCTTGAATTTTCTTAGGGCAATCTTTAATAAAATGACCAGATTCATGACAGTGAAAACATTTTCTAGCCTTAGTCCGAGACTTAGATCTACCTCTCTCACCATCATTTTTATCATGTTTCTTAGGCTGATTTTTCGTCTTAGTTCTACCCCTCACATGCATGACCTCACCCTTCACACTACCATGTTGTTTCAAATCCTGTTCTTTGCTTTTTAAGCCATTCACAACAATATCCAAAGTAACATCATCTCTACCATATTTAATAGCAGATTTCAAATCATTGTAAGAATCAGGTATAGCATTCAAAAGAACAATAGCAGTGTAATCATCAATGTGTTTGTCACCCGTTTGCTTTATATCTTGTATAAGTTTAGTGAAATTGTCAAGATTCTCATCTATATCCTTGTTCATGTCAAGTTTATAACGGAAAAACTTTTCCAACAAAAACAATTTACTGGGTAAAGATGTTTCATAGTATAATTCAGACAGTTTATCCCATAACACACGAGCACTTTTGAGATGTTTAACTTTACGAATCACACAATCAGACAAGTTCAATATAATGGCACTCATAGCAAGTTCGTTCATTTCAGCCTTCTTATCATCAGTGTCAGTGGTAGCATATGAATGATCAATGGCTTTTACAACTCTATTTTGAATTAAAACACATTTCATTTTATGCTGCCAAATAGCGAAATCAGACTTACCATTGAAAGGAACCAACGTGATATTCGTCGTAGTAGTAGCCATTAACACAAGTAATCAAGCAAACAGAAATCACAAATATCGAGCAAGAATCCTATATTCTAACAGCACGTAATCCCAAGCCTATCCGCGACCAGCGGTCTAATTTTACGAAAAAATTAAAAGAAGGAATAAGCCCAATCAAGGTCAATAGAGAAAATAGGGTATAAGATCAAAAAACTATTCTCTGCAGAACACGGATTAGTGAACCTCAAAAGCAGAAAATAAAACACCTATATTATATATATAATATATAACAGCTTTATAAATATATTATATAATATAAATATAAAAACAAAGTTAATATAATATAATATATAGTATAGGACAGTAGCTATATAATATATATATATATATATAACAGTAGGTATAGGATATAATATATATATATATATAACTAATACAGCAGCGGAAATTAGCAAGTATAAAAGGAAAAAATCAAACCCTTGGACTCTGTCGGCAATTAGTAACACCTTTCAACAGAGTCTTCTCCACCGGACAGCAGCGGATCAGCGACGGTGATTAGCAGCGGCGGCAGTTCGTTGCGGCGGCGATTTTTCCGGCGTCTCCCAGATCGGACAGCTCTTGATGCCACTGTAATTTTTCCTTGTACTAAAAAACAAGTGTAATACAAAAGAAAACAAATGGAGAAAAACAACAATAGAGAAAAAGAAATTAAAGAGAAACCGAAAACACCGGGCTCAGCGCCTAGACTCAAGTGGAATGTCACACGATACAAGGGAACAACTCGAGGCCTTCCTATCTCACCGAATTCTCACTACTCTCTTTCTCTTTTCTCACTCATACAAGAATTGTATTGTAAACCACACTTTTCACCAAAGGACCAATGCCCTTTATATAGTGAAGACCACCCACGATTTCCGGCCATTAGCCATAATTCCCAATGAAGGGAAAGGAAAGTAAATCGTGGGATTGATACAAATTACCGTGATTAAGAGAAAGTCTACCTAAAGTGTGAGATTTGGTAAGAAAGGAAAAGGAGTGTTTTACTCATATGGCCAAAGCCATATCTTGTGGGCCAAGAAACCATTCCACTAAAATAGTGGGGCTAGACAAAGACCAACAAACCCAAACTAATAAAGAACAAATTGAACGAACAATTAAGGAGAAGCAATGAATTATGCAACTGCGCAATCTTCCGAGCTCTTTTCTCCGGGTCGATAATTGCTGTAAAAATAGTTTTTTTTTTCTTTTCTAATGATTTCTTGTTTTGAACTTTGATTTTGTTTGTGATCACCCGTCTTCTTTTTATAGCAGTTGTTTTTTTGTTCGAATTGATTGGTATTAATTAAAATAAATCTGTAATGAACCATCATCAAATCGATTTTTGGTCTCTGTGGTTTAGTATTCTTCAAGCTTCTGGAAGCTATCATTGGTTGCTGAATGAATGAGGAAAGGGCTAGGGCTTTTTTTTATTATTTTTTTCAAATTAATTGCTGCCTCCACTTTAGCTTCCAATATTAAGTTTAAGTCCTACAGATGAGAGATGCAAATGCTTCTGCTAAGTTTTGTATGTTTATTGCTTTTAAGTTTGAATTGGTGTTGTTTTTTAAAGATGAATCATGTCTTTGAACAGACTTGATTTTGAAGTATGTTTCTGTTTTGGTTTAATTTTACCTTGAACGCTTTTGTTCTGTTTGTTGTGTTTAGTATGAGAATATGTTCAATTGTGTATGTTTTCTCATTGTTATATTGTTGAGTATGATCAATGGACATCTTTGGGGTAGTAACTAAATTGTTTTGGAGATATAGATGCACCAAACATAACTTTATTCTGGTGAAGAAAAATGGCTTAATTTCCCAAAATGGAAGCTAACAAATCATAAGCTTTATCATGGTCCCTATCAAATGGTTGTCGGTACAAGTTTCAAATGGTCTTAACGAGTACTTAGGTTGATGCTTGGCTCCAAAGTACATGGGATTATACTGTCCTTCATTGTTCTCTTGTTGTTTTCGTATCCATGCCAGCATCCTATCCTAGAATGAATTATCAGTTATTTCCGTTGATTCCCTGTTTTTTTGTATCATCAACGTAGTTTAATGGCACCAAAATTGTTGCTTCTCAGACATTTTACATCTGCAAAAGCATATTGGTGTGGGAATTCTTGATTTCATGAGTTCTGCAGCATGAAATTGATCACAGTTATGTGCTTTAACTTGATAGGTTGGTTGTGTACAGTTTAAGGTTCAGATTACCAGAAATAAGTACTGATGGGCTTATAAAGTCTCGAAGCGTGCAGCTAGAGTTGAGATTGAGGTAAAATTATTCCAGAGTGAAATTTTAAAAAGATGTTTCGATATGATGATGCATTATGAAGACATAAGATTAAAAATATTTCAAATGTGCGTGCTATTAACCAGATTCTGATTGATAACTTGGGGTGGCCAAAGATAACAGACATTGCTATATACACAATTGGTACTGTTGTCTAAGACCCTCTCAGGTTACCACTCACAAGGGTTAATAAACGTTGTCGAACCTTTCATGCTCTATGCATTCAGCAAACAAGTGTATAATGGTTTGAATAAGAAAGATATGATATGTTTCCAAGGGACATTTGCTGGTATTTATTCTACTCCATTGCTTTGTTTCAAATCCTCGAAAGCCTGTAGTCTAGTCAAGTTACAAGTTATAGAATAATGTAGTTGTATGGACTTGCTTTACTGAATAGGTGTACAAGAATATATAGAAGAATGTATACAATGTAGTTTATAATCTCTTTCCAAATAAAGATAAGGGAAATTAGGATATATGTCACTTTAGGGAGTACTTTTTAAAAAAGACACCAACTTGTTTTTTTTCTTTTGGCAAAAATGTCACTCAGAATTATATGTGGATCTAAATACTCTTGTATGAAATTTGTGAGGTCACGCGATCGCAGGATGGTTGTTGTGGTTACGGCCACATAAGGGTTGCAGGAATAGTCGCGGAAGGGTTGGTGCTTTGTGACTCGCATGATTCTTTACTTTTTATTACTTTGAATTATCTTTTAACACAGAAAGCATCACGTTTCAAAAAGATGTTTGAGTTTATGGATTATTCTTCTCAAAATTACTAAAACGTAAAACTAATTATTACTCCTATTTTTTTGGGGTTGGGCCTTGTATTTATGCGTGACCAAGTGATGGTGTATATATAATTCGTTTGACTCTCTATGATGGATACGATTAATTTGTCATCTTTGTAGAGCAACAAACAAAGGAGTGTATTCTTTATTCTTGATTCTTCAATCTAGTCATGTGTACTCTATCAGAGAGAGACACATTGAAATTGAGAGACACAAGAGACCAAGTGAAGGAAATATAAAAAGATAGAAAAGAAATGGTGTAGAGAGATCAAAAGAGAATATGGAAAATAATTAAGAAATGAAATGAAGAATTGTTTAAAAATTACTATTAAAATGAAATTGTCAGAAAATTGTAGAACGTAGAACTGTAGGAGTTGGAAGTTTTTAAATAGATGTAAAGGAAGATTTAATTCTTATCTTCAGGGCAATAAATGTAGTCTAACAGCTCTGTCTACTTATTGCCCCGGATCTGCACTTGGACAATATCCAATTCTCGGATTCTCAAATGGCCATGTATGAATTTCCTGAGATTTTCTTTATTACTCTCACTGCAATCTTTTTTTTTCTTTGGAGATTTAACAAAGGGAAAAAATGCTACTCCCCGACAAACTGGCCGGTGGTCGGAATGCTGCCGGGACTTGTGCTGAATTCTCATCGGGTCCATGATTATACAACAGATTTTCTAACTGAAAATGGTGGCACCTTCCACTGGAAAGGCCCCTGTTTTTGCACCATGGATATGCTGATTACCAGTGATCCCACCAATATTCACCATATTCTCAGCAAGAACTTCTCTAACTATCCAAAGGGCCCTGAATTCAGAAAGATTTTTGAAATCTTGGGAGATGGGATTTTCAATGCTGATTTTCAACTCTGGGAATTTCACCGGGGAACCACTCAATCATTCATGAGTAACTCAAAGTTCTACGCTTTGTTGGAGACTGCCGTTTGGGAAAAGGTGGAAAATGGACTTGTACCTGTTGTTGATTATTTCTGCAAATTTAAAAAAGAGGCTGATTTGCAGGATATATTCCAGAGGCTCACTTTTGACAGTATCTGCAAATTGGTGTTGGATTTTGATCCAGGCAGTTTGTGCATTGATATGCCATACATTCCTTGCGAGAAGGCGTTCAACGACGCCGTTGAAGCTCTGCTGCACAGACACCTAGTGCCTGAGAGCATCTGGAAGCTGCAGAAATGGCTTGGAATTGGCAAAGAGAAGAAGCTTACACAAGCTTGGAAGGCCTTCGATGAATTCATATATCCACGCATTCTAGCAAACCAGGGAGATCCCAAGAGTGACTTCAATTTGTTAGAATGGTTCAGAAAGGCGTACGGTGAGAAAAAGGGAGATTCTACAGAGTTCCTGAGGGATACTGCTTTAAGTTTGATGCTTGCAGGTAGAGACACCACGGGCTCTTGTCTGACGTGGCTTTTCTGGCTAATTGCTCTAAATCCTGAAGCAGAAACAAAGATCCGACAAGAGATTGAAACGGAATTGCAGGTGAACAAATGGAGGCGCTTCACTGTACAAGAGTCGCGCAAGCTGATTTACCTCCATGGAGCTTTGTGTGAGTCTCTGAGATTGTTCCCTCCGGTTGCTTTGGAGCACAAAGCTCCAATTCGACCAGATAAACTACCGAGTGGTAATTACATCCAAGAGAATGCTAGAGTCGTGATTTCTTTATATTCAGTGGGAAGAATGGAGAGTGTGTGGGGAAAAGACAGGCTGCAATTCAAGCCTGAGAGATGGATTACGCCAAGTGGAGGGATTAGGCACGAGCCCTCGTACAAGTTCCCGGCGTTTAACGCCGGCCCAAGGGCGTGTTTGGGGAAAGAGATGGCTTTCATTCAGATGAAAATGGTGGCTGCTACAATCATACATCATTATAATATTCAGCTCGTGGAGGGTCATACAGTCTCTCCTAGTGACTCTATCATACTTCAAGCCAAACATGGTCTGAGGGTCAGATTGTCCAAAAGAAATATGTCTGCGTGATTAATAATCTGATTGAATGTTACTAGTTAAGTGAGTTATGATCCTAAAATAATTGCCTAAAGCATGATTTGTGTTGAATAATGTAGTATATTCTTGTCCAAGTGAAATCAGTGTAAATTGTGTTTCATTTTGGGGCATAATTCATAGGAGTTTACGTGAAAATGGATAAGATGTACTCTGTTTTAGTTTTGTATGCTGCATCATATATTTGGTTGCAAAAGTTATCTAATACCCTATATATTAATCATATCCCAGTTACAAGAAATTTGAGTCCTTTTCGGGTAGTTTAGTGTGGATTTGATGATAGATTTGGTGCTAATCATATATACATATATCTACTAGGCAGGGCTAACATATGTATAATTATAATATGCTATATGAGACCAAAATTTGAGATAATTGCAAATAAATATTTATCTTTTTACTATATCACTTTTAATTCTTGCCATTTTCCTTTCTTTTTTATCAAATTCAGTCATTCCTAGTTCCTTCATAAGCCTGTTGTCTAGACTACCCCTGGAGAAAAACAATGGCCATGATTATAGCTGGTTCAAAAAATTAATGAGATTATAGACAGCTGCTCGACCATCCTAACTAGCCAAGAGTACGATTATAGCTGGTCCAAAAAATTAATGAGACTGTCAGACAACTGCTCGACCATCGATCCAGCTAGGCAAAGCTAACCAAGAACGATCCTCTACTGCACCCAGCGACTCAAAAGGCTGTTAATCACGCTCGGATCGAGCAGCCATGGTTCATCCACCTGCCTTAGTTTCCTGTCTGACTGTCTCCTTAGAATATATCCTGCTCAAATTAAAATTTAATGGATTAAAAGTGTGTGTAAACATATTATCCATAATACCGGCCCTGGAAATATAGTCTATTTATATAGAATTTGAGATATAATAGTAGTAGTGATAATAATAATAATCTTCATCTAAAAGTCCATATAATTAATAATCTGATTGTTTATATGTAGGACAACGTTTGCACTATGGGCGAAATTCTTCGATTGGTTCGGATTTAGCCGGGCTAGAGATAATTTGCAACAGTTTTTGGGGCTTTGTCCAGGCGGGGTGCGAAGAAAAATCTGGGCTTCGTTAATAAAAATATTAAATGAGCACCAGCATATTACGCAAAATATTAATAAAAATAAATATTTATAATATATTGTATATTTAAATAATTTTAAAAAAAAAAATCGAGACGAAACAAATAATTTTCTTGATACAACTTTTAGTAAATATTGTGAAAAAAAAATAATGAAGAATTTTAGGCAAATAAACAATTTAAGTTATATTAAAACAACTTCTAATAAATTTTGATGAACTATTCCTTTTAAACTAAATTTCAACCAAAACATTTATATCACATATATTCTCGAAACCAGTACATGTCACTTTAATTTTAAATATTAATTACTAGTACAACTCTTTAAAATCATGATATACTCGTATTTCATTAATTGTATAATTGACATATCGTCTAAACTTATCATAAAGTGACACGTAGCATACAAAACTTTCTAGGGACCTTCTATATGTAGTCAGGGTGTCGTAACGTGTCGTAATGACTATCGTAGTCAGTTAATTTAAGCCATTAAAAATCTAATCTAAAGGTTTAGATTTGATAACCTGTTACCTTTTGTAAATTTTATGATATGTATTGTCGTAATATGTCGTAATGTGTCATAAATTTGTATTTTCTATTAAATTAAATTAATTAAAATATATTATTGTAAATTTACATTTTTATCCTTATACAATAAAATAATTTATTACAACAATTATCTACACCCGCTAATTTTATGAGTTCACCCCAAATAATTTTTTACCATAGTTATCCGCACCCATTCATTTTATGAGTTCACCCAAATCATTTTTTACCATAGTTATCTGCACTCATTCATTTTATGAGTTCACCCCCAAATCATTTCTTTTTTACAACGGTTATCTACACCCTCTCATTTTATGAGTTCACCCCCTTATATTTTTACCAAAGTTATCTGCACCCGCTCATTTTATGAGTTCACCCCCAAATTATTTTTATACCACAATTATCTGCACCCGCTCATTTTATGAGTTCACCCCAAAATATTTTTTTAAAAATAATTACATTTAAAAGACTATATTATTTTTTTATTAATTAACACAAAATATAATAAAATCAACCCTAATTTATACATTTACAATCTACAACCGAGTCATTGCCGAGTTACCGTCGATTCACCACCAAATCACTCATATTTTTAGAAAAAAAATCGTAAAAACATAATTAAAAAAAAACTATCGAGATTAGGCACAAATTTCAATTTTTTTTCTTTTTAATTTTTCTTCCCATTTTCAATTTTTATTCCAACCTTTTTATTTCTTCGTTTTTTTTGTTTCCTACTTTTTTTTCATTAGTATATTTTTTAGTTTTAATAAAAAATAATATTATATGTATGATTTTATTATAATCCCTTCGTCCCAGTGAAAACTCCTCATGAGCTTCAGACACAGAGGTTAAAAAATATGATATAATAAGTGGATGTATGAGAGGTGATGTGATTGAGAGAGAGAAGAATATAATGAAATGTGAGAGAGAATAGTTTGGCAAAAAAGGAATGAGTAACTTTCATTGGGACAAACGAATAAGGAAAGTTGGGTAGCTTTCAATAGGAAGGAGGGAGTAGTCGGTAATACAACAAGTAATAACCAGCAATACCATAAACAGTAATCAGTAATACCATTAACAATAATTAGTAATACCACGAACATTAATCAGTAATACAGTTAATATTAATCAGTAAAATTTTATACAATAACAAATAATTTCACACATCTAATTATATTCAATAATACAAAAAATAATTATCAGTAATACCATGAACAGTAAGTAGTAATACCATGAACATTGAATAGTAATATCTCATACAATAACAAATAATTCCACAAATCTAATTATATTCAATAATACCAAAAACAATTATCAGTAATACCATAAACAATAATATGTAATACCATAAAAATAATAATAATCAGTAATAAATAATTTCACATAATCAGTAATACCACAATTAATATTAATAATCAATAATCATTAATATTAATTCAATAGTGTATTAATAGTATATACCGCAATCAATAACTAGTAATACCAGTATCAATAATACCAATAACAATAATACCATAAAAAAAAGTGGAGAGAGTGTAGATCGGGGTGTACTAAAGAAAATAGAGGGTGCACATTACCAAACCCAATTGAAGGAAACCCTAGCCCAATGGGAGGGCACCCTAGGTCAGTAGTCGTCGCTTGGGATTTCCTCAGCAAGGTCACCGGCTTCGAGTGTCGTCCGGTCAGAGATCCATCAGCAACATACTCAAAGTCCTCCGTCGGGCCGTCGTCAGCCGGAGGAAGAGGCTGCGCAGGAGCAGGGTGAAGAAGACGGATGAAGCAATGTAGCTTCGATTTGGACAGAGATGAACGACGAGAGAGAGGCAGCGTCGATCCGAGTGTTGCAGGCGAGCGTAGTTGATGTAGGAGAAGCTCCTGGATCGCGAACGCAAGGGAGATTGATCGAAGCAGTCGCGTCGGTGGTCAAAATGAGGAGAGGATTTTTGCCGCCATGGATCGTGGCCGAGATGGAAGATTATGTCGATTGTTATGGAAGTGAAGAATCGCGATTGCGATTCGAGGAGGGGTCTCGGGCTTCAGCGGCCGAGACCGAAGCGTCGTCGTCGCCGTCGAGGGGGTGGTCGGGCATGGTGGTGGCTGGGTCACCCGCCGACATGCATGGATTTCCGGCAGGTCCTTTACTCATCAAATTAAAATTAAAATTTAGGTGCACCGCCGATCGACTTTAATAAAATTATACCTATAATATTATTTTGTATTAAAATTTAAAAAATACACATGCAAAAAATGGAAAAGAAAGACAGGAAAATTTAAAAAGGAAAAGAAAAAAAAAACAAGGAAATAAAAAATTTGAAAAATAAATTGAAAATGGGAAGAAAAAAGAAAAAGAGGAGGGGGAAGAAAAATTAAAAAGAAAAAAATTGAGATTTGTGGCTAATTTCGATAGTTTTTTATTAATTATATTTTTACGCTTTTTTTTTAAATATGAGTGATTTGGTGGTGAATTGATTTTTTAGAGTTTATTTTATTATATTTTGTGTAAAATAATAAAAGGATAATATAGTCTTTTAAATGTGATTATTTTTTAAAAAATATTTTGGGGTGCACTCATAAAATGTGCGAGTGTAGATAACCGTGGTAAAACAATAATTTGGGGGTGAACTCATAAAATGAGCGAGTGTAGATAATTGTGGTAAAAAATAATTTGGGGGTGAACTCATAGAATGAGCGGGTGTAGATAACTGTTGTAAAAAAGAAATGATTTGGGGGTGAACTCATTAAATGAGTGGGTGCAGATAATTGTTGTAAAAATATGATTAGGGGGTGAATTCATTAAATTAGTGGGTGCAGATAATTGTAGTAAAAATATGATTAGGGGGTGCACTCATTAAATTAGTGGGTGCAGGTAAAATATAAATAAAATTTAAAAAGAAGGGTAATATAGTAAATAACAAAATATAATTTAAATAATGCTAAAAATAACTGAAACCTGTATAACAGGTAGCAGGTCGTTTTTACGGTTACGACGCCACATGGCGCGATTCGACAAAGTGACTGCGTAGTCACTTTGTAAAATGTGACTAACGTAAGAATTGCCCAACTTTCTATTAGTAAAGAAATCTATTTGTATACCTTATATTAATAATTTATAATATATTCCCACTTTATAACTCATAATCTTTTAAAATTAATGAATTAAATTTAATTACATGTTTATTAATTTATTAGTATAATTGAATAATTCTTCAAATAAGTTTTTTTTTTCCCTTAATTATTAATGTTAGAGATAGTAAATACTTATTATATGACATATCATCATAATTATTTTAAATCAATTCAACATTAATTATGATGATACCTAGATAATGACATTTAAATAGACATTTTATAAAAATATGATACATCATACAAAATTAAAATTAAAGAGAGAATGACCCATGAGCAAAATTTAAGGAGAATACGACACATTAGCAAAACAAAAAAAATCCCTATTAGTACGTAGTGGATCGAATTGCGAGGGAAAGTTTATTGAGGAGTTTTCTATTTGGAGTATGCAACTTGGAAGTATTAATTGTTTTGTACTTTATCACTTCTTCTGTACGCCTTGTGAACTTAAAGGTGGCAGCGCTGCATGTAATCTAGTTAAAGCTGGTGTACAACTAGTTACAATCATACTTTCCCCAATAACTTTCATACTTTCCTTTTCGAGACGTTCTACAATAATTTTTATACCCTTAAAATGGAACCCTTTTATAAACTTCACCCTCACAATATCCTCAATTTTACACAAATGTCATTACTTTTTCTCCACACATACACAAAAGTCAACTCATTATTTACTTTATACATAAAGTTTTACAAAATTATCCCTCAAAACTCTACTCATTATTACACTTTCTTAATTTACGTGTCCACCTACCTATGAAAGTTATTTCGGGACGGAGGGAGTATGAATTGTTTGGATTTGGAAGATGATGGAGATAAGACTAGCTAGTTTTGTGGGTGACAGGAAAATGAATTCCTGATGAGTTGGATGGCGGTTGTTAGATATGGGACAGGCAAATCAAATGATATTCAGAGAATTGAAGAAACTTGATGGGCAGCATCTAAAGTACTGCCACATGATATTATTTATTATTATCAAATCAATACGTGGATTCAACTTACAGATGAAATGATAATGACTAAATGATCACAAATGATTAATGGATGAATATATGATTACCTTTCTACTCGAGGGGTACTAAAGAAGATGAAAGAATTTCGTCACATCTAAAAGTCCGAACTTATAGAGAGGTGGGGAATTAAATGGGTGGAGTGCTTTCAACAGGAATCGAACACAGGTCGTTTGCCTGGTTTGCTCTAATACCATGAAAGAATTTTGTTTCATCTAAAAGTCCGAACTTATAGAGAGGTGGAGAATTAATTCTTGTATATTAATTCCTAACAGAAGATTACCCATGATCGATCTTCCAATATTTATTCGACGTGGAGTCTTTTCGGAGCTCTGTCAGTCTCTCCGGCTATAACCTCGTGTTTATCACGGGGCTGAGAGCCTGTCGTGGCAAAGACATAGCTCTCATTGAGACGAAAATGGTGCGTGCATGGTTGCAACAGTATTTGTTGAGAAAGTTCAAACAAATGTCTCACATCGGAAAGGCACAAAAGGATCATGAGCTATAAAAGGATGGACTAGTACCCCCCATTGGTATGAGGCCTTTTGGGGAAACTAAAAAGCAAAGTCATGAGAGTTTGGCAAACCCAAAGCGGACAATATCATACCAAGTGGGGAATACGGAAGGGTCCATCCCGAAGAACCATAACAATTGGCGCCGTCTTTGGGAAATTAAGAGCCATGGTCCTGGACGAATGTGCACGGTGTTGAAAAAACAGTAGGACAGGCAAAAACCCTTGGAGGAACAACAGGATCATGAGCTATAAAAGGATGGACTAGTATCCCCATTGGTATGAGGCCTTTTGGGAAAACTCAAAAGTAAAGCCGTGAGGATTTGACAAACCCAAAGCGGACAATATCATACCAAGTGGAGAATACGGAAGGGTCCATCCCGAAGAACCGTAACAGTATTCATTTATCATTTCTCAGCTAAGCATGAATTGTTCGAGAGTCGTGTTATCCAAAAGAAATTAATCTTTTATTTATCAGTCCCGATTAATTTCAGTACACACAAATAAATTAAGGTAAACACTAGTAACCAGTTGTGTTATTTAAAATTATTACTATATATTTTATAAAGTTGATGTAACCCCAGTTCTAAAACTGAATATGCCACTGTCCGCAGTATTAGTGGAATGTACGTGAAAGAAACTAATGAGATCATGAACATGAGCGAGGGACAATTTTCATCACTCCTAATCCGACAAAACAAACATGTCTTACATATATATATGTTCAATCTCCTAATTATAACAAGAATTTTCCTTTTGATTATTCAACAAATTTTGACCACCGACCTTCCAACATCGATCACAAGTATTGTGCGAGATCATTTTACGAAATGATCAATTCACAAAACTGGAAAAATCTAAAGAGTACAAATTTTCGTGAACAATGAGAAATTTGTACAAAATTATATATGGCCGGGCCACATTTGATAGTAACGTGTGGTACTTTATTTGGTGTCTCTCAATGTTCTTCTGACCATTTAATTTGGCCCATATCTCACTGTGTTGGCGTAATAAAAGGTCCAATCATGAATTCATTTTACTAACGCCCACCAAACTCTTATCTCTCTGAAATCCAAACAATACATATTAATAATCAAATAACCATGTCATTACGTATGATGTACCCACCCTCTTCCACATTAAATTTTTTCAATTTCCTTTTTCAGTCTTCCCACAATAAAAATTTTATTTTATTTTTAGTATATTATTTTATCTCTCTCAATAACATTTATATGTACTACGTATATTATTTTATCACACGTCATCGTAGACTTGTTTATTATTTTTTCGTTCTCAATCACATCTTATTTTACTATATTTCATAATCTAAATACTCAAAATTTAAGGAAAAGGGAAAGATATATTGTGGGATTGAAGTAGCAAGGATCATTTTCAAATTTCAATGCATCAGAAATAAGCAAACTAAACTTTAAGGAATTACATTAGCTATAGTTAGTTACAACACGCTTAAATTAATATCATTACATATCGATTTTCTAATGAAATTGGACGGGGTACAATCATAAATACGACTAGCTACTTATAAGTAAGAACATGGAATTGAATATGGTGCCAAATATTATGTGAAATCGATTTCTCATGCATTCAAGATTTCTTATATGATTTTCATATAAAATGTGATGAACTGTTTGATTCATATATATATAAAATGTTATGAAATGTTGGGTATCTGTAAGGATAGGTATTGAATCACTGTTATTGAGATGATTGGAAAAATTTAGTAAATAAAGAATTTACAAGTGAGAGAATTAAGGAAATACAAAAAACATGTCTACACTACGTACAAGAAAAATGGGGAATAGCAACAAAAATTTTACGACAAATCTAATTAAATTTAATCGCTAAAATCAATATTTTAGCAACGAAATAGAAACTCTCATGGCTAAATTCTAAGATTTAATATTTACAACAAAACTTATATATTTCATCGCTATACTAGCAACAAATTGTTTTACTTTGTTGTTAATTATCAAAACATCAATGAAAATTATATTTCGTCGCTAATATTTTGCGATGAAATAGAAATTTTTGTGGCTAATTTCTTGAAATAATATTTGCAATGAAATTAAAATAGTTCGTCGCTAAACTAGCAACAAACTATCTTGTTTTGTTGTTAATAATTAGAACAACAATGAAAATTGTATTTTGCCGCTAATATTTTGCGATGAAATATAAATTTTTGTGGCTAATATCTTGAAATTAATATTTGCGATGAAATTAAAATATTTCATTGCTAAATTAGAAACAAATTATTTTATTTTGTTGTTAATAATCAAAACAACAATGAAAATTATATTCCGTCGCTAATATTTTGCTATGAAAAAAAAATTAGTGGCTAGTTTCTTAGAATTAATATTTGTGATGAAATTAAAATATTTTACCGCTATACTAGCAACAATTTTTTTTATTTTCTTGTTAATAATCAGAACTATAATGAAAATTATATTTCGTCGCTAATATTTTCGATGAAATAAAAAAAATTGTGGCTAATTTCTTGGGATTAATATTTGCGACGAAATTAAAATATTTCATGTCTACACTTGCAATAAATTATTTTATTTTGTTGTTAATAATCAGGACAACAGTGAAAATTATATTTAGTCTTATTTTGCGATGAAATAGAATTTTCGTGACTAATTTCTTAAAATTAATATTTTCCACGAAATTAAAATATTTTATCGCTAAACTTGTAACAAATTGTTTGAGTGTACGCATAGTGGAAAACATAAAGATGAAGGATGATGATGCATGATTAGATGTAATAGTTATTAATTATTTTTGAAATTGTTAGAGTAACATTCATTTTTTACCACTTGAATTTGTAAAAACAATTACAATATTATATATATATAATATAATTTTTACAAGTTAAAAATTAATCAATTAACATATTTGAAATAAATTAATTAAATGAGTAAAAAAATAAATACATATACAATTAAAATATTAAGAAAAAAATATTGCATATACAAATTAATACATCATATACAATAAAGAAATTAATTAAATAGGTAGCAATTGAATACATATATAATTAATATTAAAAATTGAACCAAAGAGTTGTCTGCCCAAGTGGTGGATGTACGTCCATCCATTCGGGATCAATTCCCGCAGTGACCAATAAATTGTCATCTAAATAAAGAGAGGGGGTATGCGAGTCGGTTGGGTATGGGGTTGGGTTGGTCGGGTACGAGGTTGGGTGTGGGTTGGGTAGGTCAGTCGGGTATGGGGCTAGGTGCGGTGTAGTTTGGGTCGGTCGGGTGCGGGTTGGGGTGACTACGGGTTTGGGAGTGGGTTTAGCTAGAGACTGATTTGTAAACTGGATACCCATCCAAATGTTAGCAATGAAAACACGAGTTTCATCGCAAATATTAGCGACGAAAATATGGGTTTCATTTATAACATTTGCGATAAAATTAAAATATTTGTCGAAAACACGTTAAGGACAAGTTGTTAATTTATGTTAGCAACAAAAATATTAGAATTAGTGATAAAAAAAATTGCAGTTAAATTGCAGTTTTCTTATAGTGCTACGAAAATATTTACAGAGATCATGATAACATAAATTAAAAGATTGTTTTTTAATACTTATATTATTCCTTGTTAACCTTATCAAGCAGTGTTGTGGATATAAGTGAACACAGAGCTTGGGAAATAGTAATTTAGAAGTTCGACGAGAAAGACTCTTAGTGAAGACATCGACGATATGGAGCTAAACGAAATGAGTGAGAAGATGATCCGAAGAGACCATCTCGTAAATAAAATGATAGTCGATATCAATGTGTTTGACACGCTTATAAGCCACTAAGTTCTGACAACAAGTGGGAGGATTGCGAAGAAATTCATTCAAACCAAGATAGAATAAGTGGTTGTCAAATTCCATCAATCTAATCAAGCTTTGAGGTAGAAAAAACAGTAAACAAGTTCACAAGTTATGTTCAAATCCATGCAAGATTAAGTGTTCAATTCACAATTTCCTCACAAGTGTATCTCCCATCACTCAAATTAAAAGTGTATATCAAGGAAATGTGTGCTTTCAAAATTAATTCACACAATGCACTATCATATACTTGTCAAATGTCTACGTTCTCCACCACACGTTATGTGCTCAATCAATCAATTAATAAGGGTTTCAATTTGTGAAGTTAGGTCCGAAAAGAAAACGTTGGGATAAAATTATAAAGGGCCTATATGATTGGTCATATAATCGTGCTTATATCGATTCTTTTTATACAATATCCTTTGCCAGGGGAGTCGGGGAATTGGCCCAATTAACGCATTTTTTTGATAGACGAGTAATTGATGGAATTACGAATGGAGTTGGTGTCATCAGTTTCTTTTTCGGAGAAGGAATCAAATATACATCTTAATAAAAGGAAGGAGCAAGACAAATTGCCAATCTTTTCTTTCATCTCGGGAGAAATACGATCGGGAGGAGCTAATTCAAACCCCTCCGGTAAAATAAGAACAGTCCCCACATTAAAACCCTCTTTCTTACCATTAGCAAGAACTTGTTTCACTTGCTTATCATAAGGAATTCGAACAACTGCTTCAAATACAGTATCAGGGAGTACCGTCTGTGGAACCTCAATATCCACAGGCTTATAAGCTAAATGGCAGTTGGCACATACAATACGCCCAGTCGCTTCTCGTGGATTTTCATAACCCTGCTGCGCAAAAATAGGATATGCACGGTTGCAATGCTATTTGAATAAATTGGCTCATAAATTATTGGAGCGAGAAGTCAAGACGCTCGGAAACACCTCTAAATTTTCAAGAAGAAAGTTGAAATTGATCAAGTTGCAACTCAAAATTTCAAACTCTCATAATTCATGTTCTCACTCTTTTATATATGCACATCATTTACCATCAAATACTTTTGAGCTTGAAGTTCTACCAAATGTGTGTACACAAGATAGTTTTTTTTTTTCAATAACTCAATTTTTTCATGCACAACTCATAATTCATATTTTATTTTTCTTTTTTCCTTCTTCAATCTTTTTACTTCAAAACCAAAGTCATCAACCAATTTCACATTTAAGATCATTTCAACCTCATTTTTCAACAAGGTTCTCAAAATAAAACTTCATTTGTCAACATTCAAATTCCACTAGTTAACTACAAAATTTTGCTCAAATAAAGAGAGGGATTGAACCCTTGCTATTTAAAGAGGGAAATAGCTAGGGGAGCAAATAAAGACGGGATTAAAGGGGGGGATTGAACGTTCATAGAAAAATTGGGCTCATTAAAAATGGGCAAATGGGCCAAATTTGTAGTTGCCAAAGAATATAGATCAATAGGTTCAAAGTAGCTAACTATGGAAAAAAAAATCATTTGGTATGGAGAATTTGACCAAAGTGATTATTCAAAACAAAGATAGTCTTATATTAGTTTCAAAAAACTCACACAAAAAGTAGCTTCAAACAAGGCAATTAGCAAGTTTTAGAGCGCACAAGTATGAATAATATTCACAAAAAGAAAATTAGACCAAATTTATGAAAGTTTAAGGCTCTAAAGCTCACAGGCTTGGAATAGAATCATTTCACCAAAAGACATGGCATTTCATGTGATCTATAAGTCACAATTCATCACTACTACCATAATAAATACATTCAACAATGTATTATCAACACATTAAATGACATTGTTTCAATATTAATTTCTCATTCAACCAAAATTTAGTTTTCATCTAAATTCACATACACAAAATGGGTTATAAAAATCTCACCTAATATATATCATCTGTCTCATAAGTGTGCTTGCACCATAAACTAGACACACTTTTTTAAGAAAAAAGTGTAATAAGTTGAGTGTTGAGGGGTAATTTTATAAATTTATATGAATAAAGTAAATAGAGTGGTTGAAATGAGTGTAAAAGTAATGACATTTTGTGTAAATATGTGGATTTTGTGAGGGTGGGGTTTATGGGGGAGTTTCTTTTTTAAGGGCGTGCAAACAATTGTGGGACGAACAAATAAGGTAAGTGTGCAAACAATTATGGGACGAATGGAGTATTTAATAAAATGTTGTCAAAACCCACATGAATGAAATTAATGCGTGTGATGTCGTACGAAAGTTTTGACGAATTGTTATTGTATCGGGATAGGTAGCTTCACGATTTGAACCTTTCCTAGTAATATGCCATCGCATTTACTTGCTACTCAGTGAAAATGATTTCTTGAACTAGTCTGCTTTTATGTAAACCAACACAGTGACATTTAGACAGCAAAGATTATGATACCCTTTGATTCTCATATTGTGTTTGTTTCGGCCCTAGACCGTATCTTGGATTCAGAAGTGTTTTTCATTTGAAGCGGCCTCACTTCACACTTATATAGGTGATCTCCTATTAAGAAAACCCTACAATACTTCACCCTTAGGATATAGGAATCATTAAAAGCAATTAAGTTTAACCTCACCACACGTCAGCAGGTTTTCTACACCTAAAAGCGTTGGTTGCACTTGAAGGGATTTGAGAATGAGTTAAAATGCATTTTTTAAGTGCGCGTTTGAGTTTCTTTTTTAAGGGCGTGCAAATAATTGTGGGATGAACAAATAAGGTAAGTGTGCAAACAATTATGGGACGAATTGAGTATTTAATAAAATGTGGTCAAAACCCACATGAATGAAATTGTTGGGATATGAATTCACCCCTTAAGGTTTGATTTGATTATGATGTAATTAGTTTTGATGGCCAAAACACTTAATTAGTTTAGTGATCTAATAGGATAAGCTGAGATGTATAGAACAGTTTATAGTGTCTTAGTCTAGTCTAAGTGAGATCAGTCGTAGTATGTATATCAACTGAGATCACATTTGGTTTTACACGCGCTCTCTCAAAATTTGAAGAGTAGAAGACGAGAAGACTAAGAAGACCTTGAAGATTAAAGGAAGACCAAGTTTGAAGAATCAGATGAGAAGGCTCGTGTATGCCTTATCAGCTGATATGGACTTCCAGAGATGTATACTGATCAAAGTTCTCAAGACTTAGAATATTTCAAATCGGATGAGGAGTCAAAAGATCAAAATCAGATGAGTTTGACTCAGTTGATTATCAAAATCAGATCAGAAGACTATTTCATGACAGATAAGCTACTACACTTATAAGATCAGATTAGATGGAGGGGAGGTGATTTGAGTTGAGAGGAGGGAAGGAAGAAGGAGAAAAAATTAGAGTTTGGGAGTGCATTTAATAAGGGGAGTGTGTTTGGAAAATGTATTAAAATGATAAAAAGGGTATTTATGACAATTCGAGGGGGTGCATCTATCCTAATCAAATTTGAGGGAGAGTGCATTAATCGAGGGAGTGTTCTAAACTAAAATGGAGGTGTAAATAATCAGACCCCTTTTATAATTCAAATGTGCTAGTAGGCCTCAATTAGTAGATGGGCTGAATTCTTCTATATGGGTCACTCAAAATAATTTAGAAGTCCAGAAATTTGGGCTTTGATTTTTCTTTTCATATTTTGAGCCCAATCATTTTTTCCAATTCTCGATTTATTGCTTTGATTGACTTCACAATATAATCGAGGCGTGCTTTGCACTAAAAATCCTCATTTTTCTATAAAAACAGCAAAAAATACATACCTTTCTCATTTCAAGGGCAACGAGTCAAATTAGTGTAAATAATGCATGAAATCCTATCAAATTAAGAAAATTAAATACATGAATTTCAAGCAATTTTCACACTAATAAACCCCCCCCCCCCCCCCCCCCCTCCCAACTTAAAGTGTTGCTCGTCCCCGAGCAACGAAAGAAAAATAGAATAAGTGGAAAGATTGCGAAGAAAATCATTCAAGACAAGATAGAATAAGTGATTGCCAAGTTCAATCAATTAAATCAAGCCTTGAGGTAGAAAATCAACAAACAAGTTCACAAGCTAAGCTCAAATCAATTTGGTGGATTAAGTGCTCAATTCACAATTTTCTCACAAGTAAGTATATCACTCATCACTCAAAGTGTATATCAAGGAATGTATGCTCTCAAAATCATATCACATAAGTGCACTACCATATGCTTGTCAAATGTCTAAGTTCTCCACCACATGAAAGTGTTCAATTAATGAATCAAAAATGACTTTTCATTTGGTTGTAATGTAGGCTCTTTGGTTTAGGTAGGGAAGATTTGGATAAGGTGACTCGTAAACTAGTGGAGCAAGAGGGAAGTTGCAAATCAAAGTTCTCCATCTTACACAATTTACTCATTTTTTTCTTTTTAAGCACATTCTTCACCACCAACCAACCAACACTTTTGAGTTGAAGCTCTACCAAATGCTTGTACACAAGAGAGTTTTCTTTTCAATTTTTTTTCTTTTCTTTTCAACTAAATATTTTTCATGTACAACTCGCAATTCATCTTTTCTCAATTTTTTTCTTTTCAATCTTTTCACTTTTCAACCAAACAAATCCACCAAATTCACATTTCACATCAATTCAACCACATTTGTAATAAAAACAAGTTCCACTAGTTCATAGAAAAATTAGGCTCATAAAATATGGACAAATTGGTTAAATTTGTAGGTTGCCAAAGAATATAAGTCAATAGGCTCAAAGTTGCTGGAAACATTTCATTTGGTATGGAACATTTGGCCAAGTGACTATCAAAACAAAGATGGCCTTATATCACTTTCAAAGATTTCATACAAATAGTAGTCTCAAACAAGACAATTGACACGTTTTAGAGCACAAAAGCATGAATGATACTCACAAGAAGGAAAATAGACCAAAATATATGAATGTCTAAAGGCTTGTCTAATCATGAATGACGAGCACCAACCCAAGCACAAATATTCACATAGTCAAGTGAACAAGCAAGCATCAATCAATACCAACAAGCTCAATCAAACTTCAAAAATCAACAATCACCATCTATTAAGCCTCAAACATTTTCTTCCAAAAAATTTCTCATTTACTAAAGCTAGACAAAATATGGACAAACGGTGCAATAAAAATGAAGGTAAACACGCGAAATTAAACACACACACACACACCCACACACCCCACCACCAAACTTAAATGAAACTATCTAGTTGAATGCAAAGTTTGGGAATGAGTGAGTTACCTTATGTGGTGTTTGGTTTGGGATTGTGGTGGATTGGATTTGGATTGTGGTGGATTTGATTGGGATTTGGGTAATCCATGAATAGTAAATTGTGTGTAAGTTGTGTTTGATTAAGGATTGAGAAGTAGGGGTAGATTTAACTTTATGTCACATCAAGAGTGATTTTATAATATTTTATTATTGTTAGTAGTGAAAGAAAAGTAAGAGAGAAAAAAGTAGGAGAGAGAATGAGTGTGTGAAAGAAAAGTAAGAGAGATAGTGATTTGATAGTTTAAAAATATGTGTGTAGGTGTATTATAGAGGTGGATTGGTATTTGAATTTAGATGGATTGAGAGAGATTGAATTGGGATTGTGTCAATCCAAATCCGGATTGGTCAATCCCAAAACAAACACCGCCTTAGAAATTTGTCCCTAAAATACCTAATATGCCCCTTTCTCTCAAATTTGTCCATGATAAATGCACCCCAAACTAAAACCCTAATTCTTTCATTTTCTTCCCCAATTCTTCTTCCTCCCACCCATTCATCTTTCCCTTGAACTAAAACCAAAATTGTCCATGATAAATGTACCCCAAATTAAAATACCACCCTCGCCAAGCGACGTAGCCGCTCCCCCGCCTCCACCCTCGTAAAGGCCGCGCCCCTCCCTCGCCCATCTATCGTCGTCGTCTGAACCCTAAAATGCATGTTTGATTTTTATTTTTAATTTTCGACAAAATGTGCTCGAAAATAAATATTACTGTCGACAACAATTTGTCGATGGTAGTGTTTATTTTCGAGCACATTTTGTCAAAATATTTTTATTTTTTCTTTCGACGAAATCGTATCGACGAGAGTATTTTTTATCGACCATATACCTTATTGTCGGCAAACCAGTGTCGATCGACACTGGTTTGTCAAAAATATGTCCTTTTTTTTGTGATTTATGTTGAATATTTTTTGGGCTTTTGGTTTTGATATTGTCGAAGATGACGGCGGCGGCCGTGGAGGTTGATTGCGACAGCAGAAACTAGGGTTAAGGTTTAGAGAGGAGTGTATCTATCTAATAAATATTTTATAAAAGGGTAAATGGAATTATTTTATATGTATATTTAATTTATAAATAAAGGAGGGGTATATAGCCTGGCCCTAAATCAAAGGCCTAAAGTTCGTTAATTCCCCATCTATTTAATTGGCAAGTAATTGACAAGGGTTAGACTATATGCACCTCCATTTCGGAGAGATGCACTCCCCCGATTTATACACTACCCCTAAAATTAGAAACACCCTCCCTTAATTGTCAATAATGCCCTTTACTCTATAAATTCTTATTACTACCCACACCCCCCTAAACCTAATTTTCACATCAAAACCCTAATTCATCCCTTCATCTTCATCTCTAATTTCCTCCCCAACCTCACATCTGTCGTCGCCACCGGCTGCCGCCGCCCCTCCAGCGACCGTCGACACCGACCGCCACCGCCACTCCAGCGACCACCGTCTTCGCCCCTGCCTGGCCTCTTTCCCCCTTATCTTTTTTTTTTCTTTTTTTCTATGATTTTCCTCCCTCTCCCCGTCGCGGCCACCCCCTCCCCCGTCCGGCCGCCGCCGTGACCCCTCCCCCGACCCACCCAGCCGCCGCCGTGACCCCTCCCCCGACAAAGCCGCTGCGGCCCTCTCCCCTTCTTTTTTTTTTCTGTATTTTTCCTCCTCCCTCTCCCTCTCCCTCTCCCTCTCCCTCTCCTCGTCGCGGCCGGGCTCCCCCCTCCCCAGTCCATCCGACGCCGGCCGTAGCCCTCGCCCCAGCCGCCCCCCCCCCCCCCTCCTTTTTTTCTGTGTTTTTTTTTTTTCGTTTTCTCTTCAATCATCGCGCCCCCCTCCTCCTCCTCCTCCACCGCCCTCATCCGTCGCGGCCTCCGCCACCGTCCCCATCCATAGGTAGGAGTGTTCAAAAATAAACCGGACCGGAAAAAAGACAGGAACCGGACCGACCGGTTAGATTCCGGTCCGGTCTCCGGTCCGGGAAATTTTGGATTCCGGTCTTCCGGTCCGGACCGGTTTGGACCGGAATTTTTTTTTTTTAATTTTTTTTATATTTTTTTACTAATGCACTCTCAATTATTTTTCAAAACCAAGTAATTTGTGAAAATGTGTTGAGATCTTATTACATTTTTTACAAATATATAATTTAACAAACATATTTAATTTATTTTTAGGGTCAAAAGATCATTAATAACAATGTAAATAAAATTCACATTGACGTAATGAAGAGCAAACACTTTAATTTTCATACACAAATTCATCAATCTTGTTCTTGCTTCCATAAATTAAAAAAAAAAAAAAATCCGGTCCAAATGGTCTGGTCTGGACCGGATAGATTCCGGTCCGGTCTCCGGTCCGACCTTTTGGTAAGATTCCGGTCCCGGTCCGGTCCGATTTTGGACCGGTGCACACCCCTATCCATAGGTATTTTTTTTTTCCTTTTTTTTGTTCAGTAATTTTTTTTTCCTTTTTTTGTTAAATTCGACCATAAATTGTCGACCATATACACTCTCGTCGACAACAATTTATCGACGAGAGTGTATATGGTCGACCATTTATGGCTGAATATTTTTTTATTTTTTTTTCGACCTTTGAAGGTCGATCATATACATTTTCGTCGACAAATCGTTGTCGACGAAAGTTCATACAGTCGACAATGCAGTGTTGATTTCTTTTTTTGAAATTTTTTTCGACCTTTGAAGGTCGACCATATACACTCTCGTCGACAACAATTTATCGATAAGAGTGTATATGGTCGACACTGATTTGTCGAAAATTAAAAAAAAAATTGAGATATTTTTAGATCGTGACGGTGGTGCCGGCGGTGCATGGAGTGGTGACAGTTATTGCAGGGTTTAAATGTTGAATGGGGTGTAGATAGTAGTAGGGGTGCATTTAATAGTAATATTTTACTTATTAAAAGAGTATTTTAGATCTTTTACATTATTATTTAATTAATAAATTAAAAGGGAGAGTGCATCTCTCTGAAATGGAGGTGCATATAGTGAAATGGAGGTGCATATAGTCAAACCCAATTGACAATTAATTTGGCCCAAGGGACCTAACATCCGTTCACTGAAAATCACTTCTCCTTCTTATTCAGGTGCCGTTTCAACCAATATTTTGCCCTGGTTCCAAATTCCCTTCCATCTCATTACTAAAAAGTGTAACTCACTATAAATGAAAATATTATTATAAAGTGTAAGACGCTACAATTGAAAAGTGCAACACCGTATAACTAAAATTAGGGATAGCAATGGAACGGGTAAAAACCCGAACCCGGATGAAACCGGCCCGCACGGAACGGGTAAATACCCGCCGGGTATGGGACGGGTAATGGTTTTATATATACCCGATCCGACCCCGACCCGTATAAACATATATATTTAATATATATATTATATGCATATGTATATGTATATTAAAAAATATAAAAGTATATCAGTATATATTTGTATGTTAATAATTGTATATGTATATCAATATAAGTATATCAGTATATATATATATGTATGTTAATAATTGTAAATGTATGTTAAAAATGTATATGTATATCAGAATAATCAGAATATACATTGGCTTCAAAAAAAGAAGAAGTATATACAGTATATTATATATATGTATATTGTAGTTTAAAGTAGTTTTTATGCATGTTTTATTTTATTAAAATAACAATTAATAATAATAATAAAATCAGATATGTCATGATGGGATGGGATGGGATGGGATGGGATGGGGTGGGGCGGGGCGGGTAACGGGTCTAAAAAAAATTGGCGGGGCGGGTCCTAAGATAGGCCATACCCGCCCCGTTGCCAACCCTAACTAAAATGTGCAATATAACATTACCAAAAAGTGTAAGTTAATATACCTAAAAATATTATTGAAAAGTACAACACAAAAAAAAAAGTCAATCGACAATTGAAAAATACAACACCATATAACTAAAAGGTGCAATATAACATTATCAAAATGTGTAAATTAATATAATTGAAATATTATTGAAAAATGTAAGTCCCTAATAAAAAAAAGTGTTGACCGATCAAGGTTAACTCAGGGACATGGTGTACTTAAGTGCACACCATCTCTACCCATTTTTTTTTTATTCATATTTAAACCCATCTTTTCAATTTTATATGATTATTTTTTATTCTTGGAATTGTTTAATAGATTTTGAAATAATTTCTCATGCTTTTTGATAATTTTAGAAACTGTACTTTATTATTTTAAAAAATCATGTGTGTATTCAAAATCTTATATTATGCCATTAATTTTATAATTATTTTATTTATGTCATTTATTGTTTAATGAAATTTACAATTATTTGGCATTTTTAAAATTTAAATTGATTTAATTACACTATTAATTTTTTTATTGTGGTTTTATAGTTACTTTACTAAATTTTAATTGTTTATTATTAAAATATTACAATAGTAAAAAAAAAAAAAATCATATTGACAATCTGTTGAGTGATCTACCACTCTACCACTCCAATCACTGAATGAATAAAATGTGTGCATGTTTATTGAATCAAAATAAATATCCTTTTAAAGACTGACAATAATTTTAACATTCTTAAAATGGAAAATTCATCACAATATTCTCAATTTTATACAATTTTTTTACTTTATACATACATAAAGTTTTATAAAATTACTCTTTTAAAATTTCCACTAAATTTATTTTTATTATTTTGTGTGTTATTCACATGTGAAAGAAATAATGGAATTGGAATGGGGAAGTAATTGAGAAGGTATGAATCAATTTAAAAAAGGTGGAATATATCAAGAAAAGTGAAAAGACTCCAAAAAAGAATTTTTAAAAATCCCAAAAGAAACTGAAAAAAAAAAAAAAAAAGTCTTGTGTTGTTCAGTTTCAATGTTCGTGAATATTATTGGGTGCAAATTTGATCGGTGGCCTCTGGTTTAGCTATCAGTATCACATCTCTGAATCTTCATCTCTCTTGCAATTCTTACCCTGCTACTCACTGTAAGTATTATTTCTCTACTTGAGAATCCTTTTCACCCTAGTTTATTTTCTTATGCAATTGGTTTTCTTCTGATTCTCTCCCTCTCTTGGATAGATTTATCTTGCTTTGAAATCTTTTGGGAAGGGAGTTATTACTTTGATTGTTACTTTAGCTTCTGCTGCATACCCAGTGTTGTAATCTTATGCATTTGGTTTTTACTTTAACTTGGATTGAACATATACAAAAACCTTTACACTTTATTTTGCATTCATAGTTCTCAATGGTACAAAGACTTGTCAATTCCCCTTTCTTGTTAAGTGAAGCTTTGTTAAAGAATTCATTTCTGCCTTTTATCTAATGGAAATTCGGATATATAGTGCATACCTCCTGAAAACTCTAATTCAAGTTAGGTTTCCTTAGTTGGAATGATGTTTGTAATCATTTATTTTCTTGTTTTAGTTTTGTATTCATGGAGTAATCATAAAATGTTGTCTCCCTCCCTCTCTTTTTGGTGGCAGAAGTAACAATTAAACGTACGGTCAGTACTCTCCGTTTTGGCGTATAAGACTCCTGTTTCTATTTCATATAGCATGCCTTCGTTGTCAACCAATGAGCCTGTTGTCTCAGTTGACTGGCTACATGCCAATCTCCAAGAGCCAGATGTGAAGGTTTGTGGCATTGCTTCACACTCTTCTAAGTGATTTGAATATTTGTAATGTCTTTAACTTTGCTATTTTGGGATGCAATCAAAATTGGTTTATTACTATTATGTTGGAAGACATTTTGGATATGTACAAGTATTATTTATGCCAAATTTTGGTAACATAAATAGTAACTTTGGCCTTATGCAAATTATGTTCAGGTGCTGGATGCATCCTGGTACATGCCAGATGAACACAGAAATCCACTTCAAGAGTTTCAGGTGCTGTTTATTTTGCTCATTTCGCTTTCTTCCATCAGCGGCTTCATGTCTCTAGTTATCATTACTTCATGCTTTAGTAAAACGTAATAATTCAAATTAGATTGCAATCAGTTTGTAGAATATGATGATCTGTTGATTTTTATTTACGATACGATTTTCTACCTATATTTGTATTCTTTTAACAGGTTGCGCGTATTCCTGGTGCACTCTTCTTTGATATTGATGGCATCTCAGATCGATCTACTGATGTAAGATGCTTTTCTTTGAGAATGTGTCCGTGAAATGTTATTTGGTTTTGTTGGGGCTTATATGTAATAAAGTAATTTTTTTTTTTGTAATGATGTTCCTTCTGTTTTTTATAACTAAAATTATTTCCACACCTTAATGTGGTATACAGTTGCCACATATGTTGCCATCAGAAGAAGCATTTGCAGCTGCTGTTTCTGCCCTTGGCATTGAAAACAAACATGACCTTGTTGTTTATGATGGGAAAGGAATCTTCAGTGCAGCTCGTGTTTGGTGGTGAGCTAAAGCTTCTAAATTTTACAATTCAAGAACTAGTGGCCTTCATTTTAAGACATCATTAATTGCAGGTGTAAATGATGTCCATTTCTTTGTTCTAAAACCAGGATGTTTAGGATATTTGGGCATGACAAGATCTGGGTTTTGGATGGGGGCCTACCTAAATGGCGTGCTTCGGGGTTCAATGTTGAATCAAGTGCGTCAAATGATGCTATATTGAAGGCTACTGCTGCTAGTGATGCAACAGAAAGAGTGTACAGAGGACATCAGGTATGTATTATGCCCTTTTTATGTTTCAGTTTCAGGCTGTCTCTATGTGAATGTGAAGGATTTTCGGTGTAATTGTTTGCACCGTTTAATACTTCCCCGTTTCAGGAATTTAGGCTAAGTTCTTTATTTGCAGGTTGGACCAATTACCTTTGAAACAAATTTTCAGCCACATTTTCTATGGAAAATGGATCAGGCAAGTTTTTTTTCTCTTTGAAAGTTTATCATCTCTCTCCAAAATGCATAAATCACGATTCCTATCAATATGGATAACTGCAAGGTGCTTGAGAACAAAAAATCACGAATATTTTTCTAAAACAAGTGAAGTTTTGTGTTTCTGTTTGTTTTCAGGTTCACAAAAATATTGAAGAACAAACACATCAGCATGTAGACGCTCGCTCAAAGGCTAGGTAGACTATTCTTGGGATATTAATTCAATGATGTCTTTTCTTATTCGCCCATGTTTCATTTTTTTCACTCTTGAAATATCAACTTAAATAATACCTTCATAAAATTCACATCTTAATTAACTCTGTTTTATTTGTGTTTTGTAACAGATTTGATGGGGTTGCACCAGAGCCACGG
This sequence comes from Galeopsis tetrahit, assembly GCA_963675135.1. Lineage (NCBI taxonomy): Eukaryota > Viridiplantae > Streptophyta > Magnoliopsida > Lamiales > Lamiaceae > Galeopsis > Galeopsis tetrahit. Next base: position 69,355,905 of record OY776123.1, read on the forward strand.
AAGGGAATAAAAAGTGGTCATATTCCAGGGAGCAAATGTCTTCCCTTTCCCCAGGTACAAGACTATATATATAAGAATATATATGTTACTCCTATTTATGTTTTCATTTCACATATTTACCATGTTTCAAAGTTTAGCATGTTTGCAATATTCCCTTATCGTCGGAATAAGCTTTTTTACATTTTTTTCAGATGTTAGATGACTCTCAGACGCTCTTACCTGTGGATGAACTGAAGAAGAGAATTGAACAGGAAGGTTAGAACAAGTAATATCTCATGTTGTCAAATGAATTAAAGCTATCTTTATAGGTATTTCTAGTTGTGCGAGACAGTCTCATACAACAGACACGGGGCTCCACCTTGGTATTTGGATCATACTTCCATTAAAAATATGATTGAGCTGGAGCCCCCATAAACTCTTGGGTCTTTCTAGCTGCTCTATCAACATTGTTTGACTTGGCATTCCTTTTTGTTTTCAGGAATCTCTTTGGACCGCCCCGTACTAATATCATGTGGCACGGGTGTGACTGCCTGTATTCTAGGCTTGGTGAGATATGTTGATAAAATTACTGATCAACTGCAGACGAGTTATTACAATTTCATAATCTGTGAATATTGAAATTCAAGGTAGACTGAGAGTTTGGCTTTCTTTGTTTCAGGGCCTGCATCGACTAGGGAAGGCTGATGTTGCGTTGTATGATGGATCATGGACAGAATGGGCAATGAGTCATGATATATAGATGCTCATCTTTCACATTTTCCTTTTCCATGACTGAATTGTCTTTCTCATCAAATTTACATGTTACTACAAAAATAGTTGTATATCTTTTAAATTAGCTTAAAGATCCATGTGGTTCCTCGAGTCATAATAATGCATTCGTTTAAAGATCATCAGAGGTATAATTGAGTTTGACAAATACTCCCTCTAATCCTAATTAACTGATGTTTATTCATATTTTACCCTTTTTCTTGCAAATGACTTGTGTTTCCAACTTAAAATCTGTGAAAACGTCAAACGGAAATTGGCCAGTCCACTTTATATATGAACGAACAATGAGGGGTTGCTCCACTCATGTTCACATTTATTTCACCCAATTGTGATTCAAATCTCAACATGAGCTTCATTTGAACAAACTATTATGAATACATTTTATTTTTCGAATAATAAATTCGAATGATTATTCGATTCAGTTTTTTTAGCATATTCTAAATAATATTATTAGAGTATTTGATTCAAAAAAATTGAATTTTATTTTTCAAATAATAAATTCGAATGATTATTTTGATTCAGTACTTTTAGCATATTCTAAAAAATGTTATTAGAGTATTTGATTCAAAATTGATTTTATTTCAAATTCTATCTTTATTTTGTTTTTGTTTTCAATTTAGACTGATGGAGCTTGGGTCGCCCACTAGGTGTAAGTGAGTTGAGTCATCTCACGAACTACTCGTGCTCGACTCGAAAAAATATCAAAATCGATTTGAAGTTAATTGAGTTTTGAGCTACTCAAGTAGCTATCGAGCTTATAAATACTCGGCTCGCAAGTCTAATCGAACTTGGATAATATTTACTATTTTATTATTAATATATAATTTTTAAAAAAATATATGTTTAAATATTAATTTTAAAAATTATATAGGTAATCGAGCCGAGTTGAGTTTATCGAATATCTTAAAAAATATAGTCTCGACTCATTTAAATCCCCTGTCGCCCACTCATGACTACATTAGTACAAGTTGGATAAGGAATTAAACTCTAGAGTGGAAAAAAAAATTATATATATATAACACCAACTAATTCAAAGAAAAAAACTATCGATATTAATTTAAAAAAAAAAACAAGTGTAAAAGGAGAAAGCCACGAGTGTGTAAGCCCCGTTCAGTTGGATCCCCCTTTGAAGGTGGACCTAAGTGAATAACTGTGTAAATTGGCCAACGTGGTCCCAGGCAGAGTGGTCAGAAAGGCTCCACACACGTCTCAGCCCATCGCCCAAGGACGAAGACCACTCCAGCCATGGGATTGACTTGTTTCCAAGCCCACATCTCTGTGGATTCGGCCCGGGGACTTTCCTGGGTTAAGCCCATCATAAATGGGCCACAACCCATTCACTTTAACTCGTGGCATATTGACCTCTCTCACGGCCCATCTTTATTATATATTCTCTCTTTGATTTCATAGATTCTGATGTGGGACAGACATCGCATTTATAATAAGAATGACACTCAACGCTCGTCGTCCAAAACAAATAGTAGTATCTATTTTCACTTTCTAGATATTAGAACGAGCACCGGAGCTGACGGCCGGTTTAACATTTGGAGTTTGCAGCTTACCCATTTATTGACCGTTAATTCAGCAGCAAACGACTCGACCTTCTCGAACTCCTCCCTACACCATACTTTGATTACAAGCAAGAACCAGAATCCAACAAAAGGAGTGAATCAAATGAGTAATTTGTAGGAACAATTATACCTCCCGCCAGAATGGCCAACATAGGCCAATATACTGATAAGACCTCTGCGTGAAAGAATTCTCGTGGCAGCCTCTAATGCAAGTAAAGTCGTGTCTGCCTCAGTTTTGATCTTTTTGTCACCTCCTGGTAAGTATCCCAAATTGAATGCAACTAACCTAAACAAAAAGATGGAAGGTTATTTTTCAATCAAAAGTCCAAATACTTCTTTTAATTGATTAATCAAACCACTCGAACTTCATTGAATTACAAAATAGTACCTCACAGTTTCACCACTGCGAATAAGTTCCTCCATTTTAGAATGGCACATAGCATAAAGTTCAACGAGTTCTCTCTGCATTGCCAATATAAGAAACTATTTCAACGACAAACGCAAATTCGGAAACTTGATTTATGAAACAACAGAAACAACAATGATTAAGTGTTATAGAATATGATAGACCAAGTGAAGCAAAATCAGTCATTAGATTGCTAACAATTTAGAAATGGTGTACCAGTATATTAGTGCATTGTGCATAATAAAACTAAAACCAATCAAGTGCAAACCAGTAATACATTTCATATGAAGCTGTATTCCTAAATCCTAACTAAACAGAACACATATTTGAACATGAGAAAATGATTTCCCTGTTGGTTTCAAAGGCCAATCTTTTTTTAGCACAAAGCCATCTATCTACTTGATTATGGCATCAATATACACATAATATAAACACGCCTGATCGAAGTTCTAAGATGCATTTATGAAGTCGAATAATGTTGGAGGTGTGGCAATTAGTGCTATTAAGCGAACCGAGCTCACGATGAGCTCGGTTAGCTCGTATAGATAAATGAGTAGTCACTCGATTAACTAACGAGCCGGCTCGAGCTAAACTCGTTAGGCTCGATAACTAAAAAATATTATTGTAACTTCATTAGGCTCGACTTGATAAGCTTGTTAGGCTCATTTACGAGCGATTCAAGCTCGAATTTTAAGTACTCGGCTCGAATAACATTACGAAGAGGCAGTCTTAGTTTAATACTAATATAGAAGCATAAAAGAAATTATTCAAATATTGCACACCAGGTGTTTGAGAAAGGAGCAGCACCTCATGGGAAGTGAGAGAGGAATCGAGCAAAGATGAAGTTATTTCTAAAGCATTTTTCTGGAGATCCATGGCGTAAACGCGGCCTTTGCGTGTATCATCGGCGATTAATCTTAACATAGCAAGTGTGTCGTAACCATTTCCACAAGTGGCATCTATAACCAGGTCCCCTTTCCGAACAACATTCTTCCACACCCTATTATATTTTAACAAATCAACAACACCCCATAAATTTCACCTTAGCCATAGAAGTTATAACAAACACACCCAATGAATTATTGCTCAAAAAATACGTACGCGTGAGCAACCTCAGTAGCCTTTTTCTTGCCTAACATGTATCCTGCCATCACCTCATCCAACCCTGATAACAATCAAATCAGCTAAAAACAGAAAATTATACTACAAAAAAATCAATCTGAAATTCAGCGAACCTGTAAAGGGGGAATCGCTGTGCTTGTGCTTGGTAGATGAATTGGAAGAGGAAACAGAAACTTCAACTTCGCGCTGAGCACAGGAACGGGTGAAGATTGACGCTGTTGAGCATGATTTTGATGAAAATAACGATGGGTTGGAGAAGATTTGTTTGAGATTCTTGTGCATTTTATGAGTCACTGAAATACTAGCAACTGGGTAACCAGCCATTGCGCATTTGTGTCCGAGATTCAAATTGAGGGTCGATTGAATTTGAAACCTAACAATCATTTCAGATAATTGACAAAATATTGAAGGGGACTTTGAGGAAATGCCCTGAAATAATGAACTTCCTGTTGTTTTTTTAAACTGTAAAAGAAATTTCATATTCAAAGTCGAGTAGCAACATGACAATACATACTGCTTTTGTATCAATTATATAAGCTTTTTTTTAATGTCACAATTGGCATGTTTTGATACATACTCCACCCGTCAACTCATAACTTTTACACTCTTCATCAGGACTTTTTTTCAAAATGAAAAATCTTTTATAAATTTAGTATTCTTAATTTTATATAAAATGTCATTACTTTTAAATTTATACATATATATAGGTTAAATTTTTTTATTTTATTTTATAAATAAAAAGTAATAAAATTATCCTTTCAAAACTCTGCTCATTAAAAAATATTACTCTCTCTCTCTCTTTCTCATAATAATTTCCTTCACCATTACTATCGTTCAAAAAAAAATCAAATCTTCACATTTCTAAACTCTAACATGGTTGATCGAGAATTACTTCGATCACTTTTTGGAGAGGGAGGTTTAACGTGGAGGAGTGGAAGGAAGTCTGATCTCTGGAGTGTTTAATTGATTTAAAATGTGTAGTTGACGGTGGGTGATAATTAAAGGATGATCAGTATAGTTAGAGACTAATTTTCATAATTTAAGGGTGATAATTTAAATAATTTAATCAAACATTAATTAATTTAATTTTAACACTAAAAATTGGATTTGATAATTAATTTAATTTTAACACTAATTATTTACAAATGCACATTTAAAAAAATCAAATTGGTGAGTGAGAGACTGGGAGTAAGGATTTACAAGTGCACATTTAAAAATAATTAAATTAGTGAGTAAGACTTAAAGGCATGTTTGTTTTGGGATTATGTAGGATGGGGGAGATGGGGATGGGGAAATCCTGGATGGAGAAATACTGATGAATAGTGATGGTGTGTGTTTGTTTTGGGATGTTGAGTAAGATAGGATGTAACTTTATGTCAAATCAATTGTGTAAGAGTGTGTAATGATGTATTATATAATATAACTTTATGTCAAATCAATTAATAAGAGTGGTGATGTTGTATTATTATAATAGTAGAATATAACTTTATGTCAAATCAATTAGTAGGAGTGGGTGATGTTGTATTATTATAATAGTAGAATATATATATATTTTTAGGGGTGGATGGAAATGGATGTTGAAATCCGGATGTGAAATCCCGAACTAGAACAAGACGGGGGACGTTACGTCCCACGTCCGGACGTGTGAGTCCCAAAACAAACATGCCCTAAGTATTTACAAGTGCACATTTAAAAAAATTAAATTAGTGAGTGAAAAACGAGTAGTCGGAGATAAGTGTCATATTAAAATTTTTAAATATAGAATAATAATAATTACTATCTTTACTAAAATTAAGATGTATATTAATTTAAAGTAACATAAATATTATAAGAATTGAATAAATCAATAAATTAACATAAATTATTACCATAATTATTAAATATGGTAAATCGGTAAATTTATAAATACAGGATAATAAATTATTACATATTATAGGAGTATTTACTAAAATTAAAATTGTCACCTCAGTAAATTAAATTAAATCCACAAAAAATAAATTAAATTAACTAAAATTGTCTTAACATTTCACTTCCAACTCACCCCGTTCAAGTGTCCACCCCACCCCTTAAATAGGGACACTTAGATGAAAAAAATATATCTTCATCTCCCATCTCTCGTCATCTCCGAAAAATACCTTCAGGATTAGTAGATTTTCCTCTAAATAAAAATCATGTATTTTCTTTTGTTTTCTATTTACTAGCACAACTGTCTGATTTGCAAGTAGATGAAGTTTTTTTTTTTTTTTTTTTTTTGCAAGTAGATGAAGTTATTTTAGAATAGAAATAAAGAAGAAGAAGGATACGAATGGTAACAGAAGGAAGATAAACAATATTTTTGTATAGGGGGTGTCTAAGACACAAAAAAAAAATCTCCTTGAAAAGAAAAAATAACTTTAGAGGAAAACTACCAAATACCAATAGAGAAAAACACAAAATCACTCATAAACACAAAAGACACCCCCTATGTTCTAAGACGAATGGTAACAAAATAAATTGTACTCCTATAACATAAAATTAAATTATACGTAATATACTTAAATCTCAAAACAATATTCAAATTGGATTGGAGTGTTGTTTTTCTGGCTTAATTACTTGTAAGAAGTTATTACGAACATCCCTGTGAATCATAATGGGCCGAAACCCATTCACTTCACAACCTGTGACATGTTAACCTCTCAACCTTTGCTATGCATATTTCACGTGGGAAAAGATGACTATTTTGTTAAAATTATTTTAATCATAATCATATTTTCCTTAATTGAAAGATATTGAAAGTCTTTGTTTTGCAGACAATAATTCGAAATGATCGTAAAATTCTTTTTAGCCAAAGGAGAACCAGTTTCATGGGGTCCAAATGATACTAGCTTGAGGTACAACTAAAATTGTTCATCATACCATACATGCATCATTTGAGATTGTAGGTGATCATTAAATCCATACATGCATATAACATTCAAGCACTGTATAATTTTGCACAGGGTCATTCATCAATTAAATTTAGGAATCCATACACATCCCAGAAATATGACTCGCAAATGCAGATAATTATTTCAGCAAAAACACATCTCCAAGAGGTGTGTGATGATTATTAGCATTTTTGGCCTACCACCCTACAAGACCACATATCTAACTTCTCAACAAGAAATCAGCAACACTTCAATACTGCGAAAAGCAGATAAACAAAATAACAAAAACCGACCAAACAGCTTAAGCTTCGTCAAGGGCAAGAACTCCAGGTAGTGGCTTTCCCTCGAGAAGTTCCAAGCTGGCACCGCCTCCTGTTGAGATATGGCTCATCTTGTCTGCCAGACCAACCTTCTCAACAGCAGCAACTGAGTCCCCTCCTCCAATGATTGTTGTTACTCCTTTCCCACCAAGTTCTGCCAACTTTTTCGCAATAGACTGAAATGCAAAACGCAAATACACTCAAAAATCTTGTTTCAACACAATATGAATTTGAAAATTTGTAGTATGGTGATTTAGTCTATTGCTAAATGAGTACCTCTGTCCCTGCTGCAAACTTGTCAAATTCAAATACACCCATAGGCCCGTTCCAGATGACGGTCTTGGTAGTGTCCAAAGCTTCACCAAATGATTTAATAGTATTCGGTCCAATATCCAAACCCATCCATCCATCAGGAATTGCAGAGGCTGGAACAGTCTGCAATTGAAACAAAAAAATTGGCAATGGGAATGGGCAAGTCAAGAGAAAATGAACTTTCAAGTGGAGAGAAAATGAACCTTGCTGTTAGCATCAGCAGCAAATTTGTCAGCAATAACTACATCAGAAGGCAGCAACAGAGATACTCCTTTGGCCTTAGCTTTCTCTAAAAGTGTAGTTGCAAGTTCAAGCTTGTCTTCCTCAACGAGTGAGGATCCCACTGCAAGTCCTTGCGCTTTGTAGAAAGTAAAGATCATTCCTCCACCAAGCAAGAGGATGTCTACCTTCTCCAACAGTGACTCGATAACACCAATCTTGGAGGAAACCTTTGAGCCACCAACAATAGCAGCAAATGGCTTCTTAGGATTGGAAACAGCTCCAACTAAATAATCAAGTTCCTGAAAATGTAGTAAAGTGTCAGATATCATAACTGCAATGCATGTTCACTGATACAATGATCAACCACATTTACTCAACAATGATAGCTGAGATCACTCCATCAAAAATCAAAAGACAGAATTCTCAAGTTTAATCAGTCATTCGACAAGTCAAAACATCTAAAATCACTAATAACTGTTGGAATTAGACTGGTTAGAAGAAAAGATGGTATACAAAAGTAGAAAAGCATAATAGTTTACTGACCTTCTGCATGAGGAATCCTGCAACAGATGGCTTCAAGTACTTGGTCACTCCCTCTGTAGAAGCATGAGCTCTGTGCGCAGTTCCAAATGCATCATTGACGTACAAGTCCGCAAGGGATGCAAGCTTTTTGGCAAACTCAGGATCGTTCTTCTCCTCTTCTTTGTAAAACCTAACATTCTCAAGGAGAATGACACCTCCATCTGCCAATCCACCAACCAACTTCTCAACTTCTTCACCAATGCAATCATTAGCCATCTTGACCTAACGACATAGGATAACTCAGATAAGCATAACACATTGGCACTACAAGAGATTAGATCTTATTGAAAAGGGAAAGGAATGTATATTAAAGAACCTCGACTCCAATTAGTTCAGAGAGTCTAGGAACAAGAGGCTTCAAACTGTACTTTGGTGTTACGCCCTTTGGACGCCCCTGAAACAAAATACAAAGCAAGAAATCACCAGGTGAATGGTTTGAGCATGAAATTTTTTCGTTACCCCTATCAATTTGATAAACTGTAAGGATACCCTGGAGATTTAGGAGCAAAAACAAAAAAAAAAGGAACAGATAATAACCAATGATTTGTAGAACAATTAAGAAATTATCCATGATTAGCATATGATTGGTGAAGCATCAAAGGGAACACATGAAGAGCTCACAAGTACCAACCTAGATCCAAACTCCAACTACAGCCAAATTGAATATCTAGAGCAGATCGCGATATTTAAAAGGTAAAAATGTAAAAATCAAATTCCAGAAATCGAAATCTGAAGGATTCGCAGCATCTTATAATTCACAACCACAAAAAAACTGATCCAAACATAAATAACACAAAAATCAAATCGATTCAAACGATTAACTTCAGAGCGTATTAAAACAACAAAATAATATATCCTTCAGATTGATCAGAGGATAAAAGAGAGCAAACCGTACGAGGTGAGTGGTGAGGATAACTTTAGCTCCATTGCTAATCAAGTACTTAATGGTAGGGATGGCGGCTCTAATCCTGGTATCGTCAGTAATTTTCAAGTTATCATCCAACGGCACGTTCAGATCCACTCTTACTAGAACTTTCTTGCCCTTCAGATCGGCTTCCTTCAACGAACCCACGCTCTTCTTAGTCGCCATTTCCTGTATTTAGATCGAAATCCTACACGAATACAAGTTGAGAAGAGAAAATCGATTAACAAAATGAGAATGTGGAATCTAGGAAAATGCAATGAATTTGGGTGAAGATAATGGGTGATGGAGCTTACGTTGATATAATCGATGAAGAGAAAAGAGACCAGTCACGAAAAGGTTTGAGGAAAGTGGAAGAATCGAGAAGTTTATTTATAAGTTCAAGCCTTGGGGAATAGGGCATCCGTTAAAATCCATAATAAATGAAATTATCATTACATAACATATTGATAAAAATAACCATAATAATAAAGGCAACGATAAATTTATTAAGACACATTATTTATGTTAAGAAAAGTAAAAAGTTAGTGAGAAAAAGTGTAAGAAAAGTAATAAAATGTAAAAAAAAAAAAAAAAAGGATAATTAATGTAATTTTATGTAAAAGTATGGATAGTTGATAATAAATGTAAAGTTTAATTAGAGACGGAGAGAGTATTAGTTAATAATGATATAAGTTAATAATGATATATAGTTATATTATTATTAATAAAAATATTATAATTATATACATATATATTTAATAATATTGTTGTTGTTTTCAAGTAGTAAAAATATGTTTCTATTAAATATGGGCCTATATTATTAAATAATGTTATTACTGTTTTTAATATATATATTGTTGAGAATTATTATTATTATTATTATTATTTATAATGTTGGTATACAATATTATTGCTAAAAATTATTATAGATACTGTTAAAATTTATTATTTGTACTTACTAATTTTTTGTTATTTAATTTATTATTATTATTGGTCGGTTAGTATTATGTTTTTTTATTTATTAAAATTAGAATTATTTATTTTATTATTAAAAAATTGTAATATTATTATTGTTTGTTATTGTTGTCATTAGAAGATGAGAATAAAAAATAATTAATGATAATTTCATTTTATTTTTAAAAAAAAATCTCATTCCTCTTTATTTTCTCTCTTTTTTAACCGTATTTTTTAATTTCAATTTTGTATTTTTTTAGTATTTTATTTTTTAGTCATTTTCTATCCTAATAAAATAAATAAAATTATAACACTTTTAAAAAATTATAGTATTACATTTTATTAAATAATTATTATTTTTACATAATTCCGTGTAATTATATATATATATATATATTAAAATGTGGAAAAGATAAACGTATGGTATATAAAAGTAATGAATTAATGATTGCGTTTGAAAAAGTTATATCAACCACTAAAATGAAATAATATTATGAATTATCATTTCATTTTCATTTATCCCCAACGACCAATAATAGATACTGTACTAAAGGCATTATTTTTTTATTTATTTTTTAATTACATTAAATACTCATCTCTTTTTCCCTCCCCATGACTTGAATCCAGAATCTAATGTCTAGGTAGTGGTGCTCTAACCACGTGAACTATCACACTTTGTCACTAAAGGCATTATTAGTTGTTTAGGCTTTAGAAAGACGGTGGGCGCACCATGAGTTGAACCAGTTGGCATTTTCAATGTTGTTTTGTGACTCTGGTTGGATTCGCCGAGGCATATTCTTTATTCCAATTGTTATTTGACTAGTAGTTTTTTATATAATTATAATATTAAATTTTAATATTTGGTGTAATAATTGCATTTACTCCTTTCAAGATTTAATTTTTTTTATGGGTTTACAAAATTAATACAGATTTAAATTTAAGATTTTTAACTAAAGACGGATTACTATAAAATTATTGTCCCCTCCAATTATGAGAAAGGGACAAAGTGGGATAGCTCAAGTGGTTAGAGCACCACTACCTAGGCCTTAGGTAGGTCCTGGGTTCGAGTCATAGGGAGGGAAAAATGGATGGATATTTAACTTCCATCAAAAAAAAAAAATTATGAGAAAGGGAAAAATGAATGTACTCCCTCCGTCCCATCTTAACTTTCACACTGTACACCCCATTTTTTAAAAATATTATAATAAATAGAATTTTAAGATATAATTTTATAAAAAAATAAATAAGTAAGTTGACTTGTGTGTATGTATGTACCATAAAAATAATAACATTAAATATAATGTTTTAGATATTGTATTGATAGAGTTTCTAAAGGACCGAAAAAGTAGGTATGAAAGTTAAGTTGAGAGGAGGGAGTACTATTTATCTATCTTAATGTCTATGTCTTCATTCTCAATACGAGACAATCTTACATTAAGGATTTCTCATGTCAAGAAAAAAAAAAGGTCAAAATATAGAACAAAAATCCATCAAATTCCAGATCCTAAGGACCATCGTCTCAAAATCAAAACAGGAAATAGACTAGGAAAAATAAATAGAAACTAACAAATAACAACAAAAAAAGAACTAAAACAACCTAAAAAGGTAAAATGGGATCAACGGGTAACTCACCCGAACGGTCACTATGGCGTCGTTAGTGATGATCTACATGATGGTCCCTTAATATGGGGTATGCATCAGACGAGTTTCTGAAAAATCAGATGACTTGTTGACATCTGATATATAAGTTCAGGTGTATAAAACAAAACTAGCTCTCTATATAGATGACATCGTCAGCTGACTAAATAGGGGTTTAGAACTAATCGGTCTGCTGATTAGATCAGCTGATAGAGAAGCGTGTGCAGAATTTGTAGTGTGCTCATTTTAGAAAGATTATACTCGTCTATATACTCATGGAAATTTTAAAACTTTTATTTCATGCATAAACACATTTTATGATATCAGAAGACTTGGTGTCTTCTAATTATTAACTTTCGAATAACAAAACAGATGAGTATATGAGCAGACTTGGTGTCTGCTTATATAAGACATTTTCCTTTTAAACATATTTTATGTAAATATGCATGCTAAAACAGTAAATAACACATAGATTTATAGTGGTTCGGATCTCAATATCCTACATCCACTTTCATGATCTCAATCATGATATTACCCTCTTTGAACACTTTAACGTCCCAAGAGGAGGACGTCTTGCTACTTTATAGTCCTAAGAGAAGACTTTTGATCAAAATCCTCAACTACTTTTTGAGGATATGGATCTACGTTGGTTAGGTAACAAGTAACTTTTACATTGGTCTTCTTCTATGATTCTTAGTGTGTATAAATCGGCCTATCCTCTAAATGGTAGTATAGAAGGGAGGACTCGAGAATGACTAAGTATGAGAAATTCTCTTACAATCTGAGTTAGCCTAAAGTTAGGATTGATAATTTCTCTTCTAAGCTTGGGATGTGTATAAGACTATGCAGGCTTAGATATCATGAGTTCACACTGGGGTGTGGGTATGAATGCTTGTTTGATGTCTTCTATTATGGTGTTCTTGAGCTCTTCTAATTTTCTGGACTTAGAACATTTGCTTAGCCTCTAAGCATCACCCTCACTCGCCACTTGAGATATGATTTGAACTCAGTATTTATAGTGTGATTTGCTTGAATATTACCGTTGGAAAATAACAAGCAAATCCCACTATTTTAGGAAAACAATCTTTTGCTTGATATTCTAAATATTACATTTCTATGTAGGGGTGGGCACAAAACCGAAAAAATCGAAAAATCGAACCGACGAATTTCAGTTTATATGGTTCGGTTGAATTTTTTATTTTTTTTCGGTTTTCAGTTCGGTTCGGTTTATATTTTACAAAACCGAATAAACCGAACCGAACTGAATTTCTTTATATAAATTTAAAAAAATACTTATTTAATCAATAAATTATATGGAACAATACTTTAACAAAAAGAAACTCTATTTGAAGTATGTTACTTTATTAATTTTCAATCTCAATTTTTCAATTCGACATTTGTCGTCTTCTTGCTCCACTAAAAAATAATTATCTCCCCTTGAAGGTGAATTTCATTGTGGAAAATGCAACAAAATCATTAATTTTTTGTGTGATATTTTTATGGTTTGTAATTTTAAACTTTGAGAAACTTGTTAGTTTGGATTGTGACTTGAACTTATAATTTGAATTTGATTTTTAGTGTAAAAAATTCTTGAAAAATGTTTAATTGTTAAAAAATAATATTTTATATAAGAATTTCGGTTTAAATCGAACCAACCTAACTTTTAATTGGTTCGGTTCTAACAAATTTCGGTTCGGTTTCGGTTTCAATTTTTAAAATTTCGGTTTATTCGGTTCGGTTGAAAAAAGCCTAAAATCGAACTGAACCGACCGAATGCCCACCCCTATTTCTATGTAATATTTAGAGTATCTTTGACTATACAGATTCTGCAGCCCTTGTGTCAGATTCGTACTTCTGTTGTCGCGCTTCCATTGGTCCACGTCAGCTTGTATGGTTGATGTCTAATGGATAATCAGTTGATATACCACAGCTGATTTCTATTATCTTTACTCTGATGTAGACCACAACTGACTTTCCACAGCAGATTGTACTCAGTTGTCTTTACTCAGCTTATCTTTTGGACTTCTTCTCTACTGATCTTGACACTTGACTTCTCTGATTGTTTCCGCAGCTGTGTAGATTTGACTGGTTAGTCAAGCAGACTAAATCTCAGTTGTGTTTGGCTTTACTCAACTGATCTTGTTGACTCAGCTGATCTTGCCTCAGGTGATCATCAGATGAGTACTTACTCATCTGATCTTCTCTTCTTGAGCTTGTGCGCGTTTCTCTACTATATCAGCTGACTTCCAACTTAGTTGATATTGACCAGATACTAATCTATTACAAGATGAATGTTGAAGTTGTCTATACAATACAACTTATCATATTACAAATTTAAAAGTATATTTGGTTTATCAATACAAACATAAGGATATAGAATATCCCAACACTACATGTTGATCTTCAACTACACACTAAATAAATTACATAAACCCGAATATGGATCTAAGGAATAAATCGGTAAGTCGACAAGTAGCAACCAATGGATTGGCAGTGGCAATGGAGACGGTGCAATGGTTTCTTGACAAATATAAGCAAATCTATAGATATGTTGTTTTATTCATATAGATCCATGACTGAAGGTGGATGGAGAATGGTGGACGACACTAGATGGTGGAAGGTGGTGACAGCAAAAGGTGCGAAAAGCGGCGAACGGTAACTGATCTACATGAGAGGGAGAGGGATGTCGATGGTGGTGTGGGGGGTGGGGAGCAGAAGAGAAAGAAAACAGAATGGGGTGATTTGCACATAGAGGGTTCACTAAAATTTCCTAATTTCCTTTCAAGATTTAGTTAAATTGCTAAACTAGGTATAAAAAAATTGTGAAAATTACAACTAATACGTACTTTTAGGTCCAATTAGTAGTGGTTAATAAGTTCAAATTTGTCCAATTGAACATATTGTAGCGAACTGTTTAGTAGAAAATTGTGAAATAAATCTAATCTGAATATTATCTCTTGATCCAAACTTTTATTGAAATAATAACATACCCCTCTCCAACTAAACTCAGCTCGATTCAATAGTGCAAATGCAATAACGATATCGTACCCTTGATCCAATGTGATGAAATGTTTTTCGAATCATAATGTCATTTTCTTTTCTCACACTATTTTCTCCCTCCCTCGATACATGGTGCATTCTAGAACACTAAATTTCACCACTCATCTAATACATCCTCCGCCAATGAATACAATTGTAAGTTTAACAAGTGGGTGGTTGTTGATTCACGGTATTTCTAGAACAAGTTAATGAATGTTTATGAAACCCTAGCTCCATCAATTGTGAATAATATTTTGGTTCACTAGGCTTGAAGTGGTGCTCTCTTTTGGAGGCTCAACATCACATTTTTTAGTTATTCTCTGTGAGCAATCGTTCAATTTTGATATTTTTAAAGTTGAGCATATTTTCAGTTAATTAACAAGAAACGAACAAATTTAAAAAAGTCAAAGGGGTCTAAACAGAAATAAAGAAAAAAAATAGCATAGGTGTTCGTATTGTTCATATGGTGGTTGTTTTTAATTTGAAATTAAACCCTAAGTTTGTTGTTTTATTTGGGAGTGAGGTTTGCATTTTACTAGTTCATATTTTGTTCGTATGTTTGTTGATTACATTATGCAAAAATTTGCTAAATAATATCTTGTTTTTTTATTTGAGTTTGTATTTGAGATTGAATTTAAACTTGAATTTAGTTGTTCATATGGTTAGTATGTTTATGGGTTTGTATTTTGTAATGGTAAAAAATTGCTAAAAAACTTCAAAAGTCGGTAAAAAAAAATTGGATTTACCCAAAATTGATGACATGTTACGCCACTTGTTTGGTGCATTGATAAAAAAAACGACAACCAATGACATTATTCGGTGCAATAACAAATGTTTGGGGTGAGTTCGGCCACAAAATCTGGTGAATCATCTCAACAATGAGGACTTTCATAAGAACGGAAAACTCTAAAAATAGTGTGTGCATATGTATTAACACTACTCTTTACAAAAGACATTGAACAATTATATAATGAACTCAATAACCTCTTACAACACCTAATAAATTCTTCAAAAGTAGAGCTAGTCATCGTGCCCATGTTTGTTAAGTCTTATGATATGATAAGTATATTTCTTCAACAAGCAAAACACATGAATAGAATGAATCAAAACATTTTTGATAGACTTTGTTTTTTATTAATGGAATTAGGAGGCTTAACTGACTGAAAGGTTTCAATGTTCTTATCGATTTTGGCCGATCACACAAGGCAATTTGACTATCAAAGATTAGGTTAAACGGCTTTTCACTATATATAATTATCATTTTTTTTTCTCTTCCTCTCGATTGAAAGAAACAACAATACCATAGGAATCCAGCTTGGTTTGAAGATCATAAATGTAAACTTAAAATTGTATTATATAATGTATTAATTTCATAAACCCTAAGGGGGGAGGGGGGTGTTTAAAAATCACTATTACTGAATATAATACAAAAACCAAAAAAAATAGACAATTCGGCGTCATTGACTCGTGAATCGTGATTCGTGACTAAGACATGATTCTTAGATGCACAAATAAATAAATATACAAAAGCGTGCTCAACTTAGACACAAAAGCGTGGCTCTTGACCTCAGCTTACAAATTTTAATTGTCATGCAGTCTCATGCTTGCTTGGAATCTTTTTAATGCTCATACTCAATTAATTTATACTCTGTCTCCACCCCACTATAACTTCACCACTTTTTTTATTTTTTTTAATATTTTACAATAAGTTTTTTATTTTACTTTTGTATATTATTTTTTTCTCTTAATTATATATCATTAGTATTATATCTATTATTATATTTCATACCAAATTATTATTTTCAATTTCTCTTAATTACATCACTTATATCATATCTATTATTTTATTATATACATTAATTAAAATACAAAAAATATGTATTATTATAGCGGACTAAGGTAGTACAACTTATTTATTCAATTTGTTGTGAACTTAACTTTTGAGCACATGTTGGTGCTACACTTTGGAAAAAAAATGTAATGAATATAGTTTTAAAAGGTTATTTTGTAAATTTATATAAATTAAAAAAAAAAATAGATTGAATGTATGCATAGATCCAAAAGTTATATTATATAGATAAATATGTGTGTATTTTAAAAAAAAAAAAGTTATGAAAACGTTTAATTTTTTGAGATAGAAAAAAGTAAATGTTAAAATAAAACACACTACAACCTATATATATCTACAATAGATATACACGCACACATAATCACACCACGTTCCTCACTATGTCTCTCTTTCTTTCAACAACACACAATATCCAAGGTTCACAAACACACAGATGCCTCTTATTCTCATCTCTTTTAATTGCATTCAGTGGGTGTTTGCAGTTTGCAAACAAAACTATGTGCTTAAAATTTTTTTTTTTTTTTAAATAGAATCACTTTTAAAGTGTTTGTAAACACAAGTAAGTGATTAAATTAATTACTTAAAAGCAGTTTTGGTCAAGCACCCCTCCCCATGCTTCTAACAACTTCTAAGTGCTTCTAATCATTACACTCACTAATTTTACAATTTTGCCCTCACAATTTAAATAATATTTTATTTTTATCCACTATTTATTCAAATGTAATAAGGGTGTTTTTTGTAAAATTATAAAAAAGTGATTTGTATGACATACACCACAACATTTAAAAAATTGATTAGAAGTGCTTATTTTTAAAACACTATCTACTTTCAATTTTACTACAAAAATCAATTTTAATCACTTTGAATCAACTACTATTGTTTGCAAACACACCCTCAGGTTGCATAGTATAGTGAAGTATTTGGCTAACACAAATTGTCGATATTCCCCACAGTTTCATCATTAAAAGACACTGAACGTATTTTGAAATAGTTTGTTCCTCTTATACATCCTCATAGTATGATTACAAGATATAAGGGCAGACTTAAACATCTGTAGCATGGACTCATATACTATTACATTTCTCAACATTATTACACATGGGGTTAAAAGAATCGAGAAGAATGCTCGTTTAAGCAGAGCTTACACAGCAACAGGGGTCGCTTCGTCAAGGGCAAGGACACCAGGGAGCTCCTTGCCTTCCAAGAGCTCCAAACTGGCACCACCACCAGTTGAAATGTGGCTCATCACATCAGCAACTCCAACTTTCTCCACAGCTGCCACTGAGTCTCCACCACCGATAATTGTCGTCACTCCCTTCTTGCTCAGTTCAGCTAGTTTATTCGCAATAGACTGCAAAAATTTTGGTTGTAGCTCAATTTGGAAAAAAGCTTGAAATTGACTTGAATATAATCGAGCTCGAGCTCAGTAATACTAGGCTCGTGAGCTTAATCGAGCTCATATAAATTTAAAAAAAAAAAAACTTATTAATTCGAGCCATCGAGCTCAAGCATTTCGAGTTTTCCATTGAGTCAAGCTCGATTGAATTTCGAGCTTCAAGTTTATTAAGCAAGTTGAGTTTGAGTTTGGCACTACTTGACTCAGCTCATATAAACCCCTAGGTTGTAACAAGAAAGAATTACCTCTGTGCCAACAGCAAACTTATCGAACTCAAACACTCCCATTGGTCCGTTCCAAATAACAGTTTGTGTGGTGTCCAGGGCATCACTGAATGTCTTTACAGAATCTGGTCCGATATCCAATCCCATCCACCCATCAGGGATAGCAGATGCTGGCACAACCTGCAAAATTCAGATTATGTTAATAGACTGTTATCATGTGTTTGTTTGGAGATCAAGAAACGAAGGATAAAGGATTGTGACCTTGCTGTTTGCATCAGGGGCGAACTTGTCAGCAATAATGACATCAGTGGGTAGCAAGAGGCTCACTCCCTTTTCCTTCGCCTTAGCAAGGAGTGTTGTTGCTAAATCTAGCTTGTCTTCTTCTACAAGGGACGACCCTACTGAAAGTCCTTGTGCTTTGTAAAAAGTGAATATCATTCCTCCACCCAATAGTAATATATCACACGTCCCAAGAAGTGATTCGATCACTCCAATCTTGGATGACACCTTTGAACCACCAACAATGGCAGCAAACGGTCTCTTTGGGCTTGAAACTGCCCCAACAAGATAGTCCAGCTCCTAAATAACCAAATTACAACCTCTATTATTGTCTTAAAACATACTCCGTAATTCACATGCCTTCTTAGGCAAATACTTCTACGCACCACTTGAAATATATAATGGAGTAAGAAATATTAGTTCGTATGAAGAAAAGTATTAGTTCATACAAAATAAAGTATAGGCTGAACAATATTATCACTTTTTCAATACACATCTAATATTTTTCATCATACTTTTGACCGTTCTTACTATGATCCGCGAAAAAAATATAAAAAACAGCTTAGTTGAATTTTTCAGTCAAAATTGCACCAGTATTAACACGTCTTCTTAAGGGAGTGAAGGCTAAAGTCTGACCTTTTGTAAAAGGAAACCAGCAACTGAGGGCTTAAGGAACTTTGTAACTCCCTCAGTAGAGGCATGCGCTCTGTGTGCAGTACCGAATGCATCGTTCACAAAAAGATCAGCCAATGAGGCGAGCTTCTTTGCAAACTCAGGGTCATTCTTCTCTTCCTCTTTGTAGAACCTCACATTCTCAAGAAGAAGGACCCCACCTTCAGGTAGTGCGGCTACCAACTTCTCAACCTCTGGACCAATGCAGTCATCCGCCTTTACAACCTGGTTAAGTACGAGTTAATCATGTCATAATCAACATATACTTTTCAAAAGAAAACAATAGCATGTTATGAGTTGCTATGTAGAGAAATTTTGATTTCCTGTAAATTGGTACCTGAATACCGAGCAGTTCAGATAGCCTGGGAACAAGAGGTGCAAGACTGAACTTTGGTGTGACGCCTTTTGGTCGGCCCTGGCATGAATAATAAAAACAGAAGCTCAATTATACATAAAAAAGAACATCCTAATGAATTTACAAGATAAAATTTGGTAACGAATTTGGATCATGTCAGATTCAAATTTGAGGCCATAACATCACATATATCATAACCAGAACGAAAAAACACAAGTCTAAATTGAATATGTGATCAAGTCAAAACAGTACATTTTGATAAGAACAATGCAGATCAAATTAAACAGCTACAGGGCCAACAACTGTAAATTGAAAAAAACAAAAAAAGAAGTACTGACCAGATGACTAGAAAGAATGACTTTAGCACCATTGTTAATGAGATGCTTGATAGTGGGAATAGCAGCTCTAATCCTAGTATCATCAGTAATGTTCTGTTCTCCGTCAAGAGGTACATTGAGATCAGCCCTAACAAAGACTTTCTTGCCCTTCAGGTCGGCGGCGCTGAGGTCCCCGACGCTCTTCTTAGCCATGGAGGCGACGCCTCTAATGGGCTTGGCGGAATTTCCAAATGATCGGAGCTTAGTGGCAACGTGGTGAGATAGGAGGGGATCGGCGGCGGCGGCGGAGAAACCTAGGCTGCGGAGTGGAGTTTTGGGGAGGAAGCGGGTGGATGGGGGATTGAGGGAAGCTGCTACTGCTGCGGTGGATGCCTTGCGAATGCTGCAGAAGGCTGGTGATGCAGCGGTGGACGCCATTGTTAATTGGCGGGATGTTTGTGGAAGAGAGATGGGTG
Organism: Galeopsis tetrahit; assembly: GCA_963675135.1. Lineage (NCBI taxonomy): Eukaryota > Viridiplantae > Streptophyta > Magnoliopsida > Lamiales > Lamiaceae > Galeopsis > Galeopsis tetrahit. The sequence goes on from OY776123.1 coordinate 69,376,217, forward strand.
AGAAAAGTGGAGTGTTTGTGGTGTAGGAGAGTGAAGATTTTATTTGAAGGGATTACTCTTCTTATCGTTGGGTTGAGGTTCAAGATGTTCGATGCTTTTCATGTTCCTTTCTCCTCTTTTTGTTTTTTTAATCACTGTATTCAATAATACATAGAATTTTATAAGTGTGTTTTTTCTTTTTCATGTTTTTTTTTTATTACAAGCCATTCCTTTTTCCCTTTTTTTTCACAAATATTGTTTGTTAGGTACTCTTTTCAATTCAAAATTGGGCACACAAATTAAGAAAAAATGTACTACCGAGTGGAGTGTTTAGTAATGACATTTTATGTAAATATGTTAATATTGTGAGGATTGAGTTTATGAAAAAAAAATCTTTTTTAAAATGTACAAAGAATTGTGGGATTGGGGAGTATAAAATAAAAATAATGTGGATAAGATAACAAAAAATAGATAAAATAAAAAGGTAATAAAGTAAATATGGTGAGATACATTTTCTAAAAAATGAAACATTTACATTTATGTGAACAACTCAAGAAGAAAAACCACCACGTGAATACGGAGGGAGTACTTCAATTTGTTTTTTATTATTATTTGATATTATTAAGGATGATAATATACGGAGTATAAAAGTACCCTCCATCTCTTCGATAATTGTTACTTTTGTCATGTTTTGACAATGTACAACTATACGAAAGGAGGGAGGGCATATTGAATTAGAATATGGGATCTACCTATGTGACATGATCTTTTATCATAATTCATGGCTAATCAATGGGGTGCTTGGTTGAAATGTTTTTTTTCTGAATTACACAACTTGTTTATGTAAGGAATTCGAAATATTAAGGACAATATCTCAACTATTTGAGGGGAGATACCAAGGTTTGGAATGAGTATTGACACTCATGACGAGGAAGTTGTGAAGAAGTTCTACAAAGTAATGCTCGTTCACACTGTCAAAGAAAGGCCCAACATCTATAGTACTAGTATTGGATAGAGAGGTTCATGGTATATCCCCTGAAGTGATTTTCATAGCAATTCAAGCATCAAATGAAGAGCATTGGAATAAGTTTATAGGTGATGATCTTTTTCCAACAGACTGTAAGAAGTTTTGTGAGAATAATGTCTTAATTCTCGAATGCATGTATTTGTAATTTTGTATGAAATTGTAGACATTCTTTGCAAAACGAGTGGACACAATAAATGTACATAATTCACTTTTGGAAGAGTATTGCTCTCATTAGCAATAGAGATGGTACAAAAAGAACTCATGTTTTATCATCAATCACATTTTGAAGTCTATGGATGAATACTCAAAAGAGATTTATGCATGATTGGTATATATGCAGGAATCACGTGGAAATGGAATGACCATTCTTGATTCTATTTCAAATGCCCCGTTTGATATGTTTTTATATTAGGAATGAGCATTCCAAATGGAATGATCATTCCCCAAAGTTAGGGAATGATGATTCCTTTCACCCCATGGTTTCAGCTATTCATATATCTTTAGGAATGAGCTTTTTAAAAAAATATTTTACAAAAATGTCATAACTTATTTTTTTAATTATAACAAGATTATTTTATATTTCTAAAAAATAACAAACAAAAATAATAATAACATTATTTAATAAAAAATAAATTATAAATTTCATTCTAATAATATAAATAATACTCCAACTCACAACATATTAATAAAAATATAAATAATAATAATAATTTATAATAATATTAATTATCTTAAATAATTATAAAAAATAATATTATTATTTAATAAAAATATTATAATTTAAATATAATAAAAGTATTATAATAAAAAAATATAAAAATAATAAATATTATTATTAAATATAAATATAAAAATAATACGGAGTAAAAATATATAAAAGTAATAAATATTAATAATATTATTATTATTAAAAAATTAAAAATAATAAAAACATATATATGAGTATTAAAGATCTAATAATTAAAATTAATAGTAATATTATTATTGTTTAAAATATATTTAGTAATTCCAACCAATCATTATATTTTTAATAGCCATAAATTTATATAATACTTCAATTTCATTCCTTATCCATATCAATCATAAGAATGACTATTCTTCTGTCATTCCATTCAGCCTTTCATTCCATTCACGAGTTCATTCCATTCAATCATATCAATCATACCGTTAGGATTGTTGGTATGACCAATGTAAAGAGACGGAAAAACACTTCATCTACTCATCACGCAAAAAAAAAAAAAAATGTATTAAAATGTGATACATTTAAAACTGCTATAAATTTGTTTTGAAAAGAACATAAGTATAAGGGTTAATTTTAAATTAATTCATGAACTTTAGAGTAAATATCAATTTAATCACGCCTTTTAGATGTTGGGATATGAATCCTATAAACAATGTTCTAATTGATGATTATATGTTTTGATGGCCAAAAGTAAATTTAGAGTTAATGATATATGTGATTATATGTTGTTCTATGTGAGATATATGAGATAAGTTTACTGATCTTATTGTGATATGAAGTTTAAGTTTACTGATCTTAGTATATTACTAATCTGATATATGAACTGTTTAAGAACTAAGCTGATGGAAGTATTGTATAGACAGCTTATAGTATAGGACTTAGTTATACTCATCTGTATGTAGTTCAGTTGATGTATAGATAGGTTTTATATTTGTAAAGTTGTATTCTATTGTATTCAGCATTGTAATAGTTAGAACAGTAGATTAGATTGAAGTCAGAAGACTAAAAGATGACTAAGAAGACTACTTCAGAATATGAAGAAATCAAGTGAAGTATTTTTGAAGGAAGCTGAACAGTTTTGAAGAACTGTGCTGATTGACCAAGAGCAGTAAAACTAAGAAGAGTAGTTTACTGTGCTGAGTTGGTTATTTGAAGAATAAGTTTGGATGACTTATTTAAGGCGTAACTGAAGATATATATGAAGATATGCTGACTTATGGATAAGTTTTAAGTTGGTTACAAAAGAAGGAAGTTACAACAAGAAACAATTATGAGTTAGTTGAGAGTTAGTTCACAAACTGCTAACTGTCTTACTAATGCTTATAAATACCGTATGATCTTCTATTTGAAAAGACTACTGAAACTACTACTACTCAAAGTATTCAAGAGCAATCAAGAAGTATTCAAGAACTCACAGAGTTGGAGATCAAGAACTGAAGAGAAGCCACAGATCTGATTTGAAGAAACAAAGGCTACTACTCAAGAGAAGTTTTACTTTTCGTTTTAAGTTTGTATTGTGTAAACAAGTGTGCTAGTTACTTGTGAAATTACTAGTAGATCGAAGATATACCTGGTGGTATAATCGACAAGATCGAAGTCTTAATCTTGGGACTCTAAGCTACAAGTACTCAAGAAGAAGAGTAATAAAACATCGCAACTGGAGTTGTGAGAGTGGATGTAGACATTTGTCGAACCACTATAAAATCTTGTGTTCTTTATTGTTTGTTTTTTATTAACTGTTGATATATTTGTTTAATCAAGAACAGTAAGTTTTCTAAGAAAAGATTTAAAGAAAAGTTGAGTATAAAAGCTAACTGTTAAGTACTGAGCTGATTTTAAGAACAGTACTGTACAGAACACATTTCCGCACTTAAACTCTGATATTTTGATAGAATTTGAAAAGTCTATTCACCCCTCCCCTCTAGACTTTTTCTTAGCTTACTCAATCTTAACTCAACTTTTGGGACCAACATTAGATTATAATGAAAAAAACTTATCTTTGATATTGTTGCAATTTAATACGCATTTTTAAACTTTGACCGATAAGTGATAATGTGTCTCACCGGAACTTGTGTCTTTATGTCATGTTGAATGCTACCTAGAAAAATCGTTTACTTCATAATACGGAGTATATTTTTAAAAAATCTATAATTAAATCAACATTATTAAAGATATATTTTTACTGCGTATATTTTTAAAATTAATGTATCAAACAAAATAAAATAAATATTATCTCCAACTTATAAAATTAATATATCAAATAAAATAAATTAAAATAAATAAATAAATTTCACCCTCGTGACTACCATAACATGCGCTGTTGCATCATAATGTAACATAAGTGTTTGGAAAAAAAAAAGGAAATTACTTGACTATCACCCATTTACAACCTTCACATGGGCTTTCAACTTTTGATCTATGTAAATCAAATCGAATGGCTCACCACTCACCATCACAACTCACAATCGATTCACTTGCAATGCATGATATTTTTCACTAATTAATATGTATGCATATGCAATAGCAACGTAAAATGGAGTAAAAGAACATTGCAATATAAGATCTACAATACATATTTGAATCCAAATTATCCAATGACACTAGGCTTGATTTGTTTCTAGTAGGATTTCAAATTTAAATCCCTTTTTATTGGTCTGAAATTTAAATCACTTAGGATACATATATATACTCAAGATTTCAAATCCATACAAACCCTAAGATGTGTTTTCAAATTCTAAAAGACATTTTTTATAATCATTTATTTGGGTTAAAAACGAAAATAAAAACACATATTTCAATTTTTGTGTTCCACGTTTAATTTTAGTCCACTATATGAAAAATTGACATGCGTTATATTAGAAAATAAACTACGTCCTATAATATTAGATGTGACACATGTTAAAAGATCTAGGTTGAATACATAGTGGATTAGAGGAATCATACAGTTGAAAATAGGCCCAAGACTATACTTACTCCAAGTTTTGAGTGATTTTTTAAATGGTGATAAATAGTAATATTTCCTCAATTTCATGATTATTTGCACACTCTTAATATAAAAATACTCCATAAAATTAAGGGTTGATCTGCTATGGACTTGAGTGCATGTTGTGCACTCTAGTCCACTTTTCAGTTGTACTGACTTGCACTTTTTCATGACTTACATTTTTTGGTAAAATGGTGTTGCACTTTTCAATTATTAAATTGTATAATAATATTTTTATTTATAGTGACTTACAATTTTTAGTAATATTGTGTTGCACTTTTCAGTTTAATAACTTACATTTTTCATTAAAAATTGTGATACTGACTTGCACATTTTAATAATATTGTGTTGCATTTTTCAGTAAAAACATTTGTTGCACTTTTTAGTTATAGACTCTTACACTTTTTAGTTATAGACTCTTACACTTTTCAGTTATATTGACTTACACTTTTCATTAATATTGTGATGCTCTTTTCAGTAATACCGACTTGCACATTTTAGAAATATTGTATTTCACTTTTAGTTATACTAACTTATACTTTTAGTAAATATGGTGTTGCACTTTTTTGTTATATCAATTTACATTTTTTAGTAATTTTGTGTTGCACTTTTTATTAAATAAAAATTTAATTTAAATGGAGAATGTGTATATTTTTAAGTAAAAACAAAAAAAAAGGGTAAAAAAAAAAATTAAATAAAAAGAAAAAAAAAAGCAAAAAATGAAATAACATGAAGAAAAAAAATGAAATAAAAAGAACTATTTTATAGGTCATGTAATTATTTTTATAATTTCTTTATTTTTTGCGTTTTTTTTTTTTTTTCAGTTAATAAAAAAATGGGTGTATTTTTTTTTTTTTAAGTCAGTATAATTAAAAAGTGAAACATAATAAGTTAATATAACTGAAAAGTGTAACACAATATTAATAAAAAGTACTATAAGTCAATATAATTAAAAAGTGCTTACCAAAATGCCCTTTTCTGAATATTCAGATTCTAGATGTTTAGCACCACCCTTAAAATAAAATTAAATAAAATAAAAAAAAAAAAAAAAACCTGAGTTTCAAAACTCGAAGTAAAGATACATGGTTGAAGAAACGCTTTACCAAATAACCGAAATCTTCAATGGCGAGACCAATGTCGTTGCCTCCTCTGCACTCCACATCACCCTCTCCAAATTTCATACCCCTCTCTCGATCATTTCAATTCTCATTAGCCGCTCAAAATCTTCACAGAAAAACCAATGGACACAACACGAGAATCAGAGCGATTAGGGAGTGGCAAGAATATGAAGACGCTGTCAAGACGAAGGACCTCGCTCGAGCCCTTCGCTTCCTCAGAGACGTCCCCGTGGAGCTCGAGAGTTCGTCAATTGAGTCGTCTCGGCAGGTAAATGGTGAGTTGGGTTTACTGGGACTCGATAGAGACTGGGAGGTGTTGGACACGTGCTTGAACGCTGATGATATGGGGCTTGTTGGGAGCGCCTACGCTTTTCTCAAAGATCGAGGTCTCTTGCCCAATTTTGGAAAATACCGTAATATCGGTAATTTACACTCTTCTTCACATGTTATTTTCTATTCATATTATACATATTTCAGCATCATATTTTCCGAAGTAGATAAATTCAGGTTATATTTGGGGTTTAGAGTGCTCATATATCAATAGCTACGAACCTTCTGTGGACAAATTAAACTTTTATTATACGGTGGTATGTGCAATCATAGATTAATCAAGCTTGTTTCAGAAGTAAATGCTCAATGTGGCCAATAAGATGTTGTTGACAAGTATATAAGCATGATAATTTGACAATATACGCCCAAATTGAATGCCTAAATATTCATAAGAAAATGTAAAAGAAAGGGAACAATGAAAAATAAAAATGGGGCCTAAGAAGAAAAGAGAAAGCTGTGAAGTGGAGAAAACCAAAACAAAAGAATAGGGAGGAGAGAGAAAGAAGGGTAAACATGAAGAGGAATTGAGCAAAAGGAAAAAATTAATGGAATGGTTAGTGAGCATCTATATAATATGTGCCTGATGGCATATAGCTTTTTCTGTCCAATGGTTATCCATGGACAGAAGTGTAGGGGAGGTGCATCTATGATACCAAATTTGCTAATTGCTATAGTGGATAGAATGGTATCAAACTTGTAAATTCCTATTTTCTGAGCAAATGCAATTTTCCGCTTGTTTTGTATAAGTTATTGGTCGATTTAACTTGTAAAAAAGCTGTGTTTGAATTTGGACCTTGGTTATAAGTGTAGAGTGTCATACATAGCTTTTAGTACACGTGTTCATTAAGTAATTTCTTTAAGCTAGTGTTTAATGCTTAAATGCATAAGGTCATCTAGGTTGATGTTTGCCTGAGTTGTGATGACCCTGCTTACAGATACTATAGTTTTTAAGTACTTTTGCATTTGATAGAATTTTTCTGTACATTTTAAGGTCTAAGATGCTTGAGTAATTTTATTGTGCAGTTTTAGAGGGAACAAGAGAAGTTACGCCGTCCGTGTTGAAGTCTTCTACTGGTTTAGAAGGTCTGTTCATCCATGTTACATTTATGCAATCTATAAATGCTATGCTACATATCTTGCCATCTTTAAAAATGAGTCAGCTGTTCTACTTACTTTTCTCCTTGAAGCAATTTAAATTGTGTATATTAGTTGGCTGCAATTTTTGTTCCGAATCTTCAGTTTGATGCTTTCCCCTCACATTCTGTCGCTGTTCCAGTCTCAAAACTCTCTCCCAAAAAGTGGGGAGTTTCTGGAAACTCGAGTCTTCTTTTGATAGCTCTACTTGCCGGTGTGTCTATTCTGCTAAATCAAGGGATAGATATCAGACCAAACCTTGCTGCAATTTTGGGATTGACGTTCCTAGATGCTATTTTTCTTGGTGGCTCTTGCTTAGCTCAGATTTCAAGTTATTGGCCTCCATATAGGCGTCGTATTTTGGTTCATGAAGCTGGCCATCTTCTTGTAGGTAAACCATGTTATCTAAATATTTGTGATTTTATTGAAATAACGGAGAAAAATAAGTGAAATGGTAGAATACCAATATCTGTTGTGGAATTAAGGGTCGAGTTTTTTTAGGTCCCATGATTCAGATACTGCATTCACATTGATTTGTGCATGATCATATGCTTTTGTACTATCCTACTCTGCCAAAAGAAGAGTATCTGCATGATGTTCTGGATATATTTTCTGAATTCCAATTCCAGCTCTGTGTATTTGCAGCATACCTAATGGGCTGTCCAATACGTGGTGTAATTTTAGACCCAATTATTGCTGTGCAGATGGGCATTCAGGGGCAGGTACTTTGATTATTGCAAGCTTAATTGACACCCTTCCTTTGGATTAGTTGATAGGTTGGATAAGATTCATGCCATTTTACACCCATGCTTTCAAGGATCCAATAGCAGTCAACATAATAGATTTTGATGTTTCAGTACGTAATCTCAAGTCTAGTGTCAATTTTTACTGGAAAGATAGCTGAAGTTTATATTTATATTTATATATATATATATATATATATATATATATTTTTTTTTTTTTAATGAAGTGATGCAAGCTGTATTGGTTGGCATGTGACTAAATCACTTTTCTTCTCTGTTGATGATCGTGTTTTTTCATGGCTTCTAAAACAGTTCAACATGCCAATCTTATATTGGAATTTGATTTCTTGTTCCATTATTCATTCTTAAGCTTGTTGAACAATATATTAATTGACGGTTTTTTCTTCCAACATTGTCTATCTTCTGGACTTTCCTCTCATTCGTAATATTTTCAGGTGCTACATCACAGCTTAGATTTCTGTATTTTCTGGATCATTTCTTTCTGTTATTTTGTGCAAAAGTTGTTTGTTTTGTTACTCCTTTTGACTTCAAACAACCACCAAGAACGTATTTCTAGTAGCAGCATCTCTATGCAGATGTATCATCATATTCTCTATGTTACTGTAAATTTTGCAGGCAGGAACACAGTTTTGGGACGAGAAACTTCAAAATGAGCTTGCTGAGGGCCGTGTCAGTGGTACTGCCTTTGACAGGTGGGTGGTGTTTAATATAGTCAAAGTTGATTCCAGTAATTCCTTGCCCTAACTGTAAATCATCAAATATGTATATAAAGTTAAAATTTAATGTGGAAAAATAATTTTTCCCAGATGTAAAGTCATAGTATTAAAATTCAATTCCCTCGTTATTGAGAATGTTCAGGTATTGCATGGTGCTTTTTGCTGGGATTGCAGCTGAAGCTCTTATATATGGCGAGGCTGAGGGTGGAGAAAATGATGAAAACCTATTCAGGAGTTTTTGTATTCTTCTACAGCCCCCTCTTTCCGTTGCGCAGGTCTTCCTTTGATGTCATTTGTCTTTCTTTCTTTTTATAATAGTAAATTACATTTTTGCCCTCATGTATCAAAAATTGAAAACTTCTGGAAATCAATGAACATTGGTCGCGTAGTCTCTTCCTGGCACCTTAAGGTCTGATTGCTTCTCCATTCATCTTTGGGTATATTAGTCCTTACTTAGTAATAAAAAAAGCACCTTCGGGCTGGTTTAATTGGTAATTTTGACATGGGATTATCAGTCTTCTACTTTGTGTTCGATTCAAACACTCTAGAAGGTTTCCTTGTCGATTTCAAAATACATGTGTCATGTGGTAGTCTAGTTTGTCTGTTGTGATTATGTACTATTTCATGGAACTTGATATTTGGTGTTATATGAATAGATGTCAAATCAAGCGCGTTGGTCTGTCCTGCAATCATACAATCTTCTCAAATGGCATAGACGTGGCCACAGGGCAGCTGTCAAGGCTCTGGAAAATGGGGGCAGCCTGAGCGTAGTTATAAGGAGAATTGAAGAAGCCATGTCCTCCAATTTCTAGACGATACCAAAATACGATTCTTGGCTCACGTCTCTTGAACTGTTTAGCTAATGGGAGACGTTGCAAGAGAAGCACCACGTGTAGATATCCATATAAAGTGGAGTCAATTTGGTGGTAGGCAGTTGTTTATTGAGGGCATATGATTTGCACTTTGCAGTATGGATTCCTCCGATGTTGCTTGAGAGAGATGGTGTGATCATAGCCGCAGAAGACTGTTTCAGTTGGGAATTTGGTGTTCCCATGCCATGGTGCAGTTTCGTAAATATAGGTAGTAGGACCACACTGTGCAAAATTAATACTACTCCATTATTTTTATTGTATATCATAAATTATTTAAAAAAAATTATGTAGAACAAATTCGTCTAGACAAAAACATGTATAAACTTGGTTCGAATTTGTGAAATAAACCCTGAATTGATTATATATTCAAGTGTTTGTTAGACCCATATAAATGTGTCAAAATGAGATGGAGTTTGTGATATGGTACCGGATATTTGCACCCACATTTGCCCCCAATTTTTTAAGCTCCATGTAAAACTTTGATGTTTCTGTTTATTATGTTTCGCTTCCCTCTGTTGAAATTTTGTTAATGTTTTAATCAAGAAAGTTGAAATTCTAAATAAAAATCAACGAGGGTAACCAAAAAAAATTACAACTTTTGATCAGTGTGATTAGAAATTTCATGTTATTAAAAAAAAAAAAAAAATTGGGTCAGTAATTAATTAGGTTTATTTCATAGCAGAAATAAGTGGGTATGAGAAGTACCTTTGTTCATAGTTCATACATCATAATATTAAAAAAAAAATACTCACATACTTTATTTCCATCTTCATATTTCCACTTTATACATAAATAATTAATTTACAATTCAAATGAGAATTATAAAAATGTAAAAAAAAGAATATTTTGTAACAATTTTTGTCATGGTGACCAAGAAAGGACAAGTTTTTCCGCCTAAGGTAATTGAAAAATTGCAATTTTTTTCAGCCAAGGTGACAGAAAACTTGTAGTAGCAATTTCGGTGAACCAAAAACTGAATTTTTCTTTTGAAAACGGTCAAATTTTAATTGATGAATATCAGGAATACCCCATCAAATATAACGTTAAGTTACAAAAGAAATTGCATTCAAAAAAAAAAAAAAAAGGTTACAAAAGAAATAAAACAACCACACAACAAGAATAGACTCTTAACTCAAGCACAACTTCAACTTCATCATATATTGTGGTTAAATTTGAAAAAAGTATTGTAAGAGACGTGGTGAATGTATGTATAATTTGTATCCTTCATCTTGTATGCAAATGATATATTTAGTAGCTGAGGGTGTGCATCGATTTTCAAAATTAGGAGTAGATGTACTTATAAGAAATGTGGTGCAAATATCCAATTCCTTGTAATATAGTACAGTAATATATTTTAGAATACGGAGTATTATTTATTTGTCATTAATTTTCTGCTAAATTTGTATATTATCTGAATATTCGAATAATGCATATTCTAAAAAATTGTGCTATATACATGATCAGATAAATATTATGCGTTAATTTTGGGATTTTATAAAATTTTAAGTAAATGGTCGAAATTGTTCTAATATCTTTATGCATTAATTTTAAAATTTTAAAAAAGTGTAATAATGAGTAGAGTTTTGTTGAGTAATTTTATAAATATGTATATATAAAATAAAATAAAAATGAGTTGAGTATATATGTGTGAGCAAAAAATAGTGTAAATTTGAAGATATTATAATAAAGTCATTTGTGTAAAATTGAAATATTGTAAAAGCGTAAAAAAAGTTTGAAAATTATTATGGAGAAGCTATTTTAAATGACTTAGAAGGTAATTTAGAAAAAAAAAAATTAATTAACATTGAAAAATGTAAAATAATATTTAAATTATAAATAATGTGAAAAGTTAAAATTACTATTTATTTTTAATATGAAATATTATTCTTAGAATTTCATTTTTTATTCCTATAAAATTTTTGTCGGAAAATTTTCATAAATTAATGATTAGCTAGTGGGGGTATTTGCAAATTATAGTGATTGATTCAAAGTGATTAAAATTAATTTTTGCAATAAAATTAAAAGTTGACAGTGTTTTAAAAATAAGTACTTTAAATCAATTGTGTATATGTTGTGGTGTTTACAAAATAAACTACTTTTTTTTATAAATTTACAAAAAACACCCTTATTTAATTTTACAAAATAAAATTTAAATGAAATATTATTTAAATTGTGAGAATAAAATTGTAAAATTGATTATTATAAGCTATTAGAAGTAGGTGGAAGGGTGCTTCATCAAAATTATTTTTAACAAATTAACATAATCACTTCGTTGCATTTGAAAACACTCCAAAAGTGATTCTATTTGAAATAAAAGTGTTTTTAAGCACCACTTAGCCAATAGGGTTATCGTTGCTAATATATGTAGATAGAACCGGGTCCGGGTGGGTAAATCGCAAGCCAAAACCCGGGAATTAATTTTGACGAAATCGGGTCGGGTCGGGTTTCCCCTCCATAGGTCGTTCAACTTAATAATGTTTCACAAACCTTAAACCCTTCTCCCTCTACATCAATCCTCCGTCGGGAACCACCATTGTTTCCACATTTCAGGAAGAAAAGGAAGAACCTGCCTTCTTACGCCATCGGAATGAGCAGCTGGAGAAATCTGGTGCTTCGAATTGGAGAGAAATGCCCCGAGTACGGCGGAAATGCCGATTACAGAGACCAACTAGTCAGTCTTTCTTTCGTTTCTCTTGAAACCCTAGTTTTTTCTTTCTTCCGCCCTCCTTTTAAACTAATATGCACGTTCTTCATTGCTTACCAACAGTCGCACTTTTTGTAGTTGGAAAATCTGTTACTTCTTTACTTACTTTCACTAGCATTTGCCCAATTGCAAAACCTCGAATAATTTTGATTCCTTTCCGTTGCAGGAGACATGTTTTGGGGTTGTCCGCCGTGAATTGTCGCATTCTGGTGATGATATTTTATCTGTGAGGACTTGCTTCCTTTTCTTTTGCTTAATGTCTTGTTTTTTTTAATAAGAAATCAATGCTATTATTATTTGTTAATCTCCAATTGTATTTACTTCAATTTCCAGCTTGGTTTAATTTGAATTTTAAAAATAAAGTTGAGGAAGGGCAAATACGTGAGTTTTTTGCCTTTTATTTTTCTCAATGCTTAAGCCTCCTGCATCTATGTGTTGTTATGGCAGTTCCTTCTCCAGTGTGCTGAACAGTTACCTCACAAGGCACCTCTGTATGGGACACTGGTATAGTTCTCCCTCTCTATTTCCCTTGCTGCTTGTATCCGTATTCTTTTATTATACATTAGTACGCTCTTGTGGAGAAAATGAATGATTGGAGGATGTATTTGCAATGATAGTGCTATTAAACTCAAGTAGAAATTTATTTTGAATGGATGGATTTAAGAATTGGCAATTGTTTTCGTGAATAAATAATTTGTATAACTAAGTTTGAAACAATTCTCTGTGTGATGAAATTTATGTATTTCTTATTTCAACTATACTTCTTTAAAATTTGTTGCAGTGTCTAAAAAATACACTTGCATTGTAAGATGGCTCCGAATGACTAGTATTTTTATTTTTTGCACATAACCTAGAACAAAATAAGGATGCACTATTGACAGTTTGACCCCCTAGAAATTCAAGCACTTCTCAAATATTCGATGAAAATCCAAGTCCATTAATATGCTTATTTTTATTTTGTAGTGTATACCTCTAATGTTTTCAATTCACTCATTACGTCGTAGTATGTAATTGGAAAATTTATTTGTTCTTTTTTTTTGTAGAAATACGGTACTAGCACATGATTACTTCTGAGATATTATGATATTTTTGTTTTTTTTTCTTTCTAATGTAGATTGGTTTGATAAATTTGGAAGATGAAGAATTTGTCAGGAGAATTGTGGAGAATACACATGATAATTTGCAGGTAAGGAAATCAGAAGTACAAACTACGTTTAGATATAGGTTCAAGTGAATAATGAATATATATCATTTTGGAAGCACTCGCTCTCAGGTTCAAGTGAATAATGAATATATATCATTTTGGAACCACTCTCTCTCTCTCTCTCTCACACACACACACACACACAAACACACACTCGACTTGGTGGCCTACTTCAAAATTTGTGGTTGTGCTCATGAAGGTGGTTTCAAATGGTTTTTTTACACTACATGACATAAAAATTATTATTGTGTGTAAAGCATGGGAATGTGTATGTTAGTAATTGCCTGTTTTGTTCGAAAGGAAAAGCCTGCTGACATTGTTAGCCTAGTTGTTGACATTAACCAAGATTTGTTTATGGATATTTTACTATTCACTGATTTAACTGTATTGATTATTGGCAGGTTGCCTTAGATAGTGGAAATTGCCACAGTATCCGCATACAGATGCGCTTTTTGACTGTCCTGGTATGTGTAAACTGACTTTCTTTTTCATTATAGCTTGTTCTTATCTTTGCATCATTTGTCTGATGAAGGTACTGGGTGTTGATTTCCAATCTATTTCCATACTTGGAGTTGTAAATCCTACAGAAAACATCCTAAAAGTGCAGATCAAATTGTGTTCAGTCACTTCCTCTACTCGCTTTTTGTGGGCAAACTACTCTTATTTTAAAAAAAACGTTAATAGATGACTATGAGACTATCTTAATTATATTAACATTAAAAAAAGGGTTTTATATATCGATGTGATGACTTATAGGTGCAGCAATCTGAATTAGAAAAACATGTTTGTAGGCAAATCTGTAATGCCTTTTTCTTGTTCTGTTAAGTGCTAGATCTACTCTGTCTTTCTCCATGGCAATTTTGATAGCTGGGAATTGGATCAAATCGATCAATGACCCCTTCTTTTAAATGATCTAAAGAGTTAAAGTACTTGCTCTATCTTAATTGGGACTTCTATCTTCGTTTTTCCTAGAAATGCAGAATCTGTTTTACCTATTGTTAACTCACATCCATATTTCTATTTATTATGGACTAAAGTCGCATCAATGTGTAGTTGTGCAGTTAGTGTGACTTTGGTCTTTGTTGAAATGATTCTAAAACCGATCCATTTTCTTGATGTGATTTTTGCTTATTGTTAATTTTTCCTTCTTTTGTCATGAGTGAAATACAGATGTGCAGCAAAATTCTCCAACCAAGTTCCTTAGTTGTCTTGTTTGAAACACTGCTATCATCAGCTGCCACAACTGTAGATGAAGATAAGGGAAATCCCGCTTGGCAAGCTTGTGCAGACTTCTATATTACATGTATTTTATCATGTCTCCCCTGGGGTGGTGCAGAACTTGTTGAGGTAAATTTTTACTCGTCCTCTACTTGATAATGATGCTTCAATTGCCTTTTTTGCATATGTTGTAATTTCTTTAGTTACATTAGTAAGTCTGTGGAGATGATAAATAAGTACAGGGTTAAGGTCTCTTAGCTTGTTTGACCTTTTGAAAATGATTATCCAAGTTAATTTGATTTCCAGCAAGTTCCTGAGGAGGTTGACAGGGTCATGGTGGGAATACAAGCCTACATGAGTATCAGAAGGCATGTTTCTGATGATGGCTGCTCCGCTTTCGAGTATATTGATGATAGAAGTCAAGGTGATGGTGGAAAGGTATGTTTTCTACATCTTTGTTTTGAATGAACATCTTACTAAATGTGTCATTTCACTTACTGGCGATTGTGCATGTAACCTATAAGATAGGGAATGAGTATATACAGACTTTTCCTGTTATTTACAACACATTTTCCACCATCTGTGACTCTTTTAGGATTTCTTGGAGGATCTCTGGAGCCGGATTCAAGATCTTTCCAACAATGGCTGGAAGCTAGATAGTGGTATTTAGTCTATCTCTATTTGCCTTCTTTACCTGTCATTCTTATCCTACCTTCTATTTTGGATGCATGAATGGATCATTCAGCATCTCAGTATTTAGATTCATTTGACACAGTTGATTTTCTAGACTGTGTGGCCTGAGTATATTATTGTACGTGAACTTCATCGGAAAATGTAGAGCATTACACACAAGTTAACTGTTACTATATCCTTTTTTTCCTTTTTTCATTTTTTTGGTAGGTGAAATTTAGAACACTGGATCTTTTGACCTACTTTCTCTGACTTTCTGTTATTATATTGGTGAACTTTATCAGAAAGTGCAGAGCATTTCACACAAGTGCACTGCTGATTTTACTACTCCATATCTTTTTTTCCTTTTCATCTTTTATTTCTTGGTGGTTGAAAATTAGAACACTGGATCTTTCAAACCTACTTTCCCGGTCATTCTAATATAAGTATAATTTATATTGATGAATTGCAAGGAAAGTTATGTTTGAAGTACCTCCATTCTAAAGATCTCACCTTTTGTGTCTGTCATTCTCACATTATTTCTCACTTTTAATAATGAACTTGTCAACACAGCTTAATTTAAAAAAAATGCTGGCTTCATGCTACCGTGCTTATCAGATAGCTGATGTGGCGACTATAATGCAAGAGTTTTTGATAAACATCACCACGTCTTTGCTCTGTTTATATATGTTTATTGAGCAAGCTATATACCTCCCTTTTTTTGTATGTGTGTGTGTGCGTCTGTGTGGGTGCATATGCCTATTTCTCAGTGCTATTCCCTTTTGGCCTTCAGTTCCTAGACCGCACCTTTCATTCGAACCACAGTTAGTTGCTGGGAAGTCCCATGATTTTGGTCCCATAAATTGCCCCGAGCTTCCTGATCCTCCGGCTTCAGTTACTGGCATTGAATTTGGAAAACAGAAGCATGAAGCTGAATTGAAGTATCCTCAGCGTATTAGGAGACTTAATATTTTCCCTGCTAGTAAGGCTGAGGTAATTTTACTATGTTACAAAATTGTTGATTCATTGCCAACTGATGTCCCATATCTCTGCTTCTTGGTTATTTTTTCGGATTGACAATGTTATAGGTTTATTTGGAGTTCATTCGGGCATATATTGCATTTTGTGCTTGCATTAATTTGTACTGGGTAATAATTTTGTGCTACTTTCTGTTTGAAACTTTCTGCTGTATGTTAACTTGTTAAAGTCTATAATTCAGATATTATTATCATCTTTCTTTTTCTTTGAAGAATTTTCCTTCCTTTATAATTTTCTATTTTTCTTTTTCTTGTGGCTAATTCCTCCATCCATAGTTTTTAAGGGTGCAAAGACTCACCTAGTGCCTGAGACGTGCCTTGTGTATATTAATGCTAAAACTCTCTAAAAACGTTACATAAACTTAAATTAAACATATTAGCATTAACTATTAAACAAATTTAGGATTTTTTTTTTGCCCTTCTGTTAAACCTTCGGGACATAAATTTTGGTGTGGATGTTTCAAAAATATAAGGTTGAGGATGAAAATACTAATAGATGAAAGTACTTTTGGGTTTTATTTTGGTGGTGACAAATATTACTTCAGATAGTAAGTCATATTCAATATTGTTGCAAATGAAAATTCAAGATAATGTTTGATCTTCTTTCGGTAGAGGGACAGTAGACTTTGAATATAATTATTATTTCTTTCGTAAGTTGGGGGCTATATTGGGTTTTTAGTTTGACTAGTTTTGTACCCGTGCGACGCGCGATAGTATTTATTTTCAGAATTTTACTTAAATATTTTGACTACTATTACTTAAAGATATTATATATAGTTTAAATTATTTAAATTTATTTTCTATTAAAAAAATCAATGTTTAAAACAATAGATTTCTCTACAAGTGTAAACAACCGTTGCACAGAGATTAGAATAGGTGGGGAAAGAGAGAGGGCTAGGCACATTGCTTTGATTTTCGGAGAAAAAATAGGGGCCTCCATCCAGAATAATCTTTGAAATGTACTTTTATTCTGGAAGGAAGAAAAAACATTTTGGAGAAGAAAACCAAACATAACATTATAAAGTTATGTTGCTTTTGAGTTCTAAGAACTAGTAATATAAGAGCACTGCATGCTAGTTATAATTAGTTGCATACAGTATTTCCATCATTTTTGTTACTCTTCTTAATGGTTCATACCCTTGTGTTTTTTTCTCCCTTTTCTCCTTGCTTGCAGGATATGCAACCTATTGATCGGTTTGTAGTGGAAGAGTATTTGTTGGACGTGCTTTATTTCTTAAATGGATGGTTAGTAGCCCGTTTTGACTTATTTGATTATGTTAGTTGTATTTGTACTGTGTTGTTTAACTTGATTTTTTGAGATACAGAGGATAACAGTTTTAGGCTTTGGCAAATTTAATTGGAGAAAATATTAGTCAGTAGTGTCGAACACAGACATGTATATGTAAATTCTCCTAATTTATTGAAGGTTTTGGAAGTCACTATGATGGCTTTAGTCTTGTTCACTTTGTATGTATTAATGTTTGAAGAAAGGGTCATTTTTTACATACGGAACGTCTATGGTATATGCAAATTAGGCAATAGGTCCTATCTTCTATTATTGCATCTACTGATAGCCATTTTGGTAGAGAAGCCAGAATAATTTTTTTTGGTGGCTGAATATTTTCTTTGTATATCATTATATTTTCTACTTGGAGGTGCCTGTTACTACTATCTTATTAATTTTTAGTACTTTTGGATCTTTCTTTTGGTTTCTGCAAAGCTAGTCGAAAGGAATGTGCATCATCCATGGTTGGCCTGCCCGTTCCCTTTCGATATGAGTACCTTATGGCTGAGACAATATTCTCTCAGGTACAAAGTAATGGATCAGTAGTGTTCATTTATTTAATTTTGGAGTTTGTCATGGTTGAATTTAATATTATCCATTTCTATCAATTTATCCAACCATACTCCGTGAGTTGTGACTAAATAACAACGTGAAAGGGGATTAGGCCAGCACAGTTCATTTTGTTAGGTTTAGGGCTTGTCTTTTTGTTGTCAGGTCAAAGTACGCATGCAAGTGAAGTTTCTTAGATTGGTCGAAAAATCCTGTTGTGATGAACAAACAGCCATCATCATTCAGCACTTGATTTTTTTTATATTACAGATGTTGAAATTAATTGTACTTGTTTTGGAACTACACTAGTGTTTATAGTTGTAAAGTTCTGTAACTGCAATAATATAATTGGGGGAGGGGAATGGTGGGCTTGACGGAGTAGAGGGGAGAGGGTCCTGTGTGGACCTTTGTACAAGATTAACTTTAGCTTTATTTTATAATCAATAATTCATGGGGCCTTATGTTTTAATCATTATCTGTAACTTGCAGATTCTCTTGTTGCCTCAACCTCCTTTCAAGCCAATGTATTACACATTGGTCATTATGGACCTGTGCAAGGTGCCTTATTCTTTGCCACTTCTATCCCCTTTTTATCGGCCGTGGCCAACTTTGTCTTGTAAAGCTTATTTTGTTACTATATTCGGTTATCAAGCATATGTCTGGCGTTTTAATTGCAAGCTTTCATTCTAGGCTCTTCCTGGTGCCTTTCCGGCAGTTGTAGCAGGGGCCGTTCGTTCACTTTTTGATCGCATTGCTGATTTAGACATGGAGTGCCGAACTCGTCTTATTCTTTGGTTTTCTCACCATTTGTAAGTCAATGAAAATCTCAGCATATTACAGAGTCAGCTGCATTAATTGTCCAGAAAGTTTCTTTTAAAAAAAATAGTAACCTCCTATTATTAAGCATTATAGAAAAATATCGGCTGTGTCGTTGGAGTTTGGAAGGCATCCAGAATACCTTAATTCTTTACCAATATATTTGTTGGTAACTGAAATGATCAGTAAAAAAAACTCTATTTTTAGAATCTCCCATGTGCTCGCTCCCCTCTAGTTTTCGTTAATGATTTTGGTCGTTCCAATGTAAAATTTCTGTTGTTTTTGATGGATATTCTATGTATATCATAGCCATGTATTAGAAAGTGTTATTAGTTAAAATATCCAGATTTCCTAAATCTCTTTCACCAACATATATATCGGTAACTGAAGTGATAATTACTGGTACAAATTGAAAAATTATCATTTTATAATCATTATGCATGCCCACAAATATATTATTATTACTGCTGTTATTTTTTATATCATTATTAATGATTTGTTGCCTTTTCAGATCAAATTTTCAATTCGTTTGGCCATGGGAAGAATGGGCTCATGTGTTGGACCTTCCCAAATGGGCACCACAACGAGTGTTTGTTCAGGAGGTCTTGGAAAGGGAAGCACGCTTATCATATTGGGATAAGATTAAGCAGGTAAATGAAGTTCATTTACATTTGGCTGTCATTCTTTAACAGCCTCTATACTCAGTAAATAATTTCTAAATATACATTTATCCTGGGAGTTGTTAGTACATTGATTATGATTCTTGTTGGATCAATTTTTTTCATACTATTATTAGTCCTCTATCCTGCTGCAGTTGTATCTTCAACTTGATTTGTTTATCATGTGTTATTAGCTACTCATAACTCATATATAGAGTATTCAATAGCAATTGGAAGAGTGGCATGGCTAAATACAACATGTAAATCAAGCTACTGACCTACTCATTTTGTTTCTTTGATCTCCGTATAGAGTATTGAGAGTGCCCCAGCCTTAGAAGAGTTGCTTCCAACGAAAGGTACAGCACATTACATTTACAGTGGTGAAGATGGAGATCAAACCGAGCGTGGCCTCTCTTCAGAACTTAGTGGCATGGTCAAAGAACGGTCGTCTGCCACGGATATTATTTCATGGATTGATGATCAGGTGCTTCCAGCTCATGGGCTGGATACCACTCTGAGAGTTGTCATTCAAACTCTTCTCAATATTGGTTCGAAAAGCTTTACTCATTTGATTACTGTGTTGGAGAGATATGGCCAAGTAATCACAAAGATTTGTCCTGATCATGACAAGCAAATTACACTGATTTCTGAAGTGAGTTTCTTTTGGAAGAACAATGATCAAATGACGGCTGTGGCTATTGACCGAATGATGGGATATCGTCTTTTATCTAATGTGGCTATAGTGAGATGGGTTTTCTTACAATCAAATGTTGACCAATTTCATGTTTCTGATCGTCCATGGGAGGTGAGTCTGAGCATTAATGCGGAAAGAAGTAATTTCTATTTATTAATTTACCCAAGAAGTGCCTTGTTTCAAAAGTCAATTAATTTAATAACTGATGAAGTCTCTTTCATCTGCAGATTCTGAGAAATGCTCTTACCAAGACATTCAATCGTATTTCTGATTTAAGAAAAGAGGTATCATCCCTCAAGAAGAGTGTTGTATCAGCCACAGAAGCTGCATTGAAAGCCCAAGCTGAGTTAGAGGATGCTAAGTCAAACCGGACTCTTTCTCTTGTGGATGGCGAACCAGTTCTTGCTGAAAATCCTGCCAAAATGAGGCGCTTGAATTCAAATGCTGAAAAAACAAAACAGGAGGAGATTTCTACTTGTGAGACATTGGAAGCGAAGGAGGCCCTTCTTGCTCGAGCTGTTGATGAAATAGAGGTATTAGAAAAATGTTACCAGTGGATAGCTGGTGTTTGAAAACTAGAGTCGAAATGGTTTCATTTTTGGAGAATTGTCAACACTTGATGAATTTATTATTGATTGTTACCTGCAGGCATTATTTCTATTTTTGTACAAAAGCTTCTCTGATATATTGGGGGAACCACTTCGAGATACAGAGGGGTCCTTGCACCAGTCTCGTGAGGCAGCAGAGGAGATGGTCGTAGAAAATGAAGATACATCGACAATGGAGTTAGACAGCGAGGGTGGTATACCCCAAAAAAGGTGCCTTCTACATAAACTCTATGAGATACCAATGTATATATATATTTATTTTTATTTTTTTTGAACGGTAAAGAGAATTTCATATACCAATGTATATTGTACTGCTAACGATTGCCTTTTTGATTTACTACTATTGCTTATTGGTTTTGATTGAATTGGTTCTGTTGCAGTGATTCAAATGGTGGGGGAAGAACTGTAAATGGTTATAATGTTGGTGAAAAGGAACAGTGGTGTTTATCAACCTTGGGTTATGTGAAGGCCTTCTCGCGTCAATATGCTTCAGAAGTAAGTTTTTAGGCTTTCACAATGCAACACTGATGTTTCTTTTGGTTTTCTTTTAGCTTTCTTGTTTATTAGGCTGAAAAATATATACTCCCTCCGTCCCATGATTTTATGCACACTTTCCTTAATGGGCGTCCCAACATTTTTTGCACACTCCAAAAAAGGAAACAACTCACATAATTTTTACCAATAATACCCCTCCTTTATTTTACTTTCCCTTCTCTTTAGTCAAATCTCCTCCACTTTAATCAATGAATTACCAATAATACCCCTCATTAATTTACTTTACACATCAATTTATTCAATTTTCTTAATCTCCGTGCCGGTCAAAGTGTGCATAAAATCCTGGGACGGAGGGAGTATTTGATATCTAAATGAGCGACACTATATCTATTGATGAATATAAGGTTGTGGTGACATGTTATTTTCTTTTTTGGGGGGTGGGTGGGTGGGGATTGACTTATAGGTGATGTTTGGTTTTGGTTTTGGTTTTAAGATCCTACATTAGTTTTACTTCGGGATTTAAAAATCGGTTTTAAAAAACCACCCCTATTAAACCTGCTCATTGATTTGACAAAAGTTAAATTTTATACATTGATTTGACATAAAGTTCAATCATCTCCTACTCAAAAACCTAAATACACACAATATTATTATTCATCAGGATTTCAAAATCCAAGATTTCAAAAACCGATTTTCAAAACCACCCAAAACCCAAAGTAAACATCACCTGTGTTAGAACTTCCAAGAATTTCTTTTGTTTTGAAAAAATAAATTAAAAAAACTATCATTTTATTTGTTGAATACACTGGCCTGGACTGGTTGGTACCAGTACAAATTCTGCACGCATTCACATGAGTGTGGTTGTTGCTACACTGGAGAACGAACCAAGTGAAGGGTCGAGGGGACCAGGGTTTGCTTTCTTTGTTTACGTTATAACTGTTCCTTTTCAATAGTCTTCGATTTCTGAATCTGAAACTTGTTGTTTCTTGTTCTTATTTTCGTCTCTTATGATATGCTCACCATCAGATTTGGCCACTTGTTGAGAGATTAGATGCCGAGGTATTGACACAAGACGCTCATCCCCTTCTACGGAAAGCTGTTTATTCTGGTCTGCGTCGACCAGATGACGTTTAGGTCTTACTTTTTGTTTTGTTTTCTGCCTATATCAGTGTGTAGTAGTGTAAGGGCACAGAGAGAATTTTACAAGTCTTCGGAGGTTTGTAGTTTGGGTTAGATGTACCATTGTAATTTCATTGATTAAGAAGAGGTTTTTACATTTCAGATTCAACTCTTACATATCCTACCTTACTAAATTATTCTTGCTTATGACAGACATAATAGGGTGTTTGAGATTTGGCAAATTAAGACGGTAGTAAAAACCAATGCTTCTGAGTTCGTGTTCCTTCAAATTTTTATGTTTTCTTTTTTAGAATAGAATGTTGAGGTCGTGTTATGCATCCTGCTTGAAATTTTTATGTTTATCTTTTTGTGGGAAAATTTCAAAATTAACTTAGGTTGATTTTATTTTAAATCTTTTATTTTTTCACTTTTTCAAAATACGTTCTAAGGTATTCAATTTATATCTTTTTTGTCTAATTTATGCCCTCTAATTTAGAACTGTCTTTTGAAAATTTGAAAACTTAAAAAATTTGAAATGGAATCCATTTAAGTTATGAAATGTAAATTGGACACCTTAAAACGTAATTTAAAAAAGTGAAAACTTAAAAGATTTAAAATAAAATTTTTATCTCTTTATCCTTTTCATTTATATTTCTCATAACTTTTCTTATTTTTTCATCTTTCCACTTATCTCTACCCTAACTAAACTTATGTCAGGGTGGTAAATGAATGTAATCATCATTCATGTCTAAAATAAAAAATATATAATATATTATTTTCAATAATAGTATAATAATTTTAATTTACTTAATATTAAAAAGAATGATAATATTCTTATTTTAAAATAAATATATTATTTTCTTTTAAAATATACATATTTAAAACAAATATATATTATTAATAATAACTCTTCTATCAATATGAATTATTAAAATATTAATAATAAAAATAATGTATGTTTAACAATAATCAATAATAATATTAATTTAACTTGTAATCAAAAAAAAAAATATATTAATTTAAACTAATAATATTAATTTTAAATAGTAATATATTTTTAACAACCCTCCATAATAATAATTTAAAATAAATTTATACAATATTATTACATTTTATTTTGTATGCTAATAATTCTTTAATTTCATTTTGAATTTATGCCCACACTATTGTGCCCCACTGTTCTTTAACTTAATAATAGAATATAACTGAAATTCCACCTACACACGTAATTTGAATGTACTACAAGTTATCGTTAAAATATATAACTCAAGTACTGAAATTTCACCTACACCACAGTAACTTGAAATTGATTGTATCGTCACACTACATCACTCGAGTCTATCAGTGTATGCACGAATGGCCAACTACAAGCTCACAAGTAATGAAGAAAATTATGTTCGTGGATTTAACTCAGAAATGCACCGACCATAATTAAAAAATCATTTAATATATTTTATACTTTTATTTACATAAGTTTTTATCATTTTTAAATTTCATACTAACACTTCCATATTTATACTAATCAATTCATTATTAAAAAAAAAAATCCAATGTTAAATTTAAAGTATTCTATATTTACTATTCTAGAGAAACTACATAGAGGCAAATAATAAATCATATCCTCAAAATATTACAAAAGACAAATAAAATCACTAAATTTAATCGTAATTATTAATTATATATGAGATATTTTAGATAATAACTAAAATATATTTAAAATATACTTGTCTCTATACTTTTATCAGAAGTGATAAAACTGATGAGAGAACGAGAAAAATGATAAAGTGATGAGAGAACGACACGTTACTTACACGCTGTAATTTTGACTCAAAATTTTCCATTTTCTTCCTTATATATGCATGTATTGTGTAGTATATAACAATATATACTTAATACAACAATTATTTTATTATTATTATACAACTTATGAAATTGTAGTCCGGCCCAAGTAACAAAAAAATCCAACTAAAATGAGGTGGGCCCGTGTAAATTAAAAGCGCATTATAATTTATGGGTACGTAGTCATATATTTTATTTTATTTTATTTTTTGATTTAATGAGTAGTTATTTTCTAAATAAGTTAGATTGAGTGCAATATTTTTTTAGTCTCAATTTATTTTCTTTCATTGTCGAATGCAAAAAAAAAATACGCAAAATGAAAATCAAGGAGTAAAAAAGTTTTTTAGTCTAATACTTTGTCTGCGGTACAATTTTAATTTAAACTATATTTACCTTTTGATTTAATTTTTTTAATTTTAATATTAAAAAAAAGTTCAATTTTAACCTCCAAAATCCGAATTTGAATTTTTTTTTTAAATGACCTAATCTCAATTTTGTCTCAATTCTGGATAATCTATTTGTCAAAATTAATAATTTGCCCCGAGATACGCCCATAAGTCTCCATAACACCTTTTAATGCTCCTGCTTCATGAGTTGAAGCCCGACATAAAAGGAGAGAATCGTCTACAAAAAGAAGATGTGATATGGCAGACCCACGTCGACAAACTCTTCCCCCGTGTATCAGACCTTGCGGATTGGCCCTACGTAAGAGAGCAGATAGTCCCTCAGAGCACAGAATAAACAAATAAGGAGAGAGAGGATCTCCCTGGTGCAGTCCACGAGACGGAACAATCGGGCCTACAACTTCGTCATTGACTCAAAATTTATAGGAAACCGATCGTACACATCATATCATCCATTGTACCCATCTTGTGCAAAATCCCATACTCAATATTAATTCAAGATAATTCTACTCCACCCTATCGTAAGCCTTACTAATATCAATCTTCATAGCCAACTCCCCATTTCTCCCTTTGGTTTTTAACTTCATAGAGTGCAATAACCCATTATAAGACCTTACATATTCACTAAAGAGTCACTTTTTTTGTGTTTGTAAAAGAACAAGTAAATATTGTTAGGTATATGTTAAAACTTTGTTAAAAAAAAGTTTAAAATCTATCTTGCTATCATTGTTTTTATAAAAAAATTTTGCTTCGATTATGATATTCATACAAAATTCAGTACATATCTACTAGTAGTGTAAATGAAAATTCAATTCATTTCACTTCTTTAAATATCTATAAATCCTAGTAAAAAATATATATACTCCCTCCATTTTTAGATAAATTATTCATTTACTGTTTACACAAATTTTAAACAGGAGTATAAAATAAGTAAATTAATAAGAAACGTAAAAAATTATAAAATGAATAACTTAACGAGTGAGTGGAGATTATGTATTTATCACCGGTATGCAATTTCTATAAAAAAAATACCAATCTCATCCATAATTACGACCATCAAATCCCAACGTTAATCATGGTTTAATTATTGTTGTCTTATCCCCATCATTTAAAAAAAAATAAAGTTGTGTTTGAATGGAGGGGTATTTATATATGAATTTTAAATCCATAATCTAAATTCACTTCACTTGTTTCGATTAAAAAGTAAATGAATGAATTTCATGAATTAAAAAATAAAGTTGTGTTTGGATGGAGGGATTTATATATGAGTTTGAAATCCATTCTTTTATTTTTAATCCAAACAAACAAGTAGAGTGGATTTAGATTATAAATTTAAAATTCATACATAAATCCCCCTCCATCCAAACACAACTTTATTTTTTTAAAAATGATGGGGATATATGAGCTTTTTAATATGGAAAAATTTAATTTTATGTCAAAAAAGATTAAATATTATTATATTATAGTTGTTTGAGATTATAATGAGTACACAGTAATTGTATAATGATTGAATTTATTATATTATAATATTATGATATTATTATATTATTGTTGAGATAAATTATAATAATTGATGTAATATTATAAAAATTTAACTGTGTTAAATCAATACGTTGATATAGATGGTTTTGAGTGGTTTTTGAAATCAATTTTTAAATTCCCAAATAAAATAAACGTAAGACCTTAAAATTCAAATTTTAGCTTTTAAATCCTAAAATAACATCATAGTATTAAACCTCCTAATTAATTGAGAAACACATTATATTAGTCTTTGATAAAATAGCATTACAATTAAGGGAAAAAAAAAAGCAACCATTACACTTAAAAAAAAAAAGAAAGTCAAATACTTCTAAGAAATTTGGTATTGGATCATTAGAGAGAACAAAGTCTAAATTTTTCCTAAAATCTCTACTTTTGTATCACTGTTGAATAAAATTACAAAATTTTGTATACAAGATGTTCTTAATTAACTCAATAAGCAAGTTCTAAAAAATGTAATCATTCTCTGACAAACACATTCATTAAAAAAGAGAGAATGTTTTTAATAAAATTGCCTATCATAATCACTTTTTTTTAAAATATATTATTTTTTATATCGAGTCAAGAGAGACCCGTCTCACGAAATGAGATCCACAAGAAGACCACCTCCACATACAAAATACACACATATATAATAGAATGATGATGTTGAGTTGTAAGAAACAATATATTGTTGTTGCATTGTAATTGTCTAGTATTAATAATTAAAAAAAAATGAACATCCAAATTATTAAACTAGAAAAATAATTATTTGTTTATTTTATTTAACGTGATTTAAAATTAAAAAAAATAACAAATTAAAATATCAATTATATTTTTCACCAAATCAGTACCAAATTATTAGTCACAACTTAGAAGGTGAAATATGATACTCCATTTGTCTCAATAAGCTAATTATTATTTTTTGTTTGTACAAATAAAAATAATCAATTTTATTTTGACAAACTACTGTCTCACATCTTATTATATTTTTGAACTTTCACTGGTAATTCAAGTCCGTTTAAAAAATGGGCATGTACAAGCTAGGCCACATGGGTTGTGGGTTTTGACGGGTTGGACCGCAGACGGGGCGGGTTAGCCCGCGTGCTTTTAAAAAAATATTTTTTTAAGATTGAATGAAAAAATATATTTTTTTTTAAAGTTCACGTGTAAGTATAGACGTGATAACTATAAATTTATGAATTCAATTCAACTTCAAATCAAGATTCAAAATTACAAAAATATTATACGTACATACTCTAGTATTAAACAAATTTGAGATTTGAGAATTAATACACCATTGTCGTCCATGTATTCACATGACTTCGGGGGAGACGTAATAATTAATGTAGATCTTTTTTGGAATAAATACAATTTAAGTCACTATTTAAGTCCCTTAAGCAATTTAAGACACAATTTAATCTTAATACAATTTAAGTCACATTGTCCTTTGAAAATCCTATTTTACTCTTAATTCTAAAAAAGTGGGCAATTTCTATTATATACTGCAATTCCGTATTTTAGGTTAATTTATTTAATTGATTGTCTTCCATTTAATCATTCGGCAGTTACCATCAATACATCAGATCGACGATCGAATAGGTAGATTGAGACGATTAATTGCATCGGCTACGCCAAAACTACAAGTCTGACCTTCCATATCTAGGTATTGCTCTAATTCTCATCGTCCCCACAATCTCGATATTTCAGATTTTGTAGATTTGATTTGTCTGGTGCACTGTTCTTCCCTGAAATGCAGAACGACGTAATACTGAAAATCGTTCACGAGGGTAGATGCAAGTTGCTTCGTACAACCGATCGGACAACATATCAGAGCATCGTAGATGAAATCAAAAACAAATGGCCCAATATGTCAGAAGGTAAATTTTCAATTTTATATTCTGTTGGATGCATCAACAATTGCTATTTAGAATTAGATAGTGATTTCGATGGTATGATGGATTTCTGTATTTTGTCATCTGAAAAATTGGTAGATATTATGTTTGAGTTTAATGATGCCCGAAACAAGTCTATACGTGATTCCAATAGTCAAGGAACGGTTAATAATGTATGTGTCAATTTCCCTACGAGTTATGTGGATGTAGCTCAGATTAAGGAATCTAGTAATATTACGAGCACCACACTCATTGTGAAGGAGAATTCGTATATTCCTAGTAAAAATTGTTCGGCCAAATTCTTGGGTCTAGGTAGTATACCTAATTTTGACATATGCCCAGACGAGAGGAAGAAGTCACATTTGTCTGACCATTGGGGTGACATAATGGCTGTAGGAGCAATTTTCTCTAGTGGAGCACCGGAATTTAGGATTGAATTGATAAAGTACTCACTTAAGTTGAGATTCCAGTTTACATTCATCAAGAACTCTCTCAAATACGTGCATGTCGTTTGCTCCGAAAAACAAACAGCTAACTGTCAATGGTTTATTAAAGCTAAACAGACTCCTACAAAAGTTGGTTTTATCGTGTGGAAGGCTAATTTGAGTCACAGTTGTGTAGGAAAGTTATTACTGAAAGATAAAAATAGATTTGGAACAAAGGTTATTAAGGATCTAATATTGCAACAAGTAAAAAACAACCCTTCAATCAGTGGAAACAAGATTATCGAGGATATTAAAAAGGATTATGGGTTAGATATTGAATATTATCAAGCGTGGCGTGGAATAGAGGCTGCGAGGGATAACATATTCGGATGTTATGATGATTCATACGATGAACTCCGTTGGTACGGAGATGCAGTGAAGAGAACTAACCCAGGCACTCTTTTTTATTTGGAAAAAGATGATGTAACGAATCACTTCCAACGATTGTTCGTCTCATTTCACGCCTGCAAGGAAGGGTTCCAAACATGTAGGCCGATGTTGTTTATAGATGGAACATTTATGAAAGGAAGGGCTAAGGGAGTATTGCTTGCCGCTACAGCAAAAGATGGCGACAATGGTAAACATTCTATATCTCACATTTACAATTCTATATAATGTTCGAACATCAGTTAAATTAGTTGATTTTTTGTTTGTTAACTTAGTAACTTATATTTGTTTTTATTGTAGTTCATAATGAATGTATGTTCTGCTATAGTATATATGATATGTTTTAATTGTTTCACTTATGGACTATACAATCTATAAATTCAACTACTGCACTATATATAAAAAAAATTTGGTCATTTGTAGATTTCTTATATAAGTTTCTGAGATGTTGCCTTTCATTGTACTTATCAGCAGACCAATTAGTTTATGTTCTTGTGATGCAGGTCTGTTTCCTGTTGCTTTTGCAATTGTGTCAGCTGAGAACAGGGACAATTGGGCATGGTTCCTAAGTAAGATCAGAGACAACATACGCCACGATAAACAAATCATATATATTTCAGACAGAAACACCGGTTTAATGTTAGCGTTCTATGAAGTATGGGAACAACCAGCTCATTACTTCTGCTTGTATCATCTTCTATGTAATCTGAAAGGAAGGTATGGAGGTGGTTGGAACACTCAGCACCGCGAGAACATGGCAGATCTCTTCAAGCAGTGTGCTTATGCCCCAACTAGCTCCATTTTCAATGAAAAAATCACTAAGTTCAAGGAGGTTGGCGGGAAAATTGCAGAAGACTGGTTGCAGGATACTCCATATTCAAAATGGGCTGTATACCATTCACCACATATAAAAAGGTATGGTGAAATGACGTCGAATGCAGCAGAGTCGTTTAACTCTTGGATTCGAGACGCTAGAGCTCTTCCAATCACTTATATGATTGACTCTATCAGGAAGCAAATTTCTAGGTGGTTTGTTGAGAGACGTCAACATAGCCAATCCTGGACAGGTTTGTTAGTACCTAGCAAGGAGCAAGCATGGAACGAAATGTCGAATATCAGTGCGTCGTGGGTCGTATCAATATATCCAAACGTGCAGTTTGAAGTTAGATCTAAAACATCAGTTACTATCGACTTGGAGTATAAAATATGCACATGTTTTCAATGGCAAATAAAGGGGTTCCCATGTGCACATGCAGTGGCCGTTATTAAAAAGCATTGTGCATCTATTTCCGATGTTGTTGAAGACTGTTTTTTTACTACTAGCTATCGTGATTGCTATAAAGTGGATCTCGCTCCAGTTCCAGATACAGAGAGGTTTGCTTTCAAGGGCAGATCACAGTCTGAAATTTTTTTACCACCTCTACTAAAGAATCCTCCTGGACGTCCCAAACAGAAAAGGATAACGTCATATGGAGAATTCCGTCGCGTCAAGCCTACAATATGCAACAAGTGTGGCAAGAAAGGACGTCACGACACATTGACTTGTGCTCACGTATTCGGAACAGATAGGACAAACATAGACAATTAGTTTTCTTTAACATTATATCCTGATATTCTCACATTGGTTTGCACCAGATCATTATTATTCAATATACTTCACATTTCTAATCTCCTAGTTTTTTTTTTTTTTTTAATCTTGCAGTAATTCATGTACTATATTATATATCATCTTTAGTTAACTGTTTATTGCAGCAATTGAGTTTAATTATATACATATTCAGATATAGGAAATATGTTGTATTATATAACATATGCATTGATACATAAGTAAAAATGATTGATCTGTTGAAATGTTTGATACATCTAGTGTGTTAATTAGTTAATACAAACAATAATGAAAATATGTTCAAAATGTACGAAAATAAAATATATAAATTTACGAACAAAAAATTAAGTAAATTGTAATTATTCAAATACTACATAAAAGAACATAACACTAAAATGCAGTAAGTCGTAGTTATGATCACAAAAGTTGGTCAGGCGATACAAGGCTTTCTACATACTTATATGTATGCCCAATAGGAATTTCTGAATTTAGCTCGTCAATTGGGACCTCTTCCCCTGTTGCAAAATCGAATGAGTAGAAAGTTCCTGCCGGATCATTCCTGAACATAATCTTTTTACGAGTATTGTCAATGAAGTGTATAGGCACGAGTTTATAAGCTGGGGTAGCACTCCCACTTTTGATATAGTATACTTTTTCCATGTGGACCCTGCAGTTGAATACGACAACACCTGCATTTCAAAATTATATTTTTTTGTTCCACAATTATCTGCATTTTGACTATCCCCATAAACGGCTAGGCTATTTTCATCCAATGACTCTATAACTAACGACCATCCATTACATTCGAAATCAGGTAACTTTATCAACCCATACGTCTTCTCACTATAATTAAAAGTCGCAATTGCATAAACCCCATATCCTTCATAAATCTTCCAGTGAAAAAGTCCAGCAACAAAGTGAGCATTGCACGATGTCGGGTGTTTGTAAGGAAATGGGTATAATGAAACCCACCTGTCTGAGTTTCTAGAGTATAAATTCACTACGCTATGAAAAGCACCATACGTCCAAAATCGAGTGAATCTTATTATTAAATAATCATTTGTATCACTATCATAACCTAACCCAAAAAAAACTGATGCTTTAGTAAAACCAGAGGGAAATATTATATTTGGTTTAGGTTTTAGTAAAGATTTATTTGTAATTGAGTTAACTAATTTGTAAACATCATCTAAATTACAAAATAAAACTAACCCATTACAAATTCCAAGTACCTCGTATTCTTCACCATTGACGATGTCTGAACGTTTGTGCGTATCAATACCCTTGTCAACGTGTTTAACATAACTCACTGGAGGATGTGCAACCCTTTTTTTTTGAATCAATGAAAACACATTTCTAGATTTCATTACATGCAAATGTTGTTCAACGAACGAAGCAGAAGATATCAAACGGTCCCATCTTTTGGAAACACATCTTAATTTTCTTATACGACTTCCTGAAATTTTTTTCAGAATAACAAATGTTAATTCATCAGGTATGGTGTCGATTAGTCTCGACATAATAGTTGTTATTTTGTTAAGGGAAGCGCAAGTGTTAATATACTACATTTGGATAGGTAGGGATGTTGGAATTAATATATAGAAAAAACCGAAGCATAAAGTGTGTTTATGATAATCATTATTCTAATTAACTAATATAATTTAATTATAGTAAATATGCAATAGAACGTTAGATTTATTCATTTATTGTTTGTTTTGTCGATCTAAATATTTTCGTACACCACATAGGGAATTAAATTTTATTTATTCCCCATAACATTTACGTAGACAGTTATATTTTCTAAATATGTAATTTATATATTTAATATTTAAAAATTCCCACTAAAACGCATAGATCGTTTCAGATTAATTCTTGGGAGAGAAGTTGCAGAGTCACTTCTTTAAATAAAATCCATACCAAAGGTCGTCATCATTACTCCCTATTAAAAGATTGATAATGAACGCATATTCAAGTTCATCTGAATCAAAAAACCATAATATTAAAAAATTAACATTTCTTGTTAAACCTGGATTTCCTTCCACAAAATTTGCTTCTAAAATGGGAGAATTCATTCCTGAAAATGTCTCACTTGAAATTCTTGAGCAGCTTCTTCCAAAACAACTCATTAAGTTCAAATGTGTTTCACATATTTGGCAAAATATGATTTCGTCAGATGAATTTGTTGAGAGGCATCTCCGAAGAATGAAAATGGATAATAGATTTTCAATATTGAATCAAGTAAGGGAAGCGAACCCGCCTATATGTTATGAGTTTGTCCCCATTGCAGTACCGTCCTACCGAAGGTTTGTTCGATCCTCCGATGAAGATTACGAAGTTCTTGGGACGTATAATGGGTTAGTATTATTTTGCAACACCGCCGATGAATATTCTCTTGTTAATCCTTCTACAAATGAAACATTTATACTTCTAAATGATCCTATTTCAATTCCACCTGTATTTCGCGAAGCATGGGTGTATTTTTCTTTAGGTTTCGACATTGAGGGCAAATCTTTTAAAATTATGAGGATAACTAGGTTTTGGTCAGTACTAGGATATCAGTATGAGGTGAAGTTATATTGTTCTAAAACTAATGTGTGGTCATTTGTTCAATCATATCCCTATCAAAAACCTCCTATTTCGAACAGATTTTTTGTCGGTGGGCGATTTCACTGGCCTGTTAGATTTGATGGTGGGGTATATAAGTTGGCATCATTTGATTTGAAGCATTCATCCTATCAATTAATAGATATTCCAAATTATATAATTCCTACATGGCACGTAGGATTTCGTGCATTGGACGAGTTTATTATTACTGCATATTCCAGCAAGCTTAGTCCAGAAGTAAATGGAGTAAGTATGTATTTTCTTCAAATGCACATTCTAACATATCGCAATGAAGGAAGCGCATGGTCAAGCTTTACAATATTCAGGGAGGAAGCCCTACCATTTATGTTCGATATCTACCCTATTTCATTTATCAACAGTTTGAAGACGTTCATCCTTTTTAAGGAGGATTCAAGTGGTAAATTTTGTTTTTATGACATCACAAAACGAGAATTTCGTTACTTAGATTGGTTGGAGGATGCTCCTGATGTAGATCGTTCATTCTGTGTTTTGCCAAGTCTAGTATCTCCATTCCACAAAAATATGTAGAAACATTGTTTTACCTTTATTGTGTAACGTAGGTTCTCATTGCAATATTTTCATATGTAGAAATATTGTTGCATATTTTGTAAATTATATGTACAAGTGTTGTTATTCACAGTTTTTGTCTTGATCTATTGCTTATAAAACTAATTTTTTAAATAAATATAATGTATAATATTCACAATTTAACGTCCTGTACTTCATATTTTTTACACAGTCATGTTGTTTCATAATAGCTATAAAATAGGTTATATTGTTTTTTTTGACGTTTTCCACAGGCCGCATATTTGGTATGAGACATGCCATCATACACCATATATATTGTAACAAAAGATGCTTTTCATAGACAAATGCATTCGTTTCTACATAGATGGGCAAATATGTTGTGTTCACGTCATTCGTTTCTGCATCGATGCAAAAATGTAATTGCTTCTACATATGAACCTACATATATACAATTTCCCCTACAAATGTGGTGTACTTATAGCATTTTGGGCCATATTATGCAGCCCACGCATCATCCAATATAGCATTCGTTCTTCCAACAACAAACATAATTTCAAATGGAAGTATAAACATACATCAAACAAACCATACTAGTTCGAACAACGAATAGTAACATATCTTAGGTATTCCAGAAAATTACACTAATTATAAAATTAATGCAACATCAATGTCGAAGGAATATTCTTGTCGTCTTCGTCATTACTGAATGTTTTCTTGAATATCCAACCAACCAACGCAACAATTAACAGAATACCAAGATGCCTGAATTCAAACCCACTTTTAACTTGTTCATTACTCATCAAATTGACGTCCTTCATCGCCCTAAGTTCATCCGTGAGCTTAAGATTCGCCAAATGGAAACTCTCCAACTTTTTTTCCAAATCTGCTATCTTTGAGTGATCTTCGTTTAGTCTTTTTATCAGACCTGGAACAATATTCCTTCCTCTTTCGCAGAGAGGTCTGTCGATCCACTGGAAAAATTTACAATAACCATTTCCCTGCAATAGATTGGTAAAATACAAATATATATATATATATATATATATATATATATATATATATTTCTGTAAAAAACTAGTCAATTTATAAAAAAAAAAAATTATGAAGGAGATCGTATTCTTACCGAATAAGACTCACAACCGAAGAATCTCCTTCCCACGTTTTCACCCTTCCATGAAGTAACGACAACCGCATTCTTATTGCAGTAGCACGAAACATTATTGCGATTGGTGATACTCGTAGACATATTTTTGTTGAAGCAAAAGCGAGGAGGCGGCTGATTATATATATATACGAAACACATTAGTCAAAAACCCTACATTCCCCTGTTGTATGCGTACTTATATAGAAAGTTTTTTATTTATTAAATCATGTGTGTTAATTATAATTATATCATAAATTATACGGGATAAAATCTTGTCCTTTATAAACCTTATAATTTACTATATATTCCATAGTTAAATAAATTATAAGAAGGTTATATAATTCATTTTTTTTTTCAAAGCTTAGATATTATATATCGTAGAATGTATAATTGGTAATGTAATAATATCATTCCTGTATTGTGTATTTATGCAGACGACTTTAAATAAAATACTTAAATCAATTATAAAATATACCAAAAATAAAATATAAATTCAACGATAATCCATCACTAATATTCCAAAAAATGGTAATAACATAAAAGTATTTGTCATCAAGGAAATGAAAAGCATAAAATCTAGACACCAAAATAGATAGATAGAGTGTTTCAAGCAAAACAAAAAGAACATAAAGTTTTATGTTTAGACATACATCACAACACCATGCTTATTCTGCAACATATCGAAACGGATCTTCAAAGGCACCTGCAATTCTAACACGCATTTCACTTGCTCTTCCTCCATCAAAGATAGCAGAATTGTTATACACCCCTCTATGGAAAGACTCAATGAGAGAACATACAATCACACCACAATCAAGGGACCCTTCAACCTGCTGCATAATATTTGATTCTATTGGTTTGGTCAACGATCGCTTTAGGAATGGGTGACGTGATGCTCTTTTTCTCAAAACGTGATTTAGCTTCGCATCAACGTATTTAACCTAATTTTGTATACATTATTATTGATGAATTAGTGTAATCTTATGGAAAACAATAAAATAAATGATCTCACGTTCCTTACATATATATAAAAACAAGGACATTGACTTACCACGAGCATAGCATTTTTTAGATATGGATCATTGGAGCATGCTGTCCTAGGGCGTAGTGAATTGAAAAATGTCCATTGATTCTTCTTAATATCAAGCTTCAACAAAGTCCAATGCCCGGTGACGTTTGAGCGTGTTCTTGCTCCACTCTCCGTTATGTTAACAGGAAATAGGAGAAAATCTTTATCGACAGCATCTTCCAATGGACGTTCAATTAGCACACCAAAAATATTTTGTTTCGAAATTTCCCTCTTTTGGATCAGAACCTTAAATGTAACAATTTGCACGTCAACGCACATTAGTATAATATTCAATGCAATCTAAATTTATACAAAATAAACATGTTTGTCATATATTACCCAGCATGATGACGTAAAAGTCGTCACTTTTCTAGCACTAGGGTGTGTCTGGAATAGCCTCAAACGAATTAGTTCGGACCAAACATCGATTACCTATTACATTAGACATGTTGCAGTACACATGTTAAGTAAAATACGAGTTCTAAAACATAGCAAAATATAGTATAATATATTTATACCTCATTGTCCAGACATCGATTGTTTAGCAAGCTGATTAGCATCCCAACTGTAACATGCGTCAGCGGACCATTCCCAATGTAAACTAGGTGACTGCATTTTTTAAATTTCATTATTTTCAGATAATAAGGGAAAAATATTTGATATTTGTTACTCACATAAGCTACACAAATGAATATAATTGGAAACAACAATTTACCTGTTTCCATGTTCAACGAACTTCTTATAAATTCCATCTTTCAATTCTCGTGGACAATTTTTCACTGTTCCAAGACGATTATCAAAAGGGTTCTTCACAGACCGTTTAACTTTATAATTTTCTGCAGCAGCTGTTGCATCATCTCCATCACTGTCATCTATTTCATGTACTTTCATCAGATCTTGAGTAAGAGGCTGTGGAGACATCTGAACTAGTTTCCTGCTTAATGCCCTCGTACGACCCTTCACACGTGCAGCCATCGAACTAATGAAATGCGTCTCACTCTCTTCATTCTCAACCTTAACTTTTGATGGTGGATGGCTTTTCACTGCGTTCCCATTATCATCAGTCGGGGAGGACACATCAGGTATTACAATATTTGATAATAGCGTTCTAATACTCACAGAAGCCGCACCAATTGTTGTAGGCTCAGTATTTTCTCTTGAGTTCGAACCTAATACATGAGCACTAGGTGAAGCTGTCTTTCCCTCAGAAGCATTATCATCCATAGTCATTTCATCTGCGATAACATCGGCATTAACATCCACATTCTCATTTATTATACGTACTCCAACATCTGTCATATTTGCTTCAACTGTATTCTTCCCCCTACAAGATCCCTCCTTAGAAACAATTTTCAAAAACTTATCATACACAGCCTTCCCCGCAGAAAATCTCTCTACCGCTTGTTTTTCAATTTCATCTATCTGTTTGATTACTGTCTCATCTTCAAACAGTTGGGTTGGGGTTGGTCCTCTAACCATCTCTACCTCTTTTCTCAGCAGTGCAATCTCAGATTCAAGATGATTTATAATATCAGTTTTCTGAAGTATTTCTAGCTGATTACGAACTCGCTCATTCTGCATCTGTTCTTTCAATAATTTAATTTTAAGACGCATATCCTCTACCTCAATTCTACGGCCACCGTCATCCTTCTCACCTGTTCTTGCAGAATCAACATTCAAATTCCCCTCCTCGTTATGTCCTATATCCACTGGCACAGACCCATCCTGAGTATTATCACCGTCCAAGATAGTCTTGTTCAAATCACTGCAAACTTTCATCACTGTGTCCTCGAATTCATTTGCATCTCTCATTGAACTATCAAAACCCAAGTCAAATGAAGGCCCCTTGTCAAATTTTGCAGTATCACCCTTTGATGAAGAACCAACTTCAAACCTACGTACAGATGACTCATCAACAACTGTTTTCCCCCTTCCAACCGACTCTGAGTTTGTTTGTCCAGCTGCAGCTCCACTTGAATTCCCCGGAGCATCTGTCATATTCCCTGCATTACTCTCAACGGGTGGACTATCCTTCGTCGCTCTGACTGCTGCGAGTGCGTCATATTGCACCACTTCCCACGATTCTGCAGTTAACTTTTCAGGGTACACCTGCAAAGATATTTGCATATCACACGTATTCATATCACACAATTACATTCGATAAAATACAATAACACTCGTTCATAAATTAGTAGACTTCTATACCTTTGTGTATCTATGCAACCGTCCATTGAATATAGCCCCATTTAACTCATTGAGATCCCACTTTAAAAACTTTGGAAAAACCTTCATGTCCACCGGATGAACAAGCGATGTGTGTTCGCACAACCAGTACTGATATTACATAAGGATCAACATTCGTCAGTAAGAAATAAAATATTATACAAGAGGTTATAGTTGTTTAAATTTACTTACAGGAAAAAGCATTGCACATCCACCAACTTTCATATCCCTGCTTCTCTTTAAACTATTAATCAAATTCACAACAAAGTATGCAGACCAGTCGTATTTGCACATTCCATTGAAATCTTCCAAATACGATGTCATATACCAAGATAAGGCCCCACTCCTTACAGGGCATAGTATACCGCCCAAGACGTAGCAACAGAGAAGTCTACATACATCCTGTATAGATTCAGTATCTGTTAATTCAACCATTTCCTCTATCTTATTCAGGAAAATAGGCCTGTACAAAGGGAAGTTTGGCGGTTTCATTACAAGTTCTTCCCTAAAACACCTTCGGATCCACTCTGGATGGGTGTACTTATCGCCTCTCAAACTTATCTTCTCCTCACCTGATACTATTCCAAATACAAGTTCTGCATCTTCTATTGTAATTTTTAGCTCTTTTGAACCGACAATGAAGCACTCTGACTCTTCATCAAACATTCGTACTATGTCTCTTATATCATCTTCAATTTTCATACAGCTGTTAAACATCGTTTCACTTCCATTGCGTAGAAACGAAATTAATAGCAGATAGAAGGGAGTTTTCCTCAACTTCTTAAGATGCTCATCGGTAAACCGTACCGGCTGCAACTCAGTAAAAGTTGTTCTAATGTTCGACCTATAATAACTCTGCTTTCTGTCAATGTGTACACCTTCTGTTTAGCAGAAAACAAAACATGGGAAAATTCAGTATACAAAATATTATCAGCTATTAATATTATTAGAAATAAGATATAGAATGCATAAAATGTAATAAAAAAATGTTTATAAACCAAATATGTTCTTGGGCCTTAGACGCTTGTGCTTCATATCCTTTCTCCCTCTCTCATATTCTTCTCCTTCACTTGCTGTGTACATCAATGAACACACTTAAAAGTTAAAAAATATTCATGTAATAGAAACAACCAGTAACCCCAGTATCATTAATTTGAGTATTACCTTGTATATGTTCTTCTGAATATCCACTACTCTGTTTACTTGATTCGAAATCACTTTTAAAATCTGTATGAGTGAAATAAAACATATTAATTTATAACGACATTGTAAACAACAAAATTGTATTATGTAAATAAATTTTTACCCGAATCTGACGGGACAACAACATATCCCAAAACACGTTTCCCTGAATACAATCAAAATATATAAATATACATTTCATCATTAATAACTAAAAAGGGTTTACTATAAAATGTTACAGACCTTTATGTTTTACCCCCATTTTATCTAATCGATCGCCTTTTACTCCGGAACCTGCCAATTTGTGTTTTAACAAGATATAAATTATTCTCATCAACTGCAATTAATTAGATTTTTCATACACTATTAAGTTCTCTACCCAAACATACAATTTTTGTATGACCTACACCACATATATGCTACCATACACCCATAATACATGAGTACGATCTTCCAAAACAGAAATATATGCAATTGTAGCTGCACATATTGATAAATAATGTGGTCCAGTACTGCACAATGCAATCCTTTCATGCCCTTGCAACCATATACCTTAGTGCATGCAGTATATACATCAGATCTCAATCCAAAATCATATCAGCACCACTTTCATATGGATATAGATTTTATCGAAATCCTCTGTTCCAATGGCCAAATTAAACAATCTCTACTGGTAATGACATTTTTTTAATAATAAATGCGATTAAATCTTCATTTAAACATAAATCAGTAAAAAATGTTTTCGAAGTACCTCTGTTAGTCCTCAATGACACTCGTATTTGTCTACTTCTACTTCTATTCCTCTTCCATTTTTTTGGCATATCTTCTTCATTTATTTGGACTCCTTTCCCCTTGTCCCTAGTCATACCTGAATATAAAAGAACATTACCAAAAAATAACATAAAAAAAAATGGTGATTTTATCTAAATCAGAAATTTACAGTCTTGAACAAACACAACCAAAGTAAAATTCGGAAAACAGAAACATAACATTAAACGAAATTAAATTTTTTCACTACAACAATCATGCTTTACTCGTTACAAACCCAAATCGGAAAACTGCGTTTATGCAAGTGGGTTTCAAAAAAAATCTAATTACATTTCTCAAAATCACGGTTTTTTAGTTTGAATATACATGCAATATACACTAGAATCAACAGAATAACTACATACCTTTGATGCAGGTCGTGGAAATTTCGTTGGATGCAGTCGGTGGAAAACCCTCCGATCAATGTGCAGCGTGGAAAAAGAGAGAAGGTGGAATTTTAGGTTTTGATGTTTTCAAAATGGAAGGTGTCCGAAATATGGTATGTTTGTATAAATTTTCAGCGCGATTACCGATGATTAATTATAAAATTTTAAATTCGGCCAAGATTTGTAGTTGGGTAATAAATGTAGAATACTAATTACATTACAGGGGCAATAGCGTAATATTCATTATGGTTATGAACTTTTCTGTAATTACATGGAAGAATGTTTTTTTTTGTTAAAACACTAGGTGAAATGACCTATAGTGTTATTGCCCCATCTTTTTTAACCTTTTCTTTATAAGAACATAATTATCATTAGTGGATTGAGAGTGTGTGTGGTGAGATGTGTATTCGCAAATTGATATTTCCTCTTGATAATTGAGTTGTTTTGTCAATTAATCTTTCAATGAATATTATATATTGATTCTACCTTTTTGGAATAAGGATTTAAACAATTGGAAGGTTTAAATTTTAGTTAGATTGATTTGTTAATTAAATAAAATAATATATATTTGAGGTCTGGTCTACTTTTTCTGATTATAAGAGATTAAAATTATTGACGGGTGTGAGCTTAATCAAAGACTATCCCAAATTATTTCGACTTTATTGTAATTATTTTTTTTAGTAATTATATAAATAAAAATAAATGTGAAAAAAAGTAAAAAATTAATATATAATGAAAATGTTCATGGGCTAGCTTCCAACCCACCGTTAATATATAATGAAAATGCCCATGGGCTAGCTTCCAACCCACCGTGAACTGGGTTGAGTATTTTTCAGTCCGTTTACACCGTGGACCAATCTGTCTAAAACCGTAAAATGATGAGTTAAGGTGGATTGTGGACCGCCCCGCCCCGCCCCGTTAGCCCGTTTAAAAAGATCTAAGGGTATTTTTGCAATCCATACTAATTAATTTAAAGTGATTGAAATTGATTTTTGGAGTAGAATTGAAAGTGAGTAGTGTTTTAAAATAAAGCACTTCATCAGAGGGAGATCGGTTCTAGAGAGAAGGGAGAGCTTCTCTCTCTAGAGAGTTGCTCCTCCCTTTCTCCACCGGTCTCCGCCGTCGATCCGTTGCAAATTCGTCGTTCATGTAGCCGTCATCGTTTTTGTCTCCTTTGCGGCTCTATCTTTGTTGTCCTTCCGCCTAAGATGTGTGTTGATTTTCCGCTTCTTTCCGATCTCTTCTGGTATTTTGGTTTTTGCAAGACTTG
Organism: Galeopsis tetrahit; assembly: GCA_963675135.1. Classification (NCBI taxonomy): domain Eukaryota; kingdom Viridiplantae; phylum Streptophyta; class Magnoliopsida; order Lamiales; family Lamiaceae; genus Galeopsis; species Galeopsis tetrahit. The sequence goes on from OY776123.1 coordinate 69,418,307, forward strand.
TGTTGTAGATTTGTATGATCTTTGTAGATCTACAAGATCTGGGTCGTAGATTTGTAGATCTGCAGATCTGGGTTGTAGATCTACAGATCTGAGTTGTTGATTTGTAGATCTGTTGTAGTTCTTTTGTGAGTGTCTTTTTTGTGGTTGGGATCTGAGATCTGCAGATTTGAGTTGTAGATCTGTAGATCTGTTGTAGTTTTTTTTGTGGGTCTCTTTTGTGGTTGGGCTCCTTGGGATAGACTCGTGAGCCTTGATTTCTAGTTCTTGAGATCGGGTACTTGGTGGAACTTTGCCTATTTTTTTTTTGTTTCCTATTCTTGACATGAAACACCTTAGTGTGGGGTTGTCTTGTTTAAAGATTGGAGACCTGGACATCTGTTAAGGCAAAGGGAAACTCGTCTTTTCTCTTCACATGATTGAAGTGAACGGCGATATCCGCATAGGTTTGAAGATCAAGATCTTAGTTCGTGATTTATAATTTTATTTGATGATCTTGTAAAACCTCCCCCTCAATAAAAAAATAAAAAAATAAAGCACTTCAAATCAATTTTTTTTAAGTTGGAAGTGTTTTAAAACAAATAACTTTTTTTCCAATTTTACAACAACACCCTCAACCCCTTTTTTTTATTATTATAAATTTATTATCCAAACAAATAATAAAAACTCTCTCGATCAAAAAAATGAATATCTGGAAACTTCCACCATAAGCTACTCTCTACTCGCTCACAATCTCTCAAAAAAATGAATCTCTGGAAACTTCGACCATAAGCTACTCTCTACTCGCTCGCAATCTCTCAAAAAAATCTTGAAGAAATACTTTGAAGACTTCCATCACTCTGTAAGTAAGCTCTCCTTGTGGCTATGGCTATGTAAGAAATGTTGTTGAAGAAATACTTTGAATAAAATTTCTTGCGATAACCCTTCAAATTCATGGTGTTTGCAGTGATAGTGAACGGTTCGTAAATCTAAAGGAAATTCGTAAATCTTTCCAGGTGCGTTTCAAAATCACGTATTTTATCACTTTTGTAGCCCTAAATAACTTGCTGCTCTTTTCCCCAATTTTTTTTTTATAATTTTAAAATGGAAAATACCTGGAATTATTGCAAAAACTCATTTTTATGGATGATCAAAACTCATTTTTGAATAGGTGAAATTTATTTGGAAACATATTAAAATTATTTATGAATTGACATATGCAGTGCCTTGCAGCAAAAGTGGTGGTGGGGCTTATGGAGACAAGGTATGGTTTCCTTAAATTTTACTCTTAAGTTTAAGAGTAGTAGTATTGTTATTGATTTTCCCCTAAACTAAATGTCGTTATGGTGTAATGTACTAGTGTAGTTATGTATTGTATCTGGAAATAAGTGTTGCTATGGTGTGATGGTGTGGGCTTATCAATAATATATGTACTAAGAATATATATGTTGAACTTTTTTTTAGGAACAAAATGGATATGACATTGTTTCATCGTGTGGATGAAATGTTCGATATGATTTCCTGGACGCCATATGAGGAAAAGGTGTTAATAGATCTATTGAGAAAGTTTAAGCGTAGTGGGATGCTTGTTAGGAATGAACTTCGGGGTGATAATCTGTTTGATATCACTTCTGAACTTTCTGTTGCACTAGGAAAAAATATCTCATTTAAGAAAGTTGAGAAGAAATTCAAAGCTCTAAGCAATAGATTTGAGCAGTGGGAAAAAGTTTTTGATGTGCAAGGTGTGAAGCTAAACGGGAATATGCTTGAAGCAGACGAGGCTACGTGGGATGCTATCGCAAGGGTATTGTACAAATATGCGTTTTTTTTTAATTTACGTCTTATGTATGATTCATTTATATGATGAAGTTAAAAAAACTAACTCTGAGTTGCAGGACAATCCATTTGGACTAAAATACAAGCATCAACCTGAACCTTTGTATCTTGAGTTGTATATGGTATTTGGGATGCTGAAGATAGGAAGCTTGATGAATTCCTTCGCCGTGTAGAGTTACGTGAGGCTAATAGGTATAATGCAAATGCATCTCTATATAATAATGATGCAGTGTCTGATGAACGGTCTGTGATTGGAGGCTACAATAAACATGTTCTTCCATTGTCTACTCCATCTGTGTGGGATCCTTCATTTGGTATATACAGGGATTTGTTGGTACGTCGCCTGTGGGCAAGAAGATGGAGCGATTTGATGATGATCATAACACTAGCTCTCACATTTCATCGGTTGGGTCGTGCATGGGCCCATGACCGTCTCTTGATCTTTCTATGTTAATATAATTAACTATCTCGCTTGACTTCCACTTTCATCGTTTTGGAGTCCATGCACTCACTCCAGTTGCTACAACATCTGAAAATAATATTTCTTGTTCAATAACCAACAAAGGTCCTTGAAATTGAAACTTAGCCGCTTCAGGAATTTGCTACAAGAAAAATAAATAAAATCAATACAACAAAATATGTCAATAAATTCATCAAATTTAATGGAACAACAAAAATCTTTCATAAGTATACTTGTAATTTTTGAGCCCACCATTCTTTACTTGCTTGCACAGTACCTCTCCTAGTATCCCAGCCTAGTCCAGTAGAGTTTCTTAACAAGTTCATCCACAAACTCCAGTCCTTCTTCAAAGCATCCCAATGATTTTTAAGTTGCATTCTCGTATAGTGTCGATTTGTAGTTACCTTAAACTTCTTTCTAATATTTTCCCAACTAGCTCTATTGAAATGACTACCGGGTCTATTTCCAGCTTGTACCTCCTCAACACATATTCTAATAAATGCTTCTGTAGCACTACGATCCCAACTTGCCTTTGCACTAGAATCTGGGATAGAACTACAACCTCTACTACTTTCGATGTTTTGAGATGGTTCAGATAATGGTTGCGAATGCATTTCAGAATTAATTTCAGAATTTCTTGACCAAGGCATTTGTGTTCCCATAACTACATAAATATAACTAAATTATTTAATAGTCTTGTAAAACAAAAGAATAGCAGGTAACCCAAAATAACTATCAATGTAGAAACTCTTTCAAAACAAAAGTACTAACAAAAAAATTAGTAACGTAGCTCTCTTGAATAGCAGGTCACTAGGCAGAAACCCAAAAAAAAAAAAAAAAAACTAGCAATGTAAAACATAATTTCAGTTTACATTAACACAAAGAAGAATAATTTAGAACAAATACCTTGTTAGTTATTCCAAAAACCTATTTGAGTAGAAACCCTCTCAAGTTCTTGATTAACCCAGTTATAAATCCACAATATGAACAAATTGAAACATAAATTGAGTTTTGATTTTTTGAAAAGGGGCATTTGTTATAAGAGTCATTTCACCTATAGAAACTACAAATAAAAACAAACATTTTGAAAGTTAGAAAAAAGAACAAATTGGTGTACAGATGTACAATTCTACCCTTTCTTTATAATTAATTACATCCGAAAATTTCATATTCAATTAATATAATTTATATTATTCAAATTAAGATTTCATAAAATCACAAATCATCGTAAATCACGGTAATAACTACACTCTCAAAATTTAAAACTTTCCTAAAAATGAACTGGAGTATTGGAGAAGCTAAATTACATAAATTTTGGAAGGTAGAAACTTGGAGTTTTCTGCACATTTTTAAATTTGATTATGCAAAATCCACGAGTGTATATTTAATCATGGTGTTATACCCTAAAAATATCTAATATAATTTGATATTAAAAAAAACTGTTGCATCAACAAAATTGTTCGACATAATTTATATTTGTTTATAATTTTTATATATATATAAAGAGTTTTTAGATAAAATCTACTTATAATAATATATAAACATACCATGAATCTTATTAAATTAGGAATAACTTCTCCATTAAATTAGGAATAAATGATTGTCATATTAAGGTTAATTGTAACTTCTCCATTAAATTAGAAATAACTATCAATAAGTATTAATTTTAAATTAAAATGACTGCATGTTATTAAAAAAAATGGTTTAAGCACAAGAATCAATAAAATAAAATAACTAAAACGATTTACTCATTTTAATATGTGCTGCATATATGCAAAATTCACGAATTTTATCTTTATTTATAATTAATATAATCATAGTATTATTACATAATAATGGTGTTATCACCTAAAAAAATAATATATATATATATATATATATATATAATACGGAGTATAATATAAGAAAACTAAATGTTATGCAACAACAAAATTGTCCCACATAATTTATATTTATTTATAATTTATATATATAAAAAGAGTTTTTAGATAAAATCTACTTATATATTATTCTATTAAACTAATTAATTTATTATTTATTGATTAAAAGAATATAGGCTTGGTGATATGCTAAATAGAAAATGCACATTTCGATATATGGAACATATATGCAAATAACATGATTTTATCTTTACAAAACAAATTAATATAATCATAGTATTATTAAATAATCATGGTGTTATCCGTCCTAAAAATATATAATATAAAATAATATAAGAAAATTAAAATATTAGGCATCAACATAAATGTTCGATAAAATTGATCTATATTTATAATTACTCTTAATATTAAACTTTTAACTAAATCGAAATATAAACATTGATGGGTCTTATATTGATGTTAATTATTAAAAAAAATAAAGAGGTTAAAATTAAAATATAAAAATATATAATGTAATATATAAGAAAAGTAAATATTTGAATTAAATTATGGATATCATTGAAAGCATATACTAATATATTACATATAATTGTTAATATTTGTTAAAATATTATTATAACATGGATACCATTTCATTGGAAGTAGATAATATTCTGCATATGCGCATTTTGCGTCAGAATAAATGCGAAAATAATATTAATTGATTGCATATGTGCATAGGATTAATTAGATGTGGGAAACAAAGTTACATCTGTAAATGTATATTAATAAAATAATATAATGATTGACTTGGTTTTGATTGGAGGGGGATAAGTGTATATAATACGAAACCAAAAAAAAATGATAAAAAATATTACAGATGAACAATACTACAAGATAAACACCTCAAATATATAATAAGAATACAAATGAATAAAAAAAAAAATTATGTCAAACCAATAGAACTGGAAAATATAATAATATTGAATAGTGATTCAAACAATTCTACTACTTCCTAATCACCACATAACATATGATTACCACCTAGATAGTGGCTTGGTACAGAAACCAAAAATCCATATCTAAATCAATAAATTTCAAAATGAATAAGCAACAATAAAAAAAGTGAAAAACATTCTACTGGACAACATTAGTTTTATCAGTTCCAAAAACACATGAACATGTCAAGGAATCATGCCTGCCCTTTTTACCACACCTCTTACAACTGGTAGGTTTTACTTTGCGAAATTCTCCATAGGACGTCATCCTCTTCTGCTTAGGTCTTCTGGGTGGGTTCTGCAGAATTGAAGAATGGTTGTCGATTGTTGAACTGGGAATAACTTCATTTTTTCCTCATATTGGAACTTCATAATCACAAAATATTCCATTTTTCGATTGTGATTTGATTCGCGAAAATATATGGAACAATCGATTAGTAAACCCTAATATGCAGGCTTGTATAAGAAATATATGGATTAAAATATGTCATATGCAAGAAAACGATGAATGAGAATGATGAAATCTTGAATTCTGGAAAAAAACGAAAGACCGAAGAAACTCGAAGAAACTGAAATGGTTCTACAAAATTTTCTTATTTTTGAAAAGCAATGAAAAATCAATTCTAAATTGGGATACGAAAGGTAATTAATCAATTAAGGAAAATTTGATAGTGATTGAGTAATTTGTAGTTTATAAGGGGAATGAGAATTTAATTTCAATTTGAATAACAAATGCATGAAAAATGGAATTTCAATTTCAAATTTATTATATTAATCAATTAATATTAGTTTTTAAGACCAAGGGTATAATTGGATATTAATACATCAATTTGACCTCAATAGAAATATTTTAATTTGTTTCCTTTATTTGAAAATGAGTGTATAGGATTGTCCTTCCTAATAATTAAACTCTTTTGAAAAAAGAAGAAGAAAATAAAGAATAATTTTGGAGAGATTCCATATGCGGTGTTTGGTTTGGGATTGGCCAATCCGGATTTGGATTGGCCCAATCCCAATCCAATCTCTCTCAATCCATCTCAATCCAAATACAAATCCAAATACCAATTCACCCCTATAATACACATATACACCTATTTTTATACAATCAAATCACTCTTTTCAACCACTCATTCTCTCTCATACTTTCTTCTCTCTCATACTTTGATGTGACATAAAAATACATCTACCCCTACTTCTCAATCCTTAACCAAACACAACTTACACACACAATTACTATTCATGAATTACCCAAATCCCAATCCAATCCACCTCAATCCCAATCCAATCCAAATCAATCACAAACCAAACACCACCATAGGGTTCAGAAGAAAAAAATAAAGAAGAATTTTGGGAAGTTTCCATAGGGTTCAAAATTTTACCGTGCTTCCTTGGAGAAGTAAAAAAAAAAGCTCAGAAGGATTTCTTGACACCACGATCTACATGTTTACCGCTGCCTGAATCTTCTTCTTGGTTGAGTTTGTTCACTGCGCGCAGGTGGGTTTGTGGAGAATGGAGACGATGATTTCTTTGTAAGAAAGAAATGAGAAAAGGCCCGATACCCTACCTCTCTTTTGGATATGAAGGATAAATGTGGAATATTGAAAAATTTAAGAGGATACAATTGTAAATTTGTATTGAGAAGCGGATAGAAGCTGGTGTATAGGTGCTTCTCCAAATCTGCTTTAAAGTGATTAATTTAATCACTTCGTAGTCTTTGCAAAAACCTGAAAAGTGTTTTTTATTTAAAAGATAAGTGCTTTTAAGCTGATTGTTTTGTTTCAAAACACCCACTAAGGGCTCGTTTGCTTTATAGGTTGGGATAGATAAGGTATGATATGATTAAATATGATTGCATTATTTTTTGAATTGAGATTTGTGTTTGAATCGATGGATTAAATTATCTCACCTTCTCTTTGGGACTAATTAACACCCATATACATGATTATCAAGGATAACAATCTCAGGCCAATTATAATCACGGGCTAAATTCAAGTAAACCAATCAAGTGAATTATAGGGATAAAACAATACTATATCCTATCTAATCTAATCTAATCTAATCTAGGGAATGACTTATGTGAAAATACCTTATGTGTAATTATGTGCAAATAAAGTAAATAAGGAAACATTCTAAAACATATTTCAATTTAATAAATTTCAATTTATTAAATTCAATTTATTAAATTCGCGGGTCAACCCTTCTAATGCGGGTCAACCCGGTTTGGACGGGTTCTTGGAAACATGAATACTGTATATAGTACAAATATCAATTACTCATTAATTTTGTCTATTTGGTCTAGTGGAAATGCTTATGAATTTTACTCAAAATACATGGGTTCAATCCCCAACCATTGCATTTCATAATTTTTTTTTTTCAATTTCATAATTTTTTTAAATTTAAAATTCACATAATTTAATTCCATATTATTTAAGTATTATTAATTATTTAATGTCATTATCACACACTCTAACTAACGAGCATTTCTTTAAAATTTACATAATTTCATTTAAATTATTTAATTTTTCACCGAGCATTTCATTATTTTTTTTACAAATTATTTAAGTGTAACTCTAACGAACATTTCATCACTTTTTTAAATTTAAAATTCACATAATTTAACATACAAAATACCAACACAGTATCACAATTTTTATGTATACGGTAATACACAATTACACTTGACAGTATTACATTATTGCACTTGTAGTATTACAAAGTGAAAAACTAAATTTTATCACTGGATCATCATTATCTTCTTCTCTAACCACGTTCTACTTTGTTCTCATCTTATTCCTCTTTCACATTTTTTTCCATCTCGACTGAACCTTCTTTTATTAGTATCACACCTGAAAAGCATACAATATAACGACATTACTTAACAGTATTTCACAATTACAATTAACAATATCATGCAATTACACATAACAATTTGAACAAATAACAAACAAAATATCAAAGACAGTAACACATATTAATTAAAACATAACAATATATTAATGGCAGTATCATACAAAAAACAAGACAGTATCATACAAAAAATAAGACAGTATCACATATTAATGTATGTCAAAAGTCATAGATGTAATTCTAATTCATCTGCAAATTAGAAGTTTCAAAAAAAAAAAAAAAAATAGAAGCTCTTAAATTTTTCTCTTTACCTCTCTTAAATATATAATAGTATAATAATTCATATGAGATAGTATTACACTATCACACTTAACAATATTATGTTATTACACTTGACAGTATTACATTCAACATGTAATACTGTTTACCTTGTAACATGATACTGTTTAGCAAATATAGTATTACATCTATTATTGTTAGTGATAGCTCTTGACTATATTAAAAAAAAGAAAAAAAAAAGACAAACTCTAGCTATTCAAGCATGTATCTCTTACAACTTACCTCACTTCTCCCTTAATTGAAGAGTAAAAACAATAAAGAAGGATCATTCTAAAGGAATTAAAAAGTGGAAATTTTTATTATTTTTATCTGAAAGTGTAGTTTACGCGAATCATACAACTCCATTTATCACATGTTCGTTTGACTTTGCAAATAAGACCACTAATTCCTTTTATGCAAATATGAACACTAATGCCCTATTCTGAAACTTACTAGTGTAAAAGTTGTGTAAACTGTAAAATAAGATCACTAATGCCCTTTTATGCAAATGTGAACATTAATGTCCTTATTATGAACACTAGTGTAAAAGTAAGATAATCAATAAAATGTAAATTAATAGAGACTTCAGAGAAGCTGAAGCTATCAGCAACTAAGAGGGTGTTTGGCTGAGCTTATCAGCTCCTTAAAACAACTTATAAGATCTTAAAATAAGTTTATAGAAGCTAAAAGATCTTCTTCAAATCATATTACACAAGGAGGGGAATAAAATGGTGACACTATATCATTAAGCATGTAAAAATAAAACAAAGAATTTATATTTGCATCAGAGAGATTCCCATTAGAACAAATCATCCTCACCCCTGAAAGGAATTCTGATGTCCCTGTTTGTTTTATCATAATTTGCAAAGCAAGAATTTCACTACAATAATTAGATGAAAAACAAAACTACAAACAAGATCAAATAATTGCATTAAGTAAAGTAAATCTGCATAAATTTTCTTAAAAATTGCATCAGAGAGATTCCCATTAGAGTAGTCATCCTTTATCCCTGTAGGAGCATAGTAAACTTAACCATGTGCTAGAGATGATAAAATCAAATACGAGTACTACTACAATGCTATGCTTGAAACTAATTCTGGTCTACATGCAATGGATATCATACTATTAATAGAATTGCATAATTAATTGGGATGCCATATAAGATCATCTTTCAGTTTAATACTAGGAAAAAAGACACCTCAAATGGTTTCTCCACTTGTATAACAAATAATCAGGTACTAAACAATGATTTTCTTTGAGAAACTTACTGCTGACGGGAGCACAAGCACGAATGAGGACAGCTGCACCAACTCCTTGCTTGTCTGCTACCACATTCAGCATCATATGAAGACCATAACAAAGATACACATAAGCAAGCCCCCTGCTCCAAACTGTCAAGGCAATTAGCAATCAGCTTTTCATGTTTGAACTCAGACTTCATCTGTAAAACATTGCTCAATCAGATAATAATTTTTTGAAAAATCTCTTTATAAATATTATGTTCCATTGCAACTGGGAAGAAAATAGAAGAACAGAAAAGGAGAAGACAAATTGACAGCCAAAAAAAAAAAACATGAATTGCATCGAAGCCTCAGATGAATATTGTTTTCATAGTGAAGAACTCAAAGTATATTTAACACCATCATAGGCAGCACACATTCTCATATTAGTCATATATATTGGAGCAGCAGTGTCGAAACAGGGCTTCAAGCCATTTCTGAACAAGCCCTAAATAATTTTTTTTTTTAATAAAAATGTATACCCAAATTGAGGAACCCACCTTTGAAAGAAGAAGAATCAGACCAATTTGCAAGTTCTCACTCCATAAAAATGGCGACATTTTGAAAAATCAGATGGATTTCGAGAAGCTTTACAACACTCTCTTCATCTCCTCTGCGCATTTGTGTTGTTGGCAGTGGCCCTGTCGGGACATCACTCGGGACGAGATTGAATCAGACGCTAGTCTATCCACGTACTCCCGCTGCCAGTTCCTCCTGCCGAAAACCTCCGTCGCTAGAGCCTCCCCAGCTACTGCGAAATCAGAATTCAGATCGACGATTCCTTGTCAACAGAAGTGCAATCAGAAACCTCATAACCATTATCGTCGACAATATACTTAGGTTGGAACTTCCACCGACGCCTCTCCGCGGAGGTAACTGATGCTCTCGATCTCAATCCGAAAACAACCGTTGTTTGGGAAGAAGATTGGTTTAGGCGATCGAGACTTAGGTTGGGAAAAAGGAGAAGAAAAAGGTTAATGAATTTGGGTTGATCCAAATAAAAATGGGCCGAATATAACCCAAATCACAAAATAGGTAATTTGCACATAATTACACATAAACTATTTGCACAAAAGTTTTTGCGTCTAATCTAATCTAATAAACCAAACATACCTAAGACCTAAGAGTAATACTACGAGGCATATTCTAAAATTTATAGAAATTTTAGGGCGAGGAAGATAATATACTAAATTGGCGCTTTTCAAATTCAGATAAAATGCAAAATAGCAACAAAAACCTTTAAACCCTGTTCTTCCCTCACCTGCCAAACTTCAATGGCGGAATCAACAACCTGCTGCAGCTGAAAAAACTGCAGCGAAATAGAACACTATCTGAAGCTACAAATTACGCTCCTTCGAGCTGTTCATAGTTCTATTCTGTAGTTATGGAAATAGCGACGCTTCAATGCCAATCAACCGCACTCCATTTTCACCCGAGAAGCATCTTCCCTCTCCAAAGAACAAACCTCTGCTCCTTATCTTATCTCAATCACAGGCCCAGACGTCCCTGTCGAAAGAGGTTTATGATTTCAGCATCCAATGAGCCGCAGGGGTTTTCTTGGCAGCGGCTTTCGCAGTCAATTAGTCGCGGCTCTCAACGTTTTTTTGAAAAATTGGGCGACTCCGTGAAGAAAGATACTAGGTTTAATTTGGATGATGTTATGGTTCGAGTTGATGAGGTTTCGGACAGGGCCCGGGATACGCTTGAACGACTGAACTCCGAGCTGCTGCCACAATTTGTCAGCTGGAATAAGTGGGAAAATTGGAAGGTATAATCTTCGAACTACATAATTTTGTTCAAACTATACATAAAATTACTATCCCAAACTTTTCTGGATAATTGTGTAGGTGTTCAATTTCTCATTAGTTTCCGTTTTCAGGATATGAAGAATTGGGATTCAAAAAGATTGGGTGCTTTGGTGCTATACATTTGTATCATGATGTTTTCGGGCCTAAGTGTATACAAGGCAATCCGAGCTCCTATTATTGAGCGTGAAAAAAGGGAATTGACTGAGGCTTACATGGAGGCATTAATTCCTGAGCCTACACCCACAAATGTGAGAAAGTAAGAGGTGTTCTCATTTAATTTTTGGTTGTTCAGGTATTATTTTTTGTCTTGTAAGCAGAATCAGTAGAAATCCTATCAGCATCAATTGGCCTTACTTGATGCCTATTTTGCATATGAGGTTTTGATTTGTCACTGAGAGATTTCTGATTTCTTACTAGAAAGTAGAAATAATGAAATTTCTTAAAACTATCATAATTGTATTCAATCTGTTTCTTGAATGGCAGTTCGAAATGTGGCAAATGACTCTTATATAACGTACAGCGATGCCAGTTTTTTTGGTTTAATGATTCATTAATAACTAAAAGGATATGGTAACAATAGTGAGAGGTTGAATATACAATGTGCTGTTATTTTTAGGGTGCTGATGTCGGTGTTGGTACTTGCTGTCTTTATAAATCAGCAAATTGTCAGAGGCCATTAGATTACTAGGTGACACATATGACTGCTAAGGTTGTAAAACATGCAAAATATGGTCAAATTTGAGTGTATGAGCCTGTGAGATTAGAAATACCACAAACCCTGAGACTTAATTAGGCCATTTACTTTATCTTATACTACTTTCATTGCCAAAATGGCCACAACTATCAGATGCATGTTGTTGATACCCAAAAAAGCTTTACCGTTTCTTTGTTTTGCTGCATGGATTTCAAAATACTTCTTTGGGCTGCTGATGAAACTGACCATCTGACCTGCTTGCTCCATTTTCTCAATTTTATAGATACAAAGAAGGTTTATGGAGGAAAGCTACTCCCAAAGGTCTGAAACTCAAAAGGTTTGTTGAAGGACCTGATGGCACCCTTATTCACGACAGTTCTTTTGTTGGGGAAAATGCATGGCAGGATGATGCCGAAAAGTCTCAAGAGAACATAAAAGAAATAATAGAGCAGGACACACGATTGAAAACAGATGATAAAAAAGTTCTCCAGAAAGGTTTAGGTTTATCAGGTTTGTCTCTTATTTATGGGTAACCACTCTAGCTCTATACCCAAGTTTTTGGAATATGCTTATCAATTATACAACCAGTTCACCAAGTGTTAGCCTGACTGTTATCCTTCTATGCATAAGAACTTTTCATGTATTCTGTAGTCTTAAAACTCACAATCAGTAACATTATAGAGGAGACATATGGAATTTCAAAGTAAAAAACATCTTGGATTTCGTCTGTCTTGTTGTTGAGGACATTTTACTGGTCTGTTCAGACCAACAACTTTCTATTTCTTAAGGCTGTGCATTTCACCTTATGTCCAGGCATGCGTTTTTTTTTTTTTTTTTGACAGGACTTGAGTTAACCTATGTCCAGGCAGTAAGTCTTTGACAGGACTTGTAATTTTTACCATTATTTTCCTAACTGCAAAAGTTAATTGGAATTTACTTTACCCGCTGTAATTTGAGCTCTCAAGACAGAATTCCTAGGCAGTTACCAATCATTTATTGAATCTTGCATACCAAGATGTTTAAATTGGAATTGTGCATACCAAGATTTGGAATCCTGCTTACCATGTTGTTTTACATTGTTCTTGTTGGGTTTTCTGACAGTTGAGAATCAAGATACTGAAGGCACATGGCGTGATAGACTTACAGCATGGAAAGGAACTCTTGAGAAGGAGAAGCTAACTGAACAACTCAATTCATTAAATGCCAAATATGTGGTGGAATTTGATATGAAGGAGGTTGAGAACAGTCTTCGCAAGGATGTCGTTGAGAAGGCCAAAAGCGCACAAGGAACAAGGGCTTTGTGGATCTCCAAAAGATGGTGGCGCTACCGTCCGAAACTTCCTTACACTTATTTCCTGCAAAAACTTGATTCCTCTGAGGTAGAGAATCATATATTATACTGAACATTTTGTCTGATCAACTCCTTTATTTCTAAGCATAATTTGTTTGGAAAGTCTTCATCCTGACTGATAATATTTAAGTATATTAAGTTGGTGTTCACTTTGAAAGCTCTTGCATAGTGCTTCGGAGAGGCACTTATGTTTCAGTATATTCCTGTAATATGGTGAGCCATTGCACAGTTTTAGGTCTTGAATGAGCCACATGTTTTCAGCAGTGAAAGAGAGCCTTATTATATAGTTTGCTCAAATTGGTAACACCCGCATTCATTAAACTAGTCTCAGAAGCTCAAAGTGCCCAGACTTTTAAGTTCAACCTCCTAGGAAAATAAAGCCAGTTGAAGCCTTTGTTATTCATATCCACAGATTGCTATGGTTTAATGGCATACTTATTTGCAAGAAAGTGTTTTTTATGAAGAAAAAAAAATAAAGATTTGTTTTGTGTATTTTGCAAGATTTTTATACTCTTACCATTACACAACAAAAATCCATATCTCAAAAAGTTTTGAAGAAAAAAGATGATGATCCCGATCATTTACAGTAGTCCTTGTAATATCCAATTTGATACTTAATATCTCCATTTACTCTAGTACCCCCCCCCCCCCCCCCCCCACACACACACACACACACACAGAAAACAACAATACATCCAAAAGACAGTCTTCAGTAAAGGAATCAATAATACCTGTACAAACCTGGCTTTGTTTAAATCTGTTATGTACAATTCATTCTTGAGGACCTGTATACAACTCGACATTCATTATTGAAAGAGATTTTATGCATTGATTAGTTGGATATCTGTAATTATAAACTAAAAACACTTCTATCTATTTAAACACTTAAAAATACTACTATATATGAAAACATCATTTCTTGATAAATTATAAAATTATTTGTGCATTATACATAGTATGTATCAATTACATGCAATGAAAATTGTGTATGCATTAATATATACACACACCGTGTACAATATGCATCTGTGTATATGCTGTTCATAGATATATGCATAAATGTGAAACATAGCCAAAGCCTTGTATTTCAAAAGTTGCTGTTTCAATATTCTAACTATTCACTTTATGCCATATTATTCTTGATGAAAGTTATGTTTATCTTTTCAGGTTGATGCAGTTGTCTTTACTGAGGATTTAAAACGATTGTATGTGACCATGAAAGAAGGTTTCCCTTTAGAATATTTTGTGAGTCCATATCATGGTTGTGTTTTGACAGTAGTTTTTCTCCTTTAGTTTTCCTCTCACTTATTTGTTACTTGTCTAGGTTGATATCCCACTCGATCCTTTTCTTTTTGAGGCCATATCGGCTTCTGGAGTTGAAGTAGATCTTCTTCAGAAGCGGCAGATCCATTATTTTATGAAAGTTGTATTTGCGCTGTTGCCTGGAATTCTAATCTTATGGTTCATCAGGGAATCTCTGATGCTGCTTCATATTACTACAAATCGTTTTCTTTATAAGAAATACAATCAGCTTTTTGATATGGCATATGCTGACAACTTCATTCTGGTGAGATTTCTTTTTCTTTACCCAAGTTTATTTGATCTCCAGTTGTCCAGTTTTGAATAAATGTATAATATTTGATAAATTGTTCATTTCAATCAGCCAGTTGGTGAAGTTGGTGAAACAAAATCTATGTATAAAAATGTTGTATTAGGAGGAGATGTCTGGGACCTTCTCGACGAATTGATGATATATATGAGAAACCCCATGCAGTATTACGAAAAAGAAGTCAAGTTTGTGCGAGTAAGTTGATATTCTCCTAGAAGCTGATTTAGCAATATATTCAATTTGATACTTGAGGTACAATTTACTTTCTGCTGCCATACAGGGCGTGCTTCTATCTGGACCCCCAGGAACAGGAAAAACACTTTTTGCACGGACACTATCAAAGGAAAGTGGGTTGCCTTTTGTTTTTGCTTCTGGTGCAGAGTTTACAGATAGTGAGAAAAGTGGTGCTGCAAGAATTAATGAATTGTTCTCTGTAGCAAGAAGAAATGTAAGCTTTGATCATGCCATGCTATATCTTGTGAGATAAATTATTAAATTCTGGAAAAACTGTTGATAAGTTTATTGTGGCGCCTGCTTATCAAGATTTTTTGAGGTTTGGTTTAATACTTTAATCGTTACAGGTCACATATGATTGAAATTTATGTATTTAAGCTTCACTTAAGTGAAAAGGAATAACTGATTGATCAAGTGTTTTGAATGCTGTTTGACAGTAATGCCAGAGCAAATTAATTTTATGATAGAGGAATATTAAATATTTATGTATAAAATGTAAACATCTCTATGATTTTAAGAGATGATAGTATGATACTCGAAAGACCAGTAATAAAGTTAACAGGTTGTCTCATATGCTCTGTGCACTATCTCTGTGGAATGCCTCAAGTAGCAAACAATACTAATCAAATCATGTAGGGCGACATAATCAGAACATTTTAGTGATTGATTGTGATGTCAACATCTAATGATCTTTGTAGTTCCCTGGTGGTGCATATTCAAATCATGATATTTGTAGCAGAAATATATTATTAATAAGGCACTCTCCTTTTTCCAGGCTCCTTCTTTTGTTTTTGTGGATGAAATAGATGCTATTGCTGGAAGACATGCTAGGAAGGATCCACGAAGAAGAGCAACCTTTGAAGCACTTGTTGCTCAGCTGGATGGAGAGTAAGTAATCGAAACTTGAATAGTGTTTTCAGTTTCACTCTTATGGAATAAAGTTTCATAGCATGATCCAGTGTGCAACTCTAGTATACCTGGCATATAGTCCTTGTAAATTTGTTTGCAGGCACCAGCATTTGGTGACCACTTATATGATTATATTCATGGTTTTTTTTTTTTTTTTGTTATTAATAGAAGTAAACATGCATATCCTTCAGCTCTACATTGCCCAACAAGTAAGGCAAGGAACTAGCTATGTGGTAGACTGGCAGTAATAGTTCAAATTAGGAGCTTTTATATCATTCAGAACTTTCCCTCCCAACTATTAAGGCAATAAAAAATTATTCGCTTGTGATTTTCCTTGAAAAGGCTTTGATAGAATCATTTATTACTAAGGGGAAAAAAAGAGAGCAGAAAACTTGTATTAACAGGCTTAAATCACACAACTTGATCGGAAATAGAAAATAATAACCACAATTTGACCTGCTTTCTATTTATATTTTTCTGCAATGTACAGTCACTGGTGCGCCCTAGGCTAGTCTGGAAATAGAAAATAAAAGCATAAAATAATATATGAAAAATGAGTTATATTGAACTTTGAAGAATTTTGTGAGGGTAACATTGTTTGTAATGAATTTTGATGTTTGGTATAGCGGCCACATTCCAGTTCCATATAATTTTTGTTATTCTCTGTATAGGGCTCTTGTTGTAAATTCATATCTTTTGCAAAGAAACTGTAGAAAAATATGAACATCCCAGATCTTGGTGAGACATGACATAAAAAACTGTAGGAAAAGTTCAAATATCAAATCTCTTTGCAAGAAACTATTTTTATAGAACTCGGCCATATATTCACAACACTATCTTTATGCAAACAATCAATAAATTTGGGACAAAATGAAATGAACCTCAAAACCATTTCAAAAGAGAAGTAGAAAGGACTCTACTAAATTTTAATATTCCCTGGAATGCTAGTCCTACTGGAGGTGTCATCTCTGTCTATTTGCCTGGAACAAAGGAGTTTACCAATAACAGTAGTGAGCTTGATGCCTGACGGTTGAGTTACATATATTAAGTTCAATTTAGGGTAATCATTTGCCTATTGTGATCAAACTGAATGTTGGCTCATGTTTCAAGTGTCATTCACTTGTTATATGTCCTTATTATTTCCATTGCTGTTACCTGACTATAACTCATAAGTAAATTTTATTAAATTGCAGTAAAGAGAGAACTGGAGTTGACAGATTTTCACTGAGGCAAGCTGTTATTTTCATATGTGCTACTAATAGACCAGATGAACTGGACTTAGAATTTGTTCGCCCCGGACGTATTGATCGCCGTGTATATATTGGGTTACCTGATGCAAAGCAACGAGTGCAAATCTTTGGTGTTCATAGTGCTGGAAAGGCGCTCGCTGAGGATGTTGATTTTGGAAAGGTTTTCATTACTTCATGTATTTACTATTTACCCTGTCTAAAAATGATTT
This sequence comes from Galeopsis tetrahit, assembly GCA_963675135.1. NCBI lineage: Eukaryota > Viridiplantae > Streptophyta > Magnoliopsida > Lamiales > Lamiaceae > Galeopsis > Galeopsis tetrahit. The sequence continues at coordinate 69,435,945 of OY776123.1, forward strand.
CCCCCCACTTTTCTTTTGGTGGCTTTTTAGCACATTCAAAACAATTTGCCTAAATAGTAAATACTACTCCCTCAGTCCCATTTTTATTTGAACATTTACTGTTTGCACGGATTTTATTGTAGGAGTTTTTGACAAATGTTCAAATAATAATGGGACAGAGGGAGTATGCCTTTTGGGGAATTCTTCCAAACCTGCTCGTTACTTATAGGTTTTGGAATTGTCCTGGTATCAGGGTGATTTATTTTTTTCATGCTTATGCTTTGGTTGTGTTCTCTTGTCCATCTTTACAGGTTGTCTTTCGCACCGTCGGGTACTCTGGGGCAGATATACGAAATTTAGTCAATGAAGCAGGGATTATGTCTGTAAGTTATCTGTAGTTCACCCAGGATATGCTATGTTGTGAGTGCTCATGTACTTGAGTGTATTGTCTGCATTGTTTCTTGAGTTTTTCTCCTGGTGCATATACAGCCCTGAGGAGGGAAAATGGAATGAAACTAATGCACTTTTTTTTCTTCTACTGAATTTTTTCTTCACATTTTCTGGTTATGGAAGATGCGTTGAAATTTTTTGCAATTACTGCAGTCTCATACATGTATCTGTAATTATCTAGCAACTGCATATTGTTATGTGCCACTCTTTCTGCTAATAGGATTGAAAATTTTCTGCAGGTGGTGAATTTTGTATATAGTTTCCTCTCAACCAAATGATTTTGAGTTTCTTTGTATTTGAAATGCTAATTGCCGAGGTGATTTGCATAATAACTAAAGTCAGAACTAGGGTCCTTTCTAAAAAATGATTTAAAAGGGTTATTTATTTCCCATGCATGACCCAGATCATGGAAAGATGCTAATATGGATGGCTTTGTTTTGGGACGGAAAAATAGGATGGTTGGTCAATTTTTAATTAATATCGTCTGTCTTGAAAAATCCATAATTAATATAATCCTTCCCTTAGAATGGAAAGTTGCTGCAACCTGCTGTGATATTTTTCTTTCTATGTTGGTTATCACACCTCGTGTCTATTTTACACATAAAACTGCAGAATACATTTTCCCAAGCCAATTGATAATTTCCGTCTCATACTAAATTCTCAATTCTAGGAGGATGCAGTTCCCATCATCCTATTTTGTAGACTTGTTATCAGATTTTGGTGCTTACTTTATGGGCCTGTTTAGCTGTTCATGTTCTCAATCCTTGATGTGTCTCCACTTTGTTAATGAATGATGCCTGGAAACAGGTCAGAAAAGGGAGTTCAAAGATCTTCCAGCAAGACATTGTTGATGTATTGGACAAGCAGTTGCTTGAGGGAATGGGTGTACTTCTCACAGAGGAAGAGCAGCAGAAATGTGAACAAAGTGTATGGTTTCTTTGGTAAAATCCATGGAAGTTGTAGCTTTTGTCGTCATATTTATGATAATATTATCCAACATTTTCTACAGGTATCTTTAGAAAAGAAAAGACTCCTGGCAGTGCATGAGGCTGGCCACATAGTGTTGGCTCACTTATTCCCTCGATTTGATTGGCATGCGTTTTCTCAGTTGCTACCTGGCGGAAAGGTAGTGTAGTGTTAATGTACATGGGTAGAAATCATTTTATTTGGATACACATTTAATTTAAGAAAAATAAGTTGGGTGTTGGTACTTTTTTTTCCAGAGCTTATAAGCTGTATCATGTTCTTTTGTGCTTACAAGATCCAGGGATTTGATTTCCCCCATCTCATTCCATTTTTTGATTTACAAATCCAATCTCTCCATCCAAATACACATCCACCCCTATTATACACCTATACTCCTATTACTATCACATCTTTTCTCTCACTCATTCTCTCTTCCACCCATTCATTCTCTCTCCTACTTTTCTTCCACCCATTCATTCTCTCTCCTACTTTTCTTCCACCTAATCATTACCCCACTAACTAACAATAATAAAATAATACATCATCACTCAAAAGTATTGATTTGACATAAAATTTTATCCACCCCTACTCCTCCAGCTCAAACTATAGCACATACTCCATTCGTCCCGCCATAAGTTTTCACTTTGCTTTTTGCACAGAGATTAAGACATATAGTAGTATAAAATATGTAGTGGGTAGTTGAGATAGAGAGAGATAGGAAGAAGAAAAGGTAGAGAGAGGTAGGAAAGAGAAAAGATAGAGAGAGATAGTGAACTTTGCCGTTTTAAGGAAATGAGAAGCTTATGGCAGGACGTCCAAAATAGGTAAGTGGGAAGCTTATGGCGGGACGGAGGGAGTATTTATTATTCATTGGATTTGCCCCATCCACTTTATTTCCCCTTCCCGATTTGCCCCATCCCACTCAAGTCGAAATAGAACACTCCTGTTTAAAATCTTTTTTACCAAACACCTTTTGAGAGCTTATAAGCTCCTAATCAACTTATTCTGTTTTAAGGAGCTTATAAGCTTAACCAAACGGGCTTTTAATCTGTTTTTTGCTTGAGCAGGAGACTGCTGTATCTGTGTTTTACCCTCGAGAAGACATGGTAGATCGAGGTTATACAACCTTTGGGTACATGCAAATGCAAATGGTGGTTGCTCATGGGGGAAGATGTGCTGAGCGCATTGTATTTGGCGATGACATCACCGACGGAGGAACAGATGACCTCGAGAAAATTACCAAGGTAAAATTAAAGCTTGCTAAATCTTTTCAAATTTTACTATAAAAGTTTTACCTGCTCAAAGTTGAAAAGGAGAAAATACGTTCATTATTGTCTACTCAGTTCTGTATGTGAATCACTTCATCTCTTTCAGATAGCTAGAGAAATGGTTATAAGCCCAAGAAATCCAAAATTGGGGCTGACTGCCTTGACAAAAAGAATTGGGCTAGTTGATAGACCAGATAATCCAGATGGTGAAATAATAAGATACAAGGTATTCTTTACTTCGTTATGGTGAAATGTAGAAGTATTTGGTGTGGGTTTTTATTTAACTGATTTCGCCTCAATTTTCTTGACATTAGTGGGATGATCCTCATGTGGTTCCTGCAAACATGACACTTGAAGTTTCTGAGCTTTTTACAAGGGAATTGACAAGGGTACGTTTAACGTAGCTATTTGGCCTTATTTTTAGTCTTGAGTTTTGAAATTAATGTGAGTGATTCAATTCTTGCAAGGATGCTCACCTTCTAGGAATTTTTTTTGTCTCCTTTAGATTATAAGTATATTGAACTTTTACGCTCTGCTTTATAAATGTGTTATACAATGATCTCAAATAATCATATGATCAAATTGGGGGGCAAAAATCAAAATCTCCACATGTAAAAGATAAAGTCAACTGAAATGATGAGGGTAATATTGATCCGTGAACAAACTGGATTTAACCAATAAATTTCTGTTACAGAAATCAAGGGACTCTGAAACTGTAGTATAATTCAGTATGGGAGAAGCAGAACAAGATTGTGTAGTTAGATACTCAATAAAATTGTCTTATATTGGTTGGCCTGCTTATGAGTCTTTGTGGTGTATGACAATCGGGTCCATGTGAATGACAGTACATTGATGAGACTGAGGAACTTGCTATGAAGGGGTTGAAGGATAACCGGCACATACTAGATGCAATTGCTCAAGAACTGTTAGAACATTCAAGGATAACTGGATTGGTAAGACACTTTTTTTTCTTTATGGTGGATAAAGACTTGAAAGTAGCTTAAGGTGGTGTCTGCAAACTCAAATGAATAGGGCATAATCACATATATTTTTTTTTAACAAAGCTGGTACACTAAACTTTTTTTATAAAAAAAAAAGGAGGTGTTTCTGGGTTTGCAGTCACCACCTAAGTGTAGGAAAGTATCCTCAACTCCTTGAGTGCCTTAGATCTCCTGCAGTATCATCTGTTCTTCTCATCTCCAGTATAATCTTTTTCAGGAAGTGGAAGAAAGAATGAGAGGGTTATCGCCAATCATGTTCGAAGATTTTGTGAAACCTTACCAGATTAACTTGGAAGAGGTATGCCTTTTTTCTGGGCCTTAAAATGTGCTAATATCTAATTAAGATGCCCTGATTGAACTGGTTCGATTTCTCTGTGCCGCTTTTCATATCCCATTATATGACATGTCGGTATGATATTACAGTCTAGTTGATAAGTTTTTTAGTCATCCACGTGTCATACTCATACATGTAGACAGTGGAACACCAAAATTAAGTTTTGGGTTAATGATATATGTATATGTTATTCTTATATAAATGAACAGGATGGACCATCACCGCATAATGATAGTCTCCGGTATCGGCCCCTCGATATATATCCGGCCCCACTGCACAGATGTTGATTGAATCATACACAGACACCGAGACACGTTTTTGATGAAAAGCTTATGTATCAACGGGAGAAACACTTCAGTGAACTGAACTCATAAGATGATGCCACATTTAATTTTTGGGATGAATGCAGAAACCTTTGGCCGTGCTTTGAAAATTGCACCAAATTCCTTTGGTTTTCCGAAATTCTTATATCTTCAACTTATTTTCTTGCTTTTAGAAAAAGCAATTTGATGTTCGCTCCCGGCAGTGCAACTAGTCATGGTCAAGAGAAGAACTTTGATTTGCAAGGTCCAAATGGATATGATTATACATATTTTTTGTAGTATTTAAGCGTTTTTATTTTTAAGGATTTTGAGATACTCTAATTATCACAAATATTTAACAAAGTCTCAATGTATGCATGAGATCGTTTAATACCAATTTATGTTAATACTCCTAAATAGCTGTGTTTCGAAGGATGTAGTGTTTATATGGCAAAACATATGTAAACTTGTGAAGCGACTCTTCTCGTATTGAAGACAGTTGCGTGTAATTAGTTTGATTTTTATATATATTTAAAACAATATTAATTATTTATTAAAATGTAGTAGTATTATTAGTTTGTCAATATTAGTTTTAAATGATAAAAATGTACTTTAAATTCTCTTCGTCTATTCTTCTTGTCATTTGTCCACTTCTTGTGTAATAATGACAACAAAGACTCAGACAACACACATAAAACACCAATATGCTGAAACAGATGATCACATCAATTTGTAATAGAAAGATCAATTTTAAGATAAAGTGTAGTTAAAAAGATCTCAAATGTATCATTTCAAGTTTTTGGCATGATAATATATAGTATAAATCAATTATTCATCAGGAGGAGATGATGTAATGAAGTCCCAAACCAATGCTCTTAGATTAGGCTACATTTTGCTTTTTGGAACGCCAATTTTGGCAGCCCGAGTTCTTTTCTCTACAGCTCGAGAAACCTGTCTGACTGCATCTTTGGATACATGACGGGGCCTGCTCAACCACAGTCCTCCATCAACGGGCAGGATACTTCCGTTGATGTATTTACCTTCACATACATAGTTATTATTAATATAGCAATTCATGTGAGGCGAAAATGCTAAATTAAGCACTACATTTGAGGCAAATCCAACCAAGGCAACTGCCAGGTTTTCAAATCTCCTAATAGTGAAATAATAGTATTATGCTGTTATCTGATATTCAGGCTATTATAACAACTATGCTCCTTCTACCTATAAATGGATTACATAAAAATACATGGCAAGAGCCAAGTGACTAAAAACTCACAGATCGAACTCAATTTTCCTAGTAGTTCAGCTTGATTTCAAACTCAATATAACTCGACCTTCAGCTCCATTACCTATATAGATTCCCCAACACTTAAAAAAAGGGATGTGCACATTCACATCACATCCGGATGTGGATGTGCAAGTGTGTGTATATCTATTACAAACAATAATAAAATAATAATTGCACAATCATCCAATCAATACCTCAGTAGCTAATAATAATGAAATAATGCATAATCTACTATCACAATCAACCCAATCATTACCCGACTAGCTAACAATAATAAAATAATACTCCGTACAACATTTTTAGTTGACATAAAGTTCCAAATACCCCTACCCCTCCATCCCAAACCAGACACAAATTTACTATTCGCCTTTCTCACAAATCCATTTCCATCCCATCTACCTCCATCTCTTTCCAAACACCACCTAATATACTAAGGCACAATGGTAAAACACTCTAAACTCACTAAGGCTCGCAAGCCAATAGAGTTGGTATAGTTTAGCTCTGAGCTCGGTTAACTTCGAGTCAAGTGGAGTTTTTTCTGGAGTAGCTCATGAGCTGACTCGAATTGATTAGGCTCATACTATGGAAAAAATTAAGCTTCAACTTGAAAAAATATAATATCATCACAGTACACAATTAAAAAAACGAAAAAACAAAAGATAACCTACCAGCATCGGATGCCATGTACACAGCAGCCATGGCAATATCCCATTTTTCACCGAGTTTGTAGAGGGGCATTTGCTCCCTCATGTGGTTAATAATTTCATCAGGTGCAAGTTTACTCATCCCAGTAGTATCTCCTATGGGACCTGGTGCAATCCCGTTAACCCTTATATCATAATCAGCACCCCATTCCAGGGCTAAGTTTCTTGTGAGGGCATCAATGGCTGCCTGGACAGAAAGAAATTTAAGACAATCTGACCCAAAATGCAAGAAAATCATATTATCTACACCTTAAGTATCAAAACACAAACCTTGGCTGCAGATACATGGATCTGATACCAGGCTGCTGTATAATGCAAAGTAGCACTGATATTTATTATAAGTCCTCCACTGGATGATGAGCTTCGTCCTGGTCCATCTTTCTTAAGATACTCCAATGCTTCGTGACACATTGTGAATGTGCCAACAGTATCAATATCCATCACTGCAGAGTATTCATAAAGGCATACAATTAAAATGAGGTCTTAATGAATATGTAATCACATTAAACTTGATCTCCCGATCCACTTCAGATGAAATAAATTACGTGTTTACTTGTCTTTCAAGAGTCAACTTAGGGACTTTTGAAAACCTGTTTTTAAAATCATGGTGAATAGTAGTATTTGGGTATGTCAAATTAATGTGTGAGAATGAATGTTAGTATTATATTATTGTTGAATATGATTAAAATATATTAAAGTTGAAGGAGAGATAGTTGATTGTGCTGGAAATTGTGATAGCATAGGTGTTGTACTAGGGGTGATTTTTCAAAACCAATTTTGTAAAACCAAAGTAAACACCACCTCAATATACTTGTTTTCAGAAGTGTATAAAAAATCTAAACCTGTTTTAAAACCATTTGGAGAGAGATCTTCAGCTGCTGCAAGAAAATTGCCAGCTGCAGCATTCACGAGAATGTCGAGCCTCCCGAATCGCTTCACCGTGGCCTCAACAACTCTTTTAGCATCCTCCCTACTCCGAACATCCCCTTCAAATCCAGCAGCCTAATTTTCGAATCAAAAGCAAAAATTGAGCATAAGAATACAGATGCCCTAGATAGCGAACCGATCGGCTGAAAGCCCCAAACAAACATTGATATGGGCAACATATCCTGGTTTCTCAGAATTATTCAGATGGAAACTATCAATCAGTTAATTTATTCAGATAGAATTAGTAAAGGAAAGTATTTACGGGGATGCCGAGGGAGGAGAGGGCGGAAACGGCGTCGTCTAAGACGGGCCTGCGGCGGCCCATGATGGCGACGGAGGCCCCATGCTTTCCGAACTGGGCGGAAATCTCAAAGCCGATGCCAGAGCCGCCGCCAGTTAGGAGAGCAACTTTGCCTTTGAGTATATCGGAGTTGAAGGGAGATTCCATTTTTGGTGTATGAAAGGAAGATTGATTCCAAGAAACGGCAGGCAGTTGAGTAGAGTAGTAGTAAATGATTGGATATGGAGTACTCCGTAGTAGTGAATTGCTGTTTGATGCCCATTTCTCATTTTCATCATCATAATCATATAAATAAATAATGGTCCATCAACATCAGCTACAGCTACTATGGTCTATGGAGTCTTAATCAAAGACGGTCAGTTGAGGCCAACGCTCATTTATCATTTCCCAATACTGTAAGATTTTTTTACCCGTCCCAAAATTACTTTCATACGGACAAATATATTATGAAAATTTTATAATGAGTGGAGTTTTGATGGATAATTTTATATATTTATAAAATAAATAAATAAGCTGACACTTTTGTATATGTGAGGAGAAAAAGTAACGTCATTTGTATAAAATTGAGGATATTGTAAGAATGAAATTTATAAAGAGTTTCCATGTTAAAAGTGTGAAAGTTACTATGAAACATTCGAAAAGAAAAGTGTGAAAGTAATTGCGGTACGGATGGAGGATCTGAGTATGTTTTTAGGGTCAATACTAGTACAATTTAATACCGAGGAAAATCATTTTTTTTTAAATATATTGTACTCCCTCCCGTCCATGAAAAGTAGTCTCATTTGTCTTATATTTTTTGTCCACAAAATGTAGTCACATACCCTTTTATGAAAACTATCACCCTTCAACGATCACTTAATTACTTAAATTGCCATCAACTTTATTCACAAACAATCACTTTATTAACAATGGCCCCCACAATACCCTACAATACCCTTAGGGGGTGTTTCTTTTGGGATTTGGGTGGTTTTAAAAACCAGATTTTTGAAATCCTGGTTTTTGAAATCCCTATAAATAGTAATATGGGTGTTTCTTTTGGGTTTTGGAATAGTGAAGGATTTAACTTTATGTCAAATCAAGTTGTAAGATTGAATGAGTTTGTATTATTATATTATTGTTTGACGAGATTATAATGATTGATTAAGTGTGTAATGATTAAATGTATTATATTATTGTATTATTATATTATTATATTATTATTATATTATTGTTGAAAAAGAATATAATGATTGAAGTAATATTATATAGATATAACTTTATGTCAAATCAATATGTTTGATAGGGGTGGTTTTGAGTGGATTTTGAAAACCGGTTTTTAAATCCCGAAGTAACACGGGTTTTGGATCTTGAAATCCAAAACCTAGCTTTTAAAACCAAAAAGAAACATACCCTTACTTTATCTACCATTTTCTTAAAACATGTGCCCCACTCTAATGAGACTACATTTCATGGATGGAGGGAGTACCAGTTTTAATTTTTTTTAAGTGACAACCACAAATAATCCCCTAAAGGTCTTGAAAACCACCCCCGCATGTAGGTTACCCAAGGAAGAAGTAGCAATGCCGTCAGTGTTAACCTTATACCAACCTGAATTGGGCGGGAACCAAACCACATACGAGCCATGTCTCTTCGGTCTATGTCTACTCGAAACACCAAGAGCCCTAACAATCAATAGAGCCCGAACTGTGTCGTCCGAATAACCCCTACCGATGTTGTTGGCCTCCTTGATACCTGAAATGATTTCAGTCATGCATCTCCTAACAGAGGGCGAAACCTTATCGAAAATCACTCTATTCCACAGAGTTCAGACAACCCAAATGGTTGTGACGAAGCCCGTCCTCCACAACTCCAAAAATTGTGGGCCCAGCTGAACTTTAGTTGTTTGAAGGAAGATGTCTAGGAAATCGATCCCAGTGTGAATCGTGACCCCAAACATTTTGGTCAAGTTGCCAAAAATCTCCAATGTGAACGAGCATCGGGCCAACAGATGATCAAGAGACTCTAAATCTCTACGACACAACACACAAATCGACGGACCATGGATCCCAAAAGATGAGAGTCATTCCGACGTGGGCAGCTTGCCCCAAACCGCTCTCCAAATCGCAGTGGAACGACACATGGGTATGAAGGTGCCCCAAATCCATGACGCCCAACTAGGCCTTGGCAATGGTGACCTGAGCAAGTCATATGCCATGCTGGAGGAGAGTTTCTCAAAAAGTGAGCCCCCCAAATACGTCTATCAGGTCCCCTAAGCACCGTGATTTGCAGGATATCCCTGACAATCGCCGTAAAACTCGTGATAAAACAACTCGGGAAGTGTCAGCAGTCATCATAGAAAATATCCCCAACCATGAACGTGAGGATAGACGCGAACCAGTCGGGTAGACCCATCCTCTCAGAAATAGAATACCCTAGCCAGTTGTCGTGCCAAAAGCTGACTCAAGACTCTCGAACAATCAGCCATCTCGAAGTCTCGTAGCATGCAAACGAAGACCCGGGCCTATAGAAGAGACTCTCCCATAAGGTCTCAGCCTGTGATCTGAATCAAAGTGTCTCCTATGCAGAAGCTCTGTATCTGGTGATCTGTTCTGAAAAATATCCCAACTCAACTTATAGAGAAATGACTCTACATTTTAGTCATTTTACTAGTAAATAGAGATTACTCATTCGATTTGAAGATGATGATATGTTAGACAATGATTATAATTTTGATAGCGTGAATAATTCAAATATCAACAATATATGTCCGGTCATAAGTGTCTAGTCTTTAATTCAAACAAACAAATAACATATGTAATTAGTGAATTTTGTAAATATAGAAGACTGATTTCAAGGTGGAAGAATTTATAGGATAAAAATTAAAATTACTCTAATTTAAGGGGGAAATGTATTTACCCTGAGTATTGGGCTCTCTTATAGGTTTTTTTTTTTTTTTTTTTTTCTTTTCTTTTGTGAGCAAAGGCTTATCATTAGGGTATGGTCATGATTTCGAATATAAATATTGAAAAATAAATATTAGAATATGAATTGCTTTAAGAATTGTTTCTTATTTTCACATTTAAAAGCCCTTTAATATGGTATATGTGATATGTATTTTTAGTGAGTACGTATAGAAATCATATTTCTCTATTTTATGTTTGTGCAATTTTTGTGTTAGGAAAATACACAAGCAAGCGTTTTTCTAATTTTCAATCTCCCCGTAGCAAGTTAGTAGAGAAAACACAAAATTCTTATTCAATATGCGATTTTATTACATCTCACACCCTCAATTCTGTGATCTCTAATCAACATGCCATCCATGGAGAATACATAAAAATACATTTTTAAATATGTGGACCTAAATGACTCGTAGAATTATATATATAAGTTGTTGATCCTTAGATACTAAAATTATTCACGATCGAATATTGCACAATCCACGTATTCAGAGTTCAAATAGAGTTGAAGTAATCAAGTAATCAACTATGAATAACTTTATTCATGAAACACTGACAACCATTAATAACTCATCTTCGAAAAAAGAAAAAAAAAAGGGTTAATTAGTACCATCATGGTTCTCATCATATCTAACATCCATTCCTTCTATCAGCCACCAAGTTGAACAACGGTGTATAAGGTTTTGATAATTGTTAGATTATATCATTTTCATTATACAGTTTCTTGAACTGTTGGATAAACATTAACGTTGTATATGTTTTTAATACCTTCAACATTGTGTCTTTTGTTCTCAACCTCATCTAGGTAATGTCTAAACTAATTCAAATGCCTTGAACTCTGAGAAATTATAAAAACAAATCCACAATGTGAATAAAATTATCAACGTAAAGTAATGAAAATAATAAGCTCCACGTATTACTATTTGACATTCACAAAAGCACATTTATCATAACAAAATATATACAATGAAGAATCAACAATAACTGTTTTTTCAAACGGTTCATGAGTAAGATAATGTTAATGTGTTAACAACTCAACTTTAAAGACTAACATCATACTCTTTCTTTCACAACAGTTCATCCTATCTTAAAGTAACAGTTTTTCGAGTCATAGAGAGAAGGGAGAGCTTCTCTCTCTAGAGAGTTGCTCCTCCCCTTCTCCGCCGCCGATCCGTCTCCGGTCTGTCGTCTCCGTCCCTGTCTCCGTCATCGTCCCTGTTGCCGTCCATATCTCCGTCCCTGTCTCCGTCATCGTATCTATTCCGCCGTTGACCAGTAGCTGATTCGCCGCCGCAGTCAGCCTAGTCTCCGATTTCATCTTTTTTTGGTTTTTCTTGCAAGATCTAAGAGCAGATCTTCAGATCTACGCTTTTCTTCGCCGGACGCCGTCGTTTGCCGCCGCCGCCACCGGCGATCTGGATGTTCCAGTTTTTGTTTCTTTCTTTTATGTAGATATTTGCTTCGTTTCTTGTGAGGGATCAACACAGAAAATATTCTAACGGAGCCACGGTGACCGTTCGGGTATTTCTGTGTTGATCTCGTTTACTGTTTTATAGGTTTTTTTGTGCTTGATTAGTATAGTGTTTTAGTTGTTGCTTGTTGTTTCTGCTGCGCCTTGTGCGTCTTGTTTTTCAGTTTTCGTTATGGGTCTTTGTTGTAGTTGTGGGACTACCTTTTTGATGGTTGGGCTCTTCGAGATGGTTTCGAGAGCCCTAGTATTCTGATTCGGATTCTAGGGATACAGTACTTGGTGGAACTTTGCTTGTTTTTTCTGTTTTCTATTCTTCACATGAGAACACCTTAGTGTGGGGTTGTCTCGTTGAAAGATTGAAGACCTGGGCACCATTTTAGAAGGCAAAGGGAAACTCGTCTTTCCTCTTCTCATGATAGGAGTGGACGGCGATACTAAGGTTTGAAGATCAAGAGCTTGAATTAGAGATTTGTAATCTTATTATTGTATGATCTTGTAAATCCCCATAAAAAAATAAAAAAAAACAATTTTTCGAGTCATACGTAAATATAATAAATAACTTTATAACGTAAACTATAATAAATTTAATAGCATTCATGTCAAAGTCATTTAACATATCAAATTTAAATATTTAAACTCAATCCCAACATCAAAGTGATACATAATACAATGTCTCATTTCTCAATTTTCAACACTAAGTGATACTCTCTTTATCCTGTAAAATTTTGTTCACTTCTTTTTATATGTGTTTTAAAAAAAAACATATTTTAATTATAAAAAATATATGTGGGATAAAGAGTAAAAAGTATTGTCGCTACATACTCAGTCTTGCAGTCTTGTTAATAAAGTAGAAAAAATAATCAAAAGTTAATTATTTAAATAGAACAAACATATATTTTGTGAACCAAAAATTGATCTGAGCAAAATTTTACAGGACGGAGGGAGTACATGTTTCTTCATGTACGTCTTCTTCCTCATCAATCACAACAGGACAAACTAATGTCGAAGAACCTACAAAAATTGAAATTGTGAATTTATAACGCATATTTAGTACTTTCTCTATCGCGTAACAAACTTTACATTTGGGAGCACACACTTTTTAAGAAAATTGAGTAATGAGTAAAAATTGGGAGTAGTTTAGTAAACATTTATGTATAAAGTAAAAAAAAAAAGTAGAATTGTGTGATGTGTGGACCCAAAATTAATGACATTTTTGTGTAAAATTGTGAATATTGTGGGGCGAATTTATAAAGTCATTTGAAGGATGTGAAATTTATTGTATGACAAGTATTTTTTTTTCTTTTTTTTTACTCTTTAATGATTTTTATATTTGTTTATTATTTTTATTCTCTTATTTAATTTTTTGTGAGAATCTCTGAAAATATCCATTTTCAACTTGTTTTAATTTGTTCAAGTCAACTTAAAAAAAATCTTTTATACTCTTTGTTCATATAAATTGGGATTTTCTTAGGATAGTTTTTGTATCGCCTGGACTATTAATAGTTCGGATGTCAAATTTCATCGCTCTGTGTCGCCCTCTGTGTCGCCCTAACTTGATACCTGTTGCCTTTTTTTAATATTTTAAAATAATTATTTAAATTTTATTTTATTATTTACTATTTTATCCTTTATTAAAATTAAAAATAATATTATTTAAATTAAACAATACGAACGTAAAATTAGATTTTTTTAATAGAATTAAATTATTATTTTATTTATATTTTATTTACACCTGCTCATTTAATTAGTTCACCCTCAAATTATTTTTTTACTACGGTTATCTGCACCCGCTCATTTTATGAGTTCACCCCAAATCATTTTTTAACCATGGTTATCTGCAATCGCTCATTTTATAAGTTCACCCAAAATTATATTTTACCACGGTTATCTGTACCTGCTCATTTTATAAGTTCACCTCAGAAGATTTTTTTTTAAAATGGAGTAATTACATTTAAAGGACTATATTATCCTTTTATTAATTTACACAAAATATAATAAAATCAACCCTAATTTGTAGGGTGATACTCGAGCAAGATACCGGTACACACCAATTTTAATTTTATATTTATATTTTATCTACACCCACTCATTTAATGAGTTCACCCAAAAAATATTTTTTTTACTACGGTTATCTGCACCAGTTCATTTTATGAGTTCACCCCCAAATCATTTTTTTTATCACGGTTATGTGCACCCGCTCATTTTATGAATTCACCTCATTTTATGAGTTCACCCCAAATCTTTTTTTACTACGGTTACCTGCACCCGTTCATTTTAGGAGTTCACCCCCAAATCATTTTTTATCACGGTTATGTGCACCCGCTCATTTCATGAGTTCACCCCTAAATTATTAGTATTTTTTACCACGTTTATCTACACCCCTCATTTTATGAGTTCACCCCAAAAATATTTTTAAAAAAGAAATTACATTAAAAATACTATATTATCCTTTTATTAATTTACACAAAATATAATAAAATCAACCTTAATTTGTATATTTACAATCTGTAGTCAAGTCATTACCGAGTTACCGTCGATTCACCATCAAGTCATCCATATTTTTAGAAAAAAATCGTAAAACATAATTTAAAAAAAAAACTATCGAAATTAGGCAAAAATCTTGATTTTTTTTCTTTCTAAGTTTTCTTCCCTTTCCTCTTTTTCTCTCATTTTCAATTTTTATTCCAAACTTTTAATTTCTTCGTTTTTTTTTTCTTTTACTTTTTTTTTCCATTTTTTCATGTGTATTTTTTTTTAAATTTTAATACAAAATAATATTATATGTATGATTTTATTATAGTCATTAATACAATAAGTAATAACGAGTAATACCATAAATTGTAATCAGTAATACCATTAACAGTAATTAGTACGAATAAACACTTATCTTATTGAAAGTGAGATGGTCTCATGGCGACACTGTTCATAAATTAGTAGAAATAAACACTTTATTTTTTCCAAAGTGTTAAAACGTCATTCTCAAACTATGTTTTGAAAAGCAGAATTTTGGTGAAATCAGAATAAAAAAACTTTAGAAAATGTGAATGAGACTATAGAAAAACGTCATGATCAGACCATCGATTAGTTCTAAAAATTATGTGTCCATATAATGTTGCTTACGAACATTGACCTAATGTCCGATTTGTATAATGTAACTAGATTGATTGTTACCAGACTTGAAAATTACATTATTGAGGACACATTTTTTTTTTGGAAGTAATGTTGATAGTAAAGTTTTTATTTTGAGAATAATATTGAGTGTTTCGATGACACGGCTCCCATAAAGTTTCGAATAAGATAATTTCTTATTCTATTGTCTTTTGCAATGACGATAAATAAAAGTTCAAGGTCAGTCTCTTTTCATGGTAGGTGTGTAATGTGTACCTTCTGAAACATGTTCATGCATAGACAATTATATGTTGCAGCCCTCTAGAGTTAAGAGTGTATTGAAAAATATTTACCTAGATTCAAATGAATAACAAATTTACAAATTTATACTATGGAGTACATGTTTCAAATATTTTTTTTAATTGACAAATTAAACTTAAAATATATTATAAATTTATTTGAATTCTTTACGGGCACTAACAGTCCTAAGTTGCCCATTGTGACATTCTCCCTCCTTTACGTAAAAAAAAAAAAAAATTGTGATCGAGAGCAAACCGAGTAAGTGGATACTTTTTGGGCCAACAATGTTAGCCCATTTAATTAAAAGTGGAGAATGTTTTCGGCTAGCATTTAATTAAAAGTGGGCAGCCCAATTGTTTTATCAAATAAAATAACCAAATTGAACAGCCAATTTCTTGAATTGTGCGTGAGTAATAACAAATGTTAAAAAAAAATATATAACAGAATGTTCTTTTAACAATTACAACGAAAAAATACATCAGTTTTTCAAAATAATCTCATCTTCATGTTGAGCCCCTAAAATATTATAAAACATGCTGAAATTTTATAATGAATGAACAAAAAATTCCTCAAAATTAATCCACACAGTTGATGTCTTTTGTCTTTTATTTTTAATGACAAAATCATTATCTTAGGTATTATTAGATGAAGTTGTGTCATCATTCTCATGTTGAGAAGACATATCTGCAAACATTAAAAATAAAATTAATAAATGTCAGAATCTTATTATATTCATAAATTTCAAATAAATCTCATAAATCAATAACCATATAGAAATCATACAAATTTTATATGAATAACAAATCAATAACCATATAGAAATCATACAAATTTTATATGAATAACAATCTCAATGAGAATACTGCGTTAATGTGATTGTGCAGAAAAAACAAAGTATTAACACAGAAAAAAAATCAAAAGTTCAATCAGAGGAATGCTCAATATCACATAAAAAAACTAGGAGTAATTATCAACAATTTGAGAATACTTCTTTTTAGGCATACTAATAATACTCATGATTCGACTAAAAATGAACAAAAAAAATATAAATATAAATTACATAATGTTAACTGAATCGAGCAGCGGATGTGCAGAGACTTTTTTTTGAACGTGTTTGGGATCGGAATGGAATTTTGTAGGTTTTCTCCTGATTTTAAAAAACCCAAACGAATCTCTTTGTGTTAGATTATATGAAGTATCTTCGCTAATTTTCTGATCATAAACATATCAATTACTCCATGATCATAAATTGTAACAACTGGTTTTCTGAATTCTGAATAGACGACCGACCAATAGCACTAGCCGCGCCCAATTTTGTGATCTCGAAACAGAAATTTGTATAAAAAATTCAACTAAATTAATAATTTAACCTAAAATCCAATTCATTCAATTAAAAAAAGATAATTTATTGTTTATTTTAATTATTAATGATATGAGAATTAAAATAAAGATTATATATTATCAATTAATTTTTTTATTAATCATGTGAGGATAAATTTGTAATTTTATAATTATATATTTAAAATTATTAAATTTAATTTAAAAGTGTAACAGGGCGACAAAAAACGATAATAAGTGCAATGCAAGGCGATGGATTCTGCGACGCCAAATGCAACAGGTAGCATGTCATCAAATATAAGCCATTAGATTTCAGATCTGATGGCTCAGATTACTGGACTGTTGATAGTCCAGGCGACATTGGACTGTCCTTAGAAGGCCCCATATAAATTGCCGTTTTTCTTTTTAAAGAAATATATGTGAAAAAAAGAAATAAACACACTATATTTCACTGACAAAGTCTTAATTTTATAATATGAGACCTAATTAAATACCCCTTCAAAGTGAGCATGAAATAGTTTTTAAAGTTGGATTGTGCCCCCACATCCCAAATTTATCTTTTACATTAGGAAATTTGATTTAAGTATAATGTAATGTTATCTCTCAATTTTAGTAATTTAAAAAAAAAAAATGATTGGGTAGATTTCGTGCATATAAAATTGATGTAATATATCTCTCAAATTTAGGGAAAAAATGATTTGGTAGAAAATTTGGCCGGGTATAATTTTTTACGAGACCTAAATATAAATTATTTATTAATTTATAAATTACTAATAATTGATTATTCATTTAGTTAAATTTAATACTTAAGTACTTGAATTATCATTAATAATAGTTACTCCGTACATTATAATTATTAATTATTTGACAACTAATAATTAATTAGAAAATTAATTGAATTCTCTTAAATGATTTTATTTTATTACTCAAATTCAACAATAATTAAAAATTATCATAATATTAACCACGATAAAAAAAAAAATGAAAAAGTGGGGTAAATATGGAGAGATAAAAGGGTTGGCCGTTGGTGGCAACAAAAAATTCCTTCGATGTTTTAAGTTTTAAAATTTCATGCATCTGTCTCTTTATTGACAAAAAAAATAATGTGAATGTCGAAACTGCATTGACGTGTCACACATATGTTTACATAGATGCTAGGACTCATAAATAAAACCTTTTTTTCTTTATATTTTAAAATATTTTAAGTAAAAATAATTATGATTTTATTTTATAACAATCTTTTAGTATTGATTTTAATTAAAAACATTTTTAAAATAAAAAATATTTTATTCATCAATCAATCGTGACGATATGTAAACACCTTACAATAGACACAGCCAGGTGACAACCACATTATTTAATTGTTAACCTAAAATAAAAAGATGCATTATATTGTAAAATTTTAAAAGATGGTGTAACTGTAACGAATTGAAAAAAAAAATATATATTGTACGTCTTGAAGTGTTTTTTTCCAATTAACCCAAGTAAGAAACTTGTGGCACAGGATGTTACACGAACCGAGCTCTCATGAGCTCAGTTCAGCTCGATAAATTTTGAGTTTGGCTCGTTTGTTAAATGAGCAGCTTGAGCTTGTTAGATACTCAATATACTAACGAATCGAGTCGAGTATTTAAAATTTGAGCTTGGCTCGTCGAATAACAGTCCTAGGCACAGCCCACATGTTGATTCGCAGAACATATTTGTTTTTTTAATTTTACAGTAATTAGCGAACTATTTAGCAAACGCTGCGTTTCATTGCGGCCATTTGTCTCTTTTTTTTTTTGTAAGAACAGTTCAAACGTCGACTGTACCCTTGAAAAAGAAAAAAAATCCCTTTCTCAGAAAGAAATCGTGTTCTGTTTCTTCCGCATCTCGTCGACTGCGAATTGAACTCCGTTGTTCTGCTTCCGCTCCGCTTATCGGTTAGTTTTTTCGACACAGGATTTGTTTCTAATTCTCTCCCATGATGAAGGTGTTTGTCAGGGACAGTGTATTGTTCCAAGCTTCGATGATATGATTTGTAATGATAGAATTTAATTAGTTTTAAGAATTCCATGGTAATAAGTTGTCCAAAATTAGTTCAATCTTTTTTATATTGCATACTGCATATGTTTGTGAATCTGTTGCTTGATAAGAATTTCCGTTCCTGAATCCTCTAATGTGTTTTAATCAAATCAATATCCAGCTTCAAATTCTAATTATGACCTTAAGGTTGTGTTTGGACGAGGGGATTTGATTTCAAATGAAATGATTTTAAAATAACTAAAAAAAAAAAAAGATGCTTAAGTATTTGAAATCCATTCATTTACTTTTTAATCCAAACAAGTGGAGTGGATTTAGATTATGGATTTCATTTCAAATCCATACCTAAAATTAAATACTGCCTTCTCTGTTAATGTGTTAGACTCAAGGGGAATGAAAAAAGCCACACTACTAATTCCACTGAGGTTTAACTCTCTTCGATTGTCACAGTTGTTAATGTTCATTACTTTCTCTCGAAGTTACTTTGTTTTCTTACTCTCATTCCTTGGATGCTGGGGCAGCTATTATAGCATTTACACTGACTATCTACCCATCTCTAGTATAGCATAAAGAGTAACACTTCATTTTATTTTCTTCGTCGAACCAATTTTCATTAAATAAAACGACAGGAAAATATTAGTTTATTTAATGGGAAATTAGATTGCATATTGAAAAATACTATTTGTTCAGCATACAGACTAATACTTTTCTTTTATATGAACTAATACTTTTTTTGTGGGTCATGATAATATTGATCAAAATTGAATTAAAATTGCATGAGGTGCACCAAAGTTTTTGTGTAACATAAATCATAGTAGGGTTAAATTCATAAAACCCAACCTTTTCTTTTATTTTCCTTTCCCTATATGCTTATATATGGAGTAATAATTAATGGATGTTCATAACTGTTGGTAGGAATCAGAAGGACACATGGCTGCTGTGGATAATGGCGCATAAATGGAAGAAACTATTGGCTTGTGCAATTTCCAAATATATCAAATCTTTTCTGGAGATTGATTCCATATTTTTCAATGGTAAATCTCAAAGCTTCCTGCCGTCCAATTATAGCTTATAGGCCCGTACGGCCATCTGACTTGGTGGTTCTTGAGAAGATTCATGGCAAGCTGTTTCCCATAAGGTCAGAATGATATCTCTGGTCAGTGAGGAACAGTTTGGATGGTCATTCGATTTTTCTATGAACCATCTGATGATCATTCAGGTATGAAACTGAGTTCTTCCACAACGTTGTCAATGGCAATGGCATTGTGTCCTGGGGAGCTGTTGATCACAGTCGGCCTGATGAACAGAGTGACGAACTTATTGGATTTGTTACTGCAAGAGTTGTTTCAGCAAAAGAAAGTGAGGTGAGTGTTGATCTATTTGATTGTCATTAGATAACTATCTGCACTCTTTGTAGCTGTTGGTTTTGAAGGGCATAGATACCTTGCCTTTCTTGCATACATGATAGCACCTATGAAAATTCATTTCCCTGTGAAAATATTACTTCCAAAAGAAAGTTCTACAGTTTGTTTACCTTTTTTCTTGCCCCCTCAAATTAAACTTTCGTATTCTCACAGATAGAAGATTTACTCAGCTTTGACTCATCACAAGCAGACCAAACATTAATCTACATCTTAACCCTGGGAGTTGTAGACTCTTACAGAAATTTGGGAATAGGTAAATTGGCGATTCCATTTCCTAATCCACTAACGTTTGGAATCAATGTATTAGCTCCTTTACTTTTAGTAGAAAAGTTCATGTGCTTAATATTCTCTGATCTTGGATTTTCAGCCAGTTCTCTAATCCACGAGGTTATGAAATATGCCTCAACTATTTCCACATGCCGTGCTGTTTATCTACATGTGATCTCATACAATAATCCAGCAATACATTTGTACAAGAAGATGTCCTTTCAGTGTGTAAGGAGGCTGTACAATTTTTATTTTATCAACCGGCAGCATTTTGATTCCTACCTGTTTGTCTACTATGTGAACGGTGGTCGATCTCCTTGCTCACCTCTGTAAGTAACACTTCTTGTATGCCTCTAACAGTCCTATGCATATGTTTCTCATTTTAGGCTGTTTAATTTCACAAAATATGGTGATGGTAATGAATGAATAGAGTATGATCACAACGAGTCAATGATACAGGCTTGGTTGTGGATTTCGACTTTTGGAGAAGCATGTCTCAATATAGATTAGTGATGCTAATTTATTTGCTAGGTCTTATCAACTTGTCTTTGCTATGATATGTAGTACACTAAAGAAAGATGGTTGTAACTCTTAGCCACTTTTTTGCAATCTTCTGTTTGATCTGCACATTGCATTTTGTAATTCCAGAAGATGAAAGGTGTAACTTTTAGTATCAACCCTCGTTCTTACAGGGAACTTGTGACGTTATTTGTTACTTATGCAAAGAGCGGATTGAAATCAATGGCTGCAAAGTTGTGGAAAGACGAAAGAAGGATGTCCAAGTGGCCCAAAGGTAAGGAATCGGTTTGCCTTCTTCCGACAGTGCAGAACAAAAGAATGATGACAACAGAGGGGTCAAGGTGTCAGTTTGTTTAATGTTTTCGTGCACATAGGCATATAGGCGAGGTAATGGAGGTGTCAAAGACTGAAGGTTTGCCTCGTCTATGAAATAGTGTAGAAGTAATGTTGTATCATTAACAGTTTCAGATATATGTTCGCCAATGTTGGGTTGGATTGCATATATATTGTGTCTTGTTGAACTTAAAAAAGCAAAGGCATTTCGTTCGTAACACATCTGGTTGTAATATTATTTCTCCACTGTTTCAGATCCAACAGCTTTATTGAGTTATTCTTGTATTCTCTTCATTCAACCTTGTCTTAGGCTATACCAATGAGCTTGTTCTGATTTTTATTTTAAACGACAAGCAACTCACTGGTAGATTTTTGTTTGTTCTGTGATGGAGACTCGATTACTAACTTACTGCATTTTTCATCGTCATCAATTTTATTTACTTTGCTCCTTGTACAAAGATTTTATCATTTTTATATGCTATATACGTATATATCATAATAAGCTATCTTGTGTCTATTACAGAGTAATATAGTAATATTATTATTTGGGATCCACAACAAGTTTAAAAAAGGAAAGCATCCTATGAACAATGGACTAAGGAACAAAGCGACTTATTGTTAGAACTCATGGTTGATGCTACGGCTCGGAAATGACGTGATAATAGTGGTATTTTTACCAAAGCAACGGTTGTTCTTAATGAAAGACTTGGGTGTAATAAGACCTATAACAATTATCAAAGCTACCTCAGATAATTTAAAAATCGTTGGTTATCTTATTCAAATCTTATGAGACTTAACTTTGATTTTGATTATGATCAAACTACTAAAAGTTCACAGCTTTAGATGAAGTATGGGATGCGTACTTAGAGGTAAGCTTCTTAAGCATCATATTATAATAATATTATAAAATGATTTTATTCTGAGAATATAGTGAATTAGTAATTCTTTTTCTTTATTTATAGTAGGTCCACTCAAAATACGCGAACTTGCGTTATGGGAAATTTCCTGATTATGAGGACTTGTAAATTTGGATTGGGTAGTGTTATTGATGCGAGGACATTAGAACATAATGAAAATAGAAGTGTACGCATAGAAGATTTGAATTATGATGCTGAAAATGAGATGTTTGTAGGACTATTTCAAAACGACGTTCAACATCACCTTCAGGTTCCCTGATATGTCTGAGGTCTACACTAAAAAAAAAAAATCAACTCAAAAGAAGTATAGCTCAGTATAAAGTAAATTCTAGTTCTACGGAAATTTTCCCTCATAATGGTCTCATGGAAGAGATAAAAAAAACTAACAAACACTCAAGGAGTCCATACTAGACAATTTTTGGTATTTTTACTATAAACAATTTGAATAAATTTTTTTATATATATAAGTGTGTTCCATATATATTTGCATCAATAGTTTTAGCGTCGAAATCTATAAAAATTCATGTAAATCAATTAAAAAAAAAAAAGTGTATTGCACAATTTTATAAGTTTATGAAAATTCATACCGAGTATAAAAGATAAAAAAAATTTAGTTGAACTTATTAAAGTCCAACCCAATTAAATACTCCCCCTTATTTTAAAGATTATTATTGGGCCACAGATGTTTAACCCATTTATTGTTGAGTTCACCCCCCTTAAATTTTCAAAACAACCCTCCTTCCTGTCTTAAACCTCCTCTCCCCAATATCGTCCGCTCACACCCCACCGTTTCCGCCGTCGTCTCTCTTCCCGACCTAAACCCTGTGTCTGCGTCAACCTCCCCAGCGTTGCGCCTGCCTCAGTTTCCGCGGCCGCGGCGCCTCTCCTTCTCCCTCACACGTACTCCTCCGCCACGCTCCCAGCCACCACACTGCTCGCACGCTCGGCCAATCAATAGGTTAGAATCTGCAAATCTCCTAAGAATGTCCTGAACATCCAAAACCCTGATTTCCAATTATTTCGCTTTTTCGAGAATCAGAATCAATTGCTTCTGTAACTCCATTCTAACATTTTCCATGACGAAATTGAAAGCGATTTGGTTTTGAACTCGTAACTTGCTGTTTTACGCTGGAAAAAAAATCATGTTCTCAAATATTGGGAACTGGAATTTGAGTAGCAATTCACTTTTGTTTATTATATCTTGTTCAACATACTGTAAAAGGATGCCTTTGATTTTGAGATCAAGCTCTACCCTCTTAACATAAGTGCTTGCCCATAGTCCATGGAGAATTACACTCAGCTGCCATTTTTGATAAATTGGATCAAGTGAGTGAAACAATAATGAATATATTACTAGTGGGAGATTAATTACCAGATTATATTAAGATTATTTCAAGAAATTAATGTTTCGTAGTCAGAGATAACACTAGATGTCTTTTCTGCTTTGATTTTTATTTCCTAAATTTTGGTACTTCTTCGAAATTAATGTTTCGAAATCATGTATTTCGATTTTTTTTTTTTAAATTTGTGGCTGATTTTGATAGTTTTTTCAGAAAATCACGTTTTTACATTTTTTTCCTCGGCTGCATACTGTTAATGTATAAATTAGGGTTGTGTGTGTAAATTAATATGTTGTTTTCTTGACCTTAGATAATCACAAGCTCAACAACCATGGATGAAGAAAACAAAGTCGACGAAAGCTTCCAACTCTTTTCCCGGAAAAAGAAATCAATCCCCACAACCACTGCCATAAAAAAAACCTTGCAGTCAGAAACGGCCTCTGCAGCTCCGAAATTACTGGAAAAAGAACTGAACCCTAACCCCACTCCGGCTCACATCACCTTCTCAGATCTAGGGCTCTCCCAATGGGCAGTGAACACCTGCAAGGAGCTCGGCATGAAGCGGCCCACTCCGGTTCAGTACCACTGCATTCCCAAAATCCTAGCGGGCCAGGATGTCATGGGCCTGGCCGAGACCGGAAGCGGCAAAACTGCGGCGTTCGCACTCCCGATTCTCAACTGTCTTGCTGAAAATCCGTTTGGGGTGTTTGCACTGGTGGTGACTCCAACGCGGGAGCTGGCCTACCAATTGGCGGAGCAGTTTCGTGCCCTCGGGTCGGGTTTGGGACTACGCTGCTTGGTGATTGTGGGTGGCATGGATATGATTAACCAGACCCAGAGTTTGGCTCAGAGGCCACATGTGGTGATTACCACTCCTGGAAGGATTAAAGTTCTTATTGAGGAAAATCCTGATGATATTCCTGCTGTTTTTTCTAATACCAAGGTGATTGATTAATCCTGTCTTTGAATTTAGGCTTTTTTTATTTCTTTTGTTGATTTTTAATTGGTTATTTTTAGAAGGTTTTTCTGTGTTATGGAGGATATCTTGTAATTCTAACTTTCTAAGTAAAAATTGTGTGACTTGATTGGAGATGAAAAATTTGTGAACCTTCATCTTGCTAATGTAGTAGTACTGCAACTATTAGGATGCTAGCTTTGCCTTGGTTGAGGAATGAAATTCATCAGCTCTCTACTGGAAAGTAAAAGCTTCCATTTGATTTTTCTTTAATAAGGACATTACTTTTTGCTAGGCTCTCATCTTAGGGATTGTCTATTGAACTTCTAACTGAAGTATTGAAATCTTGTGAGTGAAATATAGTAAGTGAGAATTTTGAAGTATTATGTGCAAGTTTATTTTATTATCCATTATGCTGATTTAACTGTTGAATTATGAATCAATTTCCTTGTCCAACTAAAACCATGATCATTTGTATGAGCTTTCAAACTATTTTTTGGGAGTTATTATTTGTAATGTTCTGCACAGGTTGGGAACTAATGGTTGAATGGTTTAAAAGTGGGTGCAATGCACTCTTCTAACAACTTGGTATAACTGCTTTTCAAAGTGAGGATGTATGTAAATCAGTACTTCTAAGTTCTACCTAGAGAAAAGGCATGTTTAACTAAGGTGGTCTACTAATTTGATTATACAGAGTAGTTATTAGTACATTACATGCCTGACAAAGAATCTTGGTGCAGTTTCTAGTATTAGATGAAGCAGACAGAGTTTTGGGTGCTAACTTTGAAGCAGAATTAAGAGTTATCTTCCAGTGCATGCCAAAGAAACGACAAACTTTACTCTTTACTGCCACCATGACGAGTAATTTAAAAACGCTGCTTGAGCTGTCAGCAAATAAGGCATACTTCTATGAGCCATATGAGGGTTTTAAAACAGTGGAATCTCTGAAACAGCAGTATTTATTTATCCCCAAGAATGTAAAGGAAGTGTATCTTCTTCATATATTAAACAAGAGGGAAGAAATCAATGTTCGATCTGCCATAATTTTTGTTTCCACCTGCAGGTACTGTTTTCTTACAGATCTCAGAATCCTTGAATAATTTCTAATTCTATCCTATTACAGTAGCACTTCGGTCAAATTTACTAAAAATGGTATTTACTTGGTATCATATAACGTATAAATCATTCTCTGGTTCTTTGCATTTTTTGGCAACGCTGATGAATGTTTGAACTGTGTGAGCTGTTATCATATGCCTTTGATACAATATTATGGAAAGATTGTTCCATTCACAATAGTGTGTGTGATAGTTATTTTAGGGAGATGGCTAGTAAGTTTTCCACTGGTGAAATTGTAGCAGTGTAGTATACTTCATCAGGAGTGCAAGACTGTCATAATATCTGCTAAACTGATTTCGTAATTTGCATCATGTGTCTAAATATTTGCTTTATATTGAACACATAGAATGTTTTTCATTTTTTCTTTCAATGGAAGTATTGCAGCAATTAGTTTTTAGCGTGAAGCCACTTAGAATCATTTTCCTTTTTTCTTTCAATTGCCCACCAGTCATCTTATGAGCTTGAGTTAGCAGTAAAGTCACATTAAATTGGTTAGTCACTCTTAAAATATGATAAAATCATGTTTTTCTGCATAGCGAGACCTTGCCTGCTTTTGGGAAACTAATTACTTTGCAAATATGAGCTGCCTTTTGATCTTGATCCCATGTTTTCTTTTGGGTGTGCAGGAGTTGTGAGCTTCTAAGTTTGTTACTGGAACAACTTGATTTGGATGTTGCAGCATTGCACTCTTTCAAATCCCAATCTTCGAGGCTTTCTGCATTGCACAAATTCAAATCCGGGCAGGTCCCTGTGCTAATATCAACAGATGTTGCTAACCGGGGTTTAGATATACCAACAGTAGATTTGGTCTTAAATTATGACATTCCTAGGTAGTGACTTCTTTGAGACTGTCTATGATATTGATTTTTCTGGCTTTTCTCTTTATCAAAACTGAAACTCCCTCTGATTACAGGTATCCAGAGGATTATGTTCATCGTGTTGGTCGTACTGCTAGAGCAGGAAGAGGAGGCCTTGCACTTAGCTTCATCACCCAGGTACAATCTGACGTGTTTCATTTTCCCGAAAGTCCTAATAGAATTCTTGCAAGCCACTATTATTGTTGGTGGTATTCGAAACTTTTGGTATAACAGAGGCCACCAATACAGTTATCTCATGGATAATATGGATAAATACAATATTGTTCATATATTGTTGAATATCAATTCTTACTTTTAACAGTTTACAATAATCTTCCATGATACTACCTTACCCAAAAAAAATATTTATTCCAGGGGGTATATTGATGTGGGATTTTACTTTTGATCTTTATTTCTTGTCAGTTATTTTGAACCAATAACCTGCTGTTTACTTCCTATTCAGGTTGGTTGTTAAGATATGTTTCTCTGTTTACAAATTTTCTATCCAACCAACCTACTTGTTAGTATGACCTAGGCCTTTGCTACCTAGAATTCAACTGGTTTCTAGGACACTAGATTTCAAGGTTTTAATATGATAGGTAATTGTTGTGCATTCTACTTCGGATAATGAGTTACTAGGCGCACGTCATTTTATTGGTGTGGCCGTTCAGTTTCCTGTCACATATTTATTTTTTTAAGTTTAACGTGTTTGTAGCAAGAAACTGCTAGTTTGAAAAAGGATATTTGTCGAGACCTTTCAGGAAGGTGTAATTTATTATTAGGTCTTATTCTTCTGATATGATGTTTAAAGGTCTTTTCCTGTGTATTGTGCAGAATGATGTGGACCTTGTTCATGAAATAGAAGCTTATACAGAAAAAAAGATGGATAAGTTCGAATGCAAAGAAAAGGAAGTGCTTGAGGATAACATTACGAGGGTAAGTGCTTGAGATCATTCCAGAATAATGCATGTCCATACTTTTCCTAATTTTATTTAGGTATATAAAATGCACATCTAAGTTTGAAATATAATGCTCCAGCATGCCCACCTGGGCAATTTTTTGTTGAATGTCATTTTATACAAGACACTGTATTACTTATGAATATATATACGTTTGTAATCAAATCAGGTGTACAAGGCTAGGCGCGTAGCAACAATGAAGATGATGGATGATGGTTTTGACGAGAGAGCCAAAGCACGTAAAGCTCAGAAATGGAAATCATTGGAAGAGAAAGGCCTACGAAAGAAGAAACGCAAGAGAGGGAAGTCTGTCAAAGTAATTGAAGACTAAAATCCCTTCTAAAGGCTGTGGCCTTCTTTAACTTAATACTTCCCTTTATTCCAGAGAGAGAGAGATACCCTGTCGTCTTAAGTTTAGCATTTTGTATTATAGGAAATATGAAAATTTTGATTAAAATGATTGTGAGATTGTAACCAACAGAATCGCTATGTGCCTTGATGGACGGATTAATATCACCAAACCTCAATTTTTTGCTTATTCTTATTAAAATCTTAAAATGTTAGTATTTGTTATTCTTTTTTTATTTTTTTTGACAGTTAGTATTTGTTATTCTTTTTTTTTTTTTTTTTGACGGGTAGTATTTGTTATTCTTATTCCATGTTATTTTGTTTAAATTGTAGACTTACTTTTAGCACTCTAATTTTTACATAACAGCCGTGCTGAAGGCACAATCTTGCTAGTTTATAACAACAGTGCATCGCAAACACAAGGGAGAGCTGACTGGTGTACACCAAAAGTTGATAGTCATATAAAATATTGTTGATAATAAATATCGTATCGATTTCATTCAGTGAGACGGATCCTTCTATGATCCGCTTAATTGAGCTCTCCAACAATGTTAGATGCACATCATGCACTCCACTAATACATATACTCCTTCAATCACAAATTTTCAATTTGACATTTGTTTTCTTACCCCACTAAAAAAATAATTATCTCCCTTGAATATGGAATTCATTGTGGAAAATGCAACAAAACCATTAATTTTTTGTGTGATATTTTTGTGGTTTGTAAATTTAAACTTATAATTTGAATTTGATTTTTAGTGTAAAAATTCTTGAAAAATGTTTAATTGTTGAAAAATAATATTTTATACAAGAATTTCGGTTTAAACCGAACTGGCCCGAACCAACCGAAATTTTATTCGGTTCGGTTCAATTTGGTTCTAACAAATTTCAGTTCGGTTTCATTTTTTAAAATTTCGATTTGATTGAAAAAAAGTTCAAAACTGAACCGAACCAACCAAATGTCCACCCTAGGCACCCTACACGGAAGGAGTATATATAATTGCTTCTTTGACCACTCCTCTAACTTCTACAACCGCCATGATAAGCCCACTTCTCAAGCTCTTGATTCAAATTCAATCCACAAAAACTACTTACTTAATTGCTTCTTTATAAATTCACAACTTAAAGACTTGGTTAATTAATTTTAGAAGAAATATTGGAAGAGGAGTAACGTTGACAATGGATGTCCTATAAATTGTGAGTGGTGCTTATAATTTAAAACTCCAGTGAGATTATCTCATTTGTGGTTCACAAGCTTAATCATAGATAATGAGGAGAATGGTTGAGATTCAAAATCAAAATAGACTCGTCTCATGGAATGAGATCCGTGTGACAATCTCACCCAATACTATCTTTTAGAAAATGTCACTTAACGTGAGATCCGTGTGACGGTCTCACCCAATACTTTCTTTTAGAAAATGTCAAATTAAGTGAGGAGCATACCGTTTTGGTAAATGTCAAATGGAACAAGGGGAGAGGGGATATAATTTTATTTCTATTTAATACTCAGTTTAATTAACTGACAGCGTGCAAACAAGAGAGAGATCACAAGATTCTTGTGCAGACAGATGAAACAAAATCTATTACTACTAATTTACTCACTTCAATTTCTAACTAAACAAAACAAACAGACACATTAAACCTCCTTTGTTGTTCACATTAAACAAGATGCATGTCCCTAGTGTAATGTGTGTACAATTGAATCAAGTAATTGCTGCCTTCATTACTAAAGTAAAAAAATAAATAAAAAACCAACATACCAAACAAAACAAAACCATCTTTCATTAATTAATTGGGCTTGCGTGGCTGGGGCGTAGTAGACATTTCACGTAGGCGCCTAGCAATTTCAGTAAAAGATGGCCTCACTGCAGGATTTGGGGCCCAACACTCCTCCATCAATCCACTCCATTCCGGATCACAGTAGCTCGGAATTGTTGGCCTCAACGTGTTGTTCACAATCCCTCCTGCAATTCAGATTCCAAATATTAATCACATTTTTCTGATACACCATTCTCAATTATCTCCCAGCAAACACTTTCAAGAGACGTTAGATTCCAAGCCACAAACCTATGATTGCACCGTAATGCATATTGGCATAAGGCTCCTCTCCAGTCAGTATCTCCCACAACACAATGCCAAATGAAAACACATCAACCTGCCAGGTCAAACAACCAAAACCCAGTAATTATATATGCCTCACCTCATTAAATAATTATACTATATACAATAGTTCAAATTACCAAGCAGAGTCTGTTTTCAAATATTAGAATAGCGCAAGGAGTTTATATGCAGGTTATTATCCCAAAAAAACTCTACTTTATATCATTCTCATTCATTTTCTTGAAATACTAATAATTTTCCTCCGAATTCCTAAACAGAGGGCTGTGGATGGGAAAAAAAATCCTAAAAGGATCTGGAATCTTGAAACGCTTATTAATTTTCAGATTCTCTATCAATTCAATTTTGTGGAGATGGTCTTGTTTGTTTTAGGGCCTTACCTTCTCAGAAACTTTATTGCTACTACCATTTAGCAGCTCTGGAGCCATCCAAGGGAGCGTTCCCCTAACTCCACCAGAAACCAAGGTGTTCCGTTTTATTTTTGACAGACCAAAATCGCCTACCTGAAAAATTGCATGATAACATGAGATGAGATTACAGTTGCAACGAAACCTTGGTCACGATGAATAGTACATGTTCCATTATGATGACTATAAAAAATAATTCCTGATCAGATATCAGGAGAACCAGGAAGCATATCAAATAACCATGTTAGGGAGAAAAGAAAAGATTAAGTTGCTGAGACAACCTTGCATATAGGCCTTGAAGGATCTTTCAAGTTAACCAGCAAATTGTCACATTTAAGATCGAAGTGCACTATATTCTTTGAATGCAAATATTCCATTCCAAAAGCTGCATCCATGGCAATAATGAGTCGCTTACGGCGATCAAGGTGTCTGCAAAGTGAAATAAAATACAATGGATATCATGAAGTGAAATAGTCAGAAAAAAGAAAGAAGTAAATATATTAAATTGGAGAATATTTTAACACCTACTTTTTTAATATAATGTCAAAGTTGCTGAACAAAGCATAAGAGAAAGTCTGAGATAGTTCTATGACTCTGAGCAAATTTATACCTGTCTTTACGAAGTAAAACATGTCGCAAAGATCCATTAACCATGTATTCTGTGACGGTAGCCAATGTTGCCCCTGGTCCATCTTGTACAACACCATAAAATGCTACCACATTTGGGTGGTGAAGCTTTGAGAGAATTTCAGCTTCTCTCCAAAACTCATTGGTCTGGAAGTGTGAATAACCATTTAGCAAGGCCCAAAATACATGCATTGTCACATTTGGTTAAAGACAATAGTTCAAAAGAAACATTTTTACTTGATGTCTTCAGTTTGCTTATAAACACCCAGCCATGACTTAAATTTTAAAGCATATAAAGATGTAAGCTCCAACAATGATGTATAACATATATATATATATATCTTAATGTATTTATGACGAATAAAAAAGAAAACAATAGAAAATATTGGGCAATAGAGGAACAATGAACAAAGTACCAGTCTCTCTTGCTCTGATTGTCTACCAGTGAAGCAACTCTTCTTTATGCGCTTGATTGCTACGTCAGAGCCTCTCCATTTTCCGTGATATACAGTTCCAAATGTGCCGGCACCAAGTTCCCTCAGTTCTTCAAGATCTGCATTCTGAATAATCTGCAATTCATCCACCAGACAGTTACAAATCATAATTGGTAGATATATTTAGTCAATAAGTTGAGACCCTCATTAAATTCATTATTCCAACTTTTGGGCTTAGGTTACGGTTTAGCTTTAAGAGTCTATTTATATTGCTCTGTTTTTCTGAGTTAGAGCATCTAGAGAAATCACTGTGAACTTTGACTATAAACTGGACAGGAGATTATCAGAATATCTTATAAGGAACCAATAAACTAAGAATTCTAGTTTATTGGTTCCTTATACC
Organism: Galeopsis tetrahit; assembly: GCA_963675135.1. Taxonomy (NCBI): domain Eukaryota; kingdom Viridiplantae; phylum Streptophyta; class Magnoliopsida; order Lamiales; family Lamiaceae; genus Galeopsis; species Galeopsis tetrahit. The sequence goes on from OY776123.1 coordinate 69,467,667, forward strand.
CTTGTCTCCATCAATAACCAAATAGCGATTCAAGGGATATCCGTGATTCAAGCTGACTAAGCACCAGTTAGCAGTTATATTGGTCAGATCGGTGCAACCAGTTAATTAAGAATTTAGTTATATTTTTTATATAAAATGCTAGCATTATTATTTACTCCCTAACTTTAAAGTTAACCAAAAATATTTAATTAATAAATCATATATAATAAATTTTAAACAACCAGATGTATATGTGTGTGTGTAAAAGAGTATGACTTGCCCAATGCCAAGTTTAAATCTAAAATCTCAAAACAGTGAAAAGAATAGAACAACAAAACTAAGCCTTCGTCACACTGCGTGTGGTTGGCTGTATGGATCATATTTTGCAATTGAGTTTGGCCGAGGCATATGCTTGCATTAATATTTAAATATAGCAAGTCTTTTTTTTATAGTTTCTTTCCATGTTTTCGTTGAAAAAGAAAAAAAGAAAAAAAAAATTACTGGTACAAATGGTTGAGCAGGCCAAAATCAGTTCAGCCCACTTGGAGGCAGTTAACTGGCCTTCTGGTTTTTAGGTAGATCAGACCAATTAACCGGCGGCTAACTATCCCAACCGATTAAACTGGCCAATAGGCCTGATTTTTTCGAAACAGTTATCAAATGAGCAGCCATTCTGCTGATCACTTTTACCAGAATAATGCCTAATTATTTTGAAAGGTAAGATAACATTACAGCTAATTGAACCATTGACTTGTTATTCATTGTTTAAAGAATGCCAATAGTGCTAAAATTAGAACTAACCTGCAATGAGTTGATATCAAAATCCACCAATGATGAATCTAGAGGAGGTAAGCCAATGTTTCCAATCCCGTCCTGAAATCATAATAAAATTACTAACACTATGTTAAGAAGATGCATTCAGTAAATGACAATAAATTTACTTTATTTAAAAATAATGAATACCTCATACTCTGATTCTTGAATTCTTGTATTATCCATGAAATCATTATACTGAACGCCTTCACTGACTTCCGTCTGTGGTGCAGTGTAATTGGAATGTAGAGCTATAGAGATAGGTCCCTCTCCAGCAGGTATATTTTTCTGCTCTTCTTTGCCATAATTATCTTGCAATCCTTGGTGACTAGGAGTCATTCCATCTCTTCCTAGTGGAACAAAATCATACGCTAAAGAAGCCTCCTCCGCATCTTTGTTCAGACCAGTGGAAAATACAGCATGGTCTTGATCAATAAGAGAAACATCCCTTCTCGTAAAGCCATCCCCTGCCAGCCTCTGGAAGAAGGACCAGTGCTGAGGTTCAAGGTTTTCTATATTCACACTCATACCAGCTCCATCCTTCTGTAGAGGACCAAGGTCATCTGATAGAATAGCTTTTGAAAATATATCAGTGAGAAGATCACGAGGGAATCTGTCATTGATATCAATAAGTATGTCTCCCTGCTCCGTTTTCGGAAAAACCTGGGGTTCTTCCTGACCCCCTATCCTTGTAGAGGGTTGAGGATGCTGATTAGCATCATTAGCAATGGGCTGACTGCCAACCCCATCAACCCAATGAGCTGCATGATCTTCAGAATGTTTTGCCGTATCCTCATGGCCCTCAGCAGGAAGCTTCAGTCCAGCTTCCGTTTCTGCCAGGACTTGATTTTCAAGCAATGAATCTTTAGCATTAAGTGGGTCAATCATTTGAGCTCTGGGATGCCCATTAGCAAAGGTTCCAGGCTTGATAGGAAAAGAAGAAATTGGTTGCTTGGTAGAAAAATCTACATTTCCATCTTGCACTTTTTCAACAGAATCTCTAACTACGTCTTGCTGGGCACTATCAGCAGTTGACTGATTGACAAGAAACTGAGAACTGCGAGAATCATCCGACTTTGATATTCTGCTAAGCAGGCCTCCCAGATCTCGAGGAATTCGCTCAGAGTAAAAGGCCCTCTGAGGAAGAACAGAAGAATCAGAGTGGTTCAAATTAGTGGGATCAGATTCTGAGCTGAAAGATTCAGGACAAGGAGCATTATGAGGCATACAATACTCATTGCCACTGGATTTAGGAAGTTGTGATGGATTAACAACACCAAGAGGTTCGGTCGCCTGCAAGGGCTCCTGTAGTCTCCCTTCACTCTTTACTGAGGATAAATCCCTATCCAGTTTAGGGACCGAAAGTGGTGCCTCTTCGACAGGAAAATTAGCTTCCCTACTAGCGTTGCTTCCACTCTCCGGATGAACTGAACCATTGACTTTTGCTTTTGCCTCCTTTTCTTGAATTTGTGTTCCTTGTGCATCTGACCTACTTGGATTCTTCTCTTCAAGATTCGTTTGTTGAGAAATAGCCCCACAAGAAGACTGTGGCACAGAACTTTCCAACGGAATATGATAGGGATGAGGCAGATTGTAGCCAAAATGTGGAGCGTGATGGTTGTCTTCATGACGATGCGCAGGTTGACCATGATGGTAATGCACAGTTTCATAAATATTGGAGGAATTTGGTAATATGGATTTAGAAGAATCAGTAACGGTTGATGGGACCACAAAGCCAGCCAAATTTGAGGTATTAATATCTACGAATTCATTAGAGGTCCTTTCAACATTTAGCGTGTCCAACTTATTTAGATTGTTTCCGGAAGAGCTTCCTAACCCACGAAGAGTGGAGCCTTTTCGCGATCCAAAGTCCATGGTATTGACAGCAACTACATATTTTATCTCTGAATCACCATCAGTGTTGGCTAAACTGAAATGAGCATCTTCCAAATCTAAAAGAGAGAACAGAAACATCCGAAGCTTTTTTGATACTTCTCTATCATTGAGTACATTGCACTCCTCCATCATGTTCAACAAGTCCTCATCGCTTGATACAGAAACTAAAGCATCAAGATCCTCCCCAGGAAGCTGATATTTTATGGTATGTGTCTCATCATATATTGCAATAGCTTTCAACCATAAGTCTTGCCAGGTAATGTCCTTGCTTATCCGGATGATGCGTGTTTCACCACCAACATATCTGAGCTTTCCATCACTTGGCCGAGGCAAAATTCTTCCACCAAAACTGCAGAGAATCTTAAGCTTTAGTGATGAGATATCAGAGGATCCAGATGAGGCATTCGCTAGTGTGCTGTGACTGCTGTAATTTGATGAGGCATGTGGGACAGGTTGCATATAACTATGGTTGCCCCTGTTTCCATGTAAGGACATATTACTTCTCTCAAATTCTCTCGAACTTCTTTCTGTTGCAACAACCATGGAAATATCTGAACCACTTTCAGAGCCAGTATGACTAATGCCTAAGATGCCTTTCAGATCCATATAAGCATGCGCATAATTGGGATCCCCAGATGTATTTGGAATAAATGGGTTCCTAGAATTGACCTTATCGAGCATAAAAAACTCCTCACCAGTCTGTATAGAGTAATTAAGTACAGGTTTAGGTTCTGAAAAATTAACTTCCTGAGACTTCAGACTGGAATTTGCATGACCTGAAGCACCTACCCTATGACCTAGTGATTCAGGACCATGATCTTCATTTCCATATTCTGAGGAATATTGCATAAAACTATGATTCTTCAGTGGTTCCATAATAATATTGCTATGCTTTCCCTCTTTCAAGCAAAATTCAAATGTGTTCAGCTGCTGGCACCAAAACACTGTGGACAACTTGCAATACTATGCTTGAAAACAAGTTCAATCACAAAATACATAAGCATACAAATCTAGGAGATTTCTGACTCAAATCAAGATACAGGAACATCACCAACACCGATGAGAATCCCGTCACTGCCAAAAAAAGGAACATTCCATGTTAATGTTGGAATCATGCCCAGAATTTTCTTGAGTGAACACTCTCTCCCTGATGAAGATGTTTCTTTGTTGCACAATTAAAGATAATGCAATAGTTTCATGTCAAACAAGAAAACCGAAGAACATCTGTTAAATGAGACTGTACACAAATCACATGTTGGTAATGAACAGGACTCACAAACAACCAGGGGTTCACTAACTGCTACCCATATTAAAGAATTTATCCACAGAAAGTTAACGCATTAGAAATGTTAAACTCGAACAGAAAAATGTATGTCACATGTCATATCTCAGTCCATAAGCAGCTTAATCCTAGGTGAAAAAGATATGGTGAAAAAAGGGCTTTTATCAATAACACATTACAATTGTACTCGAAGTAGGCTGAAAGCCCTGCATCAATAAATTTCACTAACAAGCCAAGGTTCTCTGAATTTACACATGCAAAGGGTAAACAACAAAAAACAATTTCACTCAATTATTAATTCTCAGAAACTTTAACCATGCAAATATTTAACATTAAAATGTTCAAAACTCAATTATCAGTCGGAAACGAGATATGTAATCCCCCAATGTTGAAAAAACAAACAGAAATTAGTAAATTGCATCGCGTCAATAACCCTAATTTTGAAAAAAGAGTGAAGAAAATCAACAGGCCTAATAACAAGAGTGACGGTGGTATCACCGAGAAGGAAAAGTAGAAACGATAATCGGAATCAGTTGACTTAGAAAATATAGGAGGTTTTACCTCATTAGAATTCAAAGTGTTGACTGAATCCGCCATTAACGCAGCTCCATTCCATAGTTAAAAGAAAACGTTGAGTACCAGGTACTGAACTTAGAGACAGAGGGCTTTTTTTTATGGTCGGGTACGGTAACTTAACTAAATTATTTACCCTAATATTTTATTTTATTATTTAAAAAATAATTTAAATTATACTCCCTCCGTCCCGGAGGAATTTGCACCCCTTGGACATCACACATTTTAAGAAATGTGTAATGATTGATGTTTTGAGATGTAATTTTGTAAACTTTTATGAATAAAGTAAAGTAAAAAGTAGATCGAGGGTGGAAAGTAATGGCATATCATATAGTGTGTAAATTCCTGTGGAATGGAGGGAGTAATATTTACTTTATTTTATTTTTACCTTATTTACTTAAATTGATATTCATTTTATTAATAATCAATTGTTTTACTTATAAACTGGATCCACAATACCTCATCCTATTTTAAAATATTTATTTTATATATAAACTAATTAATATTTATTATAAAAATTAATAATAATAATAATAAATTAAAGCAGCCATTTCAAAATCTACAACAAAATCAAGTGAAATGGGTATATAGATAGGTTCGGTCACTAATTAGGAGATTCAATTGGAAAAGGAAATGACGAAAATTTGAATGGAATTCCTTTTATTCCTACTTGGAGCTTATCATTGCTGATGATTTTCCGAAAGATAGAAACTAGAAATGTTGAGGAATTAAGTCATTAAAAATATATAAATTGACGGGTCAAAAGTGGGTTAAACGGATCATCCAAAAAAAATCACGAAAAATAAATATAAAATTTTATAATCAAATCTAAATTACTAGTACAAGACAAGAGTATATATTATTGTAAGGTTAAATATGTGTTAATGTTAAGAACATATAATAAATATTTATTTTTATCTTAACACACATTTTTTTTTATAATAACATAAACATAAAAACACATTTTTGTATTTGTCTTTATATGATTTTTATAAATAAATTCATTTAACTCAATTTTGATCAGTAAATTTGTTGTCTCCGGTAGATAAAATATATTGTAAGTGCAGTATTAAGCATAAGTTTTCCAAAAAAAAAAGCTAAATCTTATTTGCTTACATTTTCAATCTTACATGACAAAAGTGGCATAATTCGTATGTACATATATAAAAAAAAATGGGTAACAAAATTAAATTATGGGCAAATGGGTTGACCTTGATTGTTGTGCAGAAACTATGGGCTGGTCCACACATGGTTTTCCCTCTTTTCTTGTACTATGACAACATGATTTAATGTTGAAGATTTTTTAGATTGGTTTTTTTATCTAGAAAAAAAATACTCCCTACCTCCCGGCTCCCGCAATTATTTACACACAGTTATTTTATTGACGTTTTACCATAACTTTCACATCTTAATATGTAAAAATTTTTATAAACTTTATCTTTACAATATTTTCAATTTTAAACATATGTCAACGGATGTACAAAAGTCAACTCATTTTTTTACTTTATACATAAAAATTCTCATTTTTTTATTTTATACATAAAAATTTACAAAATCACCCCTTAAAATCTCTACTAAATTCACTTTTCTTATCTTGGAGTAGTAATTTTTTTTAGATTGGTGAATATATTTAGTTAATCACTTGAATTTATATGGAATTAAAAAGAAAAGATCATTCACAATTTAATTTAATTTTAAATTATGATTCTCATTTTGATTTATGTATTTGGTGTAGAGTGACTGATCAAATAAAAAAAAATGAAATTGTGGTTCTACGCCCACACATAACAATGTATACATATTGTACCATTTTATTTTATTTTATTTTCCCATCTTTATTTTATATTTTTATAACTTTTCTAAAATTTTGGCTGAGAAGAAAAATAAATAAAAGTTCAATTCTTACCGAACCTATCAACCAAATCAATTAATTAGTCAAAACTTTAATTTTTTTTTTTTTTTAAGGTAGAATTACGAGATATAAATATTGAAATTGCATCTCACGCTCACCTATCTATTACATATAAACTCTACCAAAGACTCATATTTCAAACTCAATCTTGAGAGAGTGGAGAGTCACACAAGCAATCCATCGGATTCTTCGATCAAGAAAGATAGCAAATCTGCTTCGAAAAATAAACAAATTGTCGCCCACTACGACTCGCGCTACAAACTCTCCAAATCATAGAAGATGACCCATGGACATCCAGTGTCAAAGGAGAACCATTATCAACCAAACGCAACTTCCAAACAACAAGAACCCACAACAGGGGAAGATGACCCACAACAGGAGAGGAGGACCCATAAAAGGGAAGATAAAAACAACAGTAAATAAAGCATTAAAGAAAACAACAACAATAAAAAACAAAAATGTAAAACGGGATCATTTTGATTAATGGAGTTTTACTATTTGATAAGAGTATAATTTAACGAGTCATGTGAACTCTATTTTAATATGAAAAATATAGTTAATAGCATACAATGTATCACTATTTAAAAATGTTTAATTTTGTGTTTTATTTAAAAATTACTAGACGTCTTTGGGAGTGTTTTAAAACTCTACAAACTATTTTCAGAATCATTTTTTTTAAAGTTGTCATTTCACAGCTTCTATTTTTAAGAAGTGCTTTTAAGTTGTTTATAGAATTTGCAAACACCCTCATTATATACATGAACATTGATACTTCTCTCAACCGAGTTTACTATAGAAATTTTTCTTAATTGATTTTTTTTCAAAATTTTAAATTTTTACCGGAGGTATTTTTTTTTCATAAAATGAGATATATACATTTTATGAAAAATAATTATTTTTCTTTTATTCGTCTTTTTTTTTTCTTTTTTATTCTAATGGTTAAATTTATATTTCAAGTTTAGTTCTTCAAAATTATTCTCTGTGGTTTTAATTAGAGAATTTTTTTTTTAAGTCCTATAAGTTTGAGACATTCCAAAATAAATTCTTTAAGTTTCAACTTTACAAAATATATTTTTTACCTTTTAATTTTAATCTTTTTTTACATCAATTTTAATCCTTTATTTTTTAAAGGAATTAGAATTGACAAACTTGATGTCACATACATTAAAAATGCCACATCACTATCTCTCCTCTACATATATTTAAAAAAAAATAGAGTTAATAACACCCCCAAAATATTTTATACACACCCCATAATTTTAAATACAAAAATAAATGTATATAAAATAACTAAATAACCCTTAAATAAATAAATAGTAAAATAAATTTAAAAAATAACTTGAAAAAAATGTAATTAAAATTTAAAAGTATTTTAAAAAACTAACTAAATCTTTTAAAAAAAATTAATTTACATAAATTAATTAATTTTTTTGAAAAAAATCTTAGAAAATTAAATAGAATCTGAAATTAAAAAAAAAATCATCAAAAAAAAATTAAAAATATTGAAAAAAAATTATAAAACGTAAAAAAAAAGTAAATTAAAAAAATTAATAAAAAAGTAAGATTTTATTTTTTATTTAATTTTCTTAACATTTATTTTTGATTGAGTTGATTTTTCTTTCATTTTTTAGTTGATTTTTTTTAAATATTTCTAAATTTTATTTAGTTTTTCGTATTATTGAATATTTCTAAATTATATGTTTAGTTTTTATTCAATTTGTATTTGTTTTGAGGGATAAAGGGTAAATAGAAAAGAATCGGGGTGTGTTTACTGTGTTTAGTAATAAAAATTGATTTTTAAATTTTAGTGGGGTGTGTACAACATTTGAGGTTTATATAACATTCTATTAGTTGTTAGTAGTTTTATACAAAAAAAAAAAAAAACTATTTGTATCTACTCTAAACTAATTTATTTATTTATTTGAAATATATTTATTTATTATGAGTATTCTATAAAATGATGATATTATCATTAAATTTAGTTATTACTCCATGTTTTAATTAATAGAGGAAAATAAGATTCACATAATTAACATCGATCATTCATAATTGCAACACTTTGGTTTCGTTTGTGAAAATTATTTTGTTTCATATTTTTTTAAGTTATTTTTTTATATACATTTATTTTTGTATTTAAAATTATGGGGGATGTATAGAGTATTTTTTAGTGTTTTTAATGTATATAAATGAGAGATAGTGATGTGGCATGATGATGTGGCATTTTTTTTAATACATGTGGCACCAAGTTTGCCAATTCTAATTCTTTCAAAACATAAAGAGTTAAAATTGATGTAAAAAATGATTAAATTGAAAGTAAATCACGTATTTTGTAAAGTTGAAATTTAAAAGATTTATTTTGGAATATCTCAAATTTATAGGACTAAAATAAAAAAATTCTCTTTTAATTAAAAAAAATAGTTATAATAATTAGTTAGCATTCCGCGTAATTTGCTAGTAATATGCTTGACTTATTACGGCAATAAAGAAACTTCAATTATAAACTTAAAAGAAGAAATTAAATATATTTAATAATGATATTGAAATCTGAGCCGATGCTTGTTGTTGCCGAAAGAAAAAGTGTATGGACGGTTGAATTATTTTGTACTATTATTATTTTTAGACGGTGGAACACGACTTTATTCAAGTTATTAAATCTGACTTCTTCTTCATTTGCAAAATAATGGATAATTATTTATAGGTCTCTATCATTTTATTAATAAATACCTCTTAAATCAATTAAAAAAAAAATACTTACGTTTGTTATTTAAATATTCTTGAATTTAAAAGTTCCAAAAAATAGTTAAAATATGTCAAATAAAAATTATACACCCTCCGTCTCAAGAGAATTTGCACTCTTGGGATTGCAAACATTTTAGAAAATGTGTAATAAGTGATGTTTTGAGGGGTGGTTTTGTAATTTTTATGAATTAGATTGAGTGTGAAAAAATAATGACATATTTGTAAATATTTGTATTTTTTTTTTTTTTTTTTTTAAGGATAGTAAATATTTGTATATTTTGAGAGTGAAGGTTATAGTGATATTTCCTCTTTTAAAGTGTGTAAATTGATTCTCCCTCTATTTGACAAGTATGCCCTTGAATAATAAAAGAAGATTCTAGTCACACTAATTCTTTAATGCACATTTTTCATAGTTAATAAAAATAAGTTGGAAATTAGGAGATTTTCTAAAATTAAAGGAATGATATAATTGGAACAAACAAGGTAAAAAATTCTAAAACATCATTTAATTGTGTAGAAAAAAAAGCTAAAATATCATTTATTAAAAAATGAAGAAAGTATGAAACATCTAAATATAACAAATATGTAAATTTATGTGGAACATAGAAGGTATGAAACAACCTCATGTGCAAAAATATCACACCTTATTATGAAAGAGTTTTGTAGAGAATATATGAAGAATGCTTCATTTACACTTAATTACAAGTATAAATACAATTACATCAAGACTAAACAATCTAAGTATAAACAATGTGAGACAATTTATTGTACGAAAAATATATACACATCCTAACATGTCGCCATAAGATGGTGTATCATGAGAAGAGACAAGTGTGATCGAGAGAGAGGCTTTGTGAGAGTGTCTGATTAGCAGATAAGATGTGCAATACACGAACTTGAGAAGATTTAACAAAATCACGAATAAAATGATAATCAATGGTGATGTGTTTCATTCGGGAGTGAAAACTGAATTAGAGCACAAATATTATCATTGGAGACCACTGAAATGGTTGGTAAAGAAACTCCGAGTTATTCCAAAAAAAATTAGTGATGATGCGGCAGACCTTAAGGGCCTACCATCCTCATTTAATTTTCGGTATAGGGGTTTGCAAAGGGAAGGGTGACAACGAGGGTGAGGGTGACGATGCTAACAGTACCAAAGTACTAGGGTGTACTAGTTCCATAGTAGGTTGTATTGATGTCAGGAACTCTGGTACTCTACCAGTACCGACTAACTAATCAGGATCAGAGTATGTCCACTCATCTATAATATAATTAAGTGCATATAATTTCAAATAAAAATTACAATACATATATAGTTAACTAGTTATTTAAAAAATAAACAGAGCTTCGTTTGATCCTAACTTATTCGCAGAAAAAACATTGATAAAACGTGAAATCCAAAACATATACCAAACAATACACATATTTAACTTTTTATAATCCTCAATTAAATTTTAATCATCTAACAAATTCAAACATATATTGATCATCAATTGAAATTCAATCATCTAAGCCATTAAATTCAATAATACACATGTATATTCTGACATATATATACACATACAAAGCTACAAATTCGATCTATTAATTTAATGATACATATGCATAATTATATATACATATATAAATTAAATATACATATATATAAGACACATGTTATTCTAACAACATTCAATACACATAATAATATATATATACATACATAAACATAATATATACATATATATGAACCTATTCCAACTACAAAACAAACGGAATAATCAACCAAAATCGAAAAACTTACCGTTAAAATGATCCTTGCAACGTGCAGAACAAAAGCCCACAAAGTGATTTTTGAATTGAACGACGGTGGTAGCGAAACGACAACTTCGTCTTTTGGCAAAAGAACAAAGGGGAAGTGAAAGTCGTGATATATTCAAAAATGGCAAAGGCATGACGAGAGTTTTAAGCCCTTGCCTCTTTTACGACGTCATCTTGTTAAAATGGTGATGTTTTTACACTCAAATGACGAGTGTTCAGAAGCCCCGACTTTTTTAAAACTCTCCCCAAACCCTTGGCTGCCGCTTTCTATTGGCGTTATCCTTGTACGGTTTTGGTTACCATATAAAGATATATGTAGGATGATTCATTTACACACAAGTATAAATGCAGTTTACAATACAAAAAGAATATATGCATATCCTAAAAGGTTTCATGCAAGTTTTCTTCAAAATATGTTTACCTGTGTCATTTTTTAGGATATGATTTTGTTAAGATACTTCACCAACATTGGAAAAGTAGGTTGTTAACTTGATGTTGTATTGTACAAAATTATATGTATAATTGGAGTAATTGATAAATAGACGAGCGATGGGATATTGGGAAAAAGGGGATATAAGTAAATGAAAGAAACATCAAACGTGTATTCAAATTTAAAATTATCAACAGCCTTAAAATGATTGCAATCAACCACTCAGATACATTAAAACAAATCAAAGATTATGCCACACATTAAATTACTTGTGTTTACTACACATGCCATGAGCATGGGTAAGCCTTTTTTTTTTTTTTTTTCTGTTTCTTTGATGAGACAAGCCAAGTATTTCAATTTTTCAATGCAGGAAAAAACTAAGGGAAAAGAAGTTTTATATTACTATTAGAGACGATATAAATATCTTAGATATACAAGGAAAGAATCTCTTACTAAATGTACAGCACACACGAAATTCCATTAATCACAACAAACTCTTTTGATTTGATTGAGATCAGATTAAATATCTGATAAAAATCCCCAACAGGGATGGGATGATTCATGCACATTAACATACATTTCCCCTTTGACATTGAAGATATCTTACATTTGTACACTTACAGAGTACGGGAGATTGAGAGACGAGGATCAGAAGCTCACATAATGGTGCAGCTACCAGACTCCCTGAAATGACACATTACTCATCAAAACACGCGTATAAAAAGATTAAGCTTGATTTATGCAAAGAAAAAAGAAACAATTGTTGCCTACATTCTAGGATGTTCATAGCGGTTCATTGCTTCCTCAAACTTATCCCAGAGAGAGTTTGTCTCTTGAATGCTCACATTCTGTGGTCCGGAGAGATAGGCTTGAACAACAAACTCGAGAGTTCGTTCCCTGTTCGAAGATTAAGGCAGTGTACAATATAGTGTCCCAATAAAAAAAGAGAAATTCTCGATTAACAGATTAATAAGGAAATATTGTTCGGATGACATAATCCTACCTTCCCTGGTATTCTGATAACCAAGTCATATAGGCTGCACCGAAGTATATGGAAATGAAAGGCTTGGTGAGATCTTCAACAGACTCGACCTTGTAACCTTTGTAGCCTAAGTCCCTAGTATCAAATCCAGCAGATTACATAAGCTATATTAAGCATAAGTAGAGAACTGAAAGGCATAAGTAATTCTGCCATGTGAGTTGTGAAATAGATGATAGTTCTTGCTTTATAAGATTGTCGCTTCATACTAGCACATGCCTAATTTATGAGTCAGTATTCCATTTTTTCCAACCAAAAGTAAAAAAGAAAAGGGTCATTGTTAGGAATATAAGCTAGGGAGCTCTAACTTAACCCAAAACCATGGTCAAAGGTGAAGGATTGATTCCCACTTATATACCCTTCCACACTTTCATGCGGAACCGATGTGGGATACCGTAACAGTCACGCTGATGTAATCTATTTCCATGTTTTATGTTGCTGATTGAAAGGAAGCTGAGAATTGAACAAAAAACAGAAAATAATTTATTGTATTTCACTTAAAATTGGAATTTTTTAGTAGGCATACTTGTAAAGCCAGCGTGCTGTGGGATAGTCAATTCCCATTAGCCCAAAGTGTTGTCCGACTCCATTCAGAAACCGCATGCTAACCATCTCACAGAGAGCACACAAAACAGACTGTCCAAAAAGAGAGAAATATTAGCGTTTTTTGTATTATGGCTTCAAAAAGTGAGGAAGGGAAAACTTTTACTTAGGCACTGAAAGAAACATATAAAGTTATAAACAGCCACAAATGTATCAAGGGCCTATAGGTGCACTTAATATTTGATTACTGTTTCATTCTTCACAATAACCAGCATCCTTAATTTTTATATTTTCTGCAAACTACATGTTAACTTCAAAATCGACCTTTTTTTCATTCTTTAATTGGCCTCTTAACTTCAAAATAATGTATTCACTATATGTTTTGTAGCATTCCCAGTTAGACAAAATCTGCACCACTTTCTGAGAAAAATATTAACACACTCTCTAGTTATGTGAAACGTAGTGACTTAAACATTTGGTCACAATGCAAAACCCTGCATCAAACTATTTTACATGCACCCACTAGCTGAATCATAAGGCTACATGAATTTCAAAAGGTCATTAGTTGTATTCATAGTTTATTTCCAATTTGCATGAAGATGAAAATTCACCCACCCTAAAATAATTTTATTTGATTGGGAAACTACGCATTTTATAAGGGCATGACATTGCCCTAATCCATGTAGATTCGCTAAAAATGTCACACAGCAGAATTTCATTCACAAAATGACTCAGTCAAGTAAATTGAAAGAAAAAGTGAACTACTAACAGGTTTATATCCTTTTTTGAAGTGCCTATCCATAATGATATCTGCAACCGCCTGCAAGGAAGAAAATTAGTTTGGTCAAAGGCTGTGCTGGAAGCCTATCATCCCTGCCTAAGAAATAAATACATTACCTAATGGATCAAATTAAAAGTCAGCAAATACAAAGCAAAAAGGTCTTAAGTTAATACTCTAAAATAAAATGCAAATCGATAGTGCTGAAAGAAAGCTTTTCCAAAATGTGCATAGGTTTGAATATAAATTTACACACACAGACAAGCTAAAATAAGTATTTATCTTTCTATCCTACTTGAATTGAAACTTAAGTGATACTAATAAAATAATAATAAGGGTAATTTATTTGTTTTACTGACTTCTGAATCTTAAATACTCCCTCCGTCCCACAAAGATAGCTACATTTGACTTTACACACAAATTAAGAAAAATCAATAAATGTAGTCAAATTTAGCTTATGTGTCAATTTTGCCCTTAAAATCACATTCTCCAAAATCTGGTAAGTTTTAATTACTCTTATTAATTAGGAGTAAAATTGACAATAAAGCATTTAATACTAAAGTAAAAGAGGAAATGTAGCTGTAATTTGGGACATCCAAAAAAGGAATATGTAGCTATCTTTGTGGGACGGAGGGAGTACTATTTTTATTAACATATTTTTATGAAAAAGGCACAACTGATCACATCAATAAAACTGTCTTCTTGTACTTTAGAACTCTGTATGTCCAAAACATTCTTTGCATAGCTTAACAAGGATCAGGATAATAATGCAAATGCACCAGAATCTGTAATGCAGACGAAATATGTGATAATTATGGATCTTTCTTCTCAAAACAGAGATAGTGAAAAGGGAAAGACCAGAGTTATCCATGAAACTGAAATATATCTGCAAACTCACCCTTAGTTCTACCCGTGAAAGATAAGGATGCTTTTCTACATCATGAGAAAAACGCACTTTCCCCCTTTTCTCACCAGAGTGGGTCCATTCCTTGTGTACGTCGGGATTTTTCCACATCTCTTCCATGTCTTCAGGGGAAGTCCTTGAATCCCAAGTAGCATTGACAGGACCTGCTCCCACACAAACAGAAAGTCAGTCGACTGGCCATATTTTTAGAGAAACCAGATAGACTGAAAAAATCTTAGGCTAGCCTGTCTCATCACATACTGCTGAGCAACACTATCTTTTCCATATTTGATCAACTGAAAGTAGTTGCAGTGCATGAGCTAGGCACATGCCTAATTAATGAAATGCCATTAAAATTCCCATCAACTGCTTTTGATTTTTGTTTCAAATATTTATCAACATAATGAAGTGTAGCATGTTGAGACTTGAGATAGTAATCTCTAAAACCCATGTAAAGGGTGGCAAACTAAGTTTTACTACCTTTAGGGGAAGTACAATATACACACAGAAGTGCATAACATTAAGGTGTTTCATTGTTGCACCTAATTTAAATGCATACATATCAAAGTACCACGTAGATTCTATCAGAAGTGTAAATTTAATTTTCACGACATGCCCATGGTGCAGCTACACCAAAAACCATGACGGATGCAGCTCTTATATGATTCAGATTAGGGACTTTTACATAATTATGATAAATCAGTACCGAAATCTAGAAAAAGGGTAAACTAAAAAAACTCCCCAGGTATGGGAAAAACCTCACAAAGTTTGTAAAATTACAAGTACCCATCAAAATTTGTTTGTAATTAGGAAATTTCACTGTGGATGAGACATTTGTGAAACAAATAGGTAGCATCTGTAATTGCAGCATAAAGATGCTTATCTTGTTTTTATTTTCTTTGTCTTTTTGTCAATAAGTCAAACTCAAGGGTAATTTAGTGATTTACCCAAAAAAAAAAGGGAATGGTAAAACAATATAAAGATAATTGTAAGCACTACACCTTCTCTTTGAGAGACTGCAGTGACAGAGTATGAAGGAGCATTAGATGCAGGACCAACTCCAAAGGCTTTTCTGCATAATTAAAGATTGTCCATATAACTATGAGAAGGTCTCCGGAAAGCACAGTAAGATTAGAGTAGTCAATAAAAGACAGTTAAAAGTCATCAATTTCAAACTCTTACCTGAATAACATGAACAAAATCTTGCTAAAATTGGTTGTATTCATACAAGGGGATTTGCATATTTTCTTAACTAATTCAATCAGACAAATTATTGTTACTAAACTCCTAAAGACAGCACGCGTGATGCATGTAAAACAATAAATAAGCAGTCTACGGCCACGTACTGAATCATAACATAATTCATGGAACTAAGTAGGCATTTTATGAGGGAAGGAAACCAAAAGGACAATAAATGACGGCATTCTATTCGAAGTGGACTATTGAATCTACACAGTTCTGATATTATGTAGCCATGGTCCTTTCAGAACTAGCCCCACCAAGAAAAAGTTATCTGCATAATGCAGGGAGGTAATTACCTGGACGGAAGACTTTCCTTAACAGCAAGATATTTTTTCCAGTATAGTAGAGTTGACTTGTGAGTAGCTTTTTTTGTGCCACCTTTATAAGCCCTGACCATGAACTCTTCACTCCTCTCTCTGCAAATACAATTTTTTTCCAGACTTATTATATTCTTTTTTATAAAGTTTGTAAATGGGGTTAAGTGCAAGCAGAATATCTGTATGGCAGGATACCACATGGAAAGGGATGAGAAATCAAAATTATTAAGTTTGAAGAAGGGAATGCCACATTTATCAACTTACTTTTGGTCATAGTTTGATAGCCACTTAAGATAGGCAGCTGCAAGATAAACATTAAGAAAAGGCTTGTACATAACTTTTGAGTCCTCAGCTACTTCATAGGTCCTATAACCCAACTCCCTGCAGGAAAACCCAACTTTAGCTAACTTACTCAAATTCCAATTGGGAAAGTGGATCCTTGTAGGAGTTGTGTCATCCCTCATCCCTGAGAAAAGGGGAACTGAAGTAAGAGTTACCTGGTAAGCCATTCTGCAGTTTTTGGCGAGATTTGCATGATCCCCAGCTTAACCTCATCAGCTTTCTTGTCATAGCCTGTGGCAAGAGGCATTCTATCGCTTTCAAGCTCGGCAATAGCACAAAGCATATCCTGTGGATCATAAATAGAGAATATGTTACAACTTAATACTGGGTAGAGACTGCAGAAGTCAACGTGATGCTTTAGGTCTGTTCTTTATTCAGCTGAGCCTGGACCAAAACCTATTCCAGGAACCACAGTATGTTTTCTAAGCAAATAATCCTCGCATTTCCACTTGAGAAGGACTTTGACAAAGAGTAAAATTTGTCACTCCAGACAAAATTTAGAAGTAAAGATGTAAAATGGATTGCTGAAAGATACTTGAGTTAAACCAAAGATGATCTCCTGCTGCTTCATCTTCTTAAACCATAGTATAAGATTAAAAAAAAAGTGGTCCATGATTATCAGAATTTTACGTTGCACCTTGCAAAACCACAATGAGAATCAGCAGATGTTGGAAAACTTTTCATGAGAGAATATTTTCCAAACTAATTTCAGTTTCAATTACACAATACGTAAGATTTTGGGTATACACATCATGGCATAATAAAAAGTTGAAGCTTGGAAATGTTGAACAAGGTAACTAAAAACCATAACATGGGTGTTCTATGCTTGTATTACAACGAAAAACAAAAGGAAAAGTAAAGAATAGACAGAAAAGTCATGATTTCAATAATCTGCAACCTGATTTAGAAAGTGAAAATTCCTACATAATTCATGATATTTCCCGTAAAGTGTGTGCTGATGAAGAAGTAGCATATCATACCGAATCTATCTGTGAGACGAAATGCCTTTGGCCAACAATTGCTGCCACGCCCTGTTAAAATAAAATTATCACAAAGTTACATATGACTTCGACACTTTGCCTACTTTAATTGGAAGGTGAGCTCTACAAGGTAGTACTAATAAAATTATCTGGTGTTGCAGCTTAAAGTTAGAGAAAATGTTGCGATATCATATTGTATACTGGACATCTGTTTTTAAGCAAGTAAAAACTGATGAGTGCTTCACAACCATTCTATTCACAACTCAACTACTGTGGACCATCTGAGATTCTTTAGAGTTAGATAAAATAACTAAAGGATATCGAAGCTTAATAATTAATATTTCAAATAATCTGTGGTAATATAAGGGATATATACATTTGCCACATCGACCTAGCAACTAAATTTGATTCCACTTTACCCTCATCTCCGTCTGTGTTAGATAAGGCTGGCCCTCAGGATCACGTGACATGTGGACCTTGGATCCCTTAGTTTCTCCAGCAATGATCCACTCTGCTCGTACATCAGGTTTTCCCCATAAGGCATCCAAGTCCTCAGGATCGACACAGTCATCCCAGTATTTGAAACTGATCGCCGCCATCCTAATATATAAGTACATTATTGATCAAAGTAAACAAGAAGTAATTCATACATAGTAAAATCTGCCAAGGTTTTATTCGCGTACAACCTCATTAATTTCACAACCACAAATGGTGTTCGTCTACCTGGATGCTTAGGCTGTGTCAACAGGTTATGCATAATCACTGAGAGTAAAATGTTGGGAAACTTGCAAATATCTCCCCAATAATTGAATTATGTGGGGAGGCACCGTATGACTAACCCCATGGAAAACTGATAAAAGTTAAGAAAAAGCGGAGCAAAAAAGATGTAAGAACATTGTGAAGTTACCCTTAATACCTCCACTACCCAATCTTGTCATCCTTCACTGATAGCACTCTATCCTATGTATTTTTTTACCTCAACCATCAAATTATCGTCATCCTCCCTAAGGCAATTAAGATTGCTATGCATTTGTTTACCTTGATAAATTTAAGAGGGAAACTTAATATACCTATTATTCTCTTCTAAATAGAAAATGGAATATTAAGCAGATAGCCCATTAAGCTCTAGATTTTCTAAAACGCCACGGCAGTTTAAAATCTCCCTGTCCAGATAGCAATTAAGGAAGAATGCAGCAAGATAATTAAAAAAAGCACAGCGCAATCACGTTTACGATGCCTTCCAATCGCCACAAATAACCCAAAACACATTATGAATTAAACAATGCCAATAAAATAGATTCGATAAAAATATAAATTAGGCTTCAAAATGCACCAAAACAAAAATCAAACAGGAGATCAATGCAAATAAACATTTATAACAAGAAATTAAAAACTGAAACGGATTAAATCGATCAGGAAGTAGAAAAAATGTATACCTGAGGCGAAGATGAAGGGCACAAGAAGGGGTGCGGAGGAGCAAACCCCTTGCTTGTGAATGTTAGGAATAGAGGGAAATTGAGAAGGAGGCCTTCATTTGTACTCCTGCTAGAATAGGAAAGCATGTGCGGATAAAACGGATGCATTTGAGGCCATGTAAATAAATCATCAAATCGATTTTTGCATGAGGGAGGAGAGGGGTTTGTTGGAGGGAGGCTTTCTGAGGTGAAACGTGGCTTCTCCCGCCTATAAAACAACGATTTGCCACCATTTGATTTGATACCTTGGTTTACGATTTTTTTTATCCGATCTAAATTTCATTATTCCTCATAAAAATAAAAGTATATATTTTTAAAAAGGTTTGCTTGTTTCTATTTAATATTTAAATTAATAATATATGAGTTAATACTATATTTTACAAAGAATTGATTAAATTCCTATAAATTTGGACAAATCTAAAGGATAGTTGAGGTGATTTACCCTGTGGGAAAAAAAAAAAAAAACTTAAGGACAAACTATAATAATTACAAAATGTACACAATTCATATTTTTAAATAGTGCATGCAATATTAGTATGTTTAATACAGGGGCAAAAAAGGTCACGGATCTTCCCAAAAAAAATTACACAAAAGTAAATAAAAAAAATCCCTCTCAGGTCGGTATAAGGGTAAATATGTTTTAACCATATGAACAAGTAACACATATTTATCATTGCAATAACACATATTTATTCTTATAATTATAGTAATACATATAAGGTATTCAAAAGTGTATTACTATATGAAAACAAGTCTGTTACTTTATGAATAAATATGTGTTATCGTATAAACAAAATAAGTAAAATTTTAAAGTAAAAAACTCAGATTATATATTAAACCTTGATATTCAAAATCTTAATCCATCCGATGAAAATGAAATTTAACGAGGTAAATCAATCAATTCATTGAGCGAGAATAATATATTGGAGAAGCGAAGAAGACATAATTGAATATGTGCAATATCAAAAGTCCACATCAAAAAATTTTAAGCTAGTTGTTAAAATAAACTTTTTCTTACTTGCATTTGGTCTAAAATTATCATTTTAATGTACATTTCATAAACTATTAAACAAATGATATATATAAAATGAAAGTGCGCTCTTATATAAATAACAATAGATTAGATTTTTTTTTTCCATCTCACTTCTTTTTTTATCAAATAGCATAGACCCTACCAAAACCTTACAAGTAAATATATATAACGTAATATATGATCCAATTAATAAAGCAATTGAACAAGAAAAATCAAGAGAAAATCATTGCAAATGTTTTTAATGTGTTTTTACCTTTTGGTCAAAATATTTTGAGCATGTGCAAAGGTTTTTTAAACAAAGTCATTCCACCCACCCTGCAAGCACCCTTAAGTATTGCAAGTTATGAAGCAATAGTTTGTAAAACACAGTACAAAGTGCTTAACTAATGAGGTGTAAAATGATATGAACCACCCTAGATCCGATTTTATTGGGTTCAATCCAAAAAAGTTTTAAAACACAATTTATGGAGTGTAGCTTTGCTCTTGAGCAAGTGCGGTCTAAAGTAAACAAGTTTAACTCGATTGATATCTAATTCATGTTCATATTAGATATACCATTATAAACAGTCCAGGTCCAAAATAATAGTTCATTATAAGTCCAAACTAATAAAACTCTAATTAGCTTTAGGGTGCTCTAGACATTCAAAATTCATCATTTTTCTTAGGTAAGGATCATTTTCTATACTGATGACACATCTCATCTCTACCTTCTTCCATAATTTACATCATAAATGCTTATGAAATCACTAAGAAATAATATAAAAATTGATTTGGAGGTCGGAGTCTCATACCCGGGCCTCTCGTGTGGTTTTTGTAGGTCCGATTGAACAATTCAAACCAACAATTCAATGAAGAGAGGAAGATGGAAAATGCTGATCATAAAAAAAAAAAAAATACTCGTATAATTTTTTAAATTGTCTTGTTCAAATTTGATAAACTATTGAATATACATAAAAGCAAATTTGAACTCAAGTGTCAACCGCAAAGTTTGATTACACAGACTTTATAGTCAATGACCACATATCAAGTCAAATCCGTAAGATTCTACTACTCATTAGACAATTTAGACTCTGTTTTTTTTTTTTTTTTTTTAACGAATTTATAATTTGAGAATATTTAATGTTCAATTTAATATTTTTTTAGAGTATATTTAATTTTACTTTGGTTGCTGCACTTTTTTATATTTTCGATGTGCTACGCTTCCGTTCAAAGTTAATAAGTACTTCCCCCGTTCCACTATAATTTTTTTTTTTTTTTTATGTTCTAAATACTTCCTCCGTTCCAATATAAATTTTTCACTTTTTGTTTTTTTGATGTTCTACTATAAATTTTTCATTCCATTTGCAAATTATTTTCTCTCTCCCAATCACATCACTTTTGTTTTATCTATTATTTTATCATACTTCATCTCATACTAATCTACCTCCTCTGTCCACAAAAAATGTGCTCACTTTTTTTTATACATGTTTTTTAAAAAATCATATTTTATTTATAAACAATATATTTGGGATAACGAGTAAATAATATATTTGGTACATACTCAATCTTGATATTAAAGTAAAAAAAATACTCAAAAGTGAACTATTTAAATAGAATATACGTATTTTTTGTGGACCTAAAAAAAGAAGTGAGCACACTTTTGGTGGACGTATTTTTTGTGGACCTAAAAAAAGAAGTGAACACACTTTTGGTGGACGGAGGGAGTATTATTTTCTCTCCCACCATCATATCATTTATACTACATCTATTATTTTACCATATTCCTTAATCAAAACACTCAAAAGAAAGGGAAAACTTATACCGGGACGAAGTGGGTATGTTTTATTTGACATTGAATTTAAGAAATATTATGGAAAAAGCTAACTCATGCTTTAAACCCCATAAATGAACGATGAAATTAGTCATCAAATTAATCTGTTCTTGAGTCGTGTATTGGAACTTCAAAAGAATGTAAATGTATAAAGTAAAAAGTAAATGATGTATACATGTTAGTAGAGACCTCCTACATGTAGTCAGGGTGTCGTAAGGTGTCGTAATGACTACCGTAGTCAGTTAATTTAAGCCATTAAAAATCTAATCTAAAGGCTTAAACTTGATGACCTGTTACCTTTTATACAATTTACGGTATGTATTCAACGTATGTGTCGTAATGTATCATAAATTTGTATTTTCTATTAAATTAAATTAATTAAAATATATTATTGTAAAATTACATTTTTATCATTATACAATAAAATAATTTATTATATTTATTAATGTAATTAAAATATGTAATGTTAAAATTACATATTACCTTATGATATTAATAAAATTAATAACAAAAAACAAATCAAATCAATTTATTAACAAAAAAAAAAAAAAATCAAATTAAACCTTAAAGAAATCAAATTCATTAAAACCTAGTTAATACATATGCGTTTTCAATTCCATCAGTTTTTTTCCTCCCTGCGACCCATCATCCACCGCCTGCCAACCTCCGCCGCTTGCTATGCTCGATTTCTTGAATTCTACACTCAAACTTGGAGTTGTTAAAATTGGGGTTGAGTTGTTTAGTAGTAATTATTTTTTAAATTGACTCAAATCAAATAGAAACTTGATTGATCAACAAGTGTTCGACAAAATGCCTCAAAAAAAATTTGCAACTGAATTTAGCAATTTAGCAAAGGAAGTGGGGACGACAAAAAACCTAATTTCTAATTTCAGATTAGTATTACTATCACACTATGTAGGGAATATAATATGGATGCGTGATGTTTGAGTTTTTGTATTTATCATAAGTTTAAAAAAGAATGATACTGAAGCAATTGTCTATTTTAATGCCTCGTTCAAGTTAATGAAGAATAGAATGACATCTCAAATTCTCTTGAATTTCATTTCCTATGGGAGAACTCATACTACAAACTTCATTAAAAATGTGTCAGACTAGATGAAAGGGAATCGGGGATGACAAAAAAATATAATTTCTAATTTAACTAATCTATTATTTAATTATTATTTGGATTGGTTTATTTATTTTTTAAAATAATAATATTTGTATAAAAAGGGTAGAACAGTAATTTTACCTAATATATATATGTATATATTTTAAAAATAATTTAAATAAAAGAAGGGTAATATAGTAAATAACAAAATACAATTTAAAAAATGATATAAATTACTTAAACATGTATAACAGATAGCAGGTAGCAGGTCGTTATGACGTTTACGACGACACGTGGCGCGATTCGATAAAATGACTATGTAGTCACTTTGTAAAATTTGACTACCGTAAGAATCGCCCATGTTAGTATATTGAGAAAATACTTTTTTTTTTTTGTAAAAATGTACATATTAAATTTGAAACGACTAAAAAGAAAATTAAATTTATTGAGTTAGAACGGAATGGTGTTAGAATCAAATCTTGTGAATACTATTTAATTTGATTGTTGCATATTTTATTTTCTTTTTACTGAATGGTTGATTTAATATTTTATTTTATACATTGAATTATTATATTTATTTTAATATAACTAATTAATAATATCATCATTTAAAAATAATTTACTCATTTATAATGTAAAATATGAATAAAGTGTGATAGTGAAATTTATATAATGAATACGGATCCAAATTTAAACGGTATAAATGTGTACATGTGTTACATGAGACTTGCTCAACCTATATAAAATTCATCACTTTAATTATTTATTTTATATAATTTCATAAATGCATTACAATAAATACAATATATTTTACCTGTATATAACTACATTATTTAATGATTTCCGTTTGAAAAATATTTTGGTGGTGTAAATATGTTAATAAAGATGATACATAGTACTACACCAAAAGTGTTAGTTGCAGGACCACGTGCAGGGTTTGGTGAATCTACCTAACAAAACCCCCCACCAATGCAACTAGATTTGGTTTGGGTCTACCTTACTATCGACCCATTTTTAAAAACAATACATTTTGCAACGAATTGAAGTATATATATACTTCCTTACATGAATTTATAGTTTTACACAAATATAAATAAATAATCCCCGTTTTAGAATACCTTTCACATGTAGTGATGCAAGTGTACACACATTTTTTTTATAAAAGTATAATAATGAATAAAGTTCTAATGAATAATTTTGTAAATTTTATGTATAAAGTCAATCAGTGTTACTTGTGTGTACGTGTGAGTCCAAAAGTAATTAATGACGTTTTATGTAAAATGATGGATATTATAAGGGTAGAGTTTATAAAATATTGTATTTTTCATTTTAATGATGTGAAAAATATTTTGGGATATTACGAAAAGAAAAGTGTGAAAAGTATTGTGAGACAGAGGGAATGTAGTACACTAGTACTCCTTCTGTCTCGTTATTAATTGAACATTTACTGTTTACACGGATTTTAATCTAATACTCCCTCAATTTTTTATTATGTGTCATTTTGCATTTTTTAATATTTTTAAAATAAGTGTCATTCTACACCTTTTCCTTTAATTTTGACAATTTTACCCTTATACATTGTACTTTCTCCATTTTTTTTACTTTGATTTAAGCTTTTTCCCTTTTGAATGTAGTACTATAGCATAAATCATGGATAAACCTTAATTATTGTATAAATGAATATCAACTACAATATTGACCACATTCATTACTAAATATAAATTTAATATTAAAATTAGTTATCATTAATGAAGGATAAAATGGTCCATGCTTTTATATCTTAATTTGTTGAAAATTGTTAAAATGACACTTAATTAAAAGTGGAGGGAGTAATTGTTTATTAATATTAAATGTGATAAAATGACTTTTTAGAAGGGTATATTGAGTAATTCAACTTTATTGGAGAAATGATTTTTAATTAGTGTGTAAAAATTAACTTTATTGGATAAATACAATAATTATGAATAAATTTCTATAAAAGAAATACACAATTGAAAAGAATTTTGTCAGATTGGTTAAATTTTCACGGCTTTACTTTTGAGTTTTTCCAAAAGACGTCATATCAATTGGATACTAATCCATCGATCAAAAAAAAAAAAAAAAAAAAAGCTAATCCACCTCTTTATATCACATGATCTTTTAGTGTTTTTTCGATGTGAAACTTCTTCGCTTAAAAGTGTTTAGTAGCAATTTTAATATTAATATAGGAGATCAAATATGAAATGGAGAGTCCAAATTTAGTTTAAGGTCGTACCTTTAAGCGAAGACTTTTACTAATTAATAGACGTCTAAACCCCTAATTGGACTCCACTTACCAAATGTTTTTTTGAAGCACCTTAAAATTGACTCTTTGATGCGACTGCAATTTTCCAAACATGAACTAATTGTAAATTAATTAACAGTGCGTTGTACTTTGAATTATTATTTAACAAAATAAACAATATACTAAGAAGTATCACTTCCCTATCTAACTATAGTATATCCCAAAAATGTAAAATAAATAAAGGACAAGTGGGAGCAACTACCTAGAAGAAAAGGTTGATTTTGCATAAACTTCTAAATAAATTATGTAGTATTTTTTTTATGTCTTTCTATGATTATACAGGTTTTGCCCTATCTTTAACGTTAGGCCCTACAAACATTACTGTCTCAACATAGATATATTTTATTAAAGTGCTCTTATTTTTATTAATCAATAAAAACTGTTTTCACGAAACAGCTTGATAACGAGCAATTCATAAAAAAAAGTGTCATAAAGAAAAACAGAGCACAAAGAATTTGATGGCGTTTGCTGCATTTGTATTTAGAATATAAAATTGGCCCAAGCACTACTCCATTATTATATTTTGATTGAATCCATCGTATTCCGATTTATTTAGTTTGCAATGAAGAGCATATAGTACTACGACTTAATTTAATTCATGGTTACTTTGACCATTCCAACATTAAAATAAGTAGTGCTAAAAATGGCAAAAGTCGTATACAATTTTAATGTAAAAAGTGAATTTCAAGTTATGGCATATTGCCACATGACACTAGACACGGTCGGTTTGTAACCGGAAAACCGCCGAACCGTGAAAACCGGCGGTTTCGGTTCCAAAACCGAACCGCAACCGTATTTTCACGGTTCGGTTTCGGTTGCTGATTTTGAAAACCGGCGGTTTGTCGGTTAAACCGGCGGTTTTCCGGTTAACCGTACAAATCGGCGGTTTTCGGTTTTTTTTTTTTTATTATTTTTTTTTATTTTTTGTAATTTTAATTTATAGTTAGATTATTTTGTCTTTTTACTCATCATTTTTCGTTTTAAATTGTTGTAAGTTGTAACTTGTAATTATATATGAACTATATTAAGTCACTAACCACTTACTCACTTAGTCACAAATTACTAAATTAGTCACAAATCACAATTACTAAACATAAGCATTTAACTTAAACATTTGAATAAAAATTACTAAACATAAGCATTAGAAATTTAGAATTTAGAAATAGAAGTAAACATAAGCATTTAAATAAACTAAAATTACTAAACATTTTAATAAAAACATAAACACATAAACTAAAAATTAAAATTACTAAACATTTGAATAAAAACATAAACTCATAAACTAAAAATTAAAATTACTAGCCAACTCCAGTCTCCAAGTAGCCATTAATATTTAATAATTTAAACATTTGTCCGGATGCTTGGTTTGCATGTGCTTCGCGTATGTTCCGTATCCTCCACCGCGCTTAAATTTATATTGCGTACCACAATAGTTGCAACAAAGTTGATATGATCCATCAATTGGATTTTGACCGATAACACGAAAGTGATTTCAACAACAACGTCAACGGGTAAGTTGAGGTAAGAGAACTACGTGGACTTTGATTCCAACATGTTGGATACGTAGGCAACTTAGTTTTAAAATTTTGAACTTAGAATTTCTAAGTTTAATTCTTAAAATTAAGCTCAAGTCCAATTTTTTTTCCCCCTCCCAATTTGTTGTAATAAATTTATTTTGTAAGTTACTAAGTTTTTAAATTTGTAAGTTGTAATTTGTAAGTTGTAATTTTAAGTTGTAATTTGTAAGTTGTAATTTATACTTTTGTAATTTGTAATTTGTAACTTAAAACTTAAAAGTAAATTATTTATTCTTTCAATTTTTTATAATATTTCATCAATAATAATTAATAAGTTATATAAACTAATAAACTATAAAGTATAAACTATAAAGTTAAAACGAACAAAAAACAAGAGTCGAAAACGCGCAAAAAACGAGCCAAAAAACCAAAAAAAAAATAAAAATAATAATAACCGCCAACCGGCGGTTTTGTAACCGAACCGCCGGTTACGAACCGTAACCGTAACCGGCGGTTTGCCGGTTCGGTTTCGGTTAGAAAAAAACGTAAAACCGAAACCGCCGGTTTTTAACCGTAACCGACGGTTTCTGGCGGTTGGGCATGTCTACATGACACTATTTGTTGAAAGCACGGACCTCCTTATTGAATTATTCCCTCCGTCCACCGAAGGTGTGCTAATTTTTTTTTAGGTTTACAAAAAATATGCTTATTCTATTTAAATAGTTCACTTTTAAATATTTTTTCTGCTTTACTAACAACAAGATTAAGTATCTACCAAATATATTTAAAAAATAATCACTCTATTTTAATACTCATTTGTTCAATTTTATAATTTTACTTTTATTTTTTATTTTCATTTTTTAAACAATTATATTTCTTTAAAACCTGTGTTCAATCCAAATGAAAATGGTGAAATTGGAGGAAGGGAGTAATAGATTAGGGTAATTGGTTGAAAATTTCATTTTTCAATTGAAAATTTCTCTAAAGTGAATACTCAAATATAACAAAAGAGAGTGATTAAAGTTACACCAATGTAAATGGATCAAACTATTCTACATGGACTTATAACTCGAACGTTTTGAGTAGGAATATTTGAATTGTTTTATGTACTATTTGATAAACTATTTTCATTTTTTCATTTTAAAAATTAATTATTATAATTAAAATAATACAAGTGTTGCAAAAAATTATTTAGTAAACATCAAACATATTAAAAAGTTCTATGATAAATAATAGGTTAAGTTTGGAACAAAAATATTAAATAACATACCAAGACCTTTTTTTTATGAGAAAACTGGTGTAACCCATCCCCACTCATAATCCCAACATTTGGAGATCCAATCAAACCCTTCCATAAATTGGAAAATCAAAGTTATTTGTAAATATTTTTTATTATACCGTGTTTGAAATTAATGCATAATATTTTACATTAATTTTATAATATTATACGTACTGCATAAATATTTGCAAGGCCACTCACACAAGACAAAATCTTATAGTATAAAACATTTTACCGTCAAATTAATTTGTATTTTTGTATGTGTATTTAGAATGATATTATTTTTTTCATTTAAAGAGATACTCCGCATTAATTTGATAGCATTAAACGATGTTTTAATGTTGTTGCACATGAGTTAGCCTTCTATGCTAAATTTCATCATACGCGTAACTTTTTTTGATAGTCCACTCCGAACTTTCTATTGTCGGACTGATTTCAGTATATTTATTAAATGATTGTTTTTTTTTTTTTAATACCATTGAAATGTATTATTAGTTATTTTAGCACCACTACCCAATCCTTAGGTCCTGGTTCGAGTCATGGGGAGGGAAAAAAATGGATGGATATTTAACTTCCATAAAAAAAAAGTTATTTTATTAGAAAATATTAGTTATAAAATAAGTGTATGATAAAACTATTTACACAATATCAACTCCAAACACAAACGGTCTTTCTTGCCATTTTCTAATTCTAGGACCCTCTCATTTTTATATTTATCATTGCACAACTAAATATGTAAGAATAACAACTCAAATACAATAAATTGAAAAAAAAAAAAAAACAATTATTTGTGTAAAATAATGCAAAAGCGACACTTTGAGAAAAAGAATTGACCTGAAATCGAGCTCAAAGAAATTATTGTAAAATTATATAATTTTTTATTATTTTTTAATTGATATTTACTAAGTCTTCCATAATATAAAATTAGATGGACATACATATTAAGAAAGTGTAATAATGAGTAATATTTTATGAGATAATTTTGTAAACTTTTTTGTATAAAATAAAGAATAATACTTGGATGCAATTGGTTGCATCTATAATGTTGTAAATAGAATGAATTGAGTCAAATGTTGAGTCAAAAATTAAATTGAGTAAATTAAACATTAAAATCCAAGGTGATGTTTGGTTATAGATTGTGGTGGATTAGATTGAGATTGTAAAAATTGGATTGAAGTAATCAATAAATAATAATTATGTTTAAATTGTGTTTGGATAGAGATTAGAAATATACATATGAATGTAACTTTATGTCAAATTAAAAGTGTTATTGTAATATTTTATTAGTGGATAGAAAAATAAGATAGATAATGAATATGTAAAAGAAAAGTACAATAGATAATGAGATTAAAAAAAAAATGGTGATGTTGAGAGAGATTGAATTGGGAATAACCAATCCAAATTTAGATGGATTAATTCCAAACCAAACACCGTCCAAGTGTATCTACCCATTCAATTGCATTGAAGAGTTTGTCTAAAATATATAAATGAATTGATTTATGTATATATATAAAAAAAAGTAATGATATTTTGTATAAAATTAAAATTATGAATATTATAAAAATATAGTTTATAAAATATTTTACATTTTAAAAATGTAAAATTATTGTGAAACATTAAAAAAAATAGAATGGAAGGACACAATTACAATAAAGATGAGTTGAGAATAGAGTACCTGAAAGCAGCGTGTAAAATTTGTCTTGTATTTTGGGCACACTAAAAGAGCAAAAGCGAGCAACTGAAAAGATGCAGTGGGCCCAAAAGATCGCAGCAGGGCAAAACCCTTGGAAAGTCTGACGTGGCCGCCGCACAAAACGACAACCCCACCAGCGTAAGAAACAGAGAGCGTTATAGTTTTTTTAATTTCTAAACTTTAAAATCAAAGTGGAATTTTCGTTTTATTTTGCATAGCATAGGCCATCAATCACACGAGCAACACATTCTTAATAAACTCCGCCTTCCTTCATTTTCTTTGCCTTTATTAAATAAATACTCTTCGAAAGTTGGCCAGCTCTTTCCCTCAAAAGCCAAGGACTCTTCTCCTCTCTCTAGGGTTTCCATTCCTTATATAATCCCAATACTCTGAATTCGGTTCTTATACCCTCTCTATTACGCGTGAAGAGTCCTGTTGTTGGTGAAATGGCCTCCTCTGTTATTAGATCTGCGCCGTCACCTGTTTTCGCTACCCGTCACTCCGATCGCTCCAAGGTTTGTGCTGTTTTTTTTTATTTCTTTTTGAAAGAATTGAGCTCGGATCAGTTGTTTTTTTCATTTCTGGATTCATGCTAGCATTTTGATTTTCTGGTGTTTGGTTAAATTTTGTTGTTGTTCAAAAATTGAATAGCATTTTTGATGGTTTAACTTTGATATGCTTCTGGATTTCCAGATTCTGAAATTCGTGCTTGTTTTTTGACTGAGCGACTTCTCCAATGAAAGTTTGCTTTGACGTTTTTGTTATTTGCGTTTTCCATACGCCAATCCCAGGGGAGTGCTCTGGAATGAAATTAAATTTATTCGATTTGCAATTTGTTGCACGTCAAGTTTGGAAATATACATCGTTGAATTAGTACATGAGCTTAGTGTCGTTTGTTTTCAATTTCTTTTTCTTGTTAAAACGCTCACTTCTGCTTCATTGATTTTTTTGTACCTCTCTATGCTGGAGTTCGATTAGTTGCTGCAAAGTAGTTGTAAATCTCCTTTGGACTAGAAACTACACTTTGCAAAGTGGCAAGATATTTATTTCTCAATGTATTTGATGACTAATGGATGGTTTAATTACCGAGCTATAATACATAATTTCATTATCTATTGTAGGTATCATGTGACGCCAATTCTTTGAAGTTCCAGACAACCATTTTTGGAACTAATGTTCCAGTGGCTTCATCCTCACTACAGTGCGTGAATATTGAATACGGCTTCATTATTTTGAAATGCTAATTAATTTTGTTTGGGTTCTAACTTCAAATGATGCTCAATTTGAACTCTAGGAAGCTTACTACCCGTGCTATTCAGCCTATTAGAGCGACAGCAACAGAGATACCTCCAACAGTGCTCAGTAAGGCCTACACACTTGCATTTTGTTTACTAATTTAGAGGTCATGTATGCTTTATGTGTTTGATAATCTGCATCCTATGTTTACCTGATTCAGAATCACGCAGCAGTGGGAAAACTAAGATAGGCATCAACGGTATGTTTTGTCATCCAATAACGTTCTGCTTCCTTTTATCTTCCGAAATACACCACTCTTTGATATTGTTACTCTCAATTTTCTTTTTGTTTGTTTCTCAAATTAGTAATTCCTATATCCTCAAATTCTTTAGTTTTCTGTATCAAGAACTAATTTATTTTACTAATATGCTGCTAAATTTCTGTAATTGCTATTTTTGGAATGGTGCCTATTTCTGGTCTGCTACTGGAAAGTATAATGGGAACATAAGACTTAACAGCTTGATACCATGCAGGTTTTGGACGCATCGGGAGACTGGTCTTACGCATAGCAACCTTCAGGGATGATATTGAAGTGGTGGCAGTTAACGATCCTTTCATTGATGCAAAATACATGGTCAGTGTGCTATTGAGCTTCATTTGCATGTTTTAATTGCTTGCTGACATCAGAGTAGCGCTTACTAAAGGAAGTAGTTTTATGCTCAGCTTCAGTTGTCTTCTAAACATGTGTATGTTTTAGGAGTCAGTTGGTTGACTATATTTAACAAGAACCTGTTATGTTTTTTCATTGATGTGTGGCCAATTTTAAACTGATTGCTTCATTACATTGCTGGAAAAAATGTGTTCACTGTTGTTGGTTAGGGAATTTTTTTGTTCTGCAACAATTATGAAACATAAATATTCTGCTAGACTATTTGGAAGATAAGTTAAATTGATGTTTTTATATCCACCGTATTGAATTGATTTTGGATCAGAAGTGAATATCAAACATACATACTGTAATAGTGTTAATTGTCATTGCCTTTAAACTTGGAGCAGACCTGTTCCTGGAGTGTGATTTGAACAATATATGTCTATTTTTCAGGCATACATGTTCAAGTATGACTCAACCCATGGGCCTTACAATGGGAACATCAGAGTCATTGATGAATCCACTTTGGAAATCAATGGAAAGCAGATTGTAGTTAGCAGCCAAAGGTATCACTAGAGTGTTTGCAATCAGTGACCAGATACCAAGTCATGATCCGTGTGTATGAACTTATGACATTTTCTCTGCCTTGCTAAATTCTAAATATCTCAATACAGGAACCCAGCTGAGATTCCTTGGGGTGATCATGGGGCCGAGTATGTTGTTGAATCTTCTGGAGTCTTTACAACAATTGAGACGGCATCAGCACACATAAAGGTTAGGAAAAAAGTTGATACTTAAATATCCGGTTTGTCCATTTCAAGTAATGAGCTCTTCATAATAGCTTATTGTTTTGTGTAGGGTGGTGCTAAGAAGGTCGTCATCTCAGCTCCATCAGCTGATGCTCCTATGTTTGTAGTTGGTGTAAATGAGCATACTTACAAACCAAGCATGGATGTTGTTTCCAATGCTAGCTGTACCACCAATTGCCTTGCTCCTCTGGCCAAGGTTCTAAGGAAATCTGTTTTTTTTTTTTGGCTGAAAAATTAGTTGAGATCTTCCCACTTTTATCATTTCACTTCTGTTCCTTCACAATTGCTAATTTTGCAGGTAGTGCATGAAGAGTTTGGTATCATAGAGGGGCTAATGACAACTGTTCATGCAACAACAGGTATGTGTTGTGCCTGCAGTTGCGTCCCTGCGGTGTTGGGAATTTTACTCTTTTCTCATTATCATTCTTATGAATAGCACTGGATCATCTTTGTGACACTCTTGTTGCTGTCCAGCCACTCAGAAGACTGTTGATGGTCCCTCAATGAAGGATTGGAGAGGTGGCCGAGGAGCAGGGCAGAACATCATCCCTAGTTCTACTGGTGCTGCTAAGGTATTAGATAGTCCAGTTGCAAAGAATATAATCCAGCACTTCTCCTTGTGTAATCTAATTCAAATTTTAATTTCAGGCTGTTGGAAAAGTTCTTCCAGATCTTAATGGTAAACTCACTGGTATGGCTTTCCGAGTTCCGACGCCTAATGTATCTGTGGTAGACTTAACTTGTCGGCTTGAAAAGAGTGCTTCTTATGAAGATGTTAAAGCGGCCATAAAGTATGTGAATCTCGTCTTTACTTCCTGGTTTATTTGGTGTTCTTTTCTTTTTACTATGTGTTTGAATGGTGTCTCAAGGATTTGTTGTTTAAATTTTCAGGTATGCGTCAGAGGGTCCACTCAAAGGCATTCTTGGGTACACTGACGAAGATGTTGTATCCAATGATTTTGTTGGTGACTCAAGGTATCATGTTCTCCTCTGACCTTTTTCTTCCTCTAGTGCCAATTGTCGATGGTTAAAAATTTGCATGTGAATTTTTCTAGTCCAACAAGTTATTCTGGGCCTGAGTAATAATTATGGGCTAGAAAGGCAGTGGCTCAACGAGATTAAAGGAGTGGGGAGGGTGTGGCATGGTGTTTGTAATAAAGGCCCAATTCAGGGAACTTTTGTTGTAGTTGCTCTTGTATTTCCATTTAATCTGAATCTCTTGCTGACATTTTGAGGTTAAAACCCTCCTATCTCTTACTGAATATTGACACATGTTGTGGTTGTTCCATGATGTAACACCGTTTAGTCTTGCTAGTTAATGATTCTAATAATTCGTTTTGTTTTTCTTGTTATAGGTCTAGCATATTTGATGCTAATGCTGGAATGGGTCTTAGCAAGTCCTTCATGAAGCTCGTCTCCTGGTATGACAACGAGTGGGGTTACAGGTATAATCTCTCTCCCTTGCTCTATCAATGCCATGCATCTTACAAGTTACAACTTGGTGCCTAAATGCGTTGGAATTTGCTATTCTTGCAGTAACCGAGTGTTGGACCTGATCGAGCACATGGCTTTAGTGGCAGCTACCAAGTGAGAAGTAGCTGGCCTGCTTGATACTATTTTTGTGTTGTGCTTGTACGAAAGTGACCCCTCATGCTTGAAATTTGAATGGGCCAGGAGTCACTGAAGCCGATTAGAATAATGTACTCCTACTTCTGATGTATGACAACTCTTGCAATTGTTCACTGAAGCCGTTTTGAAATACATGCATTAGTCTTCTTGATGTTTAGTTCTCTGCTGATGTTGTACACCTTGCATTTGTACTCGTCTTTTTTTTTAAACCATCACCTTTACTAAATTTCGTCTACGAATTTCTCTTGCGATTGCATTTCTTAATATGCCCGAATGATTTGAACGAGTGCGTGTAATCATACATTTTCGACGATTTCTAACTTTCGGACTAGAGTATAAGTTACTGAAGATATTTGATAAGCGGTTTCGCTTAAATATTGGACTTTACACAGTTAGGCCAAGTTTTCAATTTTTTTTTACACATACAAGAAATTGGGGTCGGACTTGGTTGAATATATATATCTATATTCTATATATATATCTATATAATAACACAATAGTGGTTTCTTTGACAACCATTTCTCTGGCTTCATTCTCTCTCTCTTCGAAATCCTCATTCAACGCTGTTGCTTGATTCTCTGCTCTGGTGCTTCTCTTCTGTTCGCAGTAGCGATGTCATAATCATTTTTGAGCCCTGTCGTCGTCGATCTTTAATTTGAAAATTTCTGCAAATTGAGTCTCGAAATAGGTATGAGTTTTTTTTGGAAATGGAGGCATCATCTCTCGGCCCGCCTTCAATTTTTTTTTTTCATAAACTTGACAGGATTGTGAAATATATATTTTTTTATTAATTTATATAGATTTTCATAAACTCTGGCGTTGAAACTATTGATGCAAATGTATACACTTGTATATGCCCCGGACCCGTTCTAATGTATTATGCCCCGGACCCGTCTCGCGCCCCGTACATGTCCTAAATAGTCTCTCCGTGCCTCGCCTCATTTTTTTTATATCATGTTGAATTTATTTAAGTTGTTTCTCACAATTGAAAACAATATTTTTCATGCTTATATACATTGAAACAATTTACAGTGTATATATATATATATGTAAAGTATTTTACCAATAAAAAAAATAAAAATATATATACTATATGAAGTTTATATAATAATTCGGGTCAGATCGGATACTCGTGGGTTGGACATAAGATTCAGACCCGGTCCGTTCACATACGGGGCGGGGCAGACCCTACCCGTTCTCAATACGGGGCGGATTCGACCTGATCCAAAGCTCGCGGGGCGGGACGGGTACCCGCGGGTTAGGTCAATATTGCCATCCATACTTCTGATCTTTAGTCTTCAGAGTTTTCTGAGAGAATCCGTTGAAATCCCTAATTTTTAGAAGAGATTTTGGATAGTATAATTTATTTATATTTTTAAGAGGAGAATCCAACAAAATCCATAGAGTATTAAAATTTGTAGACGGGAATACCCAAAGATTTTTTAAGACTTTTTAAAATTCGTATTGAATACCTCAAAATTTTGAAAGACTTTTGAAAATTCAAATTGAATATCCATAAACTTTAAAAGTCTAAAAAAAATCCTACAGAATCTACCATCAATACACCTACTTAAAAGTGATGGATCTAGAATTTCATTTCAACCATCACATGCATTTTCAAAATTATTCAATTACAAAATTTATAAAAACCATACCTCAAACATAATATGGGTGTGGTAATCCATAAATTGTAATTGAATAATAATTGTATTTGAATAGAAATTGAAAAATAGGTATAAATGGAGATTTTTATGTGAAATCAATAATGATGTTATATTATTTTATTATTTTTAGTTAGTGGAGTAATTAGTGTGAGGAAGAAAAATAGAAAAGATAATTAATGTGTCGAACAAGAGTAGGAGAGTGAGAATGAGTGATTGAAAAAAAAAACGGTAACACAATTGTATAAAAATAAGTATATATGTGTATTATAGAGATGTATTAGTATTTAAATTTGTATTTAAATGTAGAGAAATTAAGATAGATATAATTGAGATGACTCATCCAAATTTGGATGGGTCAATCAGACCAAACACACTCTTAATTATTTCATCACCTATTTAAATGTAGAGAAATTAAGATAGATATAATTGAGATGACTCATCCAAATTTGGATGGGTCAATCAGACCAAACACACCCTTAATTATTTCATCACCTAATCCATGCACTAAATTTCAAAACCTTTTAATATTCATATAATCCATATACTAATTTCAAATCCAATGTTCAAACCTATCCGATTCATCTCCTTGTTTCATATCATCCCATCAGTATAAATTAATACCAAAATTCTGATGGCAAAATTATACTTACTAGAGAAATCATAAGGATGAATACTAAACACGTTTTTATGCTTGTGCTACTTCTGGCCTTCACTTTTGCCACTGCAGGTACTTATTCTTAAACATTGCAACTTAATATATATTTACATAATATTCCAAAATTTTGTTATATATATATATATGTGCCTGCTTCATTTTGATGTACTTGTGAAAGCTATCCATAAGCTCTGGATACATATATTAAAAAATATGATATACTAATAAGTAGATGTCCCTCTGTCCAATTTCATTATTCCCACTTTTCTTTTTTATTTGTCCAATTTTATTATGCCCATACCCTTTTTGGAAACAATACTATTCATACTACTTTATCTCTACCCTTCTACTATCACTTATTTACCAACTTTACCTTCACTTTGGGGGTGTTTTCAAACACTATAAGTTGCTTAAAAACACTTTTTTTTTTCAAATAGAATCACTTTTGAAGTGTTTTCAAATACAACCAAGTGATTAAGTTAATTTGTTAAAAGTGATTTTGGTGAAGCACCCCACCACCCACTTCTAATAGCTTCTATGTAATTCTCATCATTATAATAATTAATTTTACAATTTTACCCTCATAATTTTAATAATATTTCATCTTTACACATTACCTATCCAAATGTAATAAGAGTGTTTTTTGTAAATTTATAAAAAAAGTGGTTCAACATATACACAATTGATTTAAAGTGCTTAATTTTAAAACACTATCAACTTTCAATTTTATTGTAAAAATCAATTTTAATCACTTTGAATCAATCACTATGATTTGCAAACACACCATTTATCCATAAATAATCATTTATTTATAAATGGACTCCACAATACCTTATCATACCCTCAACTTATCTACTTTGTGAATAAACTAATCAATATTCATTAAAACTAGTGTTCGGAGAAGTGGACATAATAAAATTGGACAGAGAGAGTATAATAAAAATATATTAAAGGTAATATAATATAATAAGTAAATGTGATTGTAAAAAAGGAAATGAATAACTTTCAATGAGATGGACGAAAAAGAAAATTGAATGGGTAGGTCTCCTATAGAATTGATTTTTATAAGAAACTGAGTTGACCAAGTCAACTGTTTTTTTGTTTGTTACACTTTTCAATTGTAATGATTTACACTTTTTCAAAATAATATTTTAAGTTATATTGACGTGCACTTTTTGGTAATATTATATAGACGTGTATTTTTCAGTAATATTATGTTGCACTTTTCAATTATAATAACTTACACTTTTCATTAAATATTGTGTTGCATTTTTAGTTATACTGACTTGCACTTTTTAATAATATTGTGTTGCACTTTTTAGTTATACTGACTTGCACTTTTTAGTTATAATGTCTTTCACTTTTCATTAAAAACTATGTTGCTGTTGTTGCACTTTCAATTATGGAGTAATATCTTACACTTTTTAGTAATATTGTGTTGCACTTTTTAGTTATAATGACTTACACTTTTTAACATATACATTTTCGGAAAAAAATTATCAAAAATAAAAAATGGAAAGTCTTATAAGGAATCGCGTGTATATAAGACTAATCCAAATTGAATAGATTTTACTGTAATGGAGAGAGTACTATCTATCTTCTTGCACCACAAATAAACATTGACTATTGTCTTTATTTTATTCCACAAATGTGCTCATCACATAATTGGGTTAATTGAAAAAAATAAATAAAAAATCACCATCTTTATGTTGTTTACGAGTGCAAAGGTGATTTAATGAGATAAGAAGTTTAAACTAATTTTAAAAATAAATGATGTTGTGAGAATATTAATTTTATGTGTTATTTTTATATTAGAAAGTGTGAAAATAATTTTGAATGAACCGAAAAGAAAATTATGCAATAATTGCGGAATGGTGGGAGTATATTATCTTATTTTCTTGGAGTATTTATTTATTTATTACTCCCTCCGTTTTTTATTAAATGTCACTTTGCCTTTTTTAATATTTTTTAAATAAGTGTCATTCTACACTTTTTTCTTCAAGTTTGACAATTTTACCCTTGTACATTGTACTCCCTCCATTTTCTTTACCTTGATTTAAGTTTTTTCCCTTTTGAATATAGTACTATAACATAAATCATGCATAAACCTTAATTATTGTATACATGAATATCATCTACAATATTGACCACATTCATTACTAAACATAAATTCAATATTAAAATTAGTTATCATTAATGAAGGGTAAAATGGTCCATGATTATATATCTTAATATGTTGAAAATTGTTAAAATGACACTTATTTAAAAGTGGAGGGAGTACAAGTTTAGGTTACTTTAGATGCATACTAATAAATTTGAATAATTTGATAAATAATAGTAGTAAAACATAACTGAATCGGAAAATTTAAACAAAAAATTGGTTTTGTAATCGTTATTAACACAAAAATAAAATAAAATTATATTTCAGAATCATTCATTATTAATTCCAATCAATATTATTCTATAACAACTGATTTTAGAATCATGAATTAATCCCAATTAATTATATATTCTATAAGAAGTGATTTCAGAATAAGTACCATAATAAATTTGAAATTACCACTATAAATTCAGACATGCTTGGATTGCTGAAAAACAATTACTAATTATCATCAATTCGTTATGGAGGCTAATAAGAGGTTTTGTACCACCATTGTGTTGTTGATGGTGGTTATTTTGGGCTCCAGTAGTAAGCACTTTTGCTGCATTCCATCTCATATTTCAATATATATTTAATAATAATAATAATAATAATAATATTGCAATTGTAATTTGTTAATTAAAATTAATTATATGTTGATATATAGGGGAGAGTATGGGTGATCAGCAGTGCTTCGTTATTGTTGGAAGTTGCGGCTCTGATACACAGTGCAAATTAAAGTGCCCTCCAAATTATCCACAAGGCACGTGCGAATTTCAAGGACCCGCTCCCCGACGCTGTGTGTGTAAGAGTAAAAGATATTGCTGATTTAGATAATTATTGGTTGAAATAAACATGTTATTTTCTGGGAGATAGACTCATAAAAGCTCAGAATTAGTCTCTTTATATTAGTATTTAAATTTTGCTTCTCTTTTTAGTTTTGAATTCTCAATTCCTCTTGTCCTTTTTTGAAGTATCTCAAGTTATAATTCCTTGTGAAAATCATTTGTCTTCCCAAAATGAAAGCGAGGGTTTACATGGATTTAATTTGACACGTATCCCTATTAAAAAAATAACAAGTGTTGAAAATTGGGGTTGCACGACCCCTTGTGCACGAAGTGGGTGCTCGAGTGGGTTATCCATCATCGCAGCTCAATCGTTTGCTCGTGCACAATCTTAGTAATGTACGACTTCTATACCATTGAAAAAAATCCACCTCCCCTTAACATGCTTTTTGAAAGAGAACACTCAATTGTTTCAATATTCATGGAACATTTTTTTGGAAATGGCAAAACTTTATTAACGGTATCAGAATACCCACAAATGATTACAATCATGTCAAAGAGAGACAATTCATACAATAAAAAATCTGAAATATAAAAGCCATTCCCAATTCAGCATAAACAAGCAGTAGAACCCCCTCTCCAATTTTCCAAAGAAATCAAAGAACTAATCATGCCATGAGCTTTGATCCATTAAAAAGTAGTACGTATGATCACCTCACAGGTAAATTCCTCATAAAAGACAGTGCCCGAGAAGCAGGTCTCGTTTCTTGATTTCCATAAAGACCAAATTGTGCAATGCCAAATTAAGAGCCATACCTGCTTCCATTTATTTTTGACAGCTAACCCGTGAGAACGAAAATGTTCGCATAACCTCACCCTCCACATATTGCAGGCCAAACCATCCGTAGATCCTCCTCCAAACACTGCACGAACGACAGCATAAAAAGAAGAGATGGTCAGAGTTCTCCTCTATAGCGAAAAGTGTTCATTGTATGCTCCCCTTCTCCTCAAGTTTGATAATGTAGGAATTTTATCTTGAAGCATTCTCCATGAAAAATCACTAGCCTTTAATGGAACCCCTTTGACCCAGATGTGTTTGAGATCATCCATCTCCGGAATGTCGTCCATAGCGTTTTCCATAAGCCGGTTATATGCTGATTTCATTGAGTAAGCTCCACTATTATCCAACTTCCACGATCAATAATCTTCTTCTTCCGAATGTGATAAATACTTGTCAATCAACTCCATGAGCTCATTAGACACCCCCTCTCCCTCTCCAATAGCTCTCCCTCTCCAATAGCTCCATTTTCCACTCCCAGTTGATAGCCCACTCCTTGCTACCCCTCACCCACTTAACCCTTTGGCCACAGTGCACTCTGGGATTGACTCTAATCTGAAGAGTCTAAAATACAGGTCTTTAAGACATTCCCCCAAACCCAAAAAATATAGATTTCTTACCATTACACACCACCAAAGAGCAATTCTCCCGGAACCAGTCCCTCGATCCCACCAATTTGATCAGATTGCCCCACTACAAAGACCACGATTTGTGGCACTTTCCTTGCCTCAGGAAAAACATCACACAATCAATGAGCGATCCGTATCCGGACAGTAAAACATCCTCCCACAAATGCCCCAGATTATTGAGCAAATTCCAACACCACTTTCCAAGCAACGCTAAATTGATAAAATCAATATTTTTAATACCGAGCCCACCCCTATTTTTATCCCTGCAAAGTAAATCCCACCTAACCAATGAGATCCGCTTAAATTTTAGGTCCCTACTACTCCACAAAAAGCGTCTCTGTGTCTAATGGATAGTCTTCACGACACCAGTAGGGGCTCGGGAGAGAGATACCGAGTAGATGGGAGACTGGTTAAGACATATTTAAGTAAAATCAGTTTGCCCCCGAACGAAAGAGATTTAGAGTTCCAGCAGTTCAATTTCCTCTCTAGCTTGTCTATAACTTCTTTCCAGCTTGAAACCAACCTATTTTTTGCTCCAATTTTTAGCCCCAAGTATTTAACCGGGAGGTCAGCAGATTTACAATTAAGAATAGTAGCCCAACCTTTAACATCCCGGTCACACATGTTAATCCCCGACATAGTACATTTGGAAAAAATAATCTTCAGCTCGGACCATGCCTCAAACATTCTCAGAATACTTTTAAGCACCATAATATTCACACTGCTTGTTTCCCGAAGAAAAGGGTGTCATCGACGAACTGAAGGTGTGAAACCTTAACTCCCCGTGTGCCCACCATAGCCAGTTTGAAGATGCCAATAGACGTAGCCTTACTCATCATTAAGCTTAAACATTCTCCCACAATGGTAAAGAGAAATGGGGAGAGCGGTCTCCTTGTCTTATGCCTTTTTCCATAACAAACCCTTTGGTGGGACTGCCGTTGCCGAGGACTAACACCGACACCGAGCTAATGCACACTTGGATCCATTTGCGACATTTAGGGCTGAGGCCCATGAGAGACATCATGTCCATCACAAAGCCGTGGTCCACAGAGTCATACGCCTTTTCGAAATCCAATTTGAAGAGAAATAAGTTCTTCTGACTTCTCTTCACCTCTTCCACAATTTCGTTCGCCACCACCACGCTATCCAGAATGTTTCTACGACTAATGAACGCAGACTGGTTCTAGGAAACAACCTGGTCCAGGACTTTAGCAAGCCTCCCGACTAGCAGCTTCGAGAGGATTTTGTAAAGGCATCCAACAAGCGAAATGAGGCTATACTCCTTGAGATCAGTGGGATTTCTGGTTTTGGGGACGAGTGAGATAAAAGTAGCATTTACTCCTTTGACAAGTCTGGAATTCCTGTGAAATTCGTTGGGAGCTCTGCAAAAGTCCTCCACCGTCTCCCAAAAAGATCTGATGAAATGGAAATTAAAACCATCCAGACCGGGACTCTTATTAATACCGCAACTCCATACCGTTCTTTTGATTTCCTTGTTTGCAAGCTGATTAATCTTACGACTCTCAATCCCATGAATTCTGGGTCTTGGACCCCGTATTGGCAAAGGAATCCTTGAAAAACTCAAAGACTCCCGACTTGAGATCTTTGACCCCCTCACACCAGTGCCCCTTAATGGTGAGACCTCTCACTTCGTTGATTCTGGAGTTTCTTCAGCAAACGACATGGAAGTAGCGAGAATTAGTGTCGCCCTCCCTTAACCATCGGGTTTTAGCCTTTTGGAAGGCCAGAAGCCGTCTTTTTAGCCTAATAGAATCAAGTTTAAACAGAAGAGAAGCCCTCGAGTCAGCATCAGTCTTGTTGATTAGTGTGAAAATTGCTTGAAATTCATGTATTTAATTTGCATAATTTTATAGGATTTCATTGCTTTATTTACATTAAATTGACTAATTGCACTTGAAGTGGAGAAAGACTGTGTTTTGTTTATTTTGTAGGAAAAGTGAGGATTTTTGGAGCAAAATAAGTCTCAATTATTTTATGAAGTCAATTGAAGGAGTGAGGCGCAAGTGAAGGCAAAACGAGCAAAAGTGGAAGTTATTTGGGTCAACCATTTAATTAATTGGTGCAGCCTATTTGGCATGGCCATGAGTATCAATTAAATTGCATAACAAGAAGCCACGTGCGTGATATTTACCTAGCAAGTAGCTGGGATGTTTAATAGTTTATGTGCCTAAGCCCATTTCACCTACTAGAATTAATCAAGCCCATCTATTATTTCATTAATTGGGGGCATATATGCGCAGAAGTGGGGAGAAACACACACAGAAGACATTAGCGGAGGAGAATTCGGTGAGAGACAGGGCACAGAACTTCATTGGGGAGGGAAGCCCCTCCTCTCCACACTTCACTCAATAGATTAGTTTAGCTTGTTATTTCATTTCATAGATAGATTTCAATTTAGTATTTCATTTTATTGTTGTGAGATTGAAAGATTTGAAGACAAATGAGGTGATACATTTCTTTAAATTTAATGCATTGTTGTTTATATTCTATAGGTTTTCTTCCATTTATTGTTTTAGTTATGGGCTAAACTTTGATTGTTTTGGGTGTTGGAATTATGAGGGTAATTAGTGGATTTATGAATTAATTGCATATTTTAGTCTATGTCTTGAATTTTAATTGTTTCTAGTGTTGTGGTTGTGTGATTCAATTAATTGATTGATCCTATTAGCTAGCATTTTCGATTACGTTAATTGCAACGAGAGTTGGGTTTGCATGATTGGGGTGTGAGTGTGAGTCTTGATTAATTAATTAAAGTTAAGTAGTAATTAACTTAATCGAGAGAGGGTTAATTGCTAGACCGACAACTTTAGACACTAAACGAATAGAGGTCGTCTAGGAGTTTGGTGAGAGGGCGTTTCATAAGCATTAGTAACTGTGTTGAAAATGTTTATGAAACACTATCTTAGGAGCTTATGGTAGACATGCGCAACGGTTAGAAATCGCCGGTTACGGTTTTCGAAAATCGGTAACCGTAACCGAACCGCCGGTTTGCCGGTTACCGTTACGGTTTTTAACCGCCGGTTTGCCAGGTTTGCTTTTTTTTTTTTTTTTTTTTAATTTTTTAAATATTATCTCCGTTTTCGCTCGTTTTCACTCCGTTTTTGTTCATTTTTTATTCATTTTAACTCATTTTTTAGAAAATACATTACTAGAATTGAATAAAAATTATATAAATTAAATTTATACATTAAAAATAGAAGAATTGTGTATTAATATTTTTTTTTTTTTTTAAAAAACCGGCAAACCGGCGGTTAACCGTCAAAACCGGCCAAACCGACGGTTTGCGGTTTGTCAAAATGTCAAACCGTAACCGAACCGCCATTTTACGGTTACGGTTCGGTTTTTAAACCGTAACCGGCGGTTTGCCAAACCGGCGGTTAAAAACCGACGGTTTTGCCGGTTGGCCGGTTTCCCGGTTACGGTTTGAACATGTCTAGCTTATGGTATTTGATTAGATCCTATAATTGCTAATCAATGCACGTGTTCACCTATGCCTTTCGAGGGAGTCTACACATATATGTGATAGCCTTTAGCATAATTCAAGACATTAGGCTTAATTATTGTGATTAGTTCGTTAATTCATTAGTGATCTAACATAAGGAAAACACCCGAAGCAATTCTTTCACTTGCACTTTCATCTTTGAGAGTTAGTTTAGTTGTTTGCATTAGTTGTTTATTTTCTTAGCTGTTATTTGTTAATTCTCTCGTTTAGCTTCTATAACACCATTTTGACTTATAGTT
This sequence comes from Galeopsis tetrahit, assembly GCA_963675135.1. Classification (NCBI taxonomy): domain Eukaryota; kingdom Viridiplantae; phylum Streptophyta; class Magnoliopsida; order Lamiales; family Lamiaceae; genus Galeopsis; species Galeopsis tetrahit. Next base: position 69,512,276 of record OY776123.1, read on the forward strand.
TGGGGGCTCCACGCTCTCTCTAGGTCCCTGGAACGAAAATCTACTAGGTCGTATACTTATCATACTACTATCGAACACATACGCTTGTGGGGATCGTATAGTTGTTTGAAAAGTGCAAAAATACGGAACAAGTCACTTGTCCTATTCTGAACTTTCCATTTTCGCATCCAAAGATTGAATGCAGCCGACTGCCTCATTCTTCTCCACTGACGGGGAGCCACCGTGCTTAATTTTCCACTCTCGGATGGCCTGCTTAATACACTTGAACTTCTCTTTGACTAACTTCGCCGCACTATCCCTCCACACATTCACAACCATCTCCCTAACTTGAGTCTCATCAATCCACCAATTGATGATACGAAAAGTCCTAGGGCCCCAATCCACTTGCTCCCACGACCCGAGCAAGATGGGTGGATGATCAGAGAACGTTCTCTACATACCCACTCGATACAGGTTCGGCCACGAGTTCACCCACGAATCCGAAACCAGAAAGCGGTCAATACAGCTATAACACATACCATTATCCTTGTACCAGGTAAACTTCCTTTGAGACATAGGCATATCGATGAGCCTGGAATTTTGAATGAAGGAGACGAAAGCGTTGTCCACTTTCATGGGCTTCGCATTAAGAAGGCTCTTCCGCTTAGAGATGTGTGTGATAGAATTAAAATCACCACACACACACACACACACCACCTAGGTTCACTGTTCTCTTCCACTCTACTACGAAGTTTCATCTACAATCCTTCTTTATAAGCTTCAGATCGTAAGGAGCATATACATTCACTATTCTCACCCCAATCTTCTCCGAACCCCATAACCCGATCACCGCTAAAGCTCCCTCCTTGTCCCAACTTCCTGATATCTCGAAAGAAGACTTTATCCATATGCACAAAATACCCCCAGAGTTACCTAAAGCTCCCTTGAAAATCCAATCAAAATCCAAACTTTCCCAAATCTCCATGCACGTCTTTTTTTTATCAACTCCATCTTCGTTTCCTGGATGCAAACCATCTCAGCTTTTACTTTTGAAATGAGTTCTTTGATGTAACTCCTCTTTTGTTTACTCCCCATGCCTCTAACATTCACACTCAAAATAATCATAAAAATGAAAACTCAATCCCGATGGAACTGGAACTCAACCGAAAGCTTAAGATATGGAATAAAAGCCTCCATATCCCTTGCTTCACACTGCCTGAATCTGTTTGATAAGATACCAACATCCTTTTGATTGTAGAACCCCAACTAGTTGCACATGTCCAAAATTGCCATGGCTTCTCGATTAATCGATATCCTCGATGGCACTTCCACGACAGATCGGTTCTCTTCCTTAGAGCGAGTTGCCCGTTCCCTAATAGCCCTCAGTTTATTCTTGGCTTTTTTGGATAACTTCCCTTTTTTCTTCGTTGGGCCTGTCCGGGATCGATTTACATTTCTTTTTACGAATGGGCCAAGGGGTGTTGGTGATCTGTGCTTTCTCTATAATCGGGGCAAGGCCAAAAGGATTCAATTCCACCGACCTGAGAGGGTCCTCTCTATCTGCCGAAAATTGATGGGCCTCCCCACCCACATGCTCCCCAAAGGATTCGACCTACACTCCCCCTTCCGAAGGCCAACAACAGGGCTCGAACAATCTAACAAAGATAGCAATTCACAAATATAATCATACGAGAACAAATAACAGAGCACGCAAGAATTTAAGTGGTTCGATCAACTTTATCTACATCCATTGGACACACGACTTCAATCTTGATTGATAAAAGAATGTTTACACACCCATCACTCGGAAATGGATGTATCCTCACTTCTCTCGTGAACTCACAACTCGAGAACGAATGCTCGTAGACGTCAAACTTTACAATTACAAGCTATGGGGTATTTATACTGATCAAGGTTGAGTGCAGCGTGTGTTGATTGCGTGACTCTGACAAGTTGTTACAACTCCCTAACAAACTAACATGTTCAGCATTGCCCAATCTAAATTGACAGGTTTACCCTTCACTTGTTTCTCGTAACAGATGACATCCATCAAAAGACAACCAGAAGACCTCCCTCTTCTATTTTACTCTTCTGATATCCCAACACTTAGTAAAAAGACTAACCCTGCTACTAGACATCTACTCAGCTAATGTGAACTCTTCTGATCACCTCATCAGATGAGACTCTAAGCATCACATTCCCATCTGACTGGAAACCTCCAACTTATTTGATCAGGCCTAAGTTAGCTTGCTTGACTCCACCATCTGATACGCCCAACAACTGACTATATCAACAGACTACTATCAGCACACTAGTACTCTGCTGATATGAGATTATGAGATAAACCTCACAATTCTCCACCTTTAGCTCAAAATCTCCACCTCGAACTAAACAACTCTACTATCCTTCTCAAAGGACAACATCCATTACTGATTCCTGCCACAAGAACATCAGGCTTCTCCTTAGAGGACACTTAATGCAATCCAACCAACCTAAGACATAAACCAAAGTTCTCTTTTGGTAATGCCTTAGTGAATGCATCAGCAGAGTTCTCCTCAGTAGCTATCTTAACCACTTGGACTGTACCATTCTCCACAATATCTCTTACATAGTACAACTTCACATCAATATGCTTGGTTCTCTCATGATAACCCTGATGCTTTGCAAGATATATTGCGCTTTTTGATTATCACAGAAGACAGTCAAACTTCTCTGTGATAAACTAAACTCTTTCAGAATTCGCTTTAGCCACATGCTTTTCTTAACTGCCCCAGTCAAGGTCACATACTCTACTTCAGTAGTAGATAATGCAACTATGGATTGGTGAATAAACCTCCAAGACACAATCGTACCAAATAGAGTAAACACATATCCTGTTAAGGATTTTCGAGTGTCAACATTGGCTGCATAATCTGCATCCACGTATCCCACAAGTGCTTCCCCCTTATATAACATCTTCTAAAACTTCAGACCTTTGTCAGCTGATCCCAGAACATATCTCATAACTCATTTAACAGTCTCCCAATGACTTAAACATGGATCACTCATATATCTGCTGATCACACTCATAACATGAGTCAAGTCTGGTCTACATCACACCATAATATACATTAAACTCCCTACAACACTGGCATAATGTATCTTACTCATCTGAGCTTGCTCTTGACTGTTCCTGGGACTCATCTGATTGGACAACTTCTGATGTTGGCCAATATGAGTAGAGACAGTCTTTGCTTGATGCATTCTGAACCTCTCTATACACCTTCTGCAAATAAGTTGGCTGACTCAGCTGAATAACTCCATCTACTCTGCTGATCTCCATCCCAAGAATCACTTTGGCTTCACCAATATCTTTCATCTCAAACTTCTGCTTGAGGATCTTCTTAAATGTATCAACACTGTCAATAGACTCTCCAGCTATTAACATGTCATCAACATACAACAAAATATAGGTAACAACACTCCCAACCCGTCTGAAATAAACACATCTGTCATACAAGCTCCTTGTAAAACCAGTTGAGCAAATGTACTCATCAAATCTCAAGTACCATTGTCAAGGGCTTTGTTTCAGGCCATAGAGAGACTTCATCAGTAGACATACCTTGTCCTCCCCTTCTTCCATGTCCAACCCTTCTGGTAACTTCATGTAGATCCTCTCATCTAGAGATCCATGTAAGAAAGCTGTGGTCACATCCATTTGATGCAACTCCAATTCATATTGAGCAACCGTAGCTAACAAGATTATGATGCTACAAGCTTCACAACAGGTGAGAAGATTTCATTGAAATCTATACCTTCATTCTGAGTAAATCCCTTAGCTACAAGCCCCGCCTTGTATCTAAGCTTGCCACCTCTCTGAGCCTCCACCTTCTTTTTATAGATCCACTTGCACCCAACAAACTTCTTGTTCTTGGGCCTCTCAACAATCTCCCAGTCTGGTTCTTGTTAAGAGAAAACAACTCCTCCTCCAAAGCAACTATCCACTTCTACTTATCGTGGGTGCTGATGGCTTCAATGTATCATTTTGGCTCCAGAGACTCCACCTCAAGAGCTGCACATAATGCAAATGATACAATGTCAGCTTGACCATACCTTTGAGGTGGGTGGACTTCTCTTCTGGTTCTGTCCCGTGTCAGCTGATAGTGTTGAAGATCATTCTCACTATGAGGATCACCCTCCTCATCTGGATCAATATGCTCTTCAACAGGTCCTCTGGTGTTAGCATGCTCCACCTCAACTTGTGCTTCGTATGGTTGGTTATCAGCTGCACTAGTACTTGTACTAGCCTCTTCTAATAGAGGCATCCCGCTCTCATCAAAAGTAACATCTCTGCTGACAATACACTTCTGCATCCCAGCTTCAAGGCACCATAACCTATATCCTTTCACTCCTGAAGGATACCCAACAAACACGCATCGCAAAGCTCGAGGCTCACGGTTATCTTGCTTGACATGGATATATGCTGCACATCCAAATACCCTCAAATAACTGTAATCAGCTGCATGGCCCGACCATAACTCCTCTGGGGCCTTATACAACACAGTTGAGGAAGGACTTCTGTTTATCAGATAGGCTGTTGTTGACACTACTTCTCCCCAAAACACCTTTGGTAGACAAGAGTTGTTCAACATGCACCTGAATCTCTCAAGAAGTGTCTGATTCATCCTCTCAGCTACTCCATTATGTTGAGGGGTCCCTGGCACAGTCCTATGCCTCACTATTCCTTTCATCCTACAGAACGCATTGAACTCTTCTAATAGGTACTCCAGACCATTATCAGTTCTCAAATGTTTGAGAGTCTTGCCTGTGACATTTTCACATTTAATGAGCCATTCCTTGAATTTCTCAAATGCTTCTACCTTAGATTTAAGAATAATAACCCACACCTTCCTTGAGTAGTCATCAATGATACATATGAAGTATTTACCACCAGACCTCGTCTGATTCCTAGCTGGCCCCCATAGACCAGAATGGACATAATCCATGATCCCTTTGGTAGAGTGAACACTATTCCGAAACTTAAGCCTCTTGGTTTTCCCAAGGATGAAAGACTCACACAAATCCAACTTTGTGATCTTGTCTTTTCCAAGAAACCCTCGCTTAGATAGCTCTACTAGGCCTTTTTCACCTACATGAGCAAGTCTCCTGTGCCACAACATAGAGTTGTCTTGCACCTCTGCTACATCTGATCTGCCAGCCATTGTACTACCCTTAAGAAAGTAAAGATCATTCCTTCTCACACCTTTCAGAACAGTCAACCCCCCCTTTGACACCCTGAGCTCTCCATCAACAGACTAGAATGTATAGCCCATAGAATCTAGCATCCCAAGTGAGATCAAATTTCTCTTGAGTTCAGGTACATACCTAACACTCTTGAGAATTCTTACTACACCATCAATCAACTTCAAGTGTACTAAACCTTCACCCATAACTTTGCAAGTGAGATCATTTCCAAGTAACATAGAACTCCCTTCTGATGTTTGAAGTCATGAAACCATTCTCTTCTTGGAGTCATATGGAAAAATACCCTGAATCCAGGATCCATGTTTGCTGTTCTGTAGTGGATGTGATGGTTAGTTCCTGAGCAGACTTATAACCTTCTTGCTCCTTATCCTCTTGGGTTTGATTAGCTTGATTCTTGTCTGAAGGGTTCTTGGCACCAGATTTCCTCAAGAACTGATTATACTTGTGACAAACATTCTTATAGTTCCCAGGCTTATTGCAGTGGTAGCACACTGAATCCCCTTGATTGGACACAACTAATTTTCCCTTATCAGCTCCTTTGGGTTGACTAGACCCCTTCTTGGAGACAAAACTCTTCTGACCTACTTTGATTGTTAATCCTTCTCCACTGCTGCTCTTATCTCCTCGAGATGTCTAGTTGTGCAACAACTTGGACTTGATAGCCAACATCACATCCTCTAATGTGATACTTTCCTTCCTACCATACAAGATGGTGTCCTTTAAGATTTCAAAGGACTTAGGGAGAGCACTCAACAAGATTATAGCCTTATCCTCTTACTCTAACTTGACATCTAAATTTTTTAGATCATCAAGAATCCTGTTGAACTCATCAAGCTGATTCGGAATGGGTTTGTCATTCCCCATTCTGAAGGCATACAATTCTGTTTCGAATAGAGACGACTAGCTAAGGTTTTCACCATGTAAAGTTTACCTAGCTTGTCCTAAACCTCCTTCGCGGATTTCTCTTTAGAAACTTCTCTTAGAACCTTATCACCAAGGCATAACATAATCGTGCTTCGAGCTTTCCTGAGCATCTTGCTCCTTTCAGCAGCAGCTGTTGCAGTTTCACCAGCTGGGACTGTATATTCTTCAAGCGCGTCGAATAAACCTTGCAGTTCTAGGAGAGCCTGCATCTTGACTCTCCACAACCCAAAATCTCCAGTGCCTGAGAACTTCTCAATATTATACTTGGTCGAATTCTCCATCTCCGATCTGATAATTGCTTCAAGGATTGAATCTCTCGATTTCCACAGACGGCGCCAATTGTCAAGTTATCCGCATGATTAGACGTCTCCAATCAATACAGAAAAGAAGTACCTCAAACAATCCAACACAAATAGCAATTCACAAATATAATTAGACGAGAACAAAAAACAGAGCACGCAAGAAATTAAGTGGTTCGATCAACTTGATCTACATCCACTGGACACACGACTTCAATCTTGATTGATAAAAGAATGTTTACACACTCATCACTCGGAAAGAGACTTGTCCTCACTTCTCTCGTGAACTCACAACTCAAGAACGAATGCTTGTAGGCATCAAACTTTACAATTACAAGCTATGGGGTATTTATACTGATCAAGGTTGATTGCAGCATTTGTTGATTGCGTGACCCTGCCAGGTTGTTACAACTCCCTAACAAACTCACGTGTTCAACATTACCCAATCTGAATTGATAGCTTTGCCCTTCACTTGTTTCTCGTAACAAATGACATCCACTAGAAGACAACCAGAAGACCTCCCTCTTTTGTTTTACTCTTCTAATATCCCAAAACTTAGTCAAAAGACTAACCCTGCTACTAGACATCTACTCAGCTGATGTGAACTCTTCTGATCACCTCACCTGATGAGACTCTAAGAATCACCTTCTTATATGAATGGAAACCTCCAACTCATCTGATCAGGCCTAAGTTAGCTTGTCTGACTCCACCAGCTGATACGCTCAACAACTGACTATATTAGCAGAGCAGACTAGTATTCTGCTGATATGAGATTAAGAGATAAACCTCAAAGCCCTCATGCGCGATAACTTTGCCGCCACCATCATTACTATGTGGGGACGAAGTATCTGCCTCGGAACTCACATACGCCAAATTTTATTGGACAAAGAGAATGTTTGATGTGTCCTGTGTCTGACTCTTCCGATTCCCATGCATCGGAGCAAAGGAGCAACCAAAACCCTCATCTGAACCGTATTCGGAACTGTCCAAGAATGACGAAAAACCTGTCAAGTCTGAATCCACCCCAGAATCAGAATCCAAATCGGAAGGACACAATCTAGAGAAACCACCAAGATAATCCCCTGAAGCTTCCTTAACCCAAATGGGAAATATCTTTCCCGTTACTATGCGCATCTTCCCTTTGGTTCAAGAGTGCTAACACTCAGTTCTTCGACCTTACCGAAATATTCCCCAATAGCCCTGAAAGAAGCCTCATTCTAGGCGTGAAAATGGAGCCAAAAAATATGGATCCAATCTTCACAACGTCCAAGAGATTCCTTTCCCTAAGAATAAAAAACCTGGAGTTGATCCACTTATTTTATTCCTCCAAAATGTTTCCTCCGCTAAGAGACTTATTGGGTGAGAGGAGGATTAAATATCCACCAAGGTAAACAACTGAATAATTCCCATAACCTCCTTCCACAAGATCTTTCTCCTACGAATCAAATGTCTGACTTTTCCCACCACTCTTTTCCTTGCCCAACGGAGGTCCTCTTCCTCCGAAACACACTCCACATATTCTGTATTGATATTCTTAACCCCTGGCAAGGGAGGTAAGTCTCGTAACCTCCACAATATTCCGGCTGTCCCTTTACTACTATCGAAGGTTCTAGTCGACTGAAACTTCCTCTCGGATACATACGATAGCAATAATCTTTCTAACCTCAATTCACTCCTTGTCAATAGAGGAAATATTCAATACATCCACAAACTTAACGAACGCATACCTCATGCCTTGTTTAGTCTTCCTATTAGGAATGAAGACGCTGGTGATCCTGCTAAATCGATGGAGCCATTCGAAAAGATCATTCTCCTTCCAATCCTCCGGGAAATTGTGAGGAGTATCGATAGGGGGATGAGGGCTGGGGTAGCCTGTTGTGGGCCTACAGGGAGATTTGTTAGCCGATATGAAGTCGGGGTGAGGCTGGAAAGTGGAGGCGGTTTCGGCAGTCGAAACAGAAACCCAAGGATCCACTTCTCCCCCCCCCCCTCTCTCTCATCATCTCACTACCCGAGTCGAGTGCACACAAGTGTATTTGAGTGTTTGCCCCTTCACAATATCCATGGAACATAAGTTGCATTGATCTCTATCATTTTCCGTCTTAACTCGTGGGTAAAACCACTAGAAAACCATCTCCAATACCAATGATCTTTTTTTCTTTGATATGAGTTTGATTCTTCATTCCTCTCAAATTTTATATTCCCCCGTCTCATGATTACTTGTGCAATTTGATCGACACACTTTAAAAAAAAAAATGAAGTTTAGTAATGTGTGGGATATAAAATAAATTAGAAATATTTTAGTGATTTGATAATGTGTAAATGTGATTTAATGAGGTGTAAGAAATGTGGACAAAAAATGAGTAACAATTTTGAAATAAAATAATGTTGATAGAATATTATTTCTATATTAATCTTGAGACGTTCCAATAAAAGAAGTGTGCAAGCAATTATTGAAAATACTCCCTCGGTCTTTTAATAAATGATGTATTAGTCTTTATATCTTGTACACAATTAAATAATGTTTTAAATTTTTTTACACTGTTTGTTCCAATTATGCTTTCTTTTAATTTTAGAAAATCTCATAATTTTAATTACCATATATATGATATATATATATATTTTCTGTAGTATTTGTGAGTATACTTGTTAATACATATTTTTTTTTATTTTAATAAATTAAATGAAAATATCATTTATTAAAAAAAATTGGGGGGAAGTATTTATTTTAGGCTTAAATGGATGTAGATGTGTTATTTTGTAAGAAGGATATGGTTAAGATGGATGAAGGTACGTGTCGCGGCGCATGAAGAGTTTTGGACATGTGTAGCAACATATTTACCGCCCTACCCTCAATAAGGACCTCTTCTCTTTCTATATATAATTATGATATGTATCTCATGAACTCTCAACCATAAGAACTGATCATTTGTTCATAAATAAAGAGAGACATAGAGATGGAGAAATTAGGGCGTTCAATTTCAGCATGCCTTGTTGTTCTACTGTTGTTGTTAGCGTCTCGTAAGTTGTAGTAGCTATATATATATATATACATGCATAAAGTATCTGCAGTATGCACAAAGTTAAATAATACTCCGTATTCATTAGTTGTCGATCTGAAGAAATTAAATTTGATAATTTATATGCAGCGTGGGAGGTTGAGTCACAGAGGAGATGCGAGTCGCAGAGCATAGGGTATAACGGGATATGCACGAGCGACCACAACTGCGGGCTCGTGTGTAGGGGCGAGGGTTTCAAAGACGGATCCTGCCGTGTTAGAATCGGCGTCATTGGCCCCAACTGTTTCTGTATTAAGCCCTGTTAGTTACTTAGTACAATTTATTTATTAGCATCAATAAGTGTTCGCTCCTTTTTTGTTTTTATTTGTTATCATGTAATGTAATATTGTAATGTTTTCCACTAAGGGACGGGATCTCCTGTTACACAATGATGTTACATCTCCTGTTACACCATTTCTATTCATCAAAATTTACAAATATGAGAATAACACCCTAACATAACCCTTTACCCTATTTAAGGAATGATATTAATTAATTAAAATAATTTCCTTCCAAAATTCTATCCCAAAAAATCTTATAAATATCTATATCTTATAATAATAAGATATAGATATTTATAAGATTTTTTGGGATAGAATTTTGGAAGGAAATTATTTTAATTAATTAATATCATTCCTTAAATAGGGTAAAGGGTTATGTTAGGGTGTTATTCTCATATTTGTAAATTTTGATGAATTGACACGTGGCGCAAATCTAAATGGTGTAATAGGAGATGTAACACCATTGTGTAACAGGAGATCCCGACACCATAACGGGTGCATATTATTATTGAAATCAATTGAAGGGGACCAAGAACAAAGTAAAATATGAAAGAAGGCCCAACCGTGAGCCCATCTCGAAGAAGCCCACGGTTATTTGCACGCCTACAATTAATTAGTCACCTCCAAAAATTACATGTAGAAAGACTTGTACATTATAACCTTTTTATCCATTTAATCTCTTTTCGTTTATTGTGTTGACTTTTAGTTTTCTAGTTCTTCTTTTCTACTATTTTTAGCTTTAGCTTAGATTAGACTTTTTTTTAGTTCTTTTGTCTTTTATTCCCTATTTGTTGTGTTCTCTTCACCCATTGATGGTTGAATCTTAGTGCATGGTAATGTTTGTCTTGTATTTTTTTTTTCTATTTTTTTTCATACAAAATTACTTTAGTGTAGGGTGTGTCTCGATGTAAAAGAAAATATGAACATTGTTTGTTGGTAAAGTGTTCACTCGTCTCCCAATTTCCTCAAGATTGGAGCGGGTAGCAATATTAGATTGATCAGTCTCGATTTGAAAATCTAGTGTTTAAAAATGTTTAAAAATGTATTATCTTTTGTACTAATCTTGTAATCCTTAACGAAAAATTTAATTAAAGAGAAAATACATTTTAAACTATATTGCCCTTCAATTTATGAATGAGAATGAGAATGAGACATAGAGGTGGGTCCAAAACCGAATTTTTTAATCGAGCCGATAATTTTTTATTTTTAATTGGTTTGGTTTATTGGTTATTCGATTCAGTTAAAATATTTTTAAAAAATTCAGTTTTTTGGTTTATATTTTATAAAATTGAATAAATTGAACTGAATCGATATTTTTATATAAATTAAAAAATACTTATTTAATTAATAAACTATATGAAACAATATGTCAACAAAAATAAATTCTACTTGAAGTATACTACTTTATTAATTTTCAATCTCAAATTTTGAATTCGACATTTGTCGTCTTCTTGCCATACTAGCAATTATCTCCCTTAAAAAGATGAATTTCACTGTGAAAAATGCAACCAAACATTTTTTTGTGAGATTTGTATGGTATGTAATTTTAAACTTTGAGAAACTCAGTTTGAATTATAAACTCTTAAACTTATAATTTGAATTTAATTTTTAATGTAAAAGTTTTTGAAAAATGTTTAATTGTATAAAAATAATATTTTATACAAAAAATTTGATTTAAATCGAACTGAACCGGACCGAACCAAACCAACCAAACTTTTAATTAGTTCGGTTAAATTTGGTTTTGATTCATTTTTTAAAATTTCGATTATTCGATTCAATTGAAAAAAAAAAACTCAAAATCGAACCAAACTAAAAGAATGTCCACCCCTAAGACATGCATCACCCCACAAAATTATAGGAATGTTTGGGAGGTTTACTTTTGTGATGCATGGTTGTGGAACAAATTCATTTCAGAATTAAAAAAGTATAAGGCTACGAAAATTGAGATACAATAATTTTTTAAATCTGAATACACATAACGATACATTAGTGAACGAAAATTAAACCCTAGATACGTCCAAAGATAAAACAGATAGAAAAGATCATGAATTCAGTACGAAAACTCAAACACACAAACTTCAAAATACATTAAACATGACTGAATCAAAGTGAACTTAATGGAAACAAAAGCAAATTGGGACCGACTCACCGACCAGATCCTTCTAAGTCATCCTTTTTTTTCCCTTTTTCGGAGACCTTGAAGAAGCACACGAGGAAGAAGAAGGACCTTTGTTGTTCGTACTCCATAAGGTGCTTGGAGTGTCCGGAGTGGTTAAAGGCTGGATACCGTGTCCATGAGGAGGGGAGCGTGACACCTGTTCGGGTTCCTCAAAATGAAGAAGCCTTGCGTACGCCCATGGACCATAGTCAAATTTCGGAGGGTCACCACCATCGTCTTCATCGTCAGAAAAAACCACGGGTGCAACCCCGTTGTTGCTCAATCCAGCATTCACGGAGTGGCTATCGTCACTTACTTGAATAACCTCAACGTCCAGTGGAGGGTCGTGTGCAACATTGCGATTTGCGAATAGCAGCTCAAGTTTTCTGTAGTGTGGATCTCCTAAATGAAAATAGGCCTTCACAGACTCGTCGGACTGTAACAATGTGAAAAATGTTAATGGACGCATGATGATCAACTGATTTATATTATTTTAACGAACACGAAAGTTATGGTAAACTTGTATCATTCGAACCCAGTGTTGCTTCGAAGCGTGTACAACGTTCAATTCCGTATCCCACCAAACTTTAGGGTGTTCGATGAGCTTCTTGAAAGCGTGGTATCTACGTTCCAGCTTTCATGGCGCTCGATCCCTTCAATCCACGTCAATGCGTGCTTGAACCGCTCATTAACAACCTTAACACCATTACATATTACACTAAAATTAAGTGTGTCATTCGGATCCCACCATCCCAATTTTTTTTGGATTATTAGGCTATCAAGGAACACATCGTCATAGTGAAAATCCCAGCTACCAGAGTACAACAATGTTTCTTGTGGAGGGATCTTTGGCATCTTCGGGGTGGACATTTTTTACTTGGATTGAGAAGAAGAATGTTGTTTATGAAGTAATATAGAGGTTTATGTAGTGTTAGATAAAGACAAGTTTTTGGTTGCTTTTAAAAATGCATGGATTGTCTTTTCATGATATATTCAAGCAAAGAGAATATATTCTTCTATAGAAAGGTATTATCAATCAACAATTCGAATGAGATGACCATTTAATTTGGACTTACATTCCAATACATTGGAAACCAGGATCTATTAGTACAACCTGCCTATAAAAGTACTTCAATTGGGACTTCACAAGTTGAATAGTAGAAATCTACCACATTAAAATTATAAAATACACACATCTCAAGTCCAACAAAACAGTACAATTGTTTAAGATGATCTAACAAGGAGGGCACTTAACAAGACAATGATAATTACAAACATGAGTGTGATTACAGCCAACAAACTGATGATTAAATGATTTGGGACTCCATTTAGGTTAACGACAATAGAAAATGAATTAAATGGTTGATTGCCATTGGTTGATAGGCTATCATCTTCATCTTCAATGAAACGTTGGTGCATGTGAGAACTTGAAACCTGGACAATTGGATCCATACATGAACTAGAATACACCTTCTTTGCTTTATAAGTTTGAGATGCAAGGAAGGGCGACATAGTCTCAGGTGGATCTTTACGACGATACTCATCACACCAATAAAAATGGTTACTATGCTGAAGGTAGCTGGGGCACTTGTAGAAGTACCTGCCCGGGTGCCTTGAAGTGTCACTCGCGCACTTTATGATCATGTGTCCATTTCCACAAGAACACATTGGAGGAGCCATTTCCCATTTACAAAATCAAATGGAAGCTGCATTTAACAAATGCGTTTAGAAATGATGCAAGAATAACAAAACCACACTTGAATTTACCATTACAATGGAGATCCTACACAAATACAAATGGTGATACCCGGTCACAGCCACACATGTCGTGGCACAAATTAAAATGTCCAAACATGCCGTCAAACAAATCAAGTAGGTTATGCATATAACAAAGGGGGTTAGAAATGATGCAAGCATAACAAAACCACATTAGAATCAACCATTACAATGGAGATCTAACCTCAATGCAGATGGTGATACCTGGTCACAGCCACAGAAGCCGTGAAATAAATTAAAATGCCCAAACGTGCCATCAAACAAATCAAAATGTCCAAATATGCCATTACACAAATCCAAATGTCCTAAACATGCCAGCACACACATTAAAATGTCTAAGAACAGAAATAAAAAGTCCATATTGTTGCGGTAGGGGAAAAATGGTAAACAAAACATATTAATCTCCGGATCTCCAATAGTTCCACAAGCCCAAAGCTAAACCCTCTCGCCATTCATTAAACTGTGGCGACGACTCAACGGAGTCCACAACATCCTCATTCATTTCATCGTCACCCGGAACATCACCATGTAAATCAAACAATTCCTCAATTGGGTCCACAAGCATTTGAGAGCGGCAATAATTGTGGAGGAGGAAATATGCCATGATAAGTCTCACTTGAACCTTCACATGATAGAACAACGCATTTCTAAGTATGCCAAAACGTTTTTTTAAGACACCAAAAGCCCGTTCTATAACGTTACGAGCTCTAGTGTGTCTCATGTTGTAATGTTCATGGGGATCGGTTGGCCTGCCACTGTTGGGACCCACTCACTAAGATGATATCTACAACCACGGTAAGGAACGAGAAACCCTTCACTGTTGGGATAGCCGTTGTCGCACAAGTCGTACTTCCCTACGAACAAGGCAATTGGGGGGTGAGATGCATAGTTACGTAAGCAGCAGGCAGTTAGTTAAAGAAGGCATGCACACATTATTTATCCTAAGGAACTTTAAGCCCATGAGTCCTTGTTATGGGATCGCGAAGTATTCTACAATCAACAGCCGACCCTTCCCACCCTGGAAGGATGTAAACGAATCTCATTTTTGCGTCGCACACTCCAAGCACATTAATAGAAATACAACCCTCGCGTGTTCTATAACGTGCTCTATCTACACAGGGCACATGAAGATCAATAAATGTACCATCAAAGGCATCAAGACAACCCTACAAAACATGAGAGGATATATTAAAAACAACAATTTCAGAGGGTAAATAGTTGCACTCCCAAAACAGTATACATGGTTACCTTGAACCATTTTCATCTTGGGTCGGTGGAGTCATCGGGTACAGGAAGAGGTTTAACTAGGAAAAGGTGGCGCAATTTCAAAACAACTTTCAATACTAGATGGGCAATAGTGGATATTGATTGACCAGACCTTTCAAAATCGAATGCCACAACCCTATTCTTTTTGTGGTGAGCCACGACACTTAAGAACACGAAAACTTGCTCTTCAACACCAATATACTTTCGTTTTTTCAATCCTCCTAATTCACCAAGTAAAAAAATTAAACGTGCAAACGCATTCCGATCCATCCTTAGATTTGCACCATAATCAGCATCGCGAATGTGGAATAGTATATTTATGTGTACTACTTGCCTAGGGATTTTAGAAATCATTCCCTAAGAAAGGGTGCGCCTTCTAACATTTCTGTTGCGTCTAGTTATTAAGAGCACGATTATACATACAAGAATGAATTGCTGGTGCATTTCTTTAACCATAAAAATACGACAACAATTTTTTTCTCATCGAAGGGGTCAGCATTGTATATTGTATGATTACCTATACAAAAAACAAACAAACAGATTGGGGAATAAATACTAATTGTCCGCAACTAATTAAGGGGGAATGAAAATCAATTGAAACCCATAAACTATATCAATGACCAGAACACTTGATACAAAAAACAACAGTCACAACAATTTACAAAATAAAACTTGTATGAAACTCGATTGAAACCCTAAACCTAAACAAAAAACCCAAATTTATTTCCAAATGCTCACCGGTGATTTATTTGTCTCTATTGTTGAAACCCAACGCAAACGAAAATACCTACGAGCAACAGGTAAAGAGGTTAATAAAAAAACATAAAATTAATTTGAAGCAAACAAAACCTTCAATTTGTAGTGAATGAAGCAAATTGAACCTTCAACCTTTTCAGGACAGGGAGCCCATCAGACGCACACCTACAAACGCACAAGAGGATGGTGAAAATGCGTCGTACGAAAGAGTATTTCATAAACCCTAACAAAAAAAAAAGTAAAACAATAATCGTCCATCTACAATTTTAACCATTATCGATGGATACAATATTCAACATCGTGCGCAACCAAGCGATAGTCTGGCATGGAGGAGAACAAAAATTGGGGGTGAAAGTCGGCGGTGGTGGAGAGTCGTCGGAATCGCAAAAAGAGAAGAGAGGAAGTGAGCTGCGTGAAAATGTGATGTTGTAGTCGATATTATTTTTTAGGGCAACATCATAGAAAAATGTGTGTTAGAAGGGTAAAATCGTAATCTGGCTTATACATGCCAAACCCGTGTAAAATAATACTGGGGGGTGGTATTATCTCTTCAAAGGTGAATAATGAAAAGCATGTATAACACCAAAAAAAACATTTTTTTAGTACATAACTTTTTTCACTATTCAGGGATGCTAAAATAGCCTATTCAGACTATCAAACAACAACATTGTTGTTATACAAGCCATTTTTTCTCCTTATTTAGGATATCAAATGGTCCATTAGTATTCGGCCACAATCACACACAATCCGCTTTCACGACGTCATTTAGGTGCATATTTGTACAATCTTCATGGCCGATTCCGATCATCGTTTGAGTTTCGTCGAATGAAGAAATTAGGTTCGAGAGAAAGGACTGTGAGAGAGAAGGGTATGAATGAGAGATATAAATTTGAGTGGTGAGAAAAATGTGACGTGACATCTAAGGGTGGAGAGAGAAATTAAAATCGCAAAAACTTGTATGCAATATTTCATATATGAAATATTGCCATGTTTAGTAAATGGGCTCAACATAGAATTGAGCTGCTAATTAACATGTTTTATTAAATTTTAATATATTCTACTCCCTCCGTCCCATATTAATCTTCATAGGTAGATGGACACGTAAATTAAGAAAGTGTAATAATGAGTGAGGTTTTGAGGGGTAATTTTGTAAAACTTTATGTATAAAGTAAATAAATGAGTTGACTTTTGTGTATGTGTGAAGATAAAGTAATGACATTTGTATAAAATTGAGGTTATTGTGAGGGTGGAGTTTATAAAGAATTTTCCATTTTAAGGGTGTGAAAGTTATTGTGGGACGTCGCGAAAAGGAAAGTGTGAAAGTTATTGTGGGACGGAGGGAGTATTAATTTTATGCGTCTTATCTCAATTTTTAGATTTCGATCTGATTTATTAATTTCACTTCATTGATTTTCAAATTTAGTGACATGTTTTTTAATATGTAGTATTATACATTTTTCATGTAGTAATATTTTTTATTTAATGAAGTAATATTTTTTATTTAATTAAGTAACATTTTTTTTTTTTACATGTAGTAAAATGTTTTTGTTCATGTATTTTTTTAAATTTGTTGTCATATTATTATTTTTTCTGTTAATGTAGTAGCAATTAATATTTTTTATACATGTAGTAGTTTAATTCTGTTATTTTAGTAAAACATTTTTTTTAAATGTAGTGACAAGTTTTTTGATATGTAGTATCATATATTTTTCATGGAGTAATATTTTTTATTTAATGAAGTAATATTTTTTTGTACATGTAGTAATATATTTCTGTTCGTGTATTTTTTTTTAAATTCGTTGTCATATTATCATTTTTTTCTATTCATGTAGAAGTTAATATTGTTTATACATTTAGTAGTTTAATTATGTTCTTTTAGTAAAACATATTTTTCAAATACAGTGACAAGTTTTTTAATTTGATATGTAGTGCTATTATACTTTTTTTATGTAGTAATATTTTTTATTTAATAAAATAACATATTTTGTACATGTAGTAATATGTTTCTATTCATGTATTTTTTTAAAATTTGTTTACATATTAAGAGAAATATTTCTGTAATTAAACATATTATATTTTAATTAAATAAATTTATTTACGCTGCAAAATTAGCTTAAAATTTTTAACTTTTAATTAAATGGGCCAAGATTTTGGACTTTTACCTAAATTGGATAAAATTGGGTAAGATGTCTGCATGAAATATTTCATGTAAGACTAATTCAATTAAAATCTGTTTTTAGAGTGATAAGGGTATGTTTACTTTTGGTTTTAAAAACCAGGTTTTGGATTTCAAGATCCAAAACCCGTTTTACTTCGTGATTTAAAAACCGATTTTTAAAATCCACTCAAAACCACCCCTATCAAACATATTGATTTGACATAAAGTTATATCTATATAATATTACTCTAATCATTATATTCTTTCTCAACAATAATATAATAATACTATAATAATATAATAATACAATAATATAATACATTTAATCATTACACACTTAACTAATTATTACAATCTCATCAAACAATAATATAATAATACAAACTCATTCAATCTTACAACTTGATTTGACATAAAGTTAAATCCTTCACTATTCCAAAACCCAAAAGAAACACCCATATTACCATTCATCGGGATTTCAAAAACCAGGATTTCAAAAATCTGGTTTTTAAAACCACCCAGAGCCCAAAAGAAACACCCCTAACGGTAAATAAACATTTTAGGTTCAGATTTGTATTGTTAAGTAATTAAAAAATGGGCTTATACTAGACAGTAATAGATAGTTGAATTTTGTACTTGAGAGTAAATAATCTCCTTTCATATTAAGTCACCGCACACACGGATGCTTAATTCGAGAAGGGTCAAATTATTTAGTTTCATTTTCTCTTGTTAAGAAGCAACACTTCTATTCTATTGTTACTTTTATTTTTTTTATTTTTTCAAGGTTTGTAAAATTAATACAAATAGATTAGTTCATTTTTAAGCACACGATTTTCAAACAGAATCGAGATGGATCAATATTATGTATGTAATATACCTTTCAATTGTGAGGAATTTAAAAAACGAGTGAATTATTTGTCCACGAAAACGTTGTTAATATGAGACAATTACCACACACTATGTAATCTCGTGTTAAAGTAAAATAAAAAGGAAAAATAAATTAAAACAAAGTACTATTGCAGGGGTAAAGAAGGGAATTCAAAATACATGCATCTGGCATAAAACTTAATATCAACGTGTCGCGTCGCATGAAGAATTTTGGACATCTGTAGCAACACGTATATGTGTTGGCCCTCGGCACCGCTAGCTTGTTTTCACCTATATATAGATATATAATTCTGTAAGTATAGCATCAATTGGATCATAAAGAAAAAGAGAGAGAGAGAGAGAGAGAGCCATGGATAAATTTGGTCGTACAATTGCGTGCCTTGTTGTTCTGCTGCTGTTCTTGGCACCCGGTAATTAGTATTTTTTTTTATCTGTTCAAACTTAATATGTGTACGTCCGTTTAAACTTTGTATGTATGATTACTTACTTACGGCAGGGGAGGTGACGTCGTTGGAGGAGGAGAAGAGGACGTGCGAGTCGCAGAGCCATAGGTTCAAGGGGAGATGCCTTAGCGACACAAACTGCGGGTCCGTTTGCAGGAACGAGGGGTTCGGACAAGGCAAGTGTCGTGGCTTCCGTGGTCGATGTTTCTGCACCAGGCCTTGTTAAATTTCAATTACTAATAATTATTAGTACAATTAAGCACTACTTATGTTGCGCCTACTATCATCAATAATATAATAAGCATCCCCTGTACGTGTACTAATTAATGGGCATGTAGCGTATGTTATGTATACCTCTCTTCCTTTTTGTGTCTTATAATTTTGCTTGCTAGCTTTTTCACTCTTATAAAAACATAAATAATTAATAGTAGTAAAATATTGTTTAATTTTTTTTTAAATTGATGCAAATTAAACCAAATATATATATATATATATATACCTTACCATTCAAATTAAATTATAATTACAATTGATTCTTTTTTTTTTTTTTGATCGGTAAAAGGGATTTTATTAATGATGGGTATAAGAAATACCCTAAATTTAGTGTACAAAACTTAACATTTGTGAAAAAGCAGTAATTACCATGCTATGCTATATTGGCTTCAAGCCATACACTTGAGTGGATCTGTCACCCAGGTCTTGAATGATGAATTGTTTCGAGTAGGGTATTTGATTGTAATCCAACTCCAAAGTCTTCCCCTTAGCTCCTCCTTTATCTTTGTGATCGAGAATGTCTCGTTCTTGAAGAGGATCGCATTTCTCCATTTCCATATGAGCCACACCACACACATCCATATACATGTGACAATCTTCTTCCCGTTTCTTCTATTGATAAGGCCTTCAAAACCTAGGAGATTGTTTAGCAGGTCTGGCTGTAGTGCTGACGGTATGTTGAGCCACTTCAGACATTCCATCCACACTTGGTATGCTTGGGGGCATTCCAGGAATATGTGTTTCTCAGTTTCTTCGCTCTCCCCACATAGTACACACCTTAGATCGTCATTCTGTTTCAGGATGTTTCTTCTTCTTAGGTTGGAGCGTGTTGGTAGCCTTCCCCATAAGAGCCTCCATGCGTGAGCCTTGACTTTTGGTGGTGCGAAATTCTTCCATATACTGTTGAAGCCTTTTAGCAGTTCGTCGTCCGGTCGAGTGTCCTGGCTTTGGTTGTTCAGCATCGAGTACGTTTCCTTCGTAGAGAACCTCCCTGTGCTTGATGCTTTCCATTTCCATGAGTCTTCGAGTCCTTGCTTTGGTTTGAACCTGTCCATCATAGATATCAGATCGTTTAGAATTGTTAGTTCCCTATCAAAAAGTGTCCTTCTCCATCTCTATGTCCATCTCCAATTTTCCCCCTCCCAGGTTCCCATATCCCCCACTTTTGTTTCTTTATCTATGCTAATCTGATATAATCTCCTAAACCTATCCCTCAGTGTTCCCTCCCCAGTCCAATTCTCCCCCCAAAAGAAAGAATTTTTCCCATCCCCTAGTATTTTAGATAGATTACCGTGGAACCATCCCTCCTCTCCCTCACCTACCACTTTTAGAACGTCTCTCCACCATAATGATACCCTCCCCCCCTTCCGGTTGGGAATAGACCCAAGCCATTGTCTCCTACATCCCCATACCTAGACCTAAGAACCATTGCCCACAAGCTGTATTTTTCGTTTAGAAATCTCCATCCCCATTTCCCCAGTAGAGTTTTGTTAAAAATTCCGATATCTCTAACCCCTAGCCCTCCTAGTTGTTTCGTGTTACAAACTCTTTTCCACTCAATCCATGCCACTCTTTTCCCATTACTCCCACCCCCAAAGGAAGTTGCGTTGTAGTCTCACAATCTCACTCATGGTTTTCTTTGGTATGCAGTAGAAAGACAGATAGTATGTCGGAAGAGAAGATAGAACCGAGTTTAACAACGTGATCCTGCCGCCCATCGAAATCTTCTCACGTCTATTTTTTTAGAAGCGTCTATGACATTATATATCATTGAAATTTTTATAAAAATACATTTCTCAATAAAAGAATAATGTGATGCAATCGAAATGACGACTCACAACAATTATTTATTTCAATGAAATTAATTTGACATACGTATGAATATAATAGCCCAAGGAGGAAAATACAACTGAATTCAATTTCTAAATGGTTTGGATCATATCCATAGATTTTATTTTTAGATAAATCACCATTATTTGCCACCTCTTTTTATTATTTCATTAAAATTCTAATTGTACAGCAATATCGAGTCACCAACGAATAATTGATGAGGAGTTAGCACTTAGTCACATATATTATTTTTAATTCATAAATAAAATTCGAAATAAAATTTTCATTTTTTTTTTCGAAAAATTATCAATATTTCGGAAAAAAACTATAATACAAAAAATTGAAAAAAAAAAAAAAAACTAGTGTTTCTTCCATTTTTTTTTAAAGGACATTGATAAAAGTATGATAGATTGCTATAATTAAATGTATTGATCTAATCGTGAGGAGCTCCTTAGTACATAAGCATTTTGAAATGATACAGTTACATGCATATAACTGATCATTTTCTTTCTCAATATATAGTTTCTCCCTACATAATATAATAGGATTGTCAAGTATTCCAGTCGATTAGACGTCTCCAACCAAGTAGAATACTCGAAGATATAAGAAATAACCAACTAAGATAGTAATTCAAAAAGTAATCCAAAAAGTAAACAACGAGACAAACATCATACAAGAATTTAAGTGGTTCGATCAATGTGATATACATCCACTGGACCAGACGAGTACTTCTTTGATTGATCAAGAATGTTTACACACTCATTCACTCAGAATAGGATATTTCCTCACTTCACTCGTGAACTTACACAAGATTACAATCGTACTTGCATCCAAAATCAACCTTTAAAATGTACACATACAAGAGTATATAAAGACCAAGGTAGTTGCTGCTGTTAGGAACTACTTGAGTAGTTATCAACCGTTTGAAACCGCTTGAAACAATCCATGTGCTCTGTTATTGCCCAACTGAAATGGTAGTTATGCCCTCAAGTAGTTGTAACTGTAATATAGCTAGTTAAACTAACTAACTTCCATATCAGAAGACTTGTCCATAAAGATCAGAAGACTACTTAGTGTTCTGATACCCAATTCTTCTGTTCTTGTGATCAAAAGCTGACTCTGCTGATAGACTTCTACTGTGCTGATCAGGTACTGTGCTGATCAAGTACTATGCTGATCCAGTACTGTGCTGATCTACTCTGCTGAAGTACTGTGCTGATCCAGTACTGTGCTGATCTGACCAATTGTGCTGAACTCTAAGCATCACCTCCTCAACTGATTGAAAACCTTCAACTCATCTGATTTCGGCCTAAGTCATCTTATCTGATCCTATCAGCTCACTACTTACTGTGCTGACTATGAGATTATGAGATAACACTCACAATTCTCCACCTTTAGCCCATAATTGAACTAATCTCCACCAAAAAACACAAAACCACTATTCTCCTCAAAGAATAGTCTCCACCACTGCTCCTCTGCCACAGGATCAACAACCTTCTCCTCGGAGGAATTAATGCAGTCCAATAAGTCTAAGACACAAGCCAAACTTCTCTTTTGGCAATGCCTTAGTGAACGCATCAGCAGGGTTCTCCTCTGTAGCAATCTTCACTACCTGGACCACCCCCTTCTCTACAATATCTCTTACAAAGTACAGCTTTACATCTATAACTGATTCTACTTTCATCCAAAGTTACATCTCTGTTGATAATACACTTCCGCATCCCAGCTTCAAGGCACCACAACCTATACCCTTTCACGCCTGAAGGATACCCTACGAACACACATTTCAAGGCTCGAGGCTCAAGCTTATCTTGCTTGACATGGGCATATGCTAAACAACCATAAACTTTCAATTTACTATACTCAGCTGCATGGCCAGACCATAACTCTTCTGGGGTTTTAAATTGCACAATTGAGGAGGTTTATCAAATAGGCTGTTGTTGACACTGCTTCTCCCCAAAATACTTTAGGCAATCCAGAGCTGCTCAACATACACCTGACCCTCTCAAGCAAAGTCTGGTTCATTCTCTCAGCTACTCCATTCTGCTGAGGTGTACCTGGTACTATTCTATGCCTCACTATACCCTTCTTCTTGTAGAAAACATTGAACTCTTCTGATATGAACTCCAGCCCATTATCAGTTCTCAAATGCTTGAGCTTCTTTCCAGAGACATTCTCAACCTCAGTGAGCCATTCCTTGAACTTTTCAAATGCTTCTGACTTGGATTTCAGGATAGTGATCCATACCTTTCTTGAGTAGTCATCTATGATAGACATGAAATATCTCCCACCACTTCTGGTCTGATTCCTAGCTGACCCCCATAAATCTGAATGGACATAGTCCAAAAATCCTTTGGTAGAGTGTGTACTCTTCCCAAACTTCAATCTCTTGGATTTCCCAAGAATGTAGTGCTCACACAAATCAAGCTTTGTGATCTTGTCACCACCTAGTAATCCTTGCTTACTCAGCTCAAGTAGGCCCTTCTCTCCTACATGGCCTAATCTTCTGTGCCAGAACATTGAGTTGTCTTGCACTCTTGCCACATCTGATCTTCCAATCACTGTTCCTCCCTTAAGAAAGTAGAGATCATTCATTCTCTCACCTTTAAGAACAGTAAGCTCCCCCTTTGAAACTCTGAGCTCTTCATCTTCTGACTGGAATTTGTAGCCCATTGAATCCAGCATACCGAGAGATATCAAATTTCTCTTGAGTTCAGGAACATACCTGACCTTCTTGAGAATCCTCACTGCTCCATCATACATCTTCAAGTGTACTGTACCTTCATCTTTAACTTTGCAAGTGTGATCATTCCCTAACAACACAAAACCTCCATTCTGATGCATAAAATCATGAAACCAGTCTCTTCTTGGAGTCATGTGGAAAGAGCACCCTGAATCTAAAATCCAATCTTGTTGTTCTTTAGTGGTGGTGATGGAAAGTGACTGAGCTGACTCATAGCCTTTTTGCTCTTTATCTTCTTGGGTTTGATTTGCTTGATTCTTATCAACAGGGTTCTTGGCACTAGATTTTCTCATAAACTGCCTGTACTTGAAACAAGCACTCTTGTAGTGCCCAGGTTTGTTGCAGTGGTGGCACACTACTTCCCCTTGATTTGACACTGCTGATTTTCCCTTATCAGCTCCCTTGGGTTGACTAGACCCCTTCTTGGAGATAGGCCTCTTCTGACCTCCCTTGATTGCCAATCCTTCTCCACTGCTACTTTTATCTCCTTGAGATGTCTTATTATGCAACAGCTTGGACTTGACATCCAAGATCACACCCTCCAATGTGATTGCCTCCTTTCTACCATACAATATGGTGTCCTTTAGGATTTCAAAGGACTTAGGAAGAGCACTCAACAAGATCAGAACCTTATCCTCTTCCTCTAACTTGACATCCAAATTCTCCAGATCATCAAGAATCTTATTGAACTCATCAAGTTGCTCCGTAATGGGTTTGTCATCTCCCATTCTAAAGGCATACAACTTCTGTTTCGAATAGAGTCGGTTAGCAAGAGTTTTCACCATATATAACTTCTCAAGCTTATCCCAAACCTCCTTCGCTGACTTCTCTTTAGCAACCTCCCTCAAGACCTTATCTCCAAGGTAGAGTAGGATCGTGCTTCGAGCTTTCTTGAGCAACTTGCTCCTTTCAGCCGCAGCTGCTGCAGTTTCTTCTGCAGTCTCTTTGGATTCTTCAAGAGCCTCGAATAATCATTGCTGTTCAAGGAGGGCCTGCATCTTGACATTCCACAGCCCAAAATCTCCCGTGCCTGTAAACTTCTCTATGTTGTACTTGGTAGAATTCCCCATCTTAGATCTGCAGCTACTTCAGATTCCCACAGACGGCGCCAATTGTCAAGTATTCCAGTCGATTAGACGTCTCCAACCAAGTAGAATACTTGAAGATATAAGAAATAACCAGCTAAGATAGTAATTAAAAAAGTAATCAACGAGACAAACAACACAAAAGAATTTAAGTGGCTCGATCAATGTGATCTACATCCACTGGACTAGACGAGTACTTCTTTAATTGATCAAGAATGTTTACACACTCATTCACTCGGAATAGGATATTTCCTCACTTCACTCGTGAACTCACACAACTCAAAGATTACAATCGTACTTGCATCCAAAATCAACCTTTACAATGTACACATACAAGAGTATATAAAGACCAAGGTAGTTGCTGTTGTTAGGAACTGCTTGAATAGTTATCAACCGTTTGCAACCGCTTGAATCAACCCATGTGCTCTGTTATTTCCCAACTGAAATGGTAGTTATGCCATCAAGTAGTTGTAACTGTAATACATCTAGTTAAACTAACTAACTTCCATATCAGAAGACTTGTCCATAAAGATCAGAAGACTACTTAGTGTTCTGATACCCAATTCTTCTGTTCTTTTGATCAAAAGTTAACTCTGCTGATAGACTTCTACTGTGCTGATCAAGTACTGTGCTAATCCGACCAACTGTGCTGAACTCTAAGCATCACCTCCTCAGCTGATTGAAAACCTTCAACTCATCTGATTTTGGCCTAAGTCATCTTATCTGATCTTATCAGCTCACTACTTACTGTGCTGACTATGAGATTATGAGATAACACTCACAAGGATGTTATACTACATCTTGTGACTATGAATATAGTAGAACACATTTCTATTTAATTGAGCCAGAAACTCATAGATTTTTCTCTAGTAAAAATGGATCAATTAGATATTTTCAAAAAATCGCACTATAGGTGATAAAACACTACAAAAAATAAATCTTAGGAAATCACTCTCACAGGTCCCATGCTACTATAAGAACAGGATGTAGTATAGACTGTTTTTTTAATTTGATTGTGCTACTATAAGTACAACCGCATTACTATAAGAACAAGATGTGGTATAGTTAGTTTTTTGATTTAATTGTGCCTATTTATGTTTTAATTGTGACAAAAATTCACTGTATTACTATAAGAACAAGTGTGTATAATTTTTACAACATTGGGTGTGTTGAAGGATGGGATATTGCTGAAGTTATTTTATATTTTTGTCACATGCTGTTACACTCTATCGGGTTTAATATTAAAGTCAAGTCAACGAGCTCTTCATAGTCATTATGAAGACCAACCAATAAAAAATGGACAACCCGGATTCAACAAAGATATATTAGTCAAGAGTCAACATAGTCAACACTCCGAAGTTCAATTCGTCTCGCCACGAAGACCATCAACCTCGCCATCCTGCTTGCTTATCAAACAATATGTGAGAAAGAGGTATAGAAGTTATAGAAAATGTGTTTGATTGATTAGTCAAGGTGATTTACAAGAGCTATTTATACAGATGGTTTGTACATAGAATAAGTAAAGTTTGACTAACTATACAAGAGTTAGGGCTTGACATAAGAAGGGGGAGTGCTTAATCTTTGGGATTGGATATTATGACTAATGCAGAGTGCTTAATCTTTGGGATTGAATATTATGACTAATACGCCCCCGCAAGATCGACGTTCCATCCGCGACAACAATTTTGGAACGTAGATCTTGAAATCTTGTTTTGTGAAGTGGCTTGGTGAGAACATCCACAAGTTCATCTTGAGTGTTGACATAGGCAACAGACATAATGCCTTTCGAAGTAAGGTCGCATACAAAGTGGAGGTCTATAGCAATGTGTTTCATCCGAGAGTGTTGAACTGGATTGAGAGCCAGCCGAGTGGCCCCCATGTTGTCACAGAGAAGGCGAGGAGGGTTGGGGAGATGAAGATGTAGGTCAGCGAACAGGTGTCGGAGCCAGCAAACCTCCGAAGCTGCTGTTGCCAGTGCTCGGTATTCAACCTCAGTCGAGGAGCGAGCAACACCTCGTTGTTTGCGTGATCGCCAAGAGATAGGTGTGGATCCGAGGAACACAATGTAAGCAGAAGTGGACTTACAATCAGAGAGGTCGCCTCCAAAGTCAGAGTCCGAGTAGGCTGTGAGTTCGAAGGTGGGAGAGCGTCGGAGGAGGACCCCATGGTGGAGAGTGTGTTTGAGGTACCGGAATAGTCGTTTGACAGCGGCCCAAACATCAGGAGTAGGGGTGGACATATGCTGGGCAAGGCGATTCACTGTGA
This sequence comes from Galeopsis tetrahit, assembly GCA_963675135.1. NCBI lineage: Eukaryota > Viridiplantae > Streptophyta > Magnoliopsida > Lamiales > Lamiaceae > Galeopsis > Galeopsis tetrahit. Next base: position 69,539,703 of record OY776123.1, read on the forward strand.
AGGTTATATCTGGTCTCATCATTGTTAAGTATTGGAGGCCGCCAATTGCACTGCGATATTCACTAGGATCTGCAAAAGCGGAGCCGACGATGGGTTTTGGCGAGCATGTTGTAGAGACAGGTTTGACACCCTCCATTTTGTGGCGATGAAGTAGGTCGACCAAATATTTGTGTTGAGACAAAAAGAGACCCTCTCTGCAGTGGGCGACCTCGATACCCAGAAAGTAGGAGAGACAACCAAGATCTTTTACTGCAAAAACAGATTGACGATGTTTAGTGAGGGACGAGATTAGAGCTGTCGAGGTACCTGTTAAGACCAGATCATCCACGTAGGCCAGGACAAGAAGTGTGTCGGTACTGGTGTGGAGAGTAAATAAGGAGGAGTCAGCTTTGGATCGTCGTAGGCCGAAGCGCTCAAGTGCCGAGCACAAGGACTCATACCAGGCCCGAGGGGCTTGGCGAAGGCCATACAGGGAGCGACGGAGTAAGCACACATGAGATGGTGTGGATAAGTCTTTGAACCCTGGTGGTTGCTGCATGTAAACGGGAACAGTCAGATTGCCATGTAAGAAGGCATTGCTTACATCCAGTTGGCGTAAGGACCAATTATGAGTGGCAACAAGTGTGAGGACTGTGCGGATGGTCGCAGGTTTGATCACGGGGCTGAATGTCTCAGTAAAGTCCACCCCTGGTCGTTGGTGGAATCCCTTAGCGACTAGGCGAGCTTTAAATTTATCCACTGAGCCATCAGGTTTGTGTTTTGTTCGGAAGGCCCATTTGCAGCCTATGATGTTTGCATTTGGTGGTGGTCGAACTAAGTCCCATGTCCCATGTTTTTGGAGTGCTGTAAACTCCTCGGCCATAGCTGATCGCCAGTGAGGAATGGTGAGGGCCTGTTGAACTGTGGCTGGCTCTGCATCATCGGGCAGTGGCTGTTTTGTCGCAGCGAACAACTTTTTGGGACGGTGTATGTTGTTGAGAGCACGAGTTCGCATTGTGTGTGTTCGTTGTGGAGCAATTTCAGAAGGGCGATCAACATCGGTTGGCGGGTTTATGCGAGCAGGAGTTACCTCGGTAATGATTGAAACAGGCTGCTCGTCAGTGGCTGGGATAGACTGATTGGTAGTAGAGTCAGTGGGCGAGGATAGAAACGATAGAGTGATGGTTGTCGGCTACTGTTGCTTGGGCGGCATAGGATCATTGAGAGTGGGGAAGTTATCCTCAATGAAGCGAACATGTCGAGATACAAATAGGCGACCACTGGAGATTTCATAGTAGCGGTAGGCACTTTGGGATGTCGAGTAGCCCACGAAGATGCACATTGTGGATGGTGGATTTAGTTTTCCAGGAGCATAGGGGCGAATCCATGGGAAGCAGAGACATCCAAACACACTGAGTTTCTCATAGTTTGGGGTCTTCTTGAATAAGACTGAGAATGGGCTGCGTTGATTCAGAACTCTGGTGGGCATCCGATTGATTAAGTACACAGCTGTCTGTAAGGCCAATGACCAGAATCGATGTGGTAGGCGAGCATGAAGGAGAAGTGCTCGACCAACTTCAAGGATGTGGCGATTGCGTCTTTCAACAAAACCATTCTGTTGCGGGGTGTGTGGCGCAGTGGTGAGCCAGTTGATGCCAGATTTGTTAAGTGTTGGACGAAGAGCCTGAAACTCGCCTCTATTATCAGTATAGAAGTTTGTAATGGAGTGTCCAAATTGTTTCTCGACAAGGGGTTTGAAGTTGGTGAATACGGATGCCACCTGTGATTTTGCAGCCAAGGGAAATAACCAACAATAACGGGAATAGAGATCAACAAATAATAAGAAATACTTGGACCCGTCTAGAGATGGTGTTGAGGCTGGCCCCCAAACATCCGCATAGATATAGTGTAGTGGATGTAAAGCAACAAAAGAAGTATTATTGAAGGATAGTTTAGTAGATTTGCTCAAGTGGCAAGGAACACAGTTATTGTCCAAAACACGGGACTTATTCAACACATGTAATTTAAATTGACTGATAATTAAGTGACTGGTATCCACAGACGGATGACCGAGTCGAGCATGCCAGCGAGCAGAGGAAGTCTTGATGCCAGTTGAGGCGAGCACAGGAGATGGGGTAGTACTGGCTGATAGATGGTAGACCCCATTGTAACATGATCCTTTAAGAAGAACCGCCCCCGTGGTCCGATCCTTGATAAGAAAATGAGTAGGAAAGAATTCCATGGTGACATTATTATCCTGTGTGAACTTGCTGACAGACAATAGATTCCGCATAGCTCGAGGAACACATAGAACATCAGATAAAACAAATGATGCCGACGAAAAATTTAAATGAGATGTACCAGTGTGTGTAATAGGAAGGCCAGATCCATCTGCAATTTGAACTTCATCTGTGCCATCATATTCTAAGTGAATGGAGAGATTGTTGAGGTCAGCGGTCAAGTTGTGAGAGGCACCCGAGTCAACCATCCACGGAGGATTTGATCCTGAAGGTGAGCGAGCAAAGTTCGCTTGAGCCGGAGGAGGTCGACGACAAGTGAGGGTAGAGTGTCCTTTGAATCCACACAGTTGGCATATGATAGGAGTGTGGTCGCTGTAGGACGAGGGGCGTGAGCGAGATTGCGGGCGAGTAGAGGAAGGCGGCCGCGAGGAGAAAGTAGGTGGGGTGCTGAAACGGGGCGAGGACGAGTACTGGTTTCCGCGACCATTAGTGGGCGAGGAGTGAGATCTGAAATTTTTCTGACTATGGCGAATAGTGGCATTTGCAGTGGCAACCAGATTGCGAGCAGCCCTGTCTTGGACTTTTAGAGAGAGCTCATGTTCATAGAGAAGATCATGAAGTTCTTCAAACTGAAGGGAGGTTTCGCGTGTGCGAATTGGGCCAACGATGGTTGCATATTCAGGTCCTAGACCATTAATCACAAAAAGGGTAAGATCATCAGAACTTACCGGTTCATCAATCAAGGCTAATTCGTCAGCCTTTGACTTTATATAGTGGAGATACTCCGTAATTGATCGGTCGTCAATGGTGATCCGATGGAGTTCACTTTTGATCTGGTTGACACGAGATCTCGACTTGCCAGCGAACATTCTGGACAAGATCGCCCAAGCCTTCTCCGATGTGGTGGATGAGGAGACAACAGGTAGTATTTCAGGGGCCAGGGAGCCAAATATGGTAGCCAGGAGAAGTTGGTCTTGCTGCACCCATGTTAGGACCTCAGAGGAGTTCGATCCGTTGTCACGACGAGCAGGGCATGGTTTGGAACCATCAATGAACCCTAGGAGGTTGTGGCCACGAAGGAGGGCCATGAGGTGGGCACGCCATGAAGGGTAGTTTTTATGGGTGAGTTTGATGGGGAGATCATGTCGGGTGGAGATCGGGACAAGAGTGGGAGCGGTTGCCGGCAACTGGGTGGTTGCCGCGGTGGTGGTGGTGTTGTTGGGTGCCATGAGGGATGATTAGTAGTGAAGAAGAAACGAGGGTTTAGGATCGTTTCCCTACTGATACCATATAGAAGTTATAGAAAATGTGTTTGATTGATTAGTCAAGGTGATTTACAAGAGCTATTTATACAGATGGTTTGTACATAGAATAAGTAAAGTTTGACTAACTATACAAGAGTTAGGGCTTGACATAAGAAGGGGGAGTGCTTAATCTTTGGGATTGGATATTATGACTAATGGAGAGTGCTTAATCTTTGGGATTGAATATTATGACTAATAAGAGGCGGGCCGGGTTACTTAACTGGTTAAAGTGCTTGCATGTGTGCAAAATAATGTAATCCTGCCAAACCCCCTCCACTTCAAAGCAGATTTTTTTTGTTAATTAGCTAACTAAATTTTAATTAATTAATTAATTCCACCACATGTTTAAGGTTGCTGCTAAGTTCAAACATGTTTTGATTTCCCGTCTCTTATATATATATATGTCTAGTCCACCTTGGTTTTATTTGTAATAAAGTTGATGTTTAACCCTGCCACCAAATTCACATTCATTATCAACATTCAACAAGCACTACAAAAAAGGTCCTGTTTTACTGACGGGAATTTCGTTGGAAATAGTGCTTTTCGATGGATCACGGTTGTCGGTGTTACCGATGGTTTATGAATGTTTGATATATTTTGATATACTTCCCAAATTAGCCCCTTCTCTATTAAATGAGATGTTTTAATGAACTCCCTCATTAAAATTCTAAGGCTAGGTTTACTTTTAATTTTAAAAATCAAGTTTTGAATTTCAAAATTCTAAACCCTTTTTACTTCGAGATTTAAAAGTTGGTTTTTAAAATTCACTCAAAACCACACATATCAAACATATCGATTTGACATAAAATTATACTCTCAAACAATAATATAATAATACAATAATATAATACATTCAATCATTACATAATCAATTAACCATTATAATCTCACCAAACAATAATACAATAATACAAACTCATTTAATCTTACAGCTTGATTTGACATAAAGTTAAATCATCCACTATTCTAAAACTAAAAAGAAACACTCATATTACTATTTTTCAGAATTTAAAAAACAAGAATTTAAAAAATCGTAATTTTCCTCCCCTCTTTATTCTTCCACGTCCTTTCAAAACCCAAAACCCTAATTCTTCACCCTCCACCACCCTCCAAGCCGCCGGCCATATATAGCGTCGCCGCCGCCAAGTGCGGCCCTCTTTTTTTTTTTTTTTCAATGCTCATAAATTACTCGTACTAAATTACCAACCAGCTAAAATTCAATTTCGTGTTATCAACTTTTGCGCAAAATGTCCCAAATTTTTTAGGATTGACCTGAGTGTTTTTTTTTCGCAAAAATTTACAATTTTTCTAGCTAGTATTTTGGCCCACAATTTGTACATTCTTTGTATTGAGTTGAAAATGAAATAATTCTTAAATTCTTGCAGAGGCTAATAAGAGCAATAAATCCCAATTTTCTGAAATGTAGAATGGTCAAGACCAGCTGTCTTTCCACAAATGAAACAAACAAATGAGTTAGTCTTTCATTTAATTAATTATCAAATTCTATTTCAAATACATAATAAAATAAAAATACTTGAATGTCACAAACAAAATAATGCTAAAATAAACCTATCTAAAAAATTAAATAACAAGCTAAACTAATTTATTGGGTGGAGTGGTAAAAGGAGGGGCTCTCAAAACCCTAGCTATATATTTCTATCTCTATTTCCCCTCCTCATAAGGCTACATTTATAGGGAGGGCGTGAGTCTCCCATCTCACCAGATGACAAAATTTTAATTAATATAGAAAATCAGAATGAAAATAATATACACGCCCTATCCGTGAGAAGCCCTCAAGGGTTTGGTCTAACTTCAAACCACATGTTGCGACTTGTCTTCCTATAATTGGTTATTTGAAATTTTTTAGATAAATTTTATAATTCTAATTTTATAATATTATTAATAAAAAAATCATAATTTTTTTTGTCTAGATATAGGTTTTGTATCACAATTTCATAATCTCTCCCAATTTTTCTTCTCTAAATTTTTACTCTATCATTTTCTATCATGGATCCAAGTCATCCAAATTATTTTTCAAACTCTTCAAATTATCCGAACTCCCAAAATAGGGAAGCTCACACCGCTCTTAAAAATGACCCGATTGAGCGCAAATGACAAAAATTCGGCACTGATAATTAAACAAGTAATTTTTATTTTTTGCATTGTTGTATTTTATGCATCTATTTGTAGCTTAATTGGTTTATTTACTATATTGTATTTCAACTTTTCAATTCTTGTAAATTTATTTTATTTTTGAGATTGTACTTTATTTTAATTGTATGGTAAAATGTTTTTTTATTACCATTTATAAATTATTAATCTCAAATAATTTAATAGATTTCTTAAATCTTTTAAATATAATAAAAATTGATTATAAATAATGTATAATTAAAAAATAATATATTTGAAGATTGAAGTAGGTTGTTGATAAAATTTGAAAAAATGATAAGTAGAAGAGTGTGTATGTGGAGGAGAGATAAATGATTTATTTATTTATTAAAAGGGGTGGAGTGTGGGGAGGTATGGATAAATATAACCTAAGGGAATGTTTGTTTTGAGATTATGTAGGATGAGGGAAATTCGGATGGGGAAATCTTGGATGGAGACAAAGTGGGATAGCTCAAGTGGTTAGAACATCACTACCTAGGTCTTAGGTCCTGGGTTCGAGTCATGGGGAGGGGAAAAAAGGATGGGTATTTAACTTGTAACCACCAATCTTGGATGGAAACATCTTGATCAATAGTGATTGTGTATGTTTGTTTTGGGATGTTAAATAGGTTATGATGTAACTTTGTGTCAAATCAATTGTGTAAGAGAGTGTGATGTTGTATTATAAAATATAACTTTATGTCAAATTAATTAGTAAAAGTGAGTGATGTTGTATTATTATAATAATAAAATACATAAATATGTTTAGGGGTGGATGGAGTTGGATGTTGAAATCCGAATGTGAAATCCCGAACTAGAACCGTCCCCCGTCCGAACGGGTGAATTCCAAAACAAACATGCCATAAGTTATTGTGCCCCAGTTTCTATATTGTTCACGGCTTCCTTGAAATCGCTCTTCCAAGAATTTCCAAAAAACCGACACATAAGAGTTGCTTTAGGAAAATAACAATTTTAATTAATGGGCCCCGGCGAATAGAATACCAAACTATTCAGCTTGCTTGGATAATTCATTTCGGCACTGTGAGATAGCAGAAGACTCAATTGCCAAATCAATTGCCTTTTTTCTTCTTTGAATTCACGCCATCAAAATGGGCCATCATTCCAAATGCATTTAATTAAATAGGGCCCGTCAAGTTGGGCCCAATATATTGGGCCTCACAATTTATATTTGGCGTCGGACTATATGCACCTCCATTTCAGATGGATGCAATCTCCTTTTATTTAATTAATATAATAATTATGCAAAAATACCCTTTACTAAAATGCAGCATACTAGATGCACCCTCCTACTGAACGCACTCCTATTGTCATTTCTTTCACATTTCCCCTAAATCACTGCTTCCGGCCGTCGACGACACCAATTCCGACGACCACCAAACCAAAAAAATTCCAGAAATTTCAAAAAAATACTTAGAAAAATCATAATTTTTTTTTAAATTTCGACCAACCAGTGTCGACCATATCCACTCTCGTCGACAACGATTTATCGACGAGGGTGTATTTGGTCGACATTGATTGGTCGATTTTTTTTAACATTTTCGACCATATAATGTCGACCAAATACACCCTCGTCCACAACGATTTGTTGACGAGGGTGTATCTGGTCGACATTGTATGGTCGAAAATGTTAAAAAAAAATTTCTGCAACTTTTCTGCAGAAAACCCTAATTAATCCAAAAAAAGGGCGACAAACATCTGGGTAGGCAGCGGCCGTGAGATGGGGGCCATGGCCGCCCGACAAATGCGGCGACCGTGAGATGAGAGGGGTGTGGCCGGTGGTGGGGGAGGCGACCTCCATGTGCGCCGTTAGAACATAAATTAAAAAAAAAACTACCTTTGCTCGTCAATGGCGGCGACAGGAGGGCGGACGACCGGTGGTGGGGGAGGCGGCCCCTGACCGCCGTAGATGAAGAAAGTTTTTTTTTTTTTTTTTTTTTTTTTTACTTTTTTGGCCGCAACAGGTGGTGGGCGGGCACAATGTCAGGTGGATGGGGAAGGGGGCAGCCAGACGAGGGGGAGGTGGCGGTCGGACGACGGGGCGGTGTGGGTGGTGGGGGAAATTGAGAGGATGAAGATGAAATTAGGTTTTGGGGTGTGTGTGGGTAGTATTAGGAATTTTATGGAGATAAGAGCATTTAAGACAATTGAGGGGGTGCATCTATCTTAGATCATTTTAGGGAGGGTGCATCAATTGGGGCAGTGCATCCATCCAAAATGGAGGTGCAAATAGTCAGACCCTTTATATTTGTTTTTCTTTCTTCTCGAGTCCATTCATTTTCATCTTATTCCTCCTATTGTCTCTACAATATATTTGAGGCGTGTTTTGCTTTAAAAATACGCATTTTTTCTTAAAAAATAGCAAACCGCATCATTTCTCCAAATCAAGTGCAATTAGTCAATTTAATGTAATAATGCAAGAAATCATATCAAATTAAGCAAAATAAATCCATGAATTTCAAGCAATTTTAGAGTTACTATTTGGTGAAAAATGAGCGATCGAGGTGGTCGAGAGATGGGTGACCGTATTGTACTCGGGACAACGCTTGGTCGTGTGGCTAGTCACAGTTGGCAATGACCAAGGTAGGGATTAAGGCTAATGGGGGAAAATCGGGCATTATATAGTTGATTGGGATGATGACTTGGTCGAGCGGGCGACTCGAGCCAAGCTGCGGCCGGCGACCAGGGCAGAAGCAAGTAGGGGCACGGACGGTGCCGAGCAGTTTGCAAGTTGGGCCTCTGTGAAATTTCATAACAAGAAGAAATTGGATAGAGTGCATATTGAATGAATTGAAAATGAATTACATTTGAATGACATGATCAAAATGATTATCATCTCTCCTCTTATATTGAGGGAGATTTACAAAAGAGGAGTTACAACTAACAAATGAACTAGTTATAACTAACAAAATGAACTACTCCTCTAACTAATAATCTTTCATTTGTTGGCTTGATTTGTTGTTATTATTCATACCCTCCCACAAGATGAGCATGGATGGTAATCAAGCACATCTTGAGAATCGTGATAGACACGAATTGAAGAGAAAAGACTAGATTGAGTATAGAACTCGTGATAGTTCGCAAAGAAATGAGTATAAAACTCAAGAAACACAAAGAAGAATTTGAATCAAGATAAAATTGAATCCAAAACTCACGAGCATAAAACCCGTAAAGAAGAAATCTCGAAAAGAGAAAAAATAGGATATAAATCCAAATCCATCAAAGATTTAGCATAAATGAGTATAAAACTCAAGAAATGAGTATAAAACTAAAAAAGTTTAAGAAATGAGTATAAAACTTAAAAGACACAAGAAATTCATCCAAAACGAATTGCAAAAGCGTACCTAGATAGACAAGCGTGTTTAATCGATCATAAATTAATCGATACACAGCTCTGATACCATGTGAAATTTCATAACAAAAAGAAATTGGATAGAGTGCATATTGAATGAATTGAAAATGAATTACATGATCAAAATGATTATCATCTCTCCTCTTATATTGAGGGAGATTTACAAAAGAGGTTATCATCTCTCCTCTAATATAGAGGGAGATTTACAAAAGAGGAGTTACAACTAACAAATGAGTTATAACTAACAAAATGAACTACTCCTCTAACTAATAATCTTTCATTTGTTGGCTTGACTTGTTATTCTTCACAGCCTCCATTCCCAACAATTTGTCGAATAACTCGTCAAACGTGATCGTTGAATCCTGGGCTTGAATGGAATTTGCGATGTCACGATACGAATCGTCAAGGCCATTCAGAATCTTAAGAGTGGCGTCTTGAATTAGTTGTCACTCCAAGAAGTGCAAGTTCGTCGATGGTGGTTTGGATCTCATTGAATATTTCGGTGATGGATTCTTACCTTTAGATGGGGCATGGAGTTTATTCTTGAGAGCCAAGACTCGACCGTGAGAAGGACGTCGTAGATGTTGGCAAGGGTCTTCCAAGCATCACAAGACGATTTGACCGCGACAATGAACAGGATGAGTGTAGGGGTTAGAGAGTCGATGATTGCCGAAAGGATGAGTTGATCTTGAGAAACCCATTTGAGAGATGATCGGGATTCGGTTGAGATGTAGATGTTTCTGTGGTCCGTGTAGTGGGTGGTGGACACGAAATGGTACCATCGACATAACCAAGGAGATCGTAGTCGGTTAGAAGCGTAGGAAAGTGGAAGCACTACGCCATATAACCAAGGAGATCGTAGTCGGTTAGAAGCGTAGGAAAATGGAAGCACTACGCCATATAATCCGCATATAATCCGCGTGAGCTTGAGAGGTACTTGTGCGAAAACGTTGAAAGCAATGAAGCCACCATTAGGGTTTTCCAACGGCCATTGAAGATGAAGGAGTGCTTGACTATTGGGAAGACTTGCGGGTGATTGATCAAAAGTGATTGAGTGGGAGGGAATGTGGTTTATATAAACCGAGGGAGGGACTGCCGGTGGTTATGCAACCGAAAGGAGGTTGCAACGGCGGGCAGATGCCGGTGGTTATGCAACCGTGGGGGGTTCATGTAACGGCGGTCAACCGAGAAGGGAGAGGGGGTGTATATGTGAGCCCATTTACTCGTTGATACCATATAAAGAGATTATGAAAATTTTGATATCAATGAGGATTTGCAAGTATGTATATATATATAGATACAATATATACATCAAATATTAAAGATAAGGATAAACACATTATCAATAGATAAATATGTAATTGATATTATATTCCTAATATTAATTTAATGCTCCATAGGTATATAATTTTGACTTTAACTTTATAATTTTCAATAATATATAGTTGTATTCCCATGCATTTCTTATTAATTGCCATCTTTACCATGTAAAATCTGTCGATTGAAGATTAACATTTAACTTAACAATCCACTTTCTTGTCATTGGAGCTATTTTTAATTAATTAATGCAGTTTTTTGCCCAATTGATAAATAGTACTTTTCACAGAATTAAATATTTTTCTCCAATTTTTCATTTTTCTCATACCCTGAACAATATAAAACCCAGCCTGGATGTTTGCAATCATAACAACAACTCCTAATTAGTGATGATGACTGCACATGAATTCCAGATCAGTTTCTCTCTGTTTGTTGGTCTGATCCTGCTCTTGACTTTTCGTAAGTTTTGATAGTTTCTTAAGATTTTATGATAACATATATCCGATTTCTTATTTAGTTTGTGCATTTGCAGAAGAGATGATGGGGAGTGAAGCATCAGCAATGTTCAAAGGAGTTTGCATCAGCACCAAAAACTGCGCCACAATTTGCGAGGAAGACGGCTTCTTATCTGGTGAATGCAAAAGCTTCAAGTGTGTGTGCACAAAAGATTCATGTAATCCAAGCAGCGGTGGGGACGAATCAAGTGAGGGTCCTCCTGGACAGGGAGGCGGCGGTGGGGACGAACAACGTGAGGAGGGAGGTGGTGAAAATCCTTGCTTAATTAACTCCTAAATTATATATAATTCTAGCAAATATATATATATTAGTTCAAAAGAAGCTTTGCTCTCTAATCTCATTTATTTAGTCCACTAAGCCTCATTAATTAGGTAGACATGCATGTTGAGTTATCTACGTCTGAATATCTCAACAAACACACATTGAATCACAGATAGTGTGTCTTTTGGTCATTTATCTTGAGCCTGATCGATAAACCTCCTATCTTGGGCTAATCTACCCTACAGGCCAAGATTTGTAATAAAGAAAATGGATAAAAATCATACATGCATATAAACTTATTTTATAAGAAAATGTAATTTTTTATTATATAGTACTAGATTTACCGGTTACATATGAAGAATTATATATATGGAGTAATTAATTCAATCCGTTTGTGTATGCATGTGCAGAAGAGTTGATGGGAATTAGTGAAGGAGCAGTACTGTGCTACGCACCCAACAAATTGTTCACAGGAGTTTGCTTCAGAAGCAATCAGAAATGCTCAGAAAGCTGTGTGAAACAAAGTTTCTTATCTGGAGAATGCAAATGGTTTCAGTGTGTTTGCACTAAAAAGTGTAATCCTGCAGGCGGAGAACATCCAAGCTTAGGTCTCTGATAATATAATGTTGTTGGCCTGATTTGTAATAAAGTGGATGCTTGATCAATAAAATTTTATAGAGTTCATGTTATCAATATTTGATGGTAGAGACTATAAAATTTTATAGAGTTCATGTTGAACTAGAAACTAGAAACTAGAAAGCCATTATTGCAAAATCTATATAATTTCATCCCTTAATCAATATGGGTGTGAAATTTTAAAGAAAAAATTGGATAGAGTGCATATTGTGAAAATCGAGAAATATAGAATTCATATTGAGTAATAAAAATGAAATTGAATAGTGAAGTAGATGATCATCACTTCTCTACATAAGAAGAGAAAGTTTACAAGAGATGTTATAACTACTAAACTAGAAGTTACAACTAGAATAACTACTCTAACTAATATTCTTTCATTTGTTGGATTGACTTGTTGTTATTCTTCACAATGAGAATAAGAAAATATTGGACATTTAATTATGAACTGGTTTCAAGACTAGGACAATATGTTTACAAACTCAGGTATGTAGGACAAAATCTTCTAATTAAGTTTATCAATTTTATGACAAAATTGCAAGTTTCAGCCTTTTTTTTGTTGGTATTTTTTAGCACCAACTCCGGCTTACAAATATAAAACACAAACAAATAAAATTGTAAATAACAAACTAGGAAAATTTACACAAAAGTGTTTGACTTTCACCCTTTAGCAGTTTTCCTCCTTTTAACAGCTTTCCAAACAATGACCTCAGAAGATAAAGTTGAGTCAAGATTAGACCTTTGTCTGCAAAATGAATATGTCCCGACTAGTGCTTACGGTTTAAGGTAAGGTTTCCAAGGTGAAATGACTTTCGTCTTGACGAGCAGCACCACAACGAAAAGAGCTCTAGCAAATTGAAATGACATCGAACAATGAACTGCACTTTAAATGTTAATTCACATGAGCACACACCGGATGTAATGAGCTTTGTGCACAAAATATTTTTTGTAGAATTTCAGGTGAAAACACAACAAATATCAAGTGTTTGTGTAAATTTTTCAAGTGTTGTCACTACAAGAAAAATGACTTTTAGTGACAAAATTCATGTCATTATAGCTTCTCTAGCTAAAAGTCTTTAGTGACGGTAATTGACTTTTAGTTTTTTTTTTTTTTTTGAGCGGTAAACAATATTTAGTATTTCCATTGTCAAGCGTTAAGGGTGCTCAGCCCATAAGTGTACATTTTGTCTATTTTTTACACAAGGTTACAGTAACCATATCTCCTATCCCAAGCTGCATTTGTCAACTATTCATTTAGGCATGGAAACGGGTCATAGAACCATGCTACTAAAGCTGCGTCTGTTTTTAGGAGGTTTCTTTCGCCAATCCATGTCCAAAACTTGATCTTGATTCTCTCCACTGTCTTCTTCATGTCCTGACTTGATCTTGATTCTCGCCAATCTTTTTGCATTTCTTGTGTTCCATATCTCCCAGATTACACTCGTCCAAAGGCTCGACATCATTTTTTTTTCTCATTTTTCCTTGCCCCCGTGCCTCAGTGAACTGCAGGGAGTTAGAGCCAATATCTATGTGTGTAGCCATGGAGATATTAAGCCACCTGAAACACTCGTTCCAAACAGTCGTAGCGAACGGGCATTCCACGAGCAGGTGTCGATTTGTTTCCGCCTCTTGAGAGCAAAGTGGGCATTTTGCCCCCTCGTCCGTCATTGGAATTCCTCTCCGTCTGAGCTAGCCGTTCTTTGATAGCCTTCCATACTATCATCTGTTCTCTCCTTGGTGCGTAATTTTTCCATAAGCTTACAAACTCCGGCTTGTCCACTGCGGCCTCCTCCTCTTCTCCCCTGTCCTCCGTGAGTAGTCCATAGGCATGGCTCGTTGAGTATGCTCCGGTGTGTGCCAGCTCCCAGGCCCAGGTATCCTCTCCTCCTTGCCGCAACCTGCTCCTGTCCAAAACAGATGTAAAATTTATTAGTAATTCGTTTTCCGCCGAGTTTAGTTCCCTACACCACTTCCATTTCCAATGCCACACATTTCCTTCCCATCTACCCATGTTCTGGATTTTTTCATCCTTCTGCTTGCTCAGGGTGAAGAGAATTGGAAATCTCTCACTCAGATTGTCATCTCCCTCCGTCCACTCATCTCTCCAGAATCGAATGCTTGCTCCATCTCCCACTACTCTGCGAATTTTGTATTTTGCCTCTTTCCCTCCTATCGTTTCGTGAATTCCTTTTATGTCTTTCCACCAACTTGATTTGCTATTCCATCCCCTCCCTCCTCTGCGTTGAGACAGTTCCTCGCTTGTGATTCCTCCGTATCTAGATTCAAGTACTCGGACCCATAATCTGTTTTTTTCCGTAATCAAGCGCCATATCCATTTACCCATCAAGGCGAGGTTGAAATAATTAATGTCCCTAATGCCCAGGCCTCCTCTCTTCTTTTCTTTATAGACCTCCTCCCATCCGACCCATGGAATTTTCCTATTTGCTCCATTCCCTCCTCCCCAAAGAAAATTTATTTGTAAGCTTCTAACTTCATTTAGAACCACCTTTGGTAATTTGAAGAAGGCTAGGATATATAGGTAATATATTGGAATAGCCGAAATTACAGCTTGTACCAAAGTGGTTCTGCCCCCGTCGCCCATGAAGCTATCGACTAAGCAAAAAATAAAAGGAAAAAAATGATCCTATTTAAGGTAGATTTTGCTAAAGCTTACGACTCAGTAAACTGGGGATTTTTGGACGACATGATGAAAGGTATGAACTTCTAATTTTTCTTGTAGTGAGAGATCCTGTCATTGACACAATAATGACATGATCTCTCACTAAAAGTAAGTTTTTTTGTAGTGTGTATCTGTTTTTTCAACACAAAACCCTATTTCCACATCATCATGAGGATTCTTCCATATTGAATTTGGGTATTTATGGCAATGAGTATCATTCATGGAAATTCATTTTCTTTTTTAAAATGAGGCATTCAAATTTGGTAACACTTCAAGATTTGAAACGTCCATGAACATGGACTCGAACGTCCAGGTTCATCATAGTATTTGAAATGTCCATAAATCTGGACATTCAGACATCCAAATTCGTCATAGTTCAAGTTCAAATTCATGTGTTGAATTAATTCAATTGGACCAACTTAATCCCAAATTAGGCTTCTATCAATCAGTCAAGTCTATTTTCATGCTCAAAAACATAAATGGGCCCAGAGTACCCAAGCCCAAATTCCAATTGTTAAGGTCCACGAATCTCGAGCTCGGTCTCGGCATGGCCGGAAGGGCGCGCGACACTCATGCATGTGGTCCATAGGATTACTCCATAGCCACTAGAATTTTAACTACTTTAACAAATTCCTACTAATAAGAAGTACTCCCTCCGTCCCGGTATTATCTGAACATTTATTGTTTGCACGGGTTTTAATGTAAGAATTGTTTATTAGTATTAAAGGTGATAAAGTGGATTTTTATGAGGGATATTATGGGTAATTCAACTTTATTGGAGATAAAATATTTAGTTAGTGTGTAAAAAGTAGTGGCATATGGTGTAAATAAGAGATGTTTGAGGTAGTTTTTTAAAAGAATAAAAAATTACTTTTTCCAAATAAGGAAATGTTCAATTAATAATGGGACGGACGTTTTTGTCAAATGTTCAATTAAAGGAGGAAGTAATTATTTTTAATAATTATTCGATGTTGCACAAACTCCAACATAATTTTCACAAATCCCAATGTAAAACTTTAATCGTGTTATTTAAGGTCTAAACTAAATTTTCAGAAATTATACTAAATTATTATAAAATTATAAATAATCTAAATAATAATTTTACGAATATAAAAATTAATGTATTTTATAATAAAATAGAAAATTTTAATCTTGTACGTATAAAAAGAATCAGATTAAATTTAAATGTATTTAAAATTTATATTTGATTTTTTAAAATTTAAATTATCATATTTATTATTAAATGTATTTTTAGATTTTTAAAAAAATATTAAATAATTCCATTTTCAGTTATTTTTTTAATTAAAAATTTTCTTATTTAATAAATATTTTTTGTTAAAAATTAATATTAAAAATAGTCGGTGTATTTTTCTATTTTTGAATTATTACTGTATCATATTTTATTTATAATGGTATAACTTATGTTAGGCATTTCTGGGCCAAAATTTGTCCTAAAAGTAGCGAAATTAAACTTAGCATAAGCCTAATCGTTCAATTCATTAAATAACAAAACCATTCTTGATATTATCTCTTATCTTTTTTCATTTTGTGTTATATTACTTGATATCTAACTCTTATCTGTAATTAAAAAAAAAAAACTCTTATTTTTTCATTTGTGCTATAATTTTTTTTCAATAAATAACAACACTATATCACTACAAAAAACGCGCGTCATAGGGACGGACAAATGCCGACGGATTATAGTCCGTCGGCATTTCCGACGGATATGCTGACGGAATGCCGACGGATTGAAAAGTCAACATGCTTGCTGACGGATTTCCGTTCCGTCAGCATTTATCGAGGGAAAATGCTGACGGATCTTTTGAAATATGTATGCCGACGGAAATGCCGACGGATAATCCGTCGGCAACTGACCCGTTGAATCCGCACCGCCTCGTTTTCCAATAAGGTAACCGTTGGCATTAAAGTCGGCGGTTACCGAGGGAAATGCCGACGGAATATCCGTCGGTAAACAAATTTTTTTTTATATAAGCAAGCGAATTACAGACGCGATGTGTTAGAAAAAAAAAACCTAAGGCTCTGATCGAGGGATTCGGGGGAGGCAGACGAGGACGAGGCTATTGAATCAATTTTCTCCAATTATATTGATACGGTACGTTTTCTTAATTAGTTTTATTACTTAGTTTAATTTTAATACTTATATACATTAATACATATATGTTTATGCATGCATGTATGTAAATATGATTAATTTAATATTGATTTGCATGTTATATTGATTTAGTTAATTAGTTGTTAAAATATTATGATCATGTTAGTACGTATGTTATTTAATTTGTTGATTAAGAATAATTTTGATAGAGTAGTTTTTTAAGGTTAATTAATTAATTGTTATATGTATACATTAATTAATTGTTATATAGTTAATTACTAGTTTAATTTAATGGTGTTATTTTGATATAAAATATTTTTAATGTAGGTAGTGCATGTTTCAATCAATTGTTTAAATTAGTTTAGATATAGTGGTTCGACCGTTGGATCACGTTGTAATTAGGAATATGTTGATTAAATTAGGAATACGCTATGTTAGTAAAAATTTTAAATTAGGAATATGTTCATTAAATTGATAATTATTGACCCAATTAGAAAATTATTATTTTAATTAGTTTTAGGTTTGTTAATTTAGGAATATATATGTTCAATTTTTTATTATTGATCGATTAAGTTAGGTAGAAAAATAATAATTATAAAAATAATAATTAAATTAGGTTATTGTTGATTAATTAGGAATATGTTGATTAATTAAATTAGGAATATGCTATATTAGTAAAAAATTTAAATTAGAAATATGTTCATTAAATTGATAATTAGAAAACTCCAATTAGAAAAGTATTATTTTAATTATGTTTAGATTTGTTAATTTAGGAATATGTTAATTTAGAAATATTTTTAATGTAGGTGATGCATGTTTCAATCAATTGTTTAAATTATTAGTTAATTAGATGGTTCGATGGTGGTATCACGTTGTAATTAAGTTATATATATATTGTTTTGATTTAAATTAGGAATATGTTGATTAAATTAGGAATTGATATTAAATTAGGAATATGCTATATTAGTAAAATTTTTAAATTAGCAATTTGTTCATTAAATTGATAATTAGTAAAATTATGTATTTTTTATTGATTGAAACAGATGAGTGAACAAGTACCGAATCATGGTTCTGGTTCACGTAGGTCGTCATTTTGGTCACGTCGTTCAAGGAGGTCTCGGGATGAATCAGTACCTGTGATGGCTCCTCCTCCTCCTCCTGTGGCAGTGTCGCCGCCGCCGACTACGATGTCGGCTGGTTCGTCATCCTCTTCTCGTCAGCATCCCGTTCGAGACACAAGGCAACCCCTTGAAATCATTTCAGGAGCGTAAGTCAATAATTCTAATGTTTAACAATATTCAATAACGATTAACTTTATTTATTTATTTATTTATAATGTGTTAGTTTATAAATTTGTTAATAATTTTACAGGTTGGTGCCCGGTAATGAGGTGTCCAGGATCTGCACACAAGCCTTTAAGAAGTGCAAGATTTCTAAGGGTGCTATCACTTGGTCGATGGTGCCACAACCTAAAAAGGATGAATACTTCGAGGAGTTCCAGGTATATAATTACAATAATTAAAGTTTATTAAATAACTAATTATTCATATTATTTGATAAATATGTTGAATATTTGTATAGAAAAAGGCCCGTTGGGATACGGCGATCTACTCGGACGGTGCTATTTACGAGAAGTGGTACGGTGTTTGTTCTACTCGGTACACGAACATGATGTACGACTGGAGAACGGCCTGGCGTGATCGTGAATCGTGTTCTGGGGGTAGAGGATGGTGTTGACCTGTGGGAGTCGTTGGTTGAGAAGTGGTTGGACCCGGCTTACCAAGAGAAGTGTGAGAAAGCTCGGGCCAACCGCAGAACCGACGTTGGAGGCGGGATGGCAGTGCATCGGGGGGGAGCTCGGTCCGTCCTCGAGCAATCACTTGCTATCGTAAGTTTTCATTAATTTTTAAAAATTAAATAATTATAGTTAATTATTTTATATTAGTTATCTAAATTAATTTGTATATGTTTATTTGATACGTAATAGGAGCGGGAGACTGGACGTCCACACACCCACTTGGATCGGATGAGTCTTCTTCATCCGTTTAATGCCGATACACTGACGTCCACCTACGGGCGCACTACTGACCTCCACGTAAGTTTAATTAAATTTATGTATTAATTAAATTATATATATAGATAATTAAATTAATTTTAATTTTTTAATTATGTAGTTGAGCGTCCGACAAAGGATTGAAGAGGCCGAGACGCAAGCCGCCGCGACTACTGCTGAATCCGGAAGCAGCGGTACCCCTCCGGCTGTTGACGTGGACCGGTGTTACCTTGACGTTGCCCCGACCTCCAAGGGAAGGGTCCTTGGCCTTGGTGGGATGAGCAACGCCGTGAGGACACCAAGTGGTCGGTCGGCCCGGAGTGCATCGCAGCCGTCCGTATCCTCCACTGCCGTCCCGGATCCGAACGTCATGGCAACGTTCGAGAACTACTTCCGCCTCTGGAGTGCCAATGCGGGTCGGACGTTGGGGATGTCTGCTGAGCAGATCGAGGCCATCTATCAACAGACGATGGGGTAAGCACCGCCAGCTCCAGCTCCAGATTAAGCTCCAGGTCAAGATGCAGGTCAGGCCGACGGTCACGACGTCAACTTGAATGACGATGTGGATCAATTTTTTAGCAACTATCTTGGCAACTATCCTGGTTGAACAATTTAATTTTGTGTTGAACTAATTTATTTTTCTGTTGAACTTATTTACTTTTCTGTTGAACTTATTTATCTTTATGTATATATTTATCTTTATGTTGAAATATATGTTGAACTATATATTGCAGTTTATTTGTGTAGTTTATTGGTGTATAGATGAAAATAGGGTGCATTCATTTGTTTCATTGAGTACAAAATAATCTCATTTAGAGTGCATTCTAGATAGATTTAAACCACTTGAAGGTGGAAGTGAATTTTAGTACAAAATAGCCTCATATAGAGTGCATTATACATATATTTAACCAAACCACTTGAAGGTGGTAGATGCAACCATGACAACTAGCACAATCAAAATGATTTTGTTCACTTTGATTAAATCCTTGATTTCTTCAGCCAAATTCTTGATCTCTATAACCAATTTCTTCATCTCTTGAGTCATTTTCTTCATGTCTTCAGTTTCTTGGTCACTTTGATTAGATCCTTGATTCTTGTCAACACCACAGTTTTCTAGAGTATCAGCCCATACAAAGAAACCACATCCACCACCACAACCATCACTTAGGGAGTCAGGACAATTATGAAATATCCTCCCTTTACTTCTAGGTTGTTTAGAAGCATATGTACGACATGCCTTTCCACAATAACAAACAAGGCCTTGCTGAAATCGAATAGAAGATGAAGAAGACATGATATTTCTTTGCAAAATAGAAAAAATCGAATATGGTGTGTGTGAGCTTTGTGTTGCTATATATACAAAAAATTGAATTAATTAATAAAAAAAAAAAAAAAAACCCGCCAAATGCCGACGGAATATATTTTCCGTCGGAATTCACAATTTGATTAATACCGACGGAATATTGGGCGGGTGAAATGCCGACGGAATTAACTTTCCGTCGGAATTCACCATTTGATATATGCCGACGGATAATCCGTCGAAATATATCTTTGCCGACGAAAATTTGGGCGGGTGAAATGCCGACGGAAAGATAAGTCCGTCGGCATTTCCGTCGGGAAATGTTACACCAAAACTTTCTACTGCCTAATTTTTTTCCACTTCACTTTCGTATTGCAAATTTACACCAAAACTTTATACTGCGAAATTTTTTATGCTCATGCTCGGGTATTCAGAAACATCAAATTACGATACATTTTCTACCATTTTTAATTTACTCTATACATAAAATTCAATATAATGTAATTACATGTTTTATATATATCATAAGTTTTGTTTGAATTTATTATAAGTTTAGTTTAGTAATGTGTTGCTCCACTTAAATGTTTAGCAGATGGATTTGCCTGACCGTCGTTGGATGTACTGTACTCCTAGAATGATTAGAGGAAATGTGAATGTGGAATTTTATAATGAACTCGTGTTATTTGTTGAATTTGCAAAAAGCCAGCCACATTACATGAGTGGAAATTGCATTAGGTGTCCGTGTAATGCTAAGAAATGTCAGAATAAGCAATATAAAGAGATTGATGAGGTCCTAGTACATATTGTGAAGAATGGTTTCGTTGATAATTATTATAATTGGACTAGTCATGGCAAAACACGTTGGCCTTATAGATTTGATGAAGTGTTTTACTATTACACTGTTGGAATCTATCAACAAGAAGCAAATTTCGATCATGTTGGCACTAGTAACGAGGTAGAACAACGGTTTGGGGACGAAGAACAACAGTTTGGGGACGAAGAACAATAGTTTGGGGACGAAGAACAACAGTTTGGGGACAAAGAACAACAGTTTGGGGACGAAGAACCGAATATGTATCAAACAATGATCAGGGAAGCTGGTTTTTCAAACATGGAAGAGGAGCCGACGAATGAGGCATTTCGGTTTTATGAGATGCTCAAATTAGTCGAAGAAGATTTATATCCGGGTTGTGAATCTCACTCACAGTTGTCATTTAATGCACGACTCATGAACATTAAGACCGAGAACAAGCTTTCTAACAGGGCATATGAGCAAGTGACACAGTTATGCAGTGAAATTTGTCCTCAAAATAATAAGGTGCCTACGACGTTTCATCAAAGCAAACAAATGTTGAAGAATGTTGGTTTGCCGGTTGAGAAGATTGATTGTTGTGTGAAGGGTTGCATGTTATATTAGGGTGACGAAGATAGCAGTCTGAAGATGTGTAGATTGTGTGGCCATCCCCGGTACAAAGAGGCACGTCGAAAGGGACCTGGTGGTCAATCGAAGAAGACAAAGAAGAAAGTGCCATATAAGAAGATGTACTACCTTCCTATCATTCCTCGTTTGATGAGATTATATCAATCAAGTGCCACTGCACAACACATGACGTGGCATGCTACAGATTCCTCTTCGGCTGAGTCGAGGGAGATGCGACATCCGGCAGACTCAGAGGCCTGGAAACATCTTGACAACGTGTTTCCAGATTTTGCTTGTGAACCGAGGAATGTGAGATTAGGTTTGTGTACTGATGGTTTTGCACCGTTTGGGATGCATAGGAAGCAGTATTCTTTGTGGCCGGTGATACTGACTCCGTATAATCTTCCTCCGTGGATGTGCATGAAACCTCAAACAATGTTTCTGACTGTATTGGTGCCTGGACTAACGAATCCAAAGGACAAACTGGATGTTTATCTCCAACCTCTTATAAAAGACTTGATCTTCTTATGGGAGAATGGAGTCCAAACGTACGATGTTTTTAGAAAGCAGAACTTCACGATGCGTGCTGCTCTTTTATGGACCATTAGCGACTTTCCTGCATATGGTATGTTGTCCGGGTGGAGTACGGCCGGAAAGAAAGCATGTCCGTATTGCATGGAGAATTCTGAAGCTTTTAGTCTCCCGGTGAGTAGAAAAGTTTCATGGTTCGATAATCACCGTAGGTTCTTACCTCAAGGTCACCCGTTTCGAAGAAATAAGAAGAACTTCGTAAAGAACAGAGCAGTCACAAACAATCGACCTCCACTTCGAGATGGTATTTTATACATTTATTTAATGAGTATTAAACGTATATTTATCTATTGCTTTTAGTGTCACTTATAATTTACTCTCCGTACAGGACGTAGGTTGTTATATGAGATTCAGTGGACGGGGTTGAAAAAAAGTACTGAGGAAAATGCAGCGGAACACAACAGAGGAATTGAGGGTGGTTGGAACAAAAGGAGTATTTTTTGGGACTTACCATACTGGAGTTCACTATTGATACGACACAATTTGGATGTGATGCACATTGAAAAGAATGTGTTTGACAATGTGTTCCACACAATCATGAACACCGAAGGCAAGACGAAAGACACTCCAAAGTCTCGGGAGGATTTGGACACTCTTTGTCGCCGTCCAGAGTTGAAAAAGGATGAGCGTACAGGTAAATTTCCAAAGGCTAGCTACACACTGGATAAGCCACAAAAACAAAGATTGTGTAGGTGGATAAAGGAGTTGAACTTTCCGGACGGCTACGTGTTGAACTTGAGTCGATGCGTAGACACAACAACGGGTAAGGTTGCAAGGATGAAGAGTCATGATTGTCATGTATTTATGCAACGCTTGATACCGATTGCGTTTCGAGAACTTCTTCCTCCTAATGTGTGGAGGGCTATCACTGAATTAAGTCTATTTTTTAGAGATTTAACGGCTACAACGATCACGATCGATGATATGATTTGTTTAGATGAAGACATTCCAGTGATTTTGTGTAAGTTGGAACAAATTTTTCCACCTAGCTTCTTTAACTCGATGGAACACTTACCCGTTCACTTAGCGTATGAAGCGAGAATTTGTGGTCCGGTGCAATACAGGTGGATGTACCCATTTGAAAGGTAAAATCTTACTTATTTTATTTCATTACAATTACACATGCATTCTTATAAGTTTTTATATATATATATATATATATATATGTGTGTGTGTGTGTATATCAGGTATCTCCACAACTTGAAACGCAATGCTAAACAAAAGGCAAACGTTGAAGCATCCATTGTGAATGCATATTTGAATGAAGAGGTTGGCATGTTTTGTTCTTATTACTTTGAAGATCACGTCAACACAAAGTTAAGAAGTGCTCCACGTAACTTCGGTGGTACATCCGCTGACGATATCAGTGAAGAGGTCGATGGAATGCTCTCCATATTCAAGTCTAAGGGACGGCCAATAGGAAAACCCACTGAACGTTATTGGGAGACGAACTCGGAGGCGGAAATAACACAAACGTATGTGTTATTGAATTGTGATGAAGTTCAGCCGTACATTGAGTAAGTATTTCATATATAAATTGTCTATTTAAATACCACTTCATTTATGTAATTTAGTATTAACCAAGTTTTTAAATGTTGTGAATTAGGATGTACACTCAAGAACTACGACGAGCAGAACCAAACATCTCAGATGCATATATAGATTCTCGTATTCAACGTGAATTTTCCCGATGGTTCGAACGTTATGTGTGTACCATTTAATTATGTTTTACGTAAATTAATTAATATTTATTTTAATTAATTTTAAATTGAGCCGTATAGGGACGGGATAACGCTCTTGACAGTCGATTCTTACGAGATCTCAGCAAGGGACCACTACGTCGTGTAAAGACTTACAATGGTTATATTGTGAAATACTACAGATTTCATACGTCTGGGTATGCATCGACAAAGGCAACTACCAACAGTGGCGTCTGCGTTAGCAGTGCGAATTACAATGCAGATGCAAGTGATTACTTTGGGGTGTTACGGGAAGTCGTCGAAGTAGAATATCCAAGATATCCAGCAAAGACTGTAGTGTTGTTCAAGTGTCATTGGTTTGATTCAGGCCATCTAGGAACAAGAATTCACCCGGAGTACAAGCTCGTTGATGTTAGTTCGAAAAGGACGTATGTTGCAGATGATCCATTTGTATTTGCCCATCAAGTATCTCAAGTATATATACTACTGCACATATCCGAGAGCTCCACGTGGTTATGAATGGCACGCTGTTTGCAAAGTAAAGGCAAGGTCAATGGTAGAAGTCCCTAAAAAGGACAAAAATACTGAAGATGAATCTCCATTTCAAACAGAACAAATAGAGACTCCAACTGAAGTCTTTACGGGAGATTTCAATCTTTCTGTACCCTTGACGGCTGCAAATCCCCAATTAATCGAAATTGAAGGTGAAGAGGAGGGGGATGAAGAAGAGGATGAAGAGGAGAATGAAGATGAGGATGAAGAGGAGAATGAAGAAGATGAGGATGAGGAGGAGGATGAGGAAGATGATGATGATGAGGAGGAGGAGGATAAGGATGAAGAGGAGGATGAAGATGAAAATTAATTCAATTAATGTAATGTATTTATTTCTTATTTTATAAAAGTTAATTAATTATTTATCATTTAGGTACAAATTATAAAAATTAAATTTACTATAAATATAAGTCACAACCAATATATATATTAATATATGTGGAAGAAATGAATTTTGTGATTTTTTTTAAAAATATTTTGGTAATTTAGTAGGTCTAGTATATATATAGAAAAAATTGAATTAATTAAAAAAAAAAAAAAAACCGCCAATATGCTGACAGAATTAACTTTCCGTCAGAATTTACTTTTTGAAAAATGCCGACGGATTATCCGTCGGTATTTATATATGTCCGTCGGAATTTACTTTTTGAAAAATGCCGACGGATTATCCGTCGGTATTTATACATGCCGACGGAATATAAGGCCTTATATAAAACCTCAACCTAGTGTTTTCTTTCACTCTTCTCTCTCTATTTCAGTCTCTCCCGCGCCGATTTCTCTCCACCGTGAAGCATGGCCGCCGCCCAATCTGTGCTCCTCCGGCCGACCTTCCGCTTCCACTGCCTCGTCGACGCCGTTCAACCACAACCGTCTCCTTCTTCTACAATCGTCTCCATTCTTGCTTCTCCGGCGTTTGAATAAGTGGGCCGACTCCGACTCCGACATAAGTGATTTTGAGTTTAGATTGAAAATTTTTGAACTTCAAGATCGATTTTTTTTTTTAATTTTTTGGTTGTTTCCTTGAAGTAGACGAAGTCGCCGCCCTTCGCCGGAGACTGGAAGAAGACGAAGCCACCGTCAGTTTCTGGAAGTACTAGATGATGATGATGATCAAGTAAGCTTCTAATTAATTACTAGTATTAATTTGATTTGATTATAATATATTAAAGAAATTGGTTCAATTTGATCAATGTGATTGTACTACTGGTGCAGGTGGATGAATTGAAGATTGAGTTATATATATACTGTGCGCAGATTGGAGGCTTATGGATGAATACTTTTTGAAGCATGAGGATATGTAATAAAAACAATGGCAATTTCTTCACATTCCCTTGCACTTTTTCTTACCATAATATTTTCCACTGTTATCCTCCATTGTTCATCATCATCCATTGCTTCAGACCAACTGAAATTCTGGTCGGAAAATGTAATTCTGGTCGGGGCCTCCCCGGCCACCCATATTTTTTTTATTACTATTTTGTTTTAGTGACAGATATTCCGTCGGTCAAATGCCGACGGATATTCCGTCGATATGTGAATTTCGAAATCAATTTATTCAAAATTAATTCAGTCGGGTTTCCGACGGCATTTTCGACGGCAATTAATTTCTTTTATAATTATTTTAATTCATTCTAATTTCTTTTATAATTATTTTAATTCATTCTTTCCGACGGAATTACCGACGGAATGTTGACCCGGTTTGTTAAACGGGTTGTCCGGAATACCGACGGACATTCGTCGGAAAAAGATGACGGACATTTTCCCTCGGCATTTCCGTCGGAAATACCGACGGAATTCAAAAATCCGTCGGCAAAAAAAGCTGACGCCGAGAAAGGGGACGGCCGACTTTCCGTCGGTAACCTCGGCGGCCGACGGAAAATCCGTCGGTAAATCCGTCTCTAAAACGCCCTTTTTTTGTAGTGTATATTAGTATAAGCCTTATCGTTCATTATCCGTATTCATTAAAACATTCTACTTTTCTTTAATTCTCCGTAATAAATTAATGTATATATTTTTTTTGTTGGGAAGATAAGTTCCTGGATTGTATTTCTTAGTGGGGAATTGTGGATAAAGAAAATTGTAATTATATAAGAACACATTAACATTAAATTAAACATTCTAGTGTATGGTCATTGGGGGGTATTAATTTAAATGCTGTTAATCCCCACAACAATATAAAACCCAATGAATGCATGTGCTTGTAATTGCAAACCATCCTGAAATCGAAGTACAGCTTCTTAACAAGTACTCATCGATCAATCATGCGGAGTCTACCATTGCTTCTTCTAATTCTCTTGACATTTCGTAAGTGGTGCATGTAAAACATTAATTCTAAATGTCACATCTCTCAACAATATAGTTTATAATTGACTAATTTTGTGTGTGTTACGTATATGCAGAAGAGATGATGCCTGCGAGTGAAGCAATAATGTGCGAGGCACCCAGCAGGTTCTTCACTGGGCTTTGCTTCAGCGGCAAAAACTGCGGGACAATTTGTGATAAAGACGGCTTCTTATCTGGAAAATGTAAAATGTTTAAGTGTATTTGCCAAAAAGATTGTGGAGGACATGTTGGTGGAAGTGGGGGCCCTCCTGAGGTGGCGGGAGGTGACGACGGTAATAGCCCACCTGAGGCGGGAGGTGACGCCGGTGATGACCCTCCTGAGGATGGAGGCAGTGAAGAACTTTCTGTTGGTGGCAGAAAATATTTGATCAACTCCTAATTTAATTTAGATCTCTAATATTGTCTATTTCAGCATGTTAAATTTGTAATACAATTCATGCTTAATCTATAAAAGTTTTTATATATATATATATATATGAAAATGATTAAAGACATCGAAATTCAACTATATATGCACTTGCAGATAAAAAATTTAAACTCAAAATTTAATAGTTATTCATGTTATTTTCCAAAATAATATGAATAACTATTAAAGTATTATATATATAAAATATCATGAAATCAAACAAATTTATAAATAATCCTTTTCTTATATTTAACTGTCCAGATGAAATTAAAAAAGAACAAAAAAATTGAAAACAATAGTTGAGAAAAATAAGAATTGAATCTGAAATTTAAAGGAAAAAAGATATGAGCGAGCGAGACTTCTGTGAAAAGTTCCAAAATATTTCGCACGTTTTAAGGAGATGTACCAAAAATTTGCGGAACCTTCGAGGGTCGAATCAGGACAAACGAATTTTCCCAAAAAAATCACACATAAGAAAAAATAGAAAAACTCGTTCCCAAGTTTGTATAATTACTAGCTATAAGTTCAAGCATGTGTTATTGTAAGGACAAGTAAGTCAAATGGTTTTTTTTTTTTCCCAAAAAAATCATGCATATGCAATTAGAAAAACTCGCTTTCAGGTATGTGTTACTATAATGACAAATTAGAGTTACAAGTAGATATTAAGAATGTTCCTCCTTAAGACATACAAACTAGTATAGAATTTGCTCACCAATCATGAAAAGTGAAAGAATGTAATACGATCATTAAATGCTCCACTTTATAGCCCTTGCTCCACACCAATCAAAACATAAAAAAAAATTGAACGGAAAAAAAATTATTTTATTAACGAGTATCAGAGGTACTCGAGGTCTGGTTCTCGAGGGAACCTGACAAAGTTACAAAGATACTACTAAGTAGACATGCCGAGTCGTGACCGAGGTTGTCCCTTAGAACTTCTTACAACATAATTGTTCAAATAAAAATACAAATTAAAAAGTAAATTGTTCAAGGGCTCCTATTAGATGTAAAATCATTGTTGTTCATCAGGTCCCATCGTTTTAATCATGATTAGTGGCATCGGCACACCAAGGGCAGCCCTGGAAGTTAACATAGTGGCACTATCGTGGTGATTAATTAACCGATCATATATGGATACAGAGAGAATGAGAGTTAGAGAGAGAAAGGGAGCGGAGTGGGTAAGGAGGAGCGGAAGCATAAGTTTGTCAGATCGTTAGATTTTCTCCGGGCATTGATACACTTATGGAAAAATTTAGTGTTCGCGTCCCCCTCCTTAATCAATTGGATTTTTGCTTTTTGACTGAGAAGGCTTTGTCTCGTCCCACAATCTTTGAATAATTCGTTCATGAGCCTTCTACGTTGCTCGATGTCTTCATCATCCAGCCCAAATGCATCATTTGTTATGTCAAATTCCAAGAGTTTCTATTTATTCTCCTCAATTTGCTGCTCCAAGTTTCCAAATGTTCTTTTACTCCAGTCCCGGAAGAAGGTTTTTGCTGCTTTAAATTTCTCTTTGATGACGAAATAGGTCCTTCCTTCAACCTGTGAGTTTTTCCAAAGGTCTGCGACGGTGTCCTTAAGGGAGGGGTGTCTAAGCCAGGCATTAAAAAACCGAAAGGGTTTTGGGCCCCAATTCAGAATCTGATCTTCCAAGATAGATATTGGTAGTCCCTTGAGGTGTGAAGGTGGATCAGCCAGGATCTAGTCCTCGTTGAGCATAACGCGATCCAATTTGCTTTTACAGGTTCCATCAGCACGATACCAAGTAAAGCTCCGGCCGAATAGAGGGACTTCTAATATGTTTGTTGTTGTGATGAACTGGTCAAATTCATCAATTTCTCTCATGTTATTACAGCCTGATCTCCCAACTCTTTCATTAATATGTTTGACGGCGTTAAAATCCCTCCCTAGACAGATTTGTTTAATTTCCCCCTATTTTGATGAATAACCAAACTTAAAGTGTCCTAGAGGATACATTTTTCGGGAGGGTGACAGGGGGCATACACATTAATAAGATAAATATCAGCAGAATCTTTCTTACGAATTGCGTTAAGCACGAGATTCCACGCTTCTTGCTACCCCAGATTCCACGACTCAAGATAGTGTCCATAGCTTCGAGTTTAGTTTCTTGTATGAAACAAACATTCGTTCTATTTTTCAGAATCAATTCTCGTATCTCCTTTCTCTTCACGTTGCTGCCAAGGCATCTCACGCTGTAACTGAGTAAATGCATTAAGACTGATTTACACACCTGTGACAATACTGACTGGGGCTGGGATTAGGTCTTCGGGTCGAGGCCCGTCGTAATATTTTTTTTTCTTTGAGCCCTAGTTGTCGACCAAATTTTCGTCCCCTCTTTTCCGACTGAACTTCGTTAATGTTCGCCAAATCTTTAGTGAATATATCCCATTCGGCCTTAATCAGTATTTTCTTCACACTAGGAGGAATTTTAAGTTTCTTGGTGAGCCGGTTGACTTTAGGGGGGGTGCCTTGGTAAGGGGAGGATGTGCCTTGGTAAGGGGAGGATCGGATTGGAGGGAGGGGGTAAAAGGAACTTGGACGGCTCCGACAGAGTGAGTGGGCGGTTCCTCAGATCGGGGGAGGAGGTATGGGCCAGAGAACTTGGAGGGGAAGGGAGATATGAGGCGGATGGAAGTGTCGGATTAGGGTTGGAGGAGGGGTGTATGGGTAAGATTAGGGTTGGGGGAGGGAGTGTATGGATCAGATTAGGGTTAGCATTATTTGGTGTATGGGCTGGGGGTGAGAGGAGGGAAGGGGTGTATGTGCCAAGGTAGGGTTAAAGAGGGTTGGGTTAATAACCGCCTTTACTATGTCTAGGGAAGGGGAGTGTATGCATCCCCATTAAGATCAACAATTAAAGCGATTCCTCGGGGTTCCTCAACCGCTGCCTCCAAGGGAAAATGAGGAGTTAAAGCAGGCGCACGTTCCAAGGAGAAAGTTTCCGAATCCAACGAATCTGAAACGACAGATGAGGAGGCATTGAATAAGGAAGCGAGGTGGGGCCCCCTTGGGGAAGGGGTCACCGTCATTCGAATCTCCATCGACGGGGTCCTGAACTAAGTTCCCAAAATCGCCGGAGAAGGACGGTTTGACGTCAACCGCCTTCCACTTATCTTCCGACTCGGAATCGGAGAGGTCCGAATCAGATACAACCTCCTTGGAGAGGGAAATCATCTCTTCTGGTTCTTCCCATATTCTAATGGGGAAAACAACACCATCAATAGAGGGAGATATGCAAACATTGGTGAGAATAGGCCCCGTGGTGAGGATGCGGATCCTTGCGAAACCAAGGCTGGACATCGATTCTGTGTTCTTGTCGATTTTAACCAGTTTCCCAAAGAGGAAGGCGAGTCTTCTGAAAAAATGCGTATTCCATACGTGAATTGGGACCCCATACAGTCTGATCCATATCGATCGCCGGTTGCTAACATCGGTCTGTTCCCAAGTGGATATGGAGTTAAACCACTGAGATGACCAATCCTTGAGGTCCAGAATCGTCGACTCGATAGGCACTTCCCCTAAGGGTTTTAGGAGTACGAGGTTACCACCCATATGAGTGAGCCTTATCTTCTGACCGCATTCGCCCATCAAGTCGTTTTTTTGAATGTCCCAATCGAAGTCGGATGGAAGAACATCCCAGTTTGTCACCTCCAATACGCCGACGATACTATTTTGGTGGAAGAGTTGACCACCAAGAACATTGGGGCCCTTAAGAACCTACTGGTCAATTTCGAGAGGCTTTTTGGCCTACAAATATTTTTTTCCAATGCAGTCTTCTTGGCATAAACGTGGTTGCGGACATCCAGCAAGAAGCGGCTTCTTTCCTAGGTTACCGAGTGGGGTCTCTACCCTTTAACTTTCTCGGTATTCAGGTCGAAATTAATCATCAAAAGGTAGAAGTATGGGGAGAGGTAATTCGAAAGGTGAAAAACATAATTAAATCTTGGGAAGACCTTCAAATTTCCTTTGGTGGTAGGACTACTCTTCTCAATGCGGTTCTCACCTCGTTGCCCACATATTATCTGTCCCTCTATCATATTCCAAAAAAATCCCTGAGTGAGATCATTAAATTACAGCGAAATTTTCTTTGGGGGAGAGGTGTGAATTCTACAAAAATTCCATGGGTTTCATGGAATGACGTTTGTAAGCCGAAATCTGTTGGGGGTCTTTGTGTAAAAAAATTGGATTTATTTAACATATCTCTTCTTAGTAGGTGGGCATGGAGATTACGAACTGAACCCAACTCTTTGTAGGTCAAAATTCTTGATTCCAAATATGACATTCACTTGACAGGGCCTGCACCAAGGCGAACAAAAACCAAGCCTCTAGCTAGTGGAAAATGTTATTTGATTTTTTCATTTCTGGATATCTTCTAACTAGTGTTTTAACAACAATATGATGCGGACTTTGGGGGACGACAGCATATCCTCACTTTGGAATGATAGGTGGTCGGATGAACCAACTTTGAGGGCTCGCTTCCCTAGGATGTACTCGATTTGCACTAATCCTGAGGTAAAGATTATCGACTCTGGTGAGTAGGTAAATGCACGTGGAGATGGAATATTTTGTGGAGAAGGGCATTATTCTCATGGGAAGAAACTCTTGCCAACCAGTTGTATAGATCGCTAGATTCCATTAATCTGCAAGTATCGACACCGGACGCTTGGAGATGGAAGCTGACCAAGGATGTTTGATCCACCCCTAAATAA
The DNA here is from genome assembly GCA_963675135.1 of Galeopsis tetrahit. Lineage (NCBI taxonomy): Eukaryota > Viridiplantae > Streptophyta > Magnoliopsida > Lamiales > Lamiaceae > Galeopsis > Galeopsis tetrahit. The sequence goes on from OY776123.1 coordinate 69,571,359, forward strand.
GCTTATGGAAGTCAAAGAACTGCAGCACAGACAAAGTCCCTTCAAGATAATGAGCTGGAGGCCCTGCGGATCATCTGGAACAAATTAACACCTTCAAAATACTTAGGGCTAGCTTGGAAGGTGATAAGAGGAAGACTAGCCACCCGAACCGAGTTACGAAAGAGAAATATTTTGAGAAACGGGGACGACATGACATGTGCTCTCTGTGGTGTCACTGAGGAGACCACACAACATATCTTTTTCGAATGCAGCTGGGCTAGCAAGATCTGGCGTCTACACAACTCATGGTTTAATAATAGCTCTCCTTCACTATCCAGTCCAGCCGCGCATATTCATCAGTTCGGAGGTATCCTTGGGGCTAAGAGAAAGAAAAATATTATGGAATGCATTTGGACGTGCTTGACAGTGTGGCACATTTGGTCTGCTAGGAATCAGAAAGCTTTTTCGAATGAGGATTCTAAACCAGAAAATACGTTCGACGAGATTAGAGCCATGCCTGTAGTATTTTCCGTCTCCAAAAGGACTGTCCTGTAGCGACCTCATTTCACGATTGGTGTGCCGAACTGAGAATAGCCTGCAAATAATTTTCTTGTAGGGATTGGTGATCTTGTTATTTGTTTTAATTTTGCACCATTCATGAAACTCGATATCTGTAACTGAAGCTCAACTTTGTGTACTTCTGGTACCCAAAGTCTTAATTAAATTTCTCTTTCACCTCTAAAAAAAACATAGTGGCACTGTGGCAGCGGCCATTATGGCCACTTTATCGGAGAAAACCCCAACATCATATCGAGTGCACTGATAGCCTACTGCAATCGTTTCGTAACCGTGCATCGATGATCACCTCTATTTTGGCATTATTTATGTGCGGAGACGCTGAGAATATGAAGACTTGGGATGACAATTGGGATGCCGACCTGACGGTTTGTCAAGGCAAAGGACCTGTCCCCGGTTGACCCCGGCCATATCCAGAAAGATTCGGTTGGGATCATTTGGTGGAGGAGGAGGCATCTCCATCTGCGACGAGCCACAAACCTCTAGAGGCGGGGCTTGAGACTCGACTGTCGCAAATCTCTATTTTTTTTTTTGTAGTGGAAGTAAGCTGTGAAAAATTGATAAGAAAAAAAATTAAAAAATATTTGAAGTCCCCTATGGATTTTGGGTGGAAATTAGTTGTGGGAATGAGTTTGGCTTTTTCATCCAAAATAAAAAGTACTCCCTCCGTTCCGTGATTACTTGCACACTCTTTTTATTGGGACATCACAAGATTACTTGCACACTCTTTTTATTGGGACATCACAAGATTACTTGCACACTCTTAATATGAAAATACCCAACAAAATTAATATCCTCCCAACATTATTTTATTATCAAAATTGTCACTCTTTTTTTAAAATACATTTTATTTTACACCTCACCAAATCACCCAAAATATCCCTCTTTTATCTTACAACACGAACCGCTAAATCCAATTCAGTCCCAAAAAAGTTTAATATGTCAATTTAGTCCCATTTTTTTACAATTTGTTCTGTTTTTGTCCCAAAAAAGTTAAATGTATCAATTTAGTTCTATTTTTTGCAATTATATTTAATTTTTTTGGGACCAAAATAGAACAAATTGCGAAAGATGGTATTAAATTGGTACATTTAACTTTTTTTTGGACCAAATCAGAACAATTTGCAAAAGAATTGGACTAAATTGGTAAATTTAAGTTTTTTTTTGGATCAAAACAGAATAAATTACAATTGGTACATTTAACTTTTTTGGACCATTTAAAAAAAGATAAGGTAGAAAGTTATGGGAGTAAATTAAGTTGTATTCTCTTTTTGGCGTCAAGGAAGTGAAATAAGTAATTGGCTAGCTATATATTTACTTGTACGGTTTATCATTTTTCATTTGTCCTTAAATTTATTTTTGTTTCAATAAATAACAACTTTATCAGCATAGGCCTTATCGTTCATTATCCGCATTAATTTCAAATTTCTATCTTTTATGCAATTCATTATCCCCATGCAAAAAGTTTTTCAAAGCAAATTAAATACTTTTTCTCGAATTATGCATTTTTCCCACTCCTCCAACAATATAAAATCCCATGAATGTTGATGTTGCAAATCATCCGTACAACTTCTTAATTAACAAGTGATCGAATATCATGGCTGCACTACAATTGCAGACTCTGTCTCTTCTTCTTCTCTTGCTCTTAACTTTTCGTAAGTGGTGCATGTAACCTTTTTTCCATTGTATATGAAAAAAAAAATGTTTGCACTTTTATTTCCTTTGAAGAAACTATATGTTATAATAATATTACAATGTAAAAAATTCCGCGGAAGTAAAATTCTAGATCCGTTCATATGATTGACTAATTTTGTGTGTGTTACGTATATGCAGAAGAGATGATGCCTGCGAGTGAAGCATTAATGTGCGAGGCACCCAGCAGATTCTTCACTGGCCTTTGCTTCAGCAGCAGAAACTGCGGGACAATTTGTGATAAAGACGGCTTCTTATCTGGAAAATGTAAAATGTTTAAGTGTATTTGCCAAAAAGATTGTGGAGGACATGTCGGTGGAAGTGGGGGCCCTCCTGAGGCGGGAGGTGACGACGGTGATAGCCCACCTGAGGCGGGAGGTGACGCTGGTGATGGCCCTCCTGAGGATGGAGGCGATGAAGAACTTTCTCTTGGTGGCAGAAAATATTTGATCAACTCCTAATTTTAGATCTCTAATAATATTGTCTGTTTCATCAGCATGTTAGATTTGTAATGAGATTCATGCTTAATCAATAAAATTTTATATATGAAATTAAATTGATTAACGACTTTTTTGATGGTGGAACTATTTATGTATACACTTGCAGTTAATAGTAATTAAATTTAATCTCAAAAAGGTGATCTATATGATCTTGCGTGAAACAAACGAACAAGAAATTAAACAATCAATGTACGTGGCAATAGGAAGATTGAATTAACAGCGTGAATATAATTCCATCTTAACCATTTATATAATATATATTCTGATCGATTTTAATAAATCTTTACAATGTTTACTTTCTTAAATTCATTTGTTTGACGTTAAAATTTGTATGGGGAGAAGATCTAAGGTGGATTTTGAAATTCAGCCTCTAAAGTCCAACTAAAGAAATGGTATATATTATTGAATTTTAAAAGTAAAAAACTTAGATTTTGTGCAAGATAGATCGTAAAATTTAAATATATATATATAAAAAAAGGTCTAAAATATGTCCTGTAAAAAGGTTCGGCTTGTTCCAGTTGTTTAATTAAGATCGATATCTCTTAACTTCAATTCTTGTTTCATCTTGTACTCTAAATAAACCGTCACACGCCACAAGTGTTAAAACATAATTAATTGATAGCATGTTCATTTAACAGTAAAACATATAGGTGAAATATTAAATTGAAAAAAAAAAATCAAATATATATCTTTATGAGTGCAAGTACTGGTCTTAGTGGTCTAGATAGTGGTGTTCTACTGTTCTTTACTTGAGTTCGTCTGCAAAGTACCGAAATTGAAAATAACTTAATGACTGAATATTTGAAATATTAGAAATCCAAATTGGCCTTGCATGAAGTCAAATGCTTGTGAGATTTCGCAGACATTTATTATGTAATTAAAAGAACAATCAGTATTTAATTATGAAATCACGACTTCATAAATTAATTAAAGTAGGAGGAAATATAAAATTAAAGCAAATTTCCAGCGAACAAGTCAACGTATGGATAATAATATGATCCTCATGATAAATGCAGATTGTGCAGCAGCTTTAAGTTGAAAATAATAATAAAGAGATTTTGACCATTTTGAAAAAATGAAAATGAATTTCACCAAAAGAGGAAAAAACAAATAGAAGGGGATAATAACATCATTCTAACTTTACCATATCTACAATCACTTTTAATTATCAACATTAATTATTACTTATCCAAATCTGCACTAAATTGTCTCCATTCAGAAAATAGAATTTTTCTTTAATGTCTAACTAGTCCTATAAATAGCCCTGATCAATGAATTGAATTTTCATCTTCAATTTAAAACATATTATCAACACATATATACTATCATGTATATTTGTGTTGCAAGCATGACCAAGATGTTGCCTGCAGTGGTTTTACTTCTGCTGCCCCTTCTAATCTCGAGTAGGCTGCATGTTGCTTAATTATATTTCTCATCAATTTTCATATACATATATATATATGTAACTGATTTAATTGCATTAATAAATTTTCAGATATGCATGTTGAAGCAGCAGTTTGTGAGGCACCAAGCAAGTTATTCCATGGTATTTGTTTATCTGATGCCAATTGTGACAAGATATGCAGTCAAGAAGGTTTTCTTTCTGGACATTGCAAGGGATTGCGACGACGATGCATGTGCGCCAAAGATTGTGGAGGCGGCAGCTCACCAAAACCTCCAAAACAAGGCCCCACTAAACCAAACCCTCCTATACCAACTCCATCTCCTAATCCTCCTCCTCCTCCTCCTCCAACCGGCGGTTGTCCTGTCGACCCTCCATGTGGTAAGGGCTGCCCCAAACCCCCTCCAACTGGCGGCTGCCCTAAACCCCCCGTCGTACCTGTTCCTAGTCCACCCGTTGGTTGCCCTAGTCCTCCTAGTGGCGGCTGCCCTAAACCCCCCGTCGTACCTGTTCCTAAGCCACCAGTTGGTTGCCCTAGTCCTCCAAGTGGCGGCTGTCCTAAACCCCCCGTCGTACCTGTTCCTAAGCCGCCAGTTGGTTGCTCTAGTACTCCTCCAAGTGGTGGCTGTCCTAATCCTCCATCAGGGTGCCCTAATCCTCCAAGCACTACCCCGGTTTACAAACCCCCAACAGGCCGCCCTAATCCTCCTTGCACCAATCCCCCAAGTGGTTGTCCTAAACATCCTGGTGGTTGTCCGTAGACAGGTTAAGATCCTCATCCTCCCGGCTAGTACTAATCATCCATATCCTGGTCACAAACCCTAAGATAAATTTGTTGGGAATTGAGGATTTTTTTTATTTTTATCAGCAGAATAAAGAATATTAATTATCAACAAAAGATGAGTACATGAGGGTAATCTAACCCGTTGTTCGTAGTTAATATTAATATCAATGAGTAAAGTTTATTTTAAAGACTTATACGCATATCATAATGCATCTATATATATCTTCTATGTGATTCAATTTCCACGTACCACTAGAATACAAAACACAAGAAATCGACTATACATACAGCAGAGTTTATACATAAATTGGATGTGAAATTTCATAACAAAAAGAAATTGAAGCATGCATATTGAGAGAATTCAGAAATGAAATTGAATATATAATTATATGATTCTCATCCCTCCTCTATATAAGAGGAGAGTTACAGCTACTAAAATAACAAAGATCATTATTCTAACTAATAAGTCTCTATTGTTCGATCGTCTAAGAAGAAATCCAGTAAATTAAAAGTAACAAGTCTTTTGATCTCTCTATCCATCCAAACATCTTGAAATCACACAACAAAGATCAAATTGGGTGTCCAAAAGTTGCAAGAAAATTTATTTCAACAAAGAAATGACTATACCAAGACAATCCGTATCCCAATAGAGGCACAAAAATCAGGAACCACGGATTGAATTAAAAACAATGAGTATACCATACATATAATACTGCAAATTGTCCCGTAAACCCAGAAATTATAGAATCGTGACACACGAAGAGAAAATAAGATTAGATGAGTATACAACTCTAGAATATAGTAAACAGATAATCCCTAATTTTTAGGGCAAAAAAGTCCAGTATAAAACTCTAAGAATTTGATCGAAGAATACATCAAAATTTGATTCGAATCAAGATGAAAATAAATCCAAAACTCACGAGCATAGAACCCGCAAAGAATAAATTTGGGGAAAAAAGGGTATAAATTATCAGGGGGAAAAATTCAAAATACGTCCAGAGGTCTATTCCATTTTAAATCCTTTAAGTTTTCACTTTTTCAAAATACGTCCTAAGTGTACAATTTACATCCTGAAATTTTTCAAAATACGTCTTATAACTTAGGTCAATTTCATTTTAAATCCTTTAAGTTTTCACTTTTTCAAAATACGTTCTAAGGTTGTAATACCCCAAAATTTAATAATAATAATAATACAAAGTAAATGTATAATTTATTATGTGAAAATTATAATATATGGATATATGCGTAAGTGTTTGTGTATTTAATATAATTATTTCAAATGATTTTCATGAACTCCTTTAACCGTTTCATATGCCTCAATTTATGTGTATGCGTTTTCTCATTATTTGAATTAAAGAAATTAATGGTTTCATTGTTTCAATTTAACTTCTTGGCCATCTCCCATGCGTTTTGGTTATGAGAATTAAAAGAAATTTAAGTAATATTTGTAACTTACACAATTGCCCTATTTCTCTAACTTCCACCACGCAAATGCTATATATACATGTTATGTGGAGACAAGTCTTGCATTCCATTGCCTTATTCTTTTAATTATTATTGCTAGATTCTTTCTTATTCTATATATCCATGCGAGGCAACGACAATTACGACACATATTACTATCACGTTTATATATCGAGGTGGGTTTTAATTGTTTTATTCTCTACGGTGGTTTGTAGAGCTCTATTGCATTTGTTATTCATTATTTAATGTTTTAGATAAATGTTTGAGTTAATTGTTTACTATGTGAATTCATTTCTATTGTTATTCTATTGGCAAAGTACATTATATATTGGCAAAGTTTATGGCAAAGTTATTATTCTATTGGCAAAGTTTATGGCAAAGTACATTATATTGGCAAAGTTATCTAATAGCCAGGGGCTCCAAATGGGGTCCGGGACCGACGGGTCTTCGGGCGTGACCCGCCGTGCTCACCACGTGTGGGAATACCTTAGTCATTAATTTGGCTTTGGGAAGGTCCACAAACATGCGATGAAGTTACAATGGCAAAGTATCAATGGCAAAGTATATGTGGCAATGTGAATGTTATTTGCTAAGTTGCAATTACTTGATTATTTATTTTTAGCATTAACTATTGAATGACTTAATCCCACTGAGTGTGCTTGCATGCTCACCCCCAGCAATTTACAATTTCAGGTTAAAGAGTTGGATGGCGAGGAGTGGTGATGGGAGACGATGATCTATTTAAAAATAAAAGACTATTTGCACACATGTCTATTAAAATTAAGTTATGATTTTTATTATGGATGTTTTGTTAACAATATAGTCGTGAACTTGTTGATTTTATTATAATTGTTTCCGCTGCAATACTTAAAGTAATTATTATAGCCATTGCGTCCCTTTATTTTGACGTTGTAACTTTAAGATTTCCATTTTTGGCACGTTAAAGTTAGTTATTTTACCTACTTTTTGAAAGGTCATTATTTTCAAATTTGGGGCGTGACAAAGGTGTTCATATCTTTTTAATCGAAAATTAAAATTTTCAACGGAAACTAATACGCGCGGCTCGAACGTGTGTTTAAAATTGGGGCTTTCAGCAAATGTCCATGTCCATGTCATCATCCCCCTCTTATAAATATAAATATCATATTTTGTTTATAGAAAATGTTCCAAAACGTACAAATGAAAGGAAGCGAAATTACAGAGCAAAACGTACAAGCGATCTTCTTGTATTTGGTTGGATCGTGTCGTTTGTACGTTTGTGTAATTTCGCTTCATTTTATATATAAATCACGTCGAGTTGAGTTTTTTTTTTCTTTTTATCAGGGGCTATCGATTTGAGTTTTGTAGGTGTATTTTGGAACATTTGTTATAAACAAAATTTGTTGTTTAAATTTATAAGAGAGAAGATGATGATTTGTCCATATTTTTAATTAAATGTGACAATTTTTTATTACATGTGGCACTCAGTCATTAAATCTGTCGGAAGCCCCAATTTTAAACACACGTTCGAGTCGCATGTGTCAGTTTTCGGCGAAAATTTTAATTTTCCAACCAAAAGGATGTAAATTGGACAAATTTTTATTACATGTGGCACTCAGTCATTAAATCTGTCGGAAGCCCCAATTTTAAACACACGTTCGAGTCGCATGTGTCAGTTTTCGGCGAAAAATTTAATTTTCCAACCAAAAGGATGTAAATTGGACAAAGATGGTGTAAATTGGACACCTTAGGACGTATTTTGAAAAAGTGAAAACTTAAAGGATTTAAAATGGAATCGGCCTAAGTTACATGACGTATTTTGAAATTTCCCCAAATTATCAGTATAAGAGAACTCAAGAAACTCAAGAAATCCATTCAAATTTGAATTGCGGAAACGTAAATAGATCATCAAACTGGTTTAATCAATCGACAACTTTGATATCAACAAACTGGTTTAATCAATCGACAACTCTGATACCATGTAAAAATTCATAACAAGGAAAAATTGAATAAAATGCATATTGAGAAATAAAAAATTTAGAAATATAGAATTGAAATTTAATAGTAATTAATTAAAATTTGATAGAGAATTAGATTATTTTTGTCCCTCCTCTACATAAGAGAGAGTGAAAGGTGGTTTACAAGAGAGAGTTTGCAACTACTAATTAAAATAGAAGTTACAACTAACAAAGATCACTATTATAACGGAAAAATTGCACTTTTGGTCCAGTAAGAAAGAGGTCAAATCACTTTCTGTCCTTTTATATATACTTTTACTCGTATAAGAATTTTCCGTTAGTTTTCATAGATGAAAATTGTGTGAAACCCACGCGGCCATTAAAAATTTAACTTTTGATCCTATAAGAATTAGGCCATATCACTTTCGGTCCATTTTTATAAAATACAAATTTGGTCCCAAGAAAATTTTTCGAAAGCAAATTTTGATTCCACGTTCTTTTTTGGTCCCATTTTTTGCAAAAATGGTCCCAACCATTAAATAGTTAACAGTTTTTGTTAAGTGGTAAAAATGCAAAAATGGTCTCAACGCAAAATAAGAGGAAAAATGCTTTGGGACTGAATTTTTTTGGAGGGAAATGACCTGCATATTTTTTGGAGGGTAAATAGCTCATACATGCCATTAAATAATATGCCCTATCAACCCAAACCTCAAATACTAAAAAAAAGTCAGATTTGTAACAAAAAAAATTACTCACGTGCCTTCATCTTCTTCATCTAACATTCGATCGAACGTTAGATGTGGGTGCGAAATGTTCTGTTTAATGTCAAATGTCCTGTTTTCATTACATAATTTCAAGTTCATAGCAAAAAAAACCTTCTATCACAACACCAAAAAGTATTGTTTTAATTTATTTCTAAACAACTAACAAAAATAACTTCATTTAAGACTGAGTCAATCATCTAACCATAAACTAGATGCACCATTGTTTTCTGTCTAACACAAAATAAAACCAAAGTTCAAATTCCCAAAATAAAAGACAAAGAAGCTGCATACTTTACTTCTTTTTGCCACCCTTCTTCTTCTTCAAAAATTGAACCATTGATGCTTGCAAATTTGTCATGATCACATACTTCTTGCCCCCAACTTTCAACAACAAAACAACAGGTGATGATGGAGTTGTCATTATACTTATTCTTTGCATATTTGGATTTTCATTAGGATGTAAAGTCATGGGGGGGCGGTGTTCTAATATTAACTCTTAAAACTACTTGTCTAGGATGTTTGAAAGGAATTAACTCATTTGTTGCTATAAAATGGGAATTCATAGGCACCTAAAATTTAAATAAAAAATCTCAAATAATTTACTTCACAGCCTAATCTATAATTTTGGAAACAATTTAATTACACACTTAAACTCAAATTTAATTCTAAATAGATCTAAATCACAAGTGGGGGAATTAAAGGCAGGCTTTTATCTCATATAAAAAAATCTCATTCTAATCCAAGGCAGACTTTCATCTCATATCATTATGATTCTAAGCAAGTGGACAAGTGGGGGAATTAAAGTTCTCATTTATTGTTTACCATAAAATCTTGAAAATGAAAAATATGCATTTATACTATTTTTTTTGTGAAGAAGAAGTTTGATAAGTGGACAACTGTGATACTATTACATAGGGATGACATCAATTGCTTTAGCTTTTTTTACACTGATTTGTAATTCTCGGACTACCATCTTCACACTTCAAGTCCTATATGCTATTTCTTAAATGCGTTTCTTGGTGAAAAGTGAGAATTAAAATTCAACTCAATAACATATTACAAACTCACAGTAAGCAAAAATAATTTTGTTTGTCTCAAAAACACCAACTCTGTTGGGATATGGTTTATATTAATAAAAGAAAATTTGATTTTGATTAGATACCAAAACCCTAAGTAAAACCCCAAGTATGATGATTTGACAAGTCTAGATTTTCAGGTTAGAAAAGCTCATATATGTTAGGGAGCTTTAATTTTTATTAGATAGATTATTCTTTGAATCTATGAAAAATGATCTGAAAGCACAAAGCACATGAAGACAAGTAGCATTGAAGACAAGAAGCTGAAGTGTTATGGAAAAGTGGCAAGGACTCATGAAGACAAGTATGCTGAATAACAAAAAGTCAAGTATGATGAATCTAGATATTCATATACTTTAGACTTGGCACACTTATGGTCAAAGACGATGAATGACGAGGCACTTTACCCAGTACGAGGCCGTTAGCAGAAAGGACGGAATTATTCCAAAACAACCAAAGAATTAATGCCACCTGTCATTGCACATAACAAATTCTGAGAATGAAATGCAAAATGCAGAATGGATGTGAATGCATGTACTATTTGCATGCAGGCCCCTAAACAATTTGAAAGTACAAATTTAGGGATAAGCTTGCTATCTCCACCAACGGATAGTTTTGTTTCATCTATAAATAGGCCATATCTTGAATCATTTCGAGATTACGGGACATACAAGTCATACACATTCTATCAATATTTTTAGCATTCAAAAATATTCAAAACACTCAAGAGATGAAAGCTTTTAAGCATATTCATTTGTGAGTGTAATCTTTAGTCCCCACTAGGCAAGCTTATTGTTTTATTATCCTAATCCTAGAAAGTGATATCCTAGCCTTTACATTTGTTTAAACTGTAAAAGATATCACACTTAGTTGGTACAAGAACAAAACCCTACTTTCACCTTGAGAGATAGATTGAGAGTATTGTTGAGTTCGTAGAAGTGTTGAGAGTATTGCAATGGGAGAAGGTTGTAAGAAATCAAGAGAAGAGAAGAACAAGAAGTAGAGTGCACCTTGGCACTGTAAAAGCAAGTTAATTCCAAGTGATTAAGGAATTATCCTATTAAATTAGGAGAGTGGACGTAGGAGCAGTTTAGCCTCCGAACCATTATACGTCTTGTGTTCTTATTTACTGTATTTATCTTCTTGCTTAAGCTTTTGCATTGTTATAATTGCTTATTGCTATTTGGTAACTTAGTACTTAAGTGCATTTTATTCAAGGAGTATATTAGGGCATATCATTTATTCCGCATACAAGTTGCCTACTGTTAAGTTCTGTTAGAATATTCTATTTGGTATTTTCATAGGACTTGACATATTGTGTAACTTATTTGACTCTGATTATTTGTGTTGTTTTAATTGCAAAAGATTTTGAAAAACACATACACGTGTATTTACCCCCCCCCATACACGTGTCACACTCCTTTTGGGACCAACAAGTGGTATCAGAGCAGGGATTTAAAGACCACTGCTTTGAGAATCAATTTTGGTTACCTAAACTGATCTACTTGTGCACTTTCTGTGATATTTATTATTTTTATTAATCACTATGCCTAATACATCTTCTTCTGAGAATTCTGGTCTAGCTGTTCCACCACCTACTGCTATGGGAACCAGCCCCATCAACAAGATATCCTACCAGAAATTTCCTATGTTCTCTATTGAGAATTATGACTTCTGGAAGATAAGGATGAGAGCTCACTTGGCTTGTCTTCATGATGAAATGCTAAGGGTAATCACTAAAGGTCCATTTGTGTTCATGAAACCTAACACAAATGTTACAGAAGCCCAAAGAGCAACTGGAGAACAAGAAATTCCAAAAGATGATGATGAGCTCACTCCTGCAGAAAGAAAGAAGCAAAATCTCAATTATGTGGCAATGAACACCCTATATCAGACCATTCCAGATGCTATAATGGGTAGAGTATTTCACTGCACAACTGCAAAGGAGATTTGGGACACATTAGCTCTAATGTGTGAAGGAACTGACAAGATCAAGGAAAACAAACTTCAAGTTGCTGTTCAAAAGTATGAGCAATTTACAATGAAGTCTGATGAAAACATTGATCAACTAGATGGAAGGTTCACAAACATCATGAATGAGATCAACTCACTTGGAAAGGAATACTCCAAGAGAGAAGTGGCCCTGAAGATTCTTAGGAGCGTGACATCCAAATGGAATGTGTATGCTGTCATGATGCAAAATACAAAGGATCTGTCAACCATGCCAATGCAATAGGTGTTGTAGGTCCCGAAGATGAGTTAATATCGAGGGAAGCTAAAGAAAATGTCTAGAGGGGGTGAATAGACTTTTCTAAAATCTTTCGATATATCAGAATTACAATATGCGGAATAACGAAATTAATAATGAGACCAACTAAAGTTTATACTCAATCTTCAAAATTCGAGAACTCTGTTCTATACTCAACTTGTCTTGTTCAGTTATGTGTGTAAACAATTAAGCAATTAAACAAAACAGTAAAGTAATCAACACAAACAATTTATAGTGGTTCGACAACTTGTCTACGTCCACTCTCACAACCCAGTTGTGATGTTTCCACTAACTCTTCCAATCGAGTACAAAGTGTGAGTTCTTGTGATTTTAAGTCCCAAGAAAAAGACTTAGATCTTCTAAGACAATACCACCAGATACGTCTACGATCTTACTAGAAATTTAACAAGTATCTAGCAACTTGATAAAAACAACAAACAAAAACTAAAAACTTATTCAGTAGCAGTCTTCTGGTTTCTTCACTTCACTAGCGGACTTGCTTTCTGAACTTCAATGAACTCTGTGAGTAAGCTTCGAATGCTTCAGTAATTCTTCAGTATATGGATTTGCAGTAGTCAATAGTCTTCAAATGATAAACACCTTGAGGTATTTATAGACTTCTGAATTCAAGAACTTAGTTAGTTGTAACCAACTCTTCTTGAAAACTAACTTGTAACTGCATCTTCTTATCCATCCACGCGTTTCTGTTATTTAGTTATTTCTAACTAACTTTGATCCTTATCTTTACGCGCGCTTCTCTTGAACTTCACTTTACTTCAAGTTGACTTGTCTTGTTGAGTCTTGTATGCACTTGTCTTGAGTAGTAGACTTCATCCTTCTTGTCTAGTCTGGTCTTCTTGTGCGATCTTCAATAGTAGACTATTCTAATCCTAACAAGACTATTACATTACTTTAAGCTTATAGCTTAGTCAACTTATAAACTATACAATGAATCTATCTATTACATACGAAAATCATGAGCTCTATACAATGATTATTATAGCTCAATAACAATCTAATATGTATACAAATAGCAAATATGAAGTACTTATAAATCGTACTTATCTTTCAATATATAAACAATACTTTTCTTTTACATGTGAACTCTACTGATCTGTTCAAGATGACTCCTTCTTAACTAGACTAGGTCAGTCAACACTTAGAAAAATTCAAACTACTTTTGGCTTATCAAAACTTCATCTTTTATCATCATGTAAGGCTTGTCTAGGATTCATATCCCAACAATTTCCCCCTTTTTGATGAAGCCAAAACTACTTGAACATTTTCTCAATAGTAGACTAGTTAAGTAGTTATCTTGTCTTAACATCAAATAGTACTTATATTTTCATTCATTCAAAAATAATACCAGTAGATATTACACATACTTAAAAAAAATCAAAACTATCAATCAGAGCAAAAAAAAACTAATCTGAAAGAGTACCTCCTTCTGAATTTGGAACACAAAACGCATTTAGGAGTCTCTTGTGAATTACTCTGACATGGTCTTCATCTTCAATCTTCTCTTTATCCTGCAGCTCTTCTTCAAACTTTTTGATCTGATTAAGATCAACTCTTCTTCCAGAGCTGGTTATAGGACATTTCCATTTTGGAAACACAGGGACTAGAATGTTGAAATTCGCTCCAGAAGATATTCTTATTATCAGGTTCCACAGCAGTTTGTTCTGACCTTCCATAAATTTGTCAAACAAAGCATACAACTCATCTGGACTTTCAGAGTCACCATATTTCCTGATAATCCAATGATCAAGTTCCCATTGCTTCTTCACTTTCATCCATTCAGCTCAATGTTCTCTATCTATGAAGTAGTCAATGAACTGATCTTCCATCTGATCTTCATCTGCCTTCAGCTTCTGCAGCCTTTCAATATGTTTTCCAACTTTCTTTTGGTTTGCATAGTGAGCTTCATCATTCGGATCAACAACTGTTGGTCCCTGAACGAGTAGTGAATGGGATTAAAGTCTAGAGGGGAGGGGTGAATAGACTTTAAAACTTTTTCAAGAGAGTTGGGAATCTCTTCTGATTGCTATGTCAACTGGACTGCAAGTCTGCTGGTCCAGATGACTATAGTGATCTGAATGAAGAGATTATATGCGGAATTATGGTAGGCCTTGTTTAGACTCGTTCTTTTAATTTCTTATGAAAGTGTTAACTTGTTTTGCTTTATGAAAGTACTCAGCTGATGCTGGTTTGAAAGTTATGGCCTGGTTTTGAAGACAGTTGAAAATACAGTATGCACTATATAAAAATATATGTAAAGGCAGAAATGTAAAGTGCAGAAGGTAAATGACACCAGATTTATAGTGGTTCGGATATACGTTCCTACGTCCACTCTCACGTCCACACGTGATGTTTAATCCATTTAATTTACCACAAATTACAAGGGTCTTGACCTTTATAGTCCCAAGGATAGGACTTTGAGATCTGAGCCGTCCTAACAGCTACGGTCTCCACAAGTGATTGTAAGCACTTGCACTTTTAAGGGGTTCAAAAACTTTAACCTTTCGGTGAGGGTTTGGGGTTTTTGAAGTGTATCCAACTAATGGTTCAAGCTTATAATTTGCTTAACCACTATGCCTAAAACAATGAATATACAATATGAACAGGTTTCAGGTTCTTATGGGTTGGATAGAAATCACTTAAGAGCTATAGATATTCTAATGGTTTCTGGCTCTTTCTGAGAATTCTTAGAACGGTATGGCTTTAGCTTTGATTGCTTGCTTGGCTTGTTGAATTCTCTCTTTGTGACTTCTTCTTTGTGATTTCTCATCCTCTTGTATTTATAATGGAGATTGCTTGCAACTAGCCGTTGGAGTTGACTAGCCGTTGGAGCAATCTTTCCATAATGGCTTGATTCCTTGATTCCAGCCGCTTGATTGCTTCAATCCTGGGATCATGTCAATCTTCTAAATAAGGTAGGTCTTCGTTTAAATTGTAAGATGACTTTGGAATCAGCCGAGTCCTGGAAGAGCACATAGTCTTCTGATCTGTACTTCTAGTCTTCTGACTACTCTTCTGGCCTTAGGTCTTCTGTCTTCTGATATCAGCAGAGTAACACTCTTCTGATCTGGTAATTCTTTGTACTGCTTTAGACCATCTTCAATCTGGGACTCCATCAGATAAGTAGGTATACAAGCACCTTAACTTGTCTGGTCTTCAAGGATCTTCTAGTCTTCATGTCTTCTACTCTTTTCATCTTGAGGATAGGCATGTAAGCCAGGACTGTGCTGATCAGCTGATATCAATACAGTTGATCACACAAGACTAGTCTAAGCTGTTCTATACAAGTCAGCTGATCCTATTACATTTATAAACTCTAAGTGTTTTGGCCATCAAAACTAATCTAACATCAAGTGGTGCTTAGGGTGAATTTATTTCCCAACAATTTCCCCCTTTTTGATGAAGCCAAAACTATACTTGATAAATGCTCTTAAAATAAGATAAGAGTTTATAACATGCTAAGACTGAAGTATCTGATGAAGACAATGAGAGTTTGTCTTGTAAGCAAAAAGAACTAGAACTTGAATATATATAGAGCTTTTACAGATTACAAGTAATAGTTTCCTTAAACTTCTAAAGTAGTCTTCATCAGGTCTTCTGTTCTTCAAACGCGGTAGGCAAGGTACAGACGAGCTCGAACTTCTTCCATGTGCTGCAAGTCTGTAACATTCTCCTCTTCATAAATTTTATACAAAATCCTTTTGATTTAAATCATGTTGGCTCTTCCTGAGTCCAGAATGGGTGGATCCCTTTTGGGTTCTTCAGGTGTTAGGATTCTGCAATTGTCAAGCTCTTTGGCTGTCTTGACAACTTCTTCCCAGAACACTGGATCTTCATAGGTCATGAACTGATTGAACTGGAAGAATTCATCTTCATAAGTAGGGAGAGGGTCAAATTTCCTTACAATGTGGTGTTGAATTTGCCACTTCTTCTTCAGGGGATACCATCTTGGTAGCTCATCTTGAAGGGCTAAATAATCCACATAATTGCTATCAAACACTAGGACTTTGTCTTCTTTTGCTTTGTCCTTGAGTGCTTTCCTGAGTTTGGCAATTTTCCTTTCAAATTTGGCTTTGACTGCCTTCGCATCATTTAGCTTCTTTTTCTTCAACTCTAGAGCCTCTTTCTTTTCTGCAGTAGGCTCTGCTGGAGTTGACTTCTTACTGGTCTGAGCTGACTGAGCTTGCTCATCTGCCTTCCTTTTCCTTGTCATCCTCTTCTCAGGAACTTGTTCTACAGGAGCAGTGATTTGTAGACTCTTGGCAGGAGCTTGAGTGGGTGCTTGGGTATCTTCTTAAGCAATTTCTTTGCCTTTGCCTTGCCTGTTCTTGATTTTGCTCTTTAAACCACCCAAGGTTTCAGTCAAGTCATCTTGTGCTACTACCAGTTCAGCTTGCTGGGCAGTAGACTTCTCTAGAGCCTTTATCAACACATCTTCCCCCTTTTTGGCTTCAGCAAGTGCAGCCGCAAAAGGCTTCATGGCATTCAGAATTTCCACTTTCAGAGTCTGCTTCAGGGCCATGGCATTGACTTTGGCAACTTGGGTCAGATGAGTTATGTTGTGCTCTAGAACTTCAGCATGTGAATTGGAGGAGGAGGCAGCTTCAAATCTAGTTGTAAGTGCTTCCAACTTGGCTGCTGTCTCCTTCAGCTGAGTCTGCAGTTTTTCATTCTCCTCTGCAGCTGCCTTAAGAAGAGCTTGACCTTCAGTGGCTCTTGCTTCAGCATCTTTAACTTTAGACTCGTAGGCTGACTCCAATTGGGATATCTCATCAGCAAACATTTTGGAGACATCTCCTGCCCTCTTCTGGATGGTGCTTAGGTATTCACCTATCTGATGGTGAAGTGCCTCACCAAACTTGTCTTCAATGTCAATAATTTGGTCATGGAGACGAGTCTTCTGCTCCCTAACAGCTTTCTCAACATATCTTCCAAGCTGCAGGCCTAAACCTTTCTCAAAGTGCAAGTCTATTGCAGCTTTGACCTGGGAGCAGATGTCTGCTGTATAGTCAGCTGATGGAATAGAGGTTGAGGCAGTACCTTGAGGCTTTGGATGAACTATCAATGCTTTGCCTCTCTCTTCAGCTGAAAGGTAGTCTTCATTGAGGAATGAGGTAGTGGCCTTAACCAGATGGGTCATGATCTTATCTCCTTTATCAATGAAGTGAGTCAGTTATTCTGTAGGCATGAAGTGAGCTGGAACTCTGACTACTTCTCTTTCAATCTCTTCTTTGTCAGCTGGTTCAGCTGAGTCCTCTACAGTGGCTGTTGCAACTGATCCTTCCACCAAGGCTGGTGCAGCTGAGTCTTCCACCTTTGCTTTGTCAGCTATCTGTTGATCTGATGAGTCTTCTGGGACAGAGATATCAACAGTGGGGATTCCTAGAATCCTGTTGCAAACTGCAGTCAGGGCCTCTGCTGACAGCAGCTGAGCAAAAGATCGAACTTGAGCAACTTCCTTTTGCTCCATCTCCCAGTCGAGGAAATTTGCTTTTCCTCCCATTCCTTCCATGACCTCAAGAAGGTCATCCACATCATCTCTTCTGAGTTCAATCCAAGTACATATCCTAGGTACTTGTTCAAATTGGATTGATTGCTCATCAACACCAGGAGTAGTAGCCTTGATCAGGTTGGCTATCTTCATCCTCATTATCTTCTCCCTTGTGCACATAGGATAGTGCACCATTCTGAACTGAGGTTGAGAGGGACCAGCTTGAGTCAAGTCTGCTGGTGTCAGGTCTTCTTGCTCAGATGGGGCAGTGATGATAGGAAATTGAGTGGTTGGAATATTTTCCTCTGCTGTGTGAGTATCAGCAGGGATTTGGGAAGTGATATTTTCTTGATCTTCAGTAGTTTGTTCATCAGCAGGGTGTTGAGTCTGCTGGTCTGGGTCTATTTCTGCTTGAAGATCAGTAGATGGTTGGGTTTG
This sequence comes from Galeopsis tetrahit, assembly GCA_963675135.1. Lineage (NCBI taxonomy): Eukaryota > Viridiplantae > Streptophyta > Magnoliopsida > Lamiales > Lamiaceae > Galeopsis > Galeopsis tetrahit. Next base: position 69,589,749 of record OY776123.1, read on the forward strand.
ATGATCTTGGACATCTGCTGTTTGGGTATCAGCAGGGGATGAGGATGTGATCTGAGTTTGATCATCAGCAGGGTTAGGCAGTTGTGGCTCTGAGGTTGTTTAAGGCTGGGCTTGTTCCTCTGCTGTGTGAGTATCAGCAGGGATTTGGGTATCAGTGTTTGAAGGTTCAGATGGGTTGGAATCATCAGAAGGGTTGAAGGATGTAATAGGGGATATGCTCATGGGAGTAGGGAGCCTAGATTTCTTGGTTTTCTTGGTGAAAGAAGAATTGTTCTTCTTTCTCTTCTGACCCTTCGACAGTTTAGAAGGAGTGAAAGTGAGAGAGGGATTAGAAGTACCTGCCTTCTTCAAGGGAGAGGCAGTGGGAGTGGCATCTGAATCAGATGGGGAGATGAGCCCTGATCTGATTAGATATCGTCTTTGTGCTAAGGTCTGATTGTCATCATCATCATCCTCAGCAGTCTTCTTCTGAGCCTCTTCTTTGGATGGCTCCTCTTCTTCTTCAGCAGAGTCATGAGCAGACTCTTCTGCCTCTTCAGCAGCATCCTTGGAAGATGCTTCAGCCAACAGCTTCCTCCTCTCTTCTTTCAACCTTGCTGCCTCAGCAAGAGCTTCCTTTCTCAAATAATACTTGGAGATGTGGAAGGTCTTATGAGGTCCCATCTTGTACTTCTTTGGGAGAATATCTGGAAGGATGATGCTCAGCTTGTTGACAAAGCTGACTGTAGCTGTCACCTTCCATTCTCTTGACTGTAGGTCCAAAGTAAATTTCTTGGCCTCAAGAGAAATTCTATCTAAGAATAACCCTTGCCAATCTCCATCAATCTGATCCCAGATTGCAGCCATAACCTTAACCTTTAGAGTAGTAACAGCATCATGACTGAATGTGTTACCAAGCAACATTTTGCCTGCAATGTCCATCAGGGTTTGAAACTTGGGTTCAAGTTGGGATTTCTTAAGTCCAGTGGCATCAATAGCCTTTATTCTTCCATCAGTAAACATCTCCATATACTCCTTTTCTCTACCCATGATGTAGTTGGAGATATTTATGTTCCCCCTTGACAAGCCGAACAATTCCTGAAGGATTTCTCTTGTTACCTTGACTTTGTGTCCACCCATGACACTTTCAACTTGAGATCCCTTCATTACAGCGTTTGCGTAGAAAGCCAGCACATCTTGTTCATAGACGTTTGTTGGTGCTGCTTCCAGAAAGTCACGAAGGTTGAGGTTGATACATCGAAGAAGTATCTCCTTGTTCGCTGCTGTATGCTTGCCTTTGAAAAACAGGGCATTCTCGGTGAACATCTTCCCTTCCTTAGACCATTTTGTTGCATCTAGAGTTCCGGTGTTCTTGGTCTTCTCGTCGTAAATCTCAATGATTGCCATTCTGGGGTTTGTGTGTTGGGTTTCGAAAGCTTAAGCAAATTTGCAGAATGAGAGAGTTTGAGATCAATTTGAGATTTGTGAGCGAAAGGGTTTGGGAGAGGTTTAAGGGTTGTATATATACTCCAGCAATTCTTGATCTAACGGTCAGATTGATTTTAATGTGGAGTAACACCCAAGATTTCCTTCTTTGATTTCGGACCATTCCCTTAAATTTGTCGACTGAATTTGCCATGTGGCAATTGTTGATTTGCTGGCAATATGGTAATCAAGTACTAATGACATCATTACCAAAAATAGCCGTTGTGACTAATTTTGTGGTAAGAATTGATCATCAAGGCCGTTTTCTATAAGTGAATTGCATTCCTTATATAGGCCAATTTGTTTAATTACATTCAGGAATAAATCTAGAATGAATTACATGATCAAAGCTAGTCATTATACTCTAAATTGAAGTGATCTGATCAGCAGAGAGAGGTCTTCTGATTTCTTCAAAAAGTCTGCTGATTTTCCTTGAAAGTCTTCTGGTCAGCTGAGTTGGTCTTCTGATCAGCTGAGTAGAGGATTGAGGTTTGTTGAGTAGATCTTCTGTGTTTGAAGGTCCAACCTGGTTTGATGGATCCTTCAGTACTGCTGTGATGATCCAACCTGGATGATGGATCTTCCAGCTTTATTGTGAGTGGTGATCCAACCTGGTTTGATGGATCTTCCAGCTCTATCTCTGAACCATGTAGGACCATCAAATCAATATGATGATCAGCCTGGATGATATCCCACTGGTTCAGATTGCCCTTACCATCTGATGTTCCTCATCATCAGATGGGTTGTAGCATCTAATGTGTCCTTTTTGAATTTCTTCGCTTCTCTGGAAAGAGAAGGAAGATTGGAAGAGGCTTCAATGGAGTATGAAGAGAGAGCCATGGACTTGGTCTTCTTGATTTGTTTTGACATAGTAGCCTTTGATAACAAGCTCTCCATGTAGAACTTCTCCCTGGAGAAGAAGCTCTGCTTGCTTGCTACTTTGTCCTCTGCATCTCTCCTTCCTCTAGTTTTCAACAAGGACATCTCTCCTTCGTCTAGTTTTCATAGGCATACTCATGTTGAGTAAGCCAAGTATGCTGATCTGCATCATCTTCATCTTCTGGACAAATCTTCATCTCCTTCACCCAAGATCTTGGTTGAAGAATGATCTCCATTCCATCTCTTCTTTCGAATATCTCCATACCTGAAACAAAGATAATAGTTATTGATTTATGTTCTTAGGTGTTCTCATAACTTCCTCCTTTTATAGGGGTAGAAATGAGGTAGTGGAGTGAAAGATGACAAAACTATAGAGTTGATAGGTCTGAATTTCTGAAAAGTTACTTCTTAAGATCAACAATAAGATTCTTGATCTAAGGGTTCACATTTAAAGATATTCAGACTTTATCTTATGGAATGCAGAATTTATAAATTTTGAGCAAGAGTTATTTGAAATCCGTACAGTGCATGCATACTGTTGAGTCGGTGAGGATGGTGTATTAATCCAACCAAGTATAACTCAATAGTATACTGTATGTATGTATATAAATAAAGTATTTTATGAAGAATAGTTTATTAATATACATAGATATACATTGCTTAGAGTAAAGATGTCAAATAACTTTGTTCAAGTCTGCTGGATATATATATATATATGTAATATGCAGTGCAGATTTTAGAGTATTTCATCAAGGATTCTTAAGGTATCATTGATTCCCCCTTGATTAGATAACTCTATGTTTTCCCTCAACTTTATTTGTCTTCATCGGTAAAGAACTTACCTGAAGATGAGGGTGTCTATTCACCTCATCTGATCCTCCTAGTCTGCTGCAACTGTATCAGCTGAGGTCTTCAGCTGATCTTTGCTCTTCATGTGCTTGGATCCAGGAGTCCTAAGCTGTAGCATAGGGTCTTGAATCGTTCTTCAGCTAGGGGCTTAGTCAAGATGTCTGCTCTTTGGATATCTGTGTGAATTTTCTCCATCTTGATGTCCTTCTTTTCAAGGTGGTCTCTTATGAAATGGTGTCGAATGTCGACATGCTTGCACCTTGTGTGGAGGACTGGATTTTGAGTGATGGCAATGGCACTGCTGCTATCACAATATATAGGGACTTCTCTTGCCTCTACATTGTAATCCTTGAGTTGTTGAACTAGCCAGAGCAGCTGACTACAACAACTTCCAGCTGCCATGTATTATGCTTCAGTGGTGGAGGTTGCAACTGAAGTTTGCTTCTTAGAGAACCATGAAATCAACTTGTTGCCTAGGAATTGACAAGTTCCAGATGTGGATTTCCTATCAATTCTACATCCTCCATAGTCTGAGTCAGAATAACCACTCAATTCTAGATTGTCATCAGCAGGGTACCATAGTCCTAGATTGACTGTTCCTTTTAGGTACTTGAGAATCTTCCTTGCTGCTTCTAGATGACTCTGCTTTGGGTTTGCTTGAAACCTAGCACATACTCCTACAGCAAATGTTATGTCTGGTCTGCTGGCTGTAAGGTATAGTAGAGATCCAATCAGTGCTCTATATTCAGCTTGGTCGACTGCCTTTCCAGACTCATCTGGTTCCATTTTGAATGATGTCATCATTGGGATTCTTGCAGTCTTGCTTTGTAGAGCTTTGAATCTTTCTAATAGGCTCTTGGTATACTTGGACAGGTTGATGAAGATCCCTTCTGGACTCTGCTTGACTTGAAGTCCTAGGAAGTAATTCATCTCACCCATCATGCTCATTTCAAATTTTCCTTGCATAAGTTCAGAGAACTTCTTGCACATGTCTTGATTGGGTGATCCAAATATAATGTCATCTACATATATTTGCACCATTAGAATGTCTTCTCCTTCTTGTATTCTGAAAAGAGTTCTATCAACTTTGCCTTTTGTATATCCATTGTCAAGTAGGAATTGTGACAATGTGTCATACCAAGCTCTAGGGGCTTGTTTTAGACCATAGAGAGCCTTCTTCAGTCGATATACTTGATCACCTTTTTCAAATCCTGGAGACTGCTCTACATATACTTCTTCTACCAGAATACCATTTAGAAAAGCACTCTTGACATCCATTTGGTACACTTTGAAGCCCATATATGATGCATAAGCTAGAAACAGTCGAATGGCTTCTAGTTTGGCTACTGGAGCAAAGGTTTCATCATAGTCAATCCCTTCAGATTGTGAATATCCTTTTGCAACTAGCCTTGCTTTATTTCGAGTTATCACATCATTTTCGTCCTTCTTGTTCTTGAATACCCACTTTGTTCCTACTACATTGTGGTTTTCAGGACGATCCACCAATTCCCAGACTTCATTTCGAATTGGTTTAGTTCTTCTTGCATAGCAGTGATCCAATTGCTATCTGTCATTGCTTCTTCTATGTCAGCTGGTTCAATGTTGGACAGGAAAGCACACCAGCAGAACATAGATGATTGGGAGTTCTGATTCAGTTGTCTTCTTGTCTTGACACCTGAGTCTGCTCCTCCTAAGATGAGGTTTGATGGATGATTGTTTCTCCATGTATGCCTCACAGGGGTGTCTGCATTTGATGAGCTTGGATTCTCATCTGTTCTAGTGCCATCAGGGGGGTTGACTTGATTTGGTCGATCATCATCTGTATCTTGAGTGTCAAAGAGATCATTCCCCCTTGCATTTGGGATTGGTGCATCTTGATTCTGGTCAGCTTGCACTGCTTGAGTTTGAGATCTAGTGACAGGTCTATGAGGCTTATATTCCTCTGGTTCTTCAGGGAAAGGTTCATTGACTTCAATGAACTCATCTGGTCTGGACTTGATCACTAGTTGTCTCATCTGATCTGCAGTTGAGTTTGTTTCTACTGCACTCTTTTCACAAGATTCATCAAAAACAACATGAGGTGTTTCTTCCACAAGAAGGGTTCGTTTGTTGAGTACTCTAAATGCTTTGCTAGTAGAGGAGTATCCTAAGAATATCCCCTCATCTGCTTTGGCATCAAAAGCATTCAACTTACTCTTTCCATTGTTGTGAATGAAACACTTACAACCAAATATATGAAAGTAAGATACTCTAGGTTTTCTTCCTTTCCACAGTTCATATGGGGTTTTCTCATGGATTTTGTGAATACCTGACCTGTTTTGAGTGTGACAAGCTGTGTTGATAGCTTCTGCCCATAGCTTCTTAGGAGTGGAGAATTCAGCAAGGAGTGTTCTTGCAGCTTCTTTGAGTGTTCTGACTCTTCTTTCAGCTACACCATTCTGCTGTGGTGTTCTTGCTGCACTTGTCTCATGCTGAATACCATTAGAAGTACAATAGGCAATAATATAAGAGTTAATAAATTCAGTGCCTTTGTCACTTCTAATCTTCACAATTGGTTCTCCTTTCTCTACTTGGATCCTCTTCAATAGTTCAGGAAGCTTTTGCTGTGTTTCACTCTTCTTGTATAAGAAGGTAACCCAAGTAAACTTGGAATAGTCATCTACAACAATAAGAGTGTACTTTCTCCCTGTTAGAGTGGTTGGAGTGATTGGTCCAAAGAGATCCATGTGAAGCAATTCAAGAACTCTGCTGGTTGATGCTGTCTTCTTGGTCTTGAAGGAGACCTTTGTTTGCTTTCCTTGTTGACATGCATCACATACCTGATCTTTACAGTAGAGTTCATTAGGCAGACCATCAACCAAGGATTCCCTTGCTAACTTGTTCATAGTCTTAAATTTCAGATGACTAAGGCGTTTGTGCCATAGCCAGCTGACATCTTTAGGGCTCTTCACAAGCAGACATGTATCCTTAGGACAGCTATTCCAATTTGCAAGATACATACTTCCCTTTCTAGATCCTGTTAGAAGGTTTTGTTTTGTTCTTTTATCACTTATGAGACACTCATCTTTAGAGAATTTGACTGAGTAACCAGTGTCACAAAAATGAGAAACAGATAATAAATTAAACTTAAGACCTTCTACATATGATACATCATGTACCTCAATGTCACCATTTTTAAGGGTGCCATATCCTTTTGTGTTACCGTGCGCGTTATCACCAAAGAAGACTTTTGGACCTTTCTTCTCTATGTAGTTGGTCAGCAGGGCTTTGGTTCCTGTCATGTGGGTTGAGCATCCACTATCTATGCATCCACTATCCATTTTGTCTTGGGTCCTTGGGTGTTAGTACTACCCTTGGGAACCCACATATACATTGGTCGTTTGAACAACCTTGAGCACTTGAGTTGTTTCCCTCGGGCATCACAGAACCAAACCTTACCAGTTAACACCTTGGCCTGGTCTGATTTATTGTTTGTGTCAGCTAAGTAGTAGTCAAATGGTTTCCCTTTATAGGAGTGTACATACATGATCTTTTGACTAGTTACATTCGGCCTGGGTGCATTAGCTGGTCGATGCACACGATTATATGGACCATACTCATTTGTTCTCACAATATCATAAGAGATAGGGGGTGCAAAGAGAACAGATTTGTTTGAAGAAGACTTCTTCTTCTTGGCTGGAGCAGCATACAGCTGAGACTGTCTCAGACGAGATGGTCTAGGCTGTTTGCTGTTCCTCTGTACAGGCTTGGGGTTAACTTTTCTTTTACCATTTTTGGTGTTGGAATAGTTAGCCTTAGCTGGTACAGATGCCTTTTGGTTCATATTAGGTTCATTGTGTTTAGAACACTCACCCTTTTCATGTGTCTGAGTAGTGCACTTGTTAGGTGTACTACCCCCAGCTGGAGAGGATGTAGATGGATTAAGTTCATAACCAAATGTTGGGATATGAATCCTAGAACAAGTCCTACATGATGATTAAAAGATAAAAGATGAAGTTTTGATAAGCCAAAAGTAGTTGGAATATTTTCTAAGTGTTGACTAATCTAGTCTAGTTGAGTTGAAGGCATCTTGAACAAGACCAGTAGAGTTCACATTGAAAGACAAGTAGTGTTTAAAGTTTAAAAGATAAGTACGATTTATAAGTACTTCATATGTGCTATTTGTATATGTTAGGTTGTTATTGAGCTATAATAATCATTGTATAGAGCTCATGATTTTGAATGTAATAGATAGACAGATTGTATAGTTTATAAGTTGACTAAGCTGAATTACAAGCTTAAAGTAATGTAATAGTCTTGTTAGGATAGAATAGTTTACTATTGGAGATTGCACGTGAAGACTGAAGAAGAAGAGTTGAAGTCTACTACACAAGACAAGTGGACTACAAGGCAAGTGTGTCTACCAGACTACACAAGACAGGTCAACTTGAAGTAAAATCTAAGTGAAGCGCGTATAAAGATAAGGATGAAAAAAATTAGTTATGGAATAACTACTTAACAAGAAACGCGTGGATAGATAAGAAGATGCAGTTACAAAGTCAGTTTTCAAGAAGAGTTGGTTACAACTAACTTAGTTCTTGATTTCTAAAGTCTATAAATACTTCAAGGCTTTGATCATTTGAAGACTACTGTAACTACGCATACTGAAGCTACATACTGAAGATATACTGAAGCTTACTCACAGAGGTCATTAAAGTTCAGGAAGATAGTCAGAAGTGAAGTGAAGAATCAGAAGACTACAACTGAATAAGTTTTTCGTTTTTGTGTTTGTTTTTATCAAGTTGCTAGATACTTGTTAAATTTCTAGTAAGATCGTAGACGTATCTGGTGGTATAGTCTTAGAAGATCTAAGTCTTCTTCTTGGGACTTAAAATCACAAGAACTCACACTTTGTACTCGATTGGAAGAGTTTAGTGGAAACATCACAACTGGGTTGTGAGAGTGGATGTAGACAAGTTGTCGAACCACTATAAATTGTTTGTGTTGTTTACTTTACAGTTTTGTTTAATTGCTTAATTGTTTACTCACATAACTGAACAAGACTAGTTGAGTTTAGAACAGAGTTCTCGAATTTTGAAGTTGAGTAGAAACTTAGATTGGGCTCATTGTTAATTTCGTATTCCGCATATTGTATTCTGATATATCGAAAGATTTTAGAAAAGTCTATTCACCCCCCCTCTAGCGTTTTATTTAGCTTCCCTCGATATTAACTCAACTTTGGGGACCTACACCAAAACCCATCTTATTGCCATTTGATCTATAATACTCAGAGATACTTTCAATAGTTGTGGAAGCTTTATTGAACTCTGATATCTTTTGATTTAGGCATTCCTTCTCCTTTTCTAAGAGCTTGTGTGCTTGGAAGAGGTCATCGAACTTGGATTGTAGTGAACGAAATTCCTTAGTCTCTAAAGCTTGGGTTTCTAACATCCCCTCATACAACTGAGTTATTGTGGTATTTTCTTCCTTAAGAAGTTCCACTTCTCTGGTCAATCTTTCATTCATTGTGACCAACTCAGGGGTGTTATCAAACTTAGTCTTTTTTAACTTAGCAATTTCTTTCCTTCGATCCTTGTTCTCCTCTTCTACTTCTATAAAAGCTCTAGTGGCAATATCCAGATCACCTTTTACCTTTCTTAATGATTGATAATAGGTGTCTTCTGATTCGCCTTCAGATGAGTTTATCTCATCTGATTGTGAAAAAATAGGTGAATGGAAAGTAGTAGTATAGGAATTTACCTCATTTTCACCTATGGCCATCATAGCTAGGTCGTCTGAATCATCTGAGAAGATTTGGCAGTCTGGTGATGTAGGAAGTTCATCACTTTGATATTCAGATTCTTCAGTCACCATTGCTTGTTTATCTGAATTCCTTCTGTCTCTTCTTGGCCTTCTTTCTTCTTTGTCATCTAGATTCAGTTCAGGACATTCATATACATAGTGTCCTGGTTTACGACAATTGAAGCATGATCCAGATTTCTGATTTGAGTTGCCTTTCCTTGGAGGAGTGGCATCTCTTCTTCTAGATCCTCGGCTGTCAGATGACTCCACATCCTTTCTAGGATGTCTTTCTGGTGTTCTTTCTCTAGAACCTCTGGAGGGTGAACTTGCTCTTCTATCTTTGTAGTTTCTATAGAATTTTCTATATTTGCTATTGAGAGTGTTCATCCTTTCGAATCTCTTGATCATAAGAGCCATTTGTTCTTTCAGACTCATGTCTGATCCTTCACAGTCCTCTGTTTTCAGTGAGGTCTTGCCAGATGAGGTACTTGCAGCTTTTGTATTGGCTGCTTTGAAGGCTACAGTCTTGGAAGTAGATGGTGTTGCAGTTGGCTCATCACTTCCTGAGTTTTCTTCTCTTTCAAGATCATATTCATGAGCTTTTAGGTTCTGAAATAGAGTCTGTGCAGACCACTTCTTGATATCTTGAGTATCTTTGATGATGGTCTTCTTGAGTCTCCATTTCTTGGTTAGAGAGTCTAAGATCTTTATATTTTTCTCTCTATTTGTATATTTCTTGCCCAGAGATTCTATCTCATTGATGATCTTGGTAAATCTATTGTCTAGTTGATCAATAGACTCTTCTGGTTGCATCTTGAAGTGTTCAAACTTCTAGACTGCTGTTGACAACTTGCTCTCCTTGATCAGCTCAGTTCCTTCACGGAGAAGAGCCAATGCATCCCACATCTCTTTGGCTGAGTCACAGTGGATTACCTTTGCAATGTACTCATTTGGAAGAGTTTGCATTATGTAATCTTGAGCAATGTTGTCAAGATTGGATTGCTTCATCTCTTCTGGAGTGAGGTCCTTCATAGGCTTGGGGGCAAGTTCTCCAACTGGAATTTCTGGATCACCATTTGCAGTGTTGACTGTCATGATGGTGATTGGGCCTTCAGTGATTACTGACCACATCTTGTAGTGGACTGATGTGAGATTCTTCCTCATCCTGATCTTCCAGTAATCATAATCCTCAACTGAAAACTTAGGCAATTTTCGCATATTAGCACTCATGCTGTATGAGTTTTCAAAAACAAGTTTTTCAAAAAGAATAGATATGTTCAAGAGGACTACAGAAAGACTCCCTCAAGTCTTCTGATAATCTAGAGACAGTAGTCCGTTAGAACCACTGCTCTGATACCACTTGTTGGTCCCTGAACGAGTAGTGAATGGGATTAAAGTCTAGAGGGGAGGGGTGAATAGACTTTAAAACTTTTTCAAGAGAGTTGGGAATCTCTTCTGATTGCTATGTCAACTGGACTGCAAGTCTGCTGGTCCAGATGACTATAGTGATCTGAATGAAGAGATTATATGCGGAATTATGGTAGGCCTTGTTTAGACTCGTTCTTTTAATTTCTTATGAAAGTGTTAACTTGTTTTGCTTTATGAAAGTACTCAGCTGATGCTGGTTTGAAAGTTATGGCCTGGTTTTGAAGACAGTTGAAAATACAGTATGCACTATATAAAAATATATGTAAAGGCAGAAATGTAAAGTGCAGAAGGTAAATGACATCAGATTTATAGTGGTTCGGATATACGTTCCTACGTCCACTCTCACGTTCACACGTGATGTTTAATCCCTTTAATTTACCACAAATTACAAGGGTCTTGACCTTTATAGTCCCAAGGATAGGACTTTGAGATCTGAGCCGTCCTAACAGCTACGGTCTCCACAAGTGATTGTAAGCACTTGCACTTTTAAGGGGTTCAAAAACTTTAACCTTTCGGTGAGGGTTTGGGGTTTTTGAAGTGTATCCAACTAATGGTTCAAGCTTATAATTTGCTTAACCACTATGCCTAAAACAATGAATATACAATATGAACAGGTTTCAGGTTCTTATGGGTTGGATAGAAATCACTTAAGAGCTATAGATATTCTAATGGTTTCTGGCTCTTTCTGAGAATTCTTAGAACGGTATGGCTTTAGCTTTGATTGCTTGCTTGGCTTGTTGAATTCTCTCTTTGTGACTTCTTCTTTGTGATTTCTCATCCTCTTGTATTTATAATGGAGATTGCTTGCAACTAGCCGTTGGAGCAATCTTTCCATAATGGCTTGATTCCAGCCGCTTGATTGCTTCAATCCTGGGATCATGTCAATCTTCTAAATAAGGTAGGTCTTCGTTTAAATTGTAAGATGACTTTGGAATCAGCCGAGTCCTGGAAGAGCACATAGTCTTCTGATCTGTACTTCTAGTCTTCTGACTATTCTTCTAGCCTTAGGTCTTCTGTCTTCTGATATCAGCAGAGTAACACTCTTCTGATCTGGTAATTCTTTGTACTGCTTTAGACCATCTTCAATCTGGGACTCCATCAGATAAGTAGGTATACAAGCACCTTAACTTGTCTGGTCTTCAAGGATCTTCTAGTCTTCATGTTTTCTACTCTTTTCATCTTGAGGATAGGCATGTAAGCCAGGACTGTGCTGATCAGCTGATATCAATACAGTTGATCACATAAGACTAGTCTAAGCTGTTCTATACAAGTCAGCTGATCCTATTACATTTATAAACTCTAAGTGTTTTGGCCATCAAAACTAATCTAACATCAAGTGGGGCTTAGGGTGAATTTATTTCCCCATAACAACCTTCTGCTTCTTCACTATTGTTGTTGTCTCAACTTCTTTCGGCTCTTCTATATGAATAGATTTCCTTTTTGATACTTGTCTAGTCTGAACTACAGCTTCAGGAGATGCAACTGCTTTGCCCTTCTCCTTTCTCTTCAACTCATCTGCTCTAGCTTGCTCGAGCTCTACAGTTTTCACCAACTTGCCTCTCTTAGGCCTCCTTAGCTCTTGCATGGTAGTAGCAGCTTCCTTGACTTCTGGTTCAGCACTGGACTTAACTTTCTCACCTTCAGCAATAACTTCAACTCGACTTGTCTCTTCCCCCTTTTTGGCTTCATCAGTTGCCTTGAGAGAGAAAAGAGAAGTAAACCGAGTCATCTCTTCTAACATAGCTTGCTTCATAAGGTTCGTAGCTCTTTCAATCTGCCTTTCATGAGAACCGTCTTGACTCAACTTGTCTAGTTTGGTCGCCACCAACTCCAGCTTTTGAGTAGACAAGTTCAACTCATTCTTAAAATGTGTTGCAGTTAGACGCAGCTTCCTGTTCTCTTCAGTCATAGCACTGATAATTTCTCTTGCTTGTGCTAACTGTTTATAGGCTTCTTTTCTCTGAACATCAGCTACTTCGATCTTAGCTCTATAAACTCTTTCCATCTTCCTGGATTCAGTAGCTAAGACACGAGCAAAATCGACTGAGCTCTTCTCCGAATATTCAACTTGGTTCTGGAGAAATCCTTCAATTTGATTGAACATCGCTTGTCTGAAATCATTATCCAACTGGTTGACCTCATTCATGATCATCTCCTTTGAACTTGTCACAAGCACACTGTTCTGTTCAACAAGAGTCTTCTTCAACTCAGACTTGAGAAATTCATCGATAGATGACTTGATAACAGCCTTCAAGTCTTCTTTCAACTCATCTATTGAAGCGGCTGGGATTGCTTGAGACGATTGTCCAACTTCAACATGAGTAGCCTCTTCCATAATCTCATCTTCAGCAAGAGATACAACTTCAATCAACTGACCTTCTGGAGCAATAGCTAAGACCTCGTCTTCCACTACTTCAGCTTCAAGATTAGCACTTCCAGCAATGGCCTTCAGACTAGGCAAAGGACAATAAGGCACTATAGCTAACTTAGCTTCCTTAGTCCTCCTTTCAGCATCAGCCAAGTCCTTTTTCAACAAAGCGTGCAGCTTCTCCATGTATCCACAAATTTCAGTGGGAAGCAATAGATCAGTATATCGATTAATAAAAGCAAAATATGACCTTGGACTGTCAGCATGTTCCACTTGGAATCTGAACACAATGCCTCTCAACTGGTCTGAGACATTGTCTAACTCAACTATAGGATCAGTAGATTGGGTCTCCTCAGCTGGTGCAGCTTCAATCATAACTATATCTTCCACAAAATCAGCCTCTGAAACCTGAATACCGATATCAAATTGCGATTCTGAACACATTAAATCATCAGAAATGTCCAGCAATCTCTTCGCAAGAGCAGTAATGGCGTGAGATGGAAATAGTTCAGAGTGGTCTCGAACACCACTGTTCTCCTTCTGTTCCATCTCCCAATCCATGAAGTTTGAAATTCCACCTTTTCCTAAGATGACATCGAAAAGATCATCTGTTGCATACTTCTTCAATGCTACCCAAGTGCATATTCTTAGAAGCTTTTCAAACTGCTCTGACGAGTAGTCGACTTCGACAGATGAGAGCTGCTTCTTCAAATTTTTGCTCATCTTCGAACGAATTATCTTCTCTCTTAAGCACATAGGATAATACACCAAGGATTCGAATCTAACTTCAGACGGAGTCTGAGTAGGTGGGGTCCCTATCTCAGCTGTTGCAGTGGCAACTGGCGTCTTGTCTGAAGTAGATGGGTTGATGGGTTCAACATATTCTGTTGAGGGTATAGAGATAATTTGGTATGTGGTTTCTTGGGGCTTTGATATGTCTAGGTTTGGTGTGACAACTGTCGGAGTATCAGTTGTGTCTACTATGGGAGTGTTGGGGGTAGGCTGGCTCTCAGCGGATGTGCTGCCAGCACTTGTGAGGTTGAGGAAATAGGTCTGGGCCTAGATCGATGTGATCTAGCCTTGGTTTGAACAGAGGAGAGAGAGAGAGGAATTGAAATAGGTTGAGAAGATGTACCAACCTGAATACTCGACTCTTCTGGTGGAGTGGGCGACCCAACTCGCACAAGTGTATATAATTCAGGAACTTGAGTACTTGGCTCCTTCTCTTGAGTGGACTCCTCTTCCGACTGAGTTTCTTCAGAGTCATCTGCACTAGACGAGTCTTGTGCAGCTTCCTTAGACTCATCTTCAACTGAAATTTCTTTCCAAAAGAAAGCAAATGGTTAATCTCACAAAACAAAAAAATATTTTTTACGCCAGTCTTCTTCATCTGGCCGCATTGCATCAATATGGATCAAATAATCCATTGGGTGTACATTCAGAGATGGATAAAACTCATCTTCCGAAGATCCAAACGAGGCAGCATAAGGCAAGGCTTCCATTGGGTCAATCTGAGCTTGCCTAGGTGCAGCTGGCCTAGTAGCAGCCTGCTTTCTCAAGGCCTCCTTTTTCAAATAAAATTTCAAAGGATGGAATGGCTTACCCTTACTCCATTCCGACTTGTTTGGCATCAATAATGGAAATAAAATGCTCAGCTTGTTTCCATATCCAACCACATTCGATACCACCCAATTACAAGTATCGGTGTCCACCCGAACACTTCGCTCGAAATACATAATCCGATCAGCTATCAACTTGAACCAATTGCCTTCTGTAATACCATCATAAATGGCAGCCATCACCCTTGCCTTTCCCAAGGTTACAGAGTCATGGGAACCAGTGGCACATAGCAAGATTTTGCTGGCTATGTCCAAAAGGGTGCGATACTTCTCTAGGAGTTCGATCTTTTTTACGGCAGGGAGCTTGCCATCTGGTTTGAGTCTCATCTTCCTTCCACAAAATATACTAAGATATCTTGTCTCTTGCCCGATTGCATAATTCTCCACATCAATTGTTCCGGTGGGCAGTTTCAGGTGCTCGAACAAGGCTTCTCGAGTGATTTCCACTCGACTTCCACCAACAAAAGATTCAATTGTGTCACCTCGTCTAGTGGCGTTGGCATAAAATTCCAGCACTTCCTCCTCCAAGACGACTTGAGGAAACGCCTCCAAATACGGTTTCAGACCACATCTGCTGCATTTGGACAGGATTTCTGCGTTTCCATCTGTGTGATTACCCTTGAAGAACACAGAAGGTTCAACATGCACTTTGTTGTCGGAGATGTATCTGCCTAGGTCGAATATAGCCTGCATGTTAGTTCTTACATCGAAAATAGATCGAACCGACATAGTGATGAACTGGGTAACAACAAAATAGCTTGGAATTGCAAGAAAATAAATGCTTGAGAGTAGGGGAGTTAAGAAATTGTGGGGCAAGACGTGTGAGAGAGTTGGGTTTTGTTCAAAACTGAATTTTTGATCCAATGGCCAAGATCGAAGGATTAGATCCAACGGTTGGGGCTTTTGGTATTCGGTTACGGAATCGAGAATATTATGTGATTTGATATTGTAAAATTTGAAATCCGTCTCTTCTTAGTTAGGACAGTGGAGTGAACTCATCTGACCTAGTGAAGTCGAGTACGAATTGGGTGAATACACCTCATTAAACTGGAGTGTATAAATCCAATTCTGGGGTTTTCAAATTTTAGCATTATCGAATTACTTTAATACTCTTAATTCGTTTTGATTAAAAACTTAACATATTTGAATCAAAAGAACACTTAGCTTGTCTGTTCGAGTCCATCCAGAGCAGACGAGTAGACTTAAGCTTCACAAGACGAGTTGGCTTAAGCACACAAGACGAGTTCCCCCTTCGACTGTGCTTGTCTATTATGAATGTCAAACGACTTCATGTACCTATCTTATCATATGCAACATGTAATCGAAGGTACAAGTAGAGTAAAATAAATAAGATAAATATCATTCTAAAGCAATGATCAAGGTTTCGAACAAGATGACTTTTAACAAACATAAGAGTCAACATAAGGATATTTAAGAAATTATAGATTCCCCCTTAAATGTTTATTCCCTTAGTATTACCCTCAGCTTTACCAGCTTCCTCATCGGGTTGTTTTGTCATCTCGTCTAGTCTTGTATACCTGTCTGTTGCGTGAGTAGTCGAGTGCTCTGTTCTGGTCTCATTATTTGTTTGATGTACCTGACCGGTTAGTACATGTCTATAGGCAAGTAGGGTCTAGATCAATTAGCCCTAAACTAATGCATAACTCACGAAATCGAGCCTTAGCTAATGGTTTTGTGAAAATATCAGCTCTTTGAAAATCAGTATGAATCTTTTCCATACGAATATCCTTCTTTTCTACATGATCACGTATGAAATGATGCTTAACATCAACATGCTTACAACGTGTGTGCAAAACAGGATTTTGTGTAATGGCAATGGCACTATTACTATCACAGAAAATAGGAACATTTGATTCATGTATATTATAATCTCTAAGCTGTTGCATGAGCCAGAGTAGTTGACTACAACAACTACCAGCAGCCATGTACTCGGCTTCGGTAGTAGAGGTAGCTACGCTAGTCTGCTTTTTCGAAAACCATGAAATGAGTTTTGTGCCTAAGAATTGACAAGAACCAGATGTAGATTTCCTATCTATTCTACAGCCTCCAAAGTCTGAGTCTGAGTAGCCACTTAAGGATAGATCATCATTTGAGGGATACCATATACCACGATTGATGGTCCCTTTCAAATATTTCAAAATCCGTTTCGTGGTTTCCATGTGACTTTCCTTTGGATTGGCTTGGAAACGAGCACAAACACCAACAGAGAATGCAATGTCTGGTCTACTAGCAGTTACATACAGTAGAGAACCAATTAATCCACGATAATAAGATTGGTCAGCACATTTACCGCGTTCATCAGGATCCATTCTGTAAGTTGGTTGCATCGGTACGCCAGTAGACTTACAAGTCTTAATCCCGTACTTGTCTAGAAGATTTCTAGTGTACTTCGCCTGATTTATGAAAATCCCTTCTGGGGTCTGTTTTACTTGAAGACCAAGAAAGTAATTCATTTCACCCATCATGGACATCTCAAATTTACTTTTCATGAGTGTCGAAAAACTTTCACTCAGCTTTTTGTTAGGTGACCCAAAAATGATGTCATCTACGTAAATTTGGACGAGTAAAATGTCTTTCCCTTCTTGTCTTCTGAACATGGTTCTATCTACCTTGCCCTTAGTAAAACCATTTTCCAATAGAAAGAGAGAGAGAGTATCATACCATGCTCTTGGAGCTTGCTTTAGTCCATATAAGGCCTTCTTCAATCTGTACACCTGGTCGCCTTTGACTTCGAAACCTGGAGGTTGTTCAACATACACTTCTTCCGCAAGAATACCGTTAAGAAATGCACTTTTAACATCCATTTGATATACAGTAAACTTCATGTGAGCAGCATATGCAAGGAACAATCGAATGGCTTCTAGTCTAGCAACAGGAGCATATGTTTCATCATAGTCTATGCCTTCAGCTTGCGAATAGCCTTGGGCAACTAGTCTAGCCTTATTCCTAACGACTACATCATTCTCATCTTTCTTATTTTTGAAAATCCATCGTGTGCCAACTACATTATGATGTTTTAGGCCTATCGACAAGTTCCCAGACGTCGTTTCGAACAAACTGGTTCAACTCGTCTTGCATAGCGATGATCCAATTACTATCAGCCAATGCCTCTTTAACAGTGGTAGGCTCGATAGATGAGAGGAAACAACACCAGCAAAACATAGTTGGACTAGGCTGTTCTTGCGACTCAAAGAGTTGTCTTCTAGTCTTCACACCAACAGTAGAGTCACCAATAATATTTTCAGTATCATGCGCAGATTTCCATGTTTTTCTATTCTTAACAGTAGCACTATCATCATCTATATCATGTACAGCATCATGCATGTCAACATCATTTGTATTATCAACAGATTTACCAGGAGTTGTGGAGTCAACTAGAGCAGGCATGTCAGCTGGTCTAGAAGACTTACCTTGAGCACTTACCTTCTCTTTGTCATCAGACTCGAGAGCTTTCATGAATGGATTGTAGGCTTGAACAGATTCATATACCTCTGAGTCTTTGTCAGATTCGATCGTTAGCTCAGTAATTTTCTCACTGATCTTGTTGGCAGACGAGTCCTGTCGAGATTCATCGAAAACCACATGTGGTGTTTCTT
The DNA here is from genome assembly GCA_963675135.1 of Galeopsis tetrahit. NCBI lineage: Eukaryota > Viridiplantae > Streptophyta > Magnoliopsida > Lamiales > Lamiaceae > Galeopsis > Galeopsis tetrahit. The sequence continues at coordinate 69,607,754 of OY776123.1, forward strand.
CCACACAAAGAGTTGAGTAGTTGAATACCCTAAATGCCTTGCTAGTCGAGGAGTATCCTAAGAATATCCCCTCGTCTGCTTTGGCATCGAAAGCATTCAACTTGCTCTTTCCATTGTTATGGATGAAACACTTACAACCAAATATATGGAAATATGAAATGCGGGGTTTTCTACCTTTCCAAACCTCATAAGGTGTCTTGCAGTATTGATAGCTTCTGCCCAGAACTTTTGAGGCGTATTGTACTCGGCTATCATGGTTCTACAGGCTTCTTTGAGAGTTCGATTCCTTCTTTCTGCTACACCATTTTGTTGTGGTGTCCTGGCTGCACTTGTAAGATGTTGGATACCACGTTTAGCACAGAAATCTTTGATATAGCAATTAATGAACTCAGTTCCCTTGTCACTACGAATCTTAACAATGGACTGGTTCTTCTCAACTTGTAACTTCTTCAACAGTTCAGGCAGAAGTGTTTGTGTATCACTCTTCTTGTGTAGGAAGACTACCCAAGTAAACTTAGAATAGTCGTCTACAACAACAAGAGTGTACCTTCTACCATTCCAGGTTGGAGGAGTTATTGGACCATGAAGATCCATATGTAGGAGTTCTAGGACTCTACTAGTTGAGAGAGTAGGAATTGACTTAAAAGAACCTTTCACCTGTTTACCCTGTTGACAAGCCGTGCATACATGTGACTTGTAGTAAACTTCATTGGGAATACCTTCTACAAGGTAATCTCTGGCTATCTTATTAAGAACCTTAAAGTTTAGATGACAGAGGCGTCTATGCCAGAGCCAACCAAGTTCTTTAGGATTCTTAGTAAGTAGACAGGTGTCCCTCGGACAACTGTTCCAATTCACTATGTACACACTTCCTTGTCTTACGCCGACTAGTAGGACTGTGTGTGTTCTTTTGTCAATGATCTGACATTTGCGGCTTTTGAACTGCACCTTGTATCCACGATCACAAAACTGTGAGACAGAGAGTAAGTTATATTTCAAACCTTCAACATATGAGACATCTTGTATCTCTACGTCTCCATTCCGGATGTAACCAAATCCTTTAGTGACAGCAGTGGAGCTATCACCAAATATCACTTTTGGTCCTTCTTGCTCATGGTAACTTGATAAGAGAGCCTTGGTACCAGTCATGTGGTGCGAACAACCACTGTCTATGTACCAGGTTTCTCTTACTGAGCCACCCTTCTTATACAAGTCAAGTTGACCCTGCAATGAAGATATTCAATAATTTAGGTACCCATTTGTTTATTGGGGTCCTTGGGGGTTAGTCGTGTTCAGAGGAATCCAAATATACATTGGAGTCTTGAACAAGTTCGATCTCTTAAGCTTACGCCCATACTTGTTACAAAATAAGACCTTGTTGTCCTTCTCTGTCCTATCATTCGAGTTCGGGTCTACTCGTTGGAGATAGCCTTTCGACTTGATCTCTACTTGTGCAGGCACTGGTCTATGATAGTCAGAGTAGGGCTTGTAAGCATTAGGTCCATACGGTTTATAGACGCGTTTGGATCTTTCCTCACTAATAATATCATATGATAAAGGTGGAGGATATAGAACAGCTTGTGTACGATATTTTGGAGCTACCTGTCTAGGTCTAGACGAGTAGAGCTGAGACTGCCTTATGAAAGGAGGTCTAGACTCTTGTCGTCTAGTCTGTACCTGTCTAGTACTCGTCTCCTCAGGATACCAGTCCTCGTATCTGACCTGATTGGGTCGTCCACGATTAGTGGTCCTTTGAAGATTAGTTCTAGGTGGAACAGGCTTGTTGTTACCATTCTTTTTACCTCCCTTGGTAATCGGAATGTTAACTCGAGCTTGTTTAGGTACAGTACCTTTAGATGGAGTACCAATATCGTATATCATAGGTCCTTTTCCTTTATCATTTGGCAAAAGTCTTGCGTTAGTAGTAGTAGGGTTCTTAATGACTCGAGTAGACAAGCTAGATGACTCAGCACCTATACCAGTCTTGTCAGCTGGATCTCTATACCTATCTGACAGTTCAAGATTAATCTTTAAAGAGTTAACCAGGTCAGTAAGCTTGAGATCTAATGTGACAACCTCGGTCTCTAAGAACTTATTACGTTCTTCAAGTCTATTGCACTTGCTCTTTAAAACATTGAATTCATTTCTCTCGGTTGCATGTGTCTTAAGTAGGTCTTGATATAACCTGTCTGTCAATGCACACTTTTCTTTGAGTTGTCTCAACTCTTCAGTCAAGCGTTCATTTAGGACTGTTATATTAGGATCTACTTTGGACTGAGCTTCCTTAAGATCAATGATTTCTTGTTTTAATGCAATGTTCTCATCACTGACTTCGATGAATGCTTGGTTAGCAAGTAGAAGGTCGTCTTCAACAGCACTAGTAGAGTGCTGCAGACTACTTCCTACTTCACTACTAGCAGTGTCACTTTCATCAGTATCAGAATCATCACAAGATTGAAAAGAAGTAGCAGATGATACCTCTTGGTCGATTTTAGCCATGCAGCATAGGCCATCATCTACTATGAATGCTTCGTCGTGGTCTTGTTCAGATGGGTAGCTAGATAAGGACGATGGCAACTCATCTGAATCCGAATCAGAGTCATCATTGGCCATCATTGCCTTCTTGCCACGGTTGTATCTTCTTTCCCTTCGAGCTTTACGTTCTTCTCGATCGTCAGTGCTCAGGTCTGGACATTCATAAATGTAGTGACCTGGCTTTTCACAGTTGTAGCACAAGAGATCATTAGTAGCCTTTTTAATAGGAGATTTATCCCTACGCTTATCACGTCTATCCGAACGCTGAATCTTCCTATCGTCAGACTCTCTATCTCGCCTATTACCTTTCGAGACTTCGTCTCTCCTTTCGGACGAGTTTCGGTCTCGTCTGGTCTCAGACGAGTTCTTAGAAGTAGACGCTCTATGATCCCTATAGAACTTCTTGTATCTTCCGAAACGTTTATTCAGCCTATCAAACTTTCTGACCATGAGGTTCACCTGATCCTTCAGACTAAGATCAGTATCTAACTCGTCTTTTACAGAGGCAGACTTAGTTTTAGACTTAGACCTGTCTACCTTAGTGGACTTAGAAGAGCTAGACTTAAAGGCAACGTTCTTAGATACAGCATGTTCTCTGTCACTACTGGCTACAGGTTCATCTTCGTCTAAATCAAACTCATGGGCTTTAAGAGTTTGAAACATGGTCTCTGCACTCCACTTGTCTATGTCTTGGGTATTCTTAACTAGCATCTTTACCATTTTCCATCGAGGATCTAAGCTCTTAAGAATCCTAAGATTGATTTCACGAGGAGTATAAATTTTACCAAGAACTTCAAGGTCATTCATAATTTTAGTAAAACGAGTATCCAGCTGGTCGATAGTTTCGCCAGCTTTCATCCGAAATGATTCAAATCTTTGGACAGCAGTGGATAATTTGCTCTCATTGATCAGGGATGTCCCTTCACAAATGATAGCTAATCTGTCCCGCATCTCTTTGGCAGTTTTACATTTTAACACTTTTCCTAGATACTCGTTAGGAAGAGTGTGTAAAATGTAATTCTTCGCCAAACTATCCAAATTATTTTGACGCATTTCTTCTGAGGTTAGATCTGACCTTGGTTTCTTGACGAGAGTGTCAATTGGTTTTTCTTTGTCAAGAGTAGCAGTATTTGGGACCATTGTCACGATCGGACCCTCGGTCACAACAGAGATCATTAGATCGTGCGTGGAGCTAAAAATCGCTTCCATTCGCAGCTTCCAGTAGTCGTAGTCCTGAACCTGGAACTTGGGTAACTTATTAGCACTTATTTCAAGAGACATATTGAGCAAGTAGTTTAGTGCTAATCAGTTTTATGATCAAGAAGTAGATAAGTCAAGAACAGGGAAAAAGAAACAGATATAACAAGTATGTTGATCAAGAACACGTAAGCAAATACAATCCCGGACCAAGACTTCACCCTAAGTCTTAAGTCGGTTATCAAGAAACAGCAGTTCGTAAACTACTGCTCTGATACCACTTGTAGGTCCCGAAGATGAGTTAATATCGAGGGAAGCTAAAGAAAATGTCTAGAGGGGGGTGAATAGACTTTTCTAAAATCTTTCGATATATCAGAATTACAATATGCGGAATAACGAAATTAATAATGAGCCCAACTAAAGTTTATACTCAATCTTCAAAATTCGAGAACTCTGTTCTATACTCAACTTGTCTTGTTCAGTTATGTGTGTAAACAATTAAGCAATTAAACAAAACAGTAAAGTAATCAACACAAACAATTTATAGTGGTTCGACAACTTGTCTACGTCCACTCTCACAACCCAGTTGTGATGTTTCCACTAACTCTTCCAATCGAGTACAAAGTGTGAGTTCTTGTGATTTTAAGTCCCAAGAAAAAGACTTAGATCTTCTAAGACTATACCACCAGATACGTCTACGATCTTACTAGAAATTTAACAAGTATCTAGCAACTTGATAAAAACAACAAACAAAAACTAAAAACTTATTCAGTAGCAGTCTTCTGGTTTCTTCACTTCACTAGCGGACTTGCTTTCTGAACTTCAATGAACTCTGTGAGTAAGCTTCGAATGCTTCAGTAATTCTTCAGTATATGGATTTGCAGTAGTCAGTAGTCTTCAAATGATAAACACCTTGAGGTATTTATAGACTTCTAAATTCAAGAACTTAGTTAGTTGTAACCAACTCTTCTTGAAAACTAACTTGTAACTGCATCTTCTTATCCATCCACGCGTTTCTGTTATTTAGTTATTTCTAACTAACTTTGATCCTTATCTTTACACGCGCTTCTCTTGAACTTCACTTTACTTCAAGTTGACTTGTCTTGTTGAGTCTTGTATGCACTTGTCTTGAGTAGTAGACTTCATCCTTCTTGTCTAGTCTGGTCTTCTTGTGCGATCTTCAATAGTAGACTATTATAATCCTAACAAGACTATTACATTACTTTAAGCTTATAGCTTAGTCAACTTATAAACTATACAATGAATCTATCTATTACATACGAAAATCATGAGCTCTATACAATGATTATTATAGCTCAATAACAATCTAATATGTATACAAATAGCAAATATGAAGTACTTATAAATCGTACTTATCTTTAAATATATAAACAATACTTTTCTTTTACATGTGAACTCTACTGGTCTGTTCAAGATGACTCCTTCTTAACTAGACTAGGTCAGTCAACACTTAGAAAAATTCAAACTACTTTTGGCTTATCAAAACTTCATCTTTTATCATCATGTAAGGCTTGTCTAGGATTCATATCCCAACAGGTGTTCTCAGAACTCAAGGCATATGAATATGACTTGAACAGAAAGAACAACACTGAGGAACCTGAAAGCAAAGGAATTGCACTGAAGGCCAAATCCAATGAACCTGATTCCAAGAAAGCCAGCAGATCAAGCAAAAGTGGAAAAGCAGCTTCCAAAGCTGACATTTCAGATGAGTTGGCAATGATGGCTAGAAGATTTGAAAAGCTAAATTCTAGGTTTGGTAAATACAAGAGGTATTACCAAGATAGAAGAAGAAGATACAACTCACCTGAGAAGAAGAATGATGAAAGGATATCTAGAAGGGACAACTCCAAAGAAGATCCATCTTCATCAACTAAGAAGAGAGATGCTGAAAAGAAGAAAGATGAAGATGAGGATGCATGCTACAATTGCAAGAAGACATGACATTTTCAATATGATTGTCCAGAGTTGACTTCCAAGGAAAGGAATGAAAGATAAGTTAAGAGGGACAAGAAGTATGGAAAAGGGAAAGCATTGAAAGCTGAAGAAGAAACCTCTGAAGATGATCAACTTCCATCTTCATCATCTGAGATGTTTACTAACAGTAGCGATGAAGAGTGTCTAATGGCTATTGAAGACAATGATGAGGTACAATCTATTTCTAGTTCTGTCAATTCTAGTAACACAATGATATCAAATGAAGACAACCTGAAACTTACCTTTGGTAAGTTGATGGAAGACTTCATGAGACTTCAAGAGATTTATGATCAAACCTTAAAAGAAAACAAAGTCTTGAATGCTAAGATTGAAAGAATTACTCAGGTTGAAGCTGAACATGATCTGAGAACTAATGAGTTGTGCAATAACTTAACTAAGGAGTTGAATACTCTAAAGGACAAGTCATCTGAACAACTTAATAAGTTGGAGGAAGAAGTTAAGCTTCATGAGAGTAAGGACTCAGACTACCAAGAATTGATGGCTAAGTTTGAACATCTTTTCAAGGAACATGAATGTCTTAAATCAAGTGAAGAGAGTCTGAAACTTAAATTGGCTGCTCCGTATAAATCATATAATTCAATAGATGAACTACAAGGAATGCAAAGGCCTATGACTCAAAAATCTGGACTTGGTTACAATCCAGATAAAGCATCTTCACCATGCCTCAGTGATACTTCAACAAGTATTACTAAGAGAATCTTTGTAAAATCTGTGGCTCAAACTGAAATTGTTGAACCAAAGCTGCTACAGAAAATGGACAAAGGTAAACAACCCATTGTACCAACAATCCTAAATCACAAGTCAAAGGTTGCAAGACATAAGACAAGAATTCAGAAGCCTGAGACAATTCAGATGAGTAAAAGTCAATGGAAGACAACTCAGCTGAAAAACTCTCAGACTCAGGCAAGAAAACCATAAGATATTCAAAGAAGACCAACTCAAATGAGAAGCCCTACAATGAATTATCAAAGGGATTTCCAGCCTAAGTACAATGAGTACAGAAGACTTGAATCCTACATGCCAAGGACATCAAGTAATCTGAATGCCTATCCACAAAGATTCAAGCATGCTGCACATGAATTAAAAGATAGATTTAGCAGATATATTCACAAGAATAGTTATAACTCTTCTAAATCATCCAAGATTCACACTAATACTCAATCTCAACCTAAGGCATTTAAAAGGAAGATTGTGTATTTAGATGTTTATGGAAAAAAAATAAGCCCTTTTCAAGTAATGAAAATAAGGCAAGTTTGGGTTCCAAAAGGTATATCTAACCCTCTAGGACCCAACTTTCAAAGGGTACCTAAGTTTTGATTTGTAACAGGTTCCAGTGGTTCCATCTACAAAGAAAAGAAGTCCTAAAGAACTTACATGGTACTTGAACAGTGGATGTTCAAGACATATGACTAGAAATAAAGAGCTTCTAACTGATTTTATTGAACAAGATGGACCACAAGTAACTTTTGGTGACAACTCACAAGGAACAACCAAAGGTTATGGAACTCTCAAAATTGGTACTGTAAGTATTTCAAATGTTTCATATGTCTATGGTCTGAAACACAATCTATTCTCAATAAGTCAATTTTGTGATAAAGGTTTTAATGTTGAGTTTTCTAGTAACTTATGTTATATTAAGAACAAATCAAATCAATAGTTACTACTAACTGGGTCAAGGAAAGGTAATGTTTATCTTGCAGATTGGAACAAATCATCTGAAGATATCTGCTTGATTGCAAAAAGCTCTAAAGATCTCAGTTGGCTATGGCACAAAAGACTAAACCATCTGAACTTTAAGACTTTGAACAAGCTAGAAAGATTATCTTTAGCTGATGGTCTACCAAATGAAGTATTCACAAAAGAACATGTCTGCCAAGCATGTCAAGAAGGAAAGCAAGTCAAAGCATCATTCAAAACAAAGGTTGCCATCTCAACTGCAAGAGTACTGCAATTACTACATATGGATTTATTTGGACCCATTACCCCTGTGAGCATCAGTGGAAAGAAGTATACACTAATAGTAGTGGATGACTTCTCAAGATAAACTTGGGTAATATTCTTGCTAAAGAAGAAGGAAACTCAACAGAAGCTGCCAGAGCTTATGAAGAAAATTACAAATGAGAAAGGCTTGAGCATTGTGAAGATCAGATCAGACAAAGGAACAGAATTCATCAACTCATACATAAAAGAGTACTGTCAAGCAAATGGAATCACTCATGAGACTTCATCAGCTAGAACACCTCAACAAAATGGTGTAGCAGGAAGGAGAGTTAGAACACTCAAGGAAGCTGGAAGAACCATGATAGCAGAAGCAAAGATTCTAAAGAGGTTTTGGGCAGAAGCAATTAATACTGCTTGTCACACCCAAAATAGATCCATGCTAACAAAAGAACAAGGAAAAAATCCTTATGAACTTTTCAAAGGGAGAAAACCAAGAATTTCTTACTTTCATATTTTTGGATGTACATGTTTCATTCACAATAATGGGAAGCAACAATTAAAAACATTTGATAGCAAGGCAAATGAAGGAATCTTTCTAGGATATTCTTCATCCAGCAAAGCTTTCAGAGTTTATAATTGTAGAACTCTTATTGTTGAAGAAACACCTCATGTTATCTTTGATGAGTTTTCTTTCAAGCACAGGACCTCAAACAAAGAAGACAAATCCCATGGTGCACTACAAGAAAACTGACTTTTAGTAACAAAATCCTCTCACTATTGCTTCTCTAGCTAAAAGTCTATAGTGACAGGAAATTGTGAATTAATGACAGGACCTGTCACTAAAAGTCAATTCCTGTCATTAAAAGTTTTTAGTTAGAGAAGTTATAATGACAGGATTTTTGTCACTAAAAATCATTTTTCTTGTAGTGGTGAAATCAACACAAGGATGACAAGGTTAAGAGATGGTGAAAGAAAATAATTTGTATTTACTGATGTACATTATCCTGACTTGGACAACCTCAAGATATCCAACATATCTGAAGCCAATCAAGATAAAGACAACTTACCTGAAGCCAACATCTCTGAGGAAAACTGCAATGTTGAGTTGAATGAACCCACTCAACCTGAGGTAAGTTCTCCCAATGAAGAAGTTGGTAATGCTGAGGGAGTACAAGGATCAAATGATTTAGGGGAAACTCAATTTGAGAATACCAATGTCAATGACATGGACAAAACCCCTGAATATGAAACTGATCTAGCTTTTAATTTTCTTGAATTCTATGTTGAATTAAATGTTGAACCAGATGAGACTAACTCATCTGTAAATGATCAGTCTAGAAGGACATGACTAGATGCTCATCCTTCAGACCAGATCATTGGTGATCTTACTAGTGGTATAATCACTAGGAGACAACATGGAGAGAGTGTCTTATTCTGTTGTTTTCTTTCTTAAACAGAACCCACATCCATTGAAGAGGCAATGGAAGACTCCAACTGGATTACAGCTATGCAAGAAGAACTAAATCAGTTCAAAAGAAATGATGTTTGGGAGCTGGTAGACAGACCAACACATCAGGATGTTGTAGGAGCTAAATGAGTTTACAAGAACAAGAAGAATTAAAATGATGTTATAGTTAGAAACAAAGCCAGACTAGTTGCCAAAGGTTATAGTCAACATGAAGGAATAGACTATGATGAGACCTTTACCCCAGTAGCTAGATTAGAAGCAATTAGGTTGTTCTTAGCATATGCAGCTCATATGAAGTTCAAAGTATACCAAATGGATGTAAAAAGTGCATTTCTGAATGGTGTACTTAAGGAAGAGGTATATATGGAGCAGCCACCTGGTTTTGAAGAAGGAAACAAAGTGTATAGATTGAAGAAAGCACTTTATGGTCTCAAGCAAGCACCAAGAGCTTGGTATGAGACTTTATCACAAATCCTATTGGACAATGGATTTATGAAAGGCACAGTTGATAGGACCTTATTTAGGATAAGTGAAGGAAATTATATTCTATTAGTACAGATATATGTTGATGATATCATTTTTGGTTCACCTAATGAGGATATGTGCAAGAAATTTTCAACTCTCATGCAAGGGAAGTTTGAAATGTCAATGATGGGATTGATAAATTTTTTCTTAGGTCTACAAGTTAAACAATGTAGGTCCCTAGTTGAGTTGATAATATTGAGTAAACTAGGAAAATGTCTAGAGGGGGGTGAATAGACTTTTCAAAATCTTTCAATATATCAGAATACACAATGCGGAAATATCAGATTTAACAATGAGCCCAACAAATTTATACTCAACTAATACTTCGAATATGAACTTCTGTTATGAACATTAATCTTGTCTATTCTATATGTAGTATTAATCAATTAAACAAGTAATCAATCAAACAACAAATAAAACAGTAAAGTAAATCAACACAGAATTTATAGTGGTTCGACAACTTGTCTACATCCACTCTCACAACTCCAGTTGCGAAATTCTTATTAACTCTTCTCTTCGAGTAGTGTGTTCTTGTGGCTTTAAGTCCCAAGAAATAAGACTTCGATCTTTTCGATAACACTACCAAGTGTTTCTTCGATCTCACAACTAGTTATTTTACAAGCAACTAGCAACTTGAACAAACAAACATTAAACGTAAAACTTCTCTTGGTCCAGTAGTAGCCTTCTTCGAATTTGACTTGTCTTCTGGCTTCAACTTTCTGAACTTGAACTCTGTGAGCTTCCTTCTTCAAATATCTCAATAATATGCTTAACAAATCTCGCAGTATCAGTAGTCACACTTTCAGTAGTCTTTAATCGTTGATAACCTTCAAGTATTTATAGACTTCTGAAATCAAGAATAGTTTGTTATCCAACTGACTTTTCTTGATAACTAACTTCAAACGGTTTCTTCTTATCCTTCCACGCGTTTCTTCAGTTAATTAGTTATTCCATAACTAACTCTTCAATATTTCCTTCATCTTTACACGCGTTTCTGACTTAAGTAGATTTTCTCTTTTATGCGCACTTGTCTTGTCTAGTCTTCCATACTTAGACAAAACTTCAGTCTTCTCTTCACTTGTCTTCTCAAGTCTTCTTGTCTTTTCGCAGTAGACTTCTTCCAATAGTAGACTTCCATGAAGAACTAATCTATACTAGTCCTATCATCTAATTCTAACAAGACTATTACATTACTTTAAGTTTTATAATTTCAGCTTAGTCAATCTTAAAATCTATACATCAATATGAACAAACATATGAACTATGAGCTTCTATACATCGTTTATTCGCTCATCATAAAACCTATATAAACTCAACATAGTACTTATAAAACGTACTTGTCTTTTCTTTCTTTCTTATGTATTTTGTACTCTACTGATCTTGTTCATAAGACGACTTCCATAACTAGATCAGTCAACACTTAGAAATATATTCAAGTCTTCTTTTGGCTTATCAAAACTCATCTCATCATCAAATAGAACTTGTTTCAGGATTCATATCCCAACAATATATTTTAATTAATTTAATTTAATAGAAAATACAAATTTATGACACATTACAACACATACGATGAATACATATCGTAAAATATACAAAAGTAACAGGTCATCAAGTTTAAGCCTTTAGATTAGATTTTTAATGGCTTAGATTAACTGACTAAGGTAATCATTACGACACCCTGACTACATGTAGGAGGTCCCTTCTAACTTTTTAATTTTTTTTCAATCATTCTTTCATTTTCTTTTTCAAATAAAATAAATAAAATTACCTACATCTACATTTAATTCTTTTTATATTAAATCTTGATAAATAATAAATACTCCCTCCGTCCCATACTTGAAGCCACATTTTACCATTTTGGGCGTCCCATACTTGAAGCCACATTACCTAAAATAGTAAAAGCACTTTTAAACACTCCCCTTAAAACATCACAATATTACAACAAATGTCACTACTTTATTACACTAAAAAGTAACTTTATTACTATTTATAAAGTTGAAAAGTCTTTATTACCCCCATTTTATCTTACACAATATTAATAAACAACTCATTTATTAAAATCCGTGTCAATTTGGTTTGTGACTTCAACTTTGGGACGGAGGGAGTAATATTTTACAACCCGCATAATTACGCGGATTTTACACAAATAAATCTATAATTCAAGCTTTTATCTAAGTCTTAATGTTTATTTATTTATTTTTTGACGGTGACTTTGTCTTGTTATAAAAATCAGTTATAAGTGTTTTTATGAGATGCCTAAGTTTGTGAGCGAATAACCTGTTCGATTTTTCTGTTCCTTTTTTTTTTTTTTTTTTTTTTTGTATTTCATTGATATTTTATTTTACTGAATTTTTAACACGTATCGTCCCCAATATAATAGGACGTTGATTATTTTTTAATATAACACATGTCAATCATCCATATAGTGAAATAAAATATACAATATGAAAATTGGAACGGATGATCTAACGATACCACAATTAAATCTCACTAGTTCATATATATCATATGTACATGATTTGCATATTGTGGTTTTTCTCTCTCGTATTATTTGTTGGTTATTACATACAACATGTTTAATAAGTTTACATTCTTGAGCAAACTCATATATTTTTCTTTTTTAAAAGATATCAATAACTATACTATACTTAATAGATTTAAAGAAATATCTCAAAGTCTTGAAATATGAACATTAGGAGTGAAATTAGATTCCATGAAAATATGTCAGCCATCTCGACATAAATCCTCATAATTCATGAATCATGCAACTAAATTGATGACATGTTGCAAATGAATATTTTAGGGATAAGGTTCTTATATATATATCCTTCATTGGTGGCCCATCTTGATATTGAAGTGGTGTACACATACAAGATCGATTACACCTACTCCACCATAAATATCATGCATACTTTTTCTTTTTATCCTTTTTTATTTTGCAAAAGCTGATGTTACATTTTATGTAACTTTGTCCCTTTGGACTAGCTCAAAATAAATGGTAATCGAGTTTAATTAAGATAGATGTTTAATTAAATATAAAATTGTTTTTTAATCAATATATAAAAATACACTCAATTATATATGTATAACAAATTATCGAAATACACATTATCTACTATTCAATTTAAACCAATTGAAATATTTGAGTCTTACTCAACGTATCTACCAAACAAGGACCTGAAAATATAAGTCACATTATTAGTATGAATTTATTTATGGATAACGACATCACAAGTTTTGGTCATAGTATTTTTTTTAGTCCACCTTTTTCATCCATCAAGATACATCCATCAAGAAAGTGTCAATTCATGTAATGGTATCCGAGAATTATTATTTTTCTCTGAATTAATTATGATAATGCTAGAAGCTGACGCGAAGTTTCACTGCCTTTTATTTATTGTGAAGGTTTATTTTTTGTTAAAAACTGATATGAAAATAAATTTAATCCTAGTGGAATATATAATATTATTTTTATTTGCATAAATATATTTATGTAGGCATGAAGATGTATGCGATATCATGCGAGGTGAAGATGATATATTTTATATTTAATTTGACCCAATTTTATACGAGTCATACGACGTCGACCAACATAAAAAGATTTGTTAATTAATAGTCGACCACTATGTTCCTTTTGGATTCCCCAGTTATGATTAATTTAGATTATATATTTTACAACTATATATATATATATATATATATATATATATATATATATATAAAAATGTATTAACAACTAATAGAAGTGAACGACCTTCTTCCAATTAAGTTAGCTCATCAAGTAGTAATATATATAGAAGTGGACTTATGGCAATTTTGTTACTTGCAATTAATTATTTTATACGTCTTTTAATTGTAAAATTAATTTTAAAAATATTATATTTTTCATATTTAAAATTATTATTGATAAAATGATGATTACTTTTGTATTACTTTAATATTTTGAAACACATTTGCAATTACAATTAACTCAAGTAGTATTATTATATAAATTAAAAAATAATCCCTTAAAAAATGGATTGGTCGATAATTTAATTTATTAATTTCTTTAATTTTAAATTTCATAAATAAAATAAATAAATAAAGAAGTAAATAATGTCATCATTTTTTTTTATTATCAATACTGGATGACACAATATAACAATAATATATTTTGCATGGATAGATCTATTTAACTCATTTTTTAATCGATTTAATCTGGAGATTTTCGGTCTCTTTTCTAATTTATGCACATAAATATAATTTTTTGTCTATTAAAATTAATTAAATAACTTTGTTGAGATAGAAAGTATAAAGATAGGCACCGAACAATTCTATTTTATTCCGATCAGTTTGACTTGAGCACCTATTTACTTAACCAAGTAAATTGCATTGTTTACACGTAAATTGCATTGTTTACACGTAAATTGCATTGAGTAAAGAAGGTAGAAGCAACAGTTAACCAAAATAATGCAATGCAACATATGAGGGGATGACCCACCTAATGTATGAGCACATATTTATTTATTTTTTTGGTAAGTTCACTGTTCACATGTGTTAAAGCTAAACTATTTCTCTATTACAAGAACAAAGTATATTACTGCCCCCGTTTCAAAAGGTTTATCGCATTTGTCATTTTGTATAAAATTAAAAAACATATATTTTTGACACATTTATTTCTCTTTAATTTTTCTCTCTCCCCGTTACCTTTCTTTTCTATCACATTCTTATCTTTTGAAAGAAAGTGAGAGGAAATTAATCATTAATATGAAAGTATTTGAAATTGATTTTCATTGATTAAGAGTGTTACAAAGGGGTATATATATACAATCATTGAAGTGGTTACACCTTCAAGATTTAGAAACTAACTAACTAACTTTGTATTGTTCACACCCCACCCCACCCCCCCCCCCTTCAAGCTAGAAGGATGGGGACAGACGTGAAGCTTGGATTTGAAAAATTCGAAAAGTGGTCTAGGGAGAGCTTTGGTGAATATGTCTGCAAGTTGTAGAGTAGAAGGGACGAACTGTGTTGTGAGGCGACCAGAAGTAACAAGTTCGCGAACAAAGTGGTAGTCTATATCTATATGTTTGGTCCTTTTATATGCGATCAGATTTTGACTTAGAAAGAGAGCAATTTTGTTATCGCATAGCAGATGAGGAGGCTCTGTAGGAAGAGTATGAAGTTCGTATAGAAGTGAGGAGACCTAGACGAGTTCCGAAGCTGTATAAGCCATAGCCCGATATTCAGATTCGCAGCAGGATCTAGACACTGTTGGTTGCTTTTTGGCACTCCAAGAAATAAGATTTGGACCAAGGAATATTGAGTAGCTGTAGGTTGATCGTCGAGTATCGAGGCAGCGAGCCCAGTCAGCGTCTGAGTACGCGAGTAGATGTGCAGGGCCGCGAGCAAAGTCAAGACCGAACTGAAGGGTCCCCTTGACGTATCGAAGAATCCTTTTGACAGCCTGTAAATGGTCGATGGTTGGATTGGATTGGATTGGAATTGACTAACAATATTGACCGCAAAGGAAAGGTCAGGGCGAGTAATGGTGAGATATTGAAGGGCGCCGACCAAAGAGCGATATTTTGTTGAGTCGGAGTAAGGAGTGTCGAGCATGCAGAGATTTTCAGTGGAAGAAAGAGGAGTGGCAACAGGTTTGGCATCAAGCATATCAGCTCAGAGAAGAATGTTGTGAGCATACTTGGTTTGGCTGAGGAAGACACCAGAAGAGGTGTAAGTAATTTCTAGACCAAGAAAATAATTAAGCTTACCAAGATCTTTTATGGCAAATTCCATTTGAATGCGAGAGATCAGGCGAGCAATGAACGTGTCATCGTTTCCTGTGATAATGATGTCATCGACGTAGACGAGAAGAAATAGAGTTGTGGTCACCTGATGTAAAGTAAAAAGAGATGTATCAGATTTGCTTTATGTAAAGCCTAAAGAGAGTAAGAATGTACTAAAGCGAAGAAATCAGGCCCTAGGTGCCTGTTTTAAACCGTATATGGCCTTGTTAAGGCGAAACGTGATCTGGGCGAACAGGATCGACGTAGCCTGGAGGTTGTTCCATGTAAACGGGTTTGGAAAGATGCACATGGAGGAAGGCATTGTTGACGTCAAGTTGTCGAAGAGGCCAGTTTCGGAGGACAACAACAGAAAGGATAATGTGAACAGTGGAGGCTTTAACGACCAGGCTGAAAGTATGGTCGTAATCAAAACTAGAAAGCTGAGAAAAACCTTGGGCGACCAGGCGAGCTTTATGCCGATCGATGCTGCCATCTGTTAAGTATTTTGTTCGATAGACCCATTTTGATCCAATTATGTTTTTAGAGTAGGGCCGAGGAACTAAGGTCCAAGTATTATTGGAGCGAAGAGTCTGCAGTTCATTTTCCATAGCCGTAACCCATTGGGAAGATTTAGAGGCAGATTTAATACCCTTAGGTTCTTTGGTGGAGTGAATAGAAGCGAGAAGAGCATTTGTTGCGAGGAAGGTAGTGTTAAAGGGATGTTTAGGTTTGACAATGCCATCTTTAGAGCGAGTTCGCATGGGGTGAGTTGGACGAGGAATGTCCATTCTGTGCGGCGGAGAGCGAGAAGGAGGGAAAGGTGGGCGAACAGGAGTATGCAAGAGAGGTGGAAGGGGGCGAGCAACAAGAGAAGAGAGAGGATTGTTCGACGAGATGCACACCGAGCAAGGAGAAGTGGAAGTGGTGATAGAAGTTGGCGAGGACGAGCATGTCTCAGTAAATTTGAAAGGAAAAGTCTTTTCGTCAAACTAAGCATGGCGAGTAACAAAAACCCGAGAGGATGAGGGATCAAGACAGTAGTAACCCAGATGCCGAGAGCTGTAGCCAAGGAAAACACAAGGAGTACTTCTAGGGGATAATTTGTTAGCATCATAATCACGAAGATAAGGAAAAGCACGACATCCAAAAACATGTAGATTATCAAAGCGAGGAGGGGAGCGAAAAACGAATTCATAGGGAGTTTTATTTTGAAGACAGATGAAGGAGTTCAATTGATGAGATAGACAGCAGTACCAAACGATTCTACCCAATATTGAGAAGGAACCGAAGAGTGAAATAAGAGAGAGATACCAGTTTCAGTGATATGTCTGTGTTTTCGTTCTGCTAGGCCATTTTGAGCAAGAGTATAAGGGCAGGATATAGTGTGAATTATGCCGTTTTTGGAAAAAATATTTTGAAGTTTTAGAAACTAACTAACTAACTTTGTATTGTTGACAATTAATATATTTCAAATTAAAAGTGATATATTAGGAGTTACAAAGGGGCATTTTAGGAAAATTCATGGTAAAAATAGAAAAAAACGATAAACTTTTTTAAACAAAAATAAAGATCAAATGCGACAAACTTTATGAAACGGAGGGAGTACTAAATGACCAACATATGTTACTATAAGAGCAATTTGAACTAATGCAATGTCAAAATATTCTGAAACGCCTATTTGTGATCTACAAGAACAAAGTATGCTACTATAATGATGCTAGGATAGTAACATAAACTTAATTTTTTTGGCAAATTCGCGGGTCGCAAAGTCAAATTATTTCTGCTATTACAAGATCAAAATATGTTACTAACTATCCAAAATATGTTACTATAAGAGCAATTTGTATTACTATAAGGTCAAAATATTCTGAAACACATGCATGCGACCTACTTTTTTTAATTATTATTATTCTTACAGTAACACAAATTATTCTTGTAGTAGTATTTTTACTTTGTAGTAAAATAATATCTGAGAGCGAAAAAAATTGTTTCAATTAAATTTGACTCATGTTTAATTCAAATTTGAGTCGTGAAATTTTACTCAATTTATATTAATTAAATTATGTATATGAAGTACTCATTAAATATTGTAAATAATTTTTGGCTGATGGAGTGATTTGATCTATGGATTTCAAATTCGCCCTTCAAATTCACTTCACTTGTTTGGATTAAAAAGTAAATGAATGGATTTAAAACCCTTAGCATATTTTTTAGTTAAAATTGAGAGAATTTTAAAACCTCTCTAAGACCATGTAATTTGAAATCCATCTATTTTCAAAACATTTCCATCTATTTTCAAAACATTTCATTTAAAATACCTCCTCAAATCAAATCCCTCCATCCAAACACAACCTTTGTGTTTTTTCAATATAACCGGCTCACGTGAAACCAAAAAATATCAATTCCACCCCGAAAAGCAATTCTGTAAAATGGATAGACATAAAATGGATGCAGCGATAGCTTCTTTGTTTGAGTTGATCATATAGGCAATGCAAAAACAAAAAAATGGGCCTGAATCTACTCAATCAAAAGAAAGTTAGGACAGGCTATAATCGGTGATGCATATAATATTCTTTTGTTGTACAGGTACTGGTCCCCAAATTAAACCAACATGCATCATTGCTGACACATGTGCACTATACTACATTAGACCATGTTTATCCATGCCCAACCATAACCGAGTCATTAAATATAAAATTAATTTCTCACTCCTCCACCTACCCATTTTACACCAAAACTCAAACTCATCTTTTTTCACACTATTATTAATTTTTTATAATATTTTCACAATATTTAGAAAAAATATATACAATTATTTAATAGAAAAAAATTAAAATATAAAAAGAATAATTAACACAATTTAGAAGAGAAAAAAATTAAGAGAAGAGAAAAGGGAGTGTATGAAATTATAATCCAAAACATATCAAGATTGGTCTCTATTTATAGAGAATTTAATTTTATAAATTTTGGTATTTTTTATTTTTATTTTTTTAAAGTAGATAAGTGAAAATTAGAAATTATCTAAATAAAATATAACCGACGAATAAAAAATGGACACATGTCATGTTTAGATATTGTGGGAATAAAAATACTCCACAAAAAAACTGGTCATGGTTGGTTGTTCTCGGTTGACGTTGACGGATGACCATGGTCATCAAATAAATTTTATTTTTCTTTCTTTCTTTTTTCTTTTTTTTTTTTTGTCTTTTGTGGGGTCGTGGGGCATCCGATAAACATGGTCTCACATGATAAAAAAAAATAGAGGTGATTTTGCGTGAGATGTGGCATAATTTTTACATGTACTTTAGATGAAAATGGATGTTAATTTGTTTATTACTTACAAATACTGTTTGATGGAAGAGGCTATTAGTATGTGAAAGTGTGAAAAGACCCCACACTTATTGTACCATACATAAATTCCTGCCGGATTCCTCGACTATGTTGCTCCACTAAGGTTTTTAGAATAATAGTATTACCATATTGGTGGTATCCAACATTGTTCACGCTTTACTATTATCATGTGATTATTGTTTTCTCTAAATAAATCATAAATTTATTTGGATTTTTTTATTTATTTAATTGGGCAAAGCATGTGATGCAAATGTTGTTTGAGTAACTATTCCTCTCACATTTCATTATATTCTTCTCTCTCTCAATCACATCACCTCTAATACATCTACTTATTATATTTGTATTTTTTAACCTCCGTGTCCGGAGCTCATGGGGAGCTTTCCCCGAGACGGAGGGAGTATCGCATTAAAAAAAAGGTTTAGTCTAGTATACACTTGAGTTCATGTTGTACAACCTAGTCCAATTTATTATTATTATTATTATAAAAATAATTACAAGACGTATAATATAGCTCTTTTTATTTCTTCATTTTATTTCAATTTTTGCTTTTTTTTTTGTTTCTTTTTATTTAATTTATTTTTTTTTACCTTTTTTTTTTTGTTTTTACTTAAAAATATACACATTCTCCATTTAAATTAAATTTTTAAGGAAATTTTTTATTCAATAAAAAATGCAACACAAAATTACTAAAAAATGTAAGTCGATATAACAAAAAAGTGCAACACCATATAACTTAAAAGTATAAATTAGTATAAGTAAAAGTGAAATACGATATTTCTGAAATGTGTCAGTCGATATTACTGAAAAGAGCATCACTATATTAATGAAAAATGTAAGCCAATATAACTGAAAAGTGTAAGAGTCTATAGTGCAACAAATTTTTTTTACTTAAATGTGCAACACAATATTATTAAAATTAAAGTGCAAGTCAGTATCACAATTTTTAATGAAAAGAGTAAGTTATTAAACTGAAAAGTGCAACACAATATTACTAAAAAGTGTAAGTCACTATAAATAAAAATATTACTCCGTATTATACAGTTTAATAATTGAAAAGTGCAACACCATTTTACCAAAAAGTGTAAGTCATGAAATAGTGCAAGTTAGTACGACTGAAAAGTGTAACATGGACTAGAGTACACAATATGCACTCGAGTCCATACTAGACAAAACCCTCATCAAATTATTTAAAATATCTCTCGTATATCATCAACCACAAAATTCAATTTTCTTAAAAAAAAAAAGTGTCAATTAAACTATACAAGTTATCCCAAGACCAAGGGGATAATTTTTTTTTCCAGCACTTCATCTACTTAAAATTTGTATAAACAGTGATTGAAGTATATAGTAAACTATCTCCCAATTTCACTATAAAAAGTTGGATGATATTAACACTGCACTCACTCTACACGGTGTGTGCGCGCACACTCGAAAAAAATAAAAAAATACTACTTCATTCCCACAATAATTTTCACATTTTTTTAAGACTTTTTACACAATAATTTTCACGGCCTTTAAAATGAAAAATTATTTATAAACTCCATCTTCACAATAAATTCAAATTTACACAAATGTTATTAATTTATCTTCCCACATATACAAAAGTCTATGTGGAATTTCATGATCAAAATGATTTACATCCCTCTTATATAGAGGGAATTTTACAATATGAAAGTTACAACTACTAAAATAGAAGTTATAACTAAAACAACTACTCTAACTAATACTATCATTTGTTGTATTTGTTGTTATTCTTCACACCCTCCCACAAGATGGAAATGGATGGTAAGCAATTCCATCTTGAACTTGTTCTTCGGAAAAAAACTTCAAACCATTACAAGTAGCACTATGTGGGTGCAATGATATCAACAATGAAGTGGTAGCCTTCGAGAATAGAATCCAACACCAAATTGAACATTTGAATGTTGATGTAGAGAGTAGACAAATGATACAACCCATGCATCTAATCGATGGCGAGATTTCCACCAATATTCTAAAAAATGTAAAGATAAAATCGTGATAGACACGAAAAAAAGAAGAAGTTTAGATTGAGTATAGGAACTCACGGGCATAGAACCCGCAAAGAAAATGAGTATGAAACTCAAAGAAATGAGTATAGAACTCTAAAAATTCGAATCAAGAGGAAATCGAATCTAAAATTCACGAGCATAGAACCCGCAAAGAAATGAGTATAAAACTCAAGAAACTCAAAAACATGAGTATAGAACTCTAAGAATTCGAATCAATATGAAATCGAATCTAAAATTAACGAGCATAGAACCCGTAAAGAAGTGAGTATAAAACTCAAGAAACTTAAGAGATGAGTATAGAACTCAAAGATTTGATAGAAATGAGTATAGAACTCAAAAGATTCATTCAAACCGAATTGCGGAAACGTACCTAGATCGACGAACTTGTTTAATCGATCATAAATTAATCGATACACAGCTCTGATACCATGTGGAATTTCATGATCAAAATGATTTACATCCCTCTTATATAGAGGGAATTTTACAATATGAAAGTTACAACTACTAAAATAGAAGTTATAACTAAAACAACTACTCTAACTAATACTATCATTTGTTGTTATTCTTCACCGTCTAACTTATTTCTTTACTTTTTACATGAAGTTTTATAAAATTATTCTTTAAAACGTCAATATCTATTATATATTTTTTAATTTACGTGTCCATGTACGTGAAGATTAATATGGGACGGAGTGAGTATAAAGATTAGGTGAGAGCGGTGTCTCACCAAAATACCAAATCCAATAGCAATTTGAACACCTCAAGAGAATATAATCCTCTAGAACGCAGAAGCATAATGCAACAATTCCTCCAATAATCTTGCACCACGTGTACACAGTACGTACTACAGTCCAATCCCTCATGCTTATTTGAAGGGAATATGAATTGAGTAACCATTCAGGGTAGTTTCAAACTCTCGACACAGAAATCCCGTGCATTTGCATTTCAACTCTTCAAATTCCTTTAAAATTAAGAAATAACTAAGAAATGGAGAGCGGAAGCGGCGGAGGCGGTGTTATTGGCGAAAGCAGTAGGGAATTGTTGAGCGCGGCGGCGCCGATCGACGACCGATGTTCGTCGTGGAGACTCAACATAAATGAGTTTCGGTTGCCGGAGGATAACCGCTCCGATCATCGTCACCAGTCGTTCAGTATACCACGGATCATCCGCAATAAAAGTATGTGCGTTTTCTCTCTACGTATTTAGGCGCTCTACGCGTATGCTATGTGTGTTTATGTGTATTTTGATGCCAGTTCTTCGGAGTTGCTAGGGATTTTGTTCGCATTTTGGGAATCGCATGCCATTGATGACGGAGAACAGTGTAAAAGCAAATATGCCGTACAACTGTTATAATTAATATTCGTATTAATCAGGCAGGGGGGATTGATACACTAATTAAGATTAGGACAAAATTCCGGGTTTAGAGCACCGTTTCTGCTTTTTTCTTTACTTTTTCCCTTATCTGCCTCTTTTTTTTTCCCTTTCTTCTTACTCCTTTGTCTCTTTATCTTTTTTTTCTAAAGATATAAAGAATATATTTTAATAAAAAAAAGGAGGACGAAAAAAGAAATATAGCGCATGCTGTACCGCAAATGCAATAGTTTAATTAGGACTTTGGATTTTCATTTGTAATATTTCCTGTAGAAAATTATGTACTGTTATTGATTTTTTTATTTTTGGTTGAAAATCTCTTTTTCTTGAATTTTGTTAAAGATTAATGTGCCGAATAACGCTATTTAATAATTAATTTACTATATCTGAATAAACTGATGAATGCCCTCCTTTTTTTTTGGTGAATTTAGCTTCTGGCCTCTACAGTTATATTTGGTTCTATACTATACTTATTGCAGGGGAAAGGAGCATTTGCATTTGCAATTTTTTAAATTGAATAATAAATTTATCGAAATGGTCACGGAAGATACGATCTTTAAGCTGTACTAAAGATATTAATTAAGATGAGATATTTTAATGATATGAAGTATTATGAGAAGATGCAATCATAAAAACTGTTTTATGTTTAGGAATATATTGACTAGTACAGTGGGTTGTAAAATCTCAGGGAGTGCCTTTATGATTGAGCTTAGATTCGTCCTTGTAATTTTTCATTAAAATTTCTTGAAAGATTGACAATTTTCCTGAATCAAATGGAGGCAGAACATCTAAAGGTTATAGCAGAGAGCTATGTATTTCCTAACTTTAAGAGTGTATTGTTCTGTGCCAAAATTCTGAGTTTTTACAGAGGCCATTGAAATCAAATACTGAACCTTATAATTTTGTGTCACCGAGAAAGGGGGTGAGAAACATCATAAATATCATTTGTAGAAGTTTGTTCATTGCTGCATTGTGGTAATATTGTCCTTTTATGATCTTAACTAACTT
Organism: Galeopsis tetrahit; assembly: GCA_963675135.1. NCBI lineage: Eukaryota > Viridiplantae > Streptophyta > Magnoliopsida > Lamiales > Lamiaceae > Galeopsis > Galeopsis tetrahit. Next base: position 69,630,964 of record OY776123.1, read on the forward strand.
TTCTGTTCCAAGAAATTTGAACACTCGTTGTTGTTAGAGTTGCTGCCCCTCGTTTTATAGGCTTTTTTTCACTTTTAACATGATGTTGCTTGTTCTGTAAATGTCACCAGATTATGGTGCCTCGTTTGTTCATTTTCCCAGCACATATGAGTTCAATTCACTTCCTTCTAACATTTTATCATAACTTTAGTGTTCTTCATTTGTTGCAATCTATCAGGAAAACAACGAAAAGTAGCAGAGTATTACAAAAAACAGGAGAGACTCTTAGAAGGATTTAATGAAATGGAGGCTATTAATGAATGTGGTGGTTTACCTGACGCTCTTACTCAGGTTCTTTTTCATTTTTACTACGTATATAAATAAAGATTAGTATCATGCCTCTACTCGGTCATGATATTATTACATCATTTACATGTGGTAATTTGAGAACAGAAATCTTTATTGGCTCCATTAACTCTTTTACTAACTGAAGTGAAGTGCTAACCATCTCTTTTATTGGAAAAACTTTAGGTTTTGGTCATTCTGTAATTTAAAAATCTGTTCTGTTTTAGTACTTTTTTATTTTTCATCTCAACTTTGTGCTTGAATATGAGCATGGAAGTAGGCAACTAATAATTGTGTGGATTGCTGTTCCTTTAATAAATCGTACTTGTATGTTATCTATCAGGATGAAATGAAACAACTTGCCAAGAGCGAAAGGATGGCTATTAACATATCAAATGTAGCTAATCTTGTCCTGTTTGTGGCAAAAGTTTATGCCTCAATCGAGAGCAAGTCTTTGGCTGTCATTGCATCGACAATGGACTCGTTTCTAGACCTTTTGTCTGGACTGATCCTGTGGTTCACCTCCTATGCTATGAGAAATCCAAACCAGTATCACTACCCAATTGGAAAGAAAAGGATGCAGCCAGTGGTAGGCTCTACTAACATACTCCACTACCCAATTGGAAAGAAAAGGATCCTGTGGTAGTACTTGAACTGTTTTACCACAATTTGTGTGCTTTAACCAAGTTTAATTTTTCACAGGGAATCGTTGTTTTCGCATCTGTTATGGCAACTCTTGGATTACAAATTATACTTGAGTCTGGTCGGCAGCTCGTTGCACAGACTCGTCCCGATAGGGACCATGAGAAGGAGATGTGGATGATAGGAATTATGGTGTCTGTAACTGTGATCAAGTTTATACTAATGGTTTATTGCCGCAGATTTGAGAATGGAATTGTTAGAGCCTATGCTCAAGATCATTTTTTCGATGTCATCACCAACTCTATCGGATTAGTCACTGCTGTTTTAGCAGTTCGTTTCTACTGGTGGATTGATCCTGTAGGGGCCATAATCGTAAGTAGACTCACTTAGTGTTACAATAATTTGTTGAATATGTTTTTAAATTGAATTTGTTGTGTTTCAGATTGCTGTATACACAATCACGACGTGGGCAAAGACAGTTATTGAGAATGTTTGGTCGCTAATTGGAAGAACGGCGCCTCCAGATTTCCTTGCAAAACTAACGTATCTGATATGGAACCACGATAGGGAGATCAAGCATATTGACACGGTGAGAGCATATACTTTTGGTAGTCATTACTTTGTGGAGGTAGACATTGTGTTGCCAGAAGATATGATGTTGAGCCAAGCCCATAATATTGGGGAAATGTTGCAAGAAAAACTCGAGCAACTTCCTGAGGTCGAAAGAGCTTTCGTTCACATAGACTTTGAGTATACCCATAGACCAGAACACAAGAGCAAAGTGTAATGTAAAAAGTGTCTAATCTAAGCCGAAGCCTCTGAGAAGATGTAGAATGTGTTGTGTGCGTTGTTAACTCTACCTTTTTTCTTAGAGTTACAGTTGTTAATGTTATTCATTTCCTAATCTAAGTATTTCCACTTGTATTAGGTAGGAAATGGAATGTAATATTGGAGATTGTATGTATTCATCTTAATGTATTCATGCTGTAATTTTAATTGTTCAGTTGGCGGAAAAGAAAATTGAAATTGGAAAATTTGAAGCTCCTTTCTTTAACCCCCTTAATAACGTCTATTTTTTTTTATGCATTTAATAATAATGTCCATTTTCATGAATAGGGAAGCTGACGTATTTTATTTTTCGTTATAGATTGGAAAATTAATACATGATGTCAAGAATTAAGAAAAATGCAGGAACTCACTCGAGGTTTCACAAAAAAGCCTAATGTGGGATTTTTCGTTTCATTATTTGTTAAAATAAGAGTGAGAATTTAATACTCCCCCGTCCCCAAAAAATTTGCGGTGAATTTTGGGCACATGGTTTAAAAAAATATATAATGATAAGAGTGTTGAGAAGTAATTTTATAAACTTTTATATATAAAGTAAATAGAGTAGGTGGGTTGAGTGTATAGTGGGTCCCAAAAGTAATGATATAAAAGGTAAATATATGTATATTTTGAGAGTGAGGATTGTGGTGATTATTTCAATTTTACTATATGCAAATTTTTTGGAAACAAATAAAAAATGAAAGTATGAAAACTTTTCAACAATATGAATACTTCATAACTCATCTAAAATTTGTGTGGGGCATTCTCACTTAACAATTCAGTAAATCGGGAGCGTTGTAGGCTTGTAGCCTAGCTGGTGAGCAATAGAGTAAAAGACCGATTTCTCTATAAATAAATTAAAAAAATAAAAACTATCTACACAATAGCCTCCATTTACCATTTTACCGCTCAATTTATCTTTTCAATTCTAAAAATAATAATTTATATATGTATATGGGTAGTCTAACAGTCACAAAATAATTGCATGATCTGCATAATTTTAAATAGTAGACTTACTTTTTATTTTTTAATGATTTGACACAAATGCCGATAATAATGTTTTACAAAAAATGGTTGTCGATTTTTTTTTTTTACAAAAAATGGTATTGGCCATTGGGTATAGGGGAGTAAGTGAGTCGAGCCTACTCGCGAGCTACTCGTGCTCGACTCGAAAAGAGATCGAAATCGACTCGAAGTTAATCGAGTCGAGTCGAGTTTCGAGCTCCTCGAGTAGCTACCGAGTTCGAGTTCGAGCTCATGAATACTCGGCTCGAAAGGCTCGCGAGCCTAATCGAGCTTGAACAATATTTACTATTTTGCCCTTAATATATAAATCTTATTTGTATACGAGTAATCGAGTCGAGCCGAGTCGAGCTCGAGTTTAGTTTAGAAAAAAATATGTTTTAAAATTAATTTTGAAAATCATAGGTAATCGAGTCGAACCGAGCTCGAGTTTATCGAGTCGAGCTCGATCTTTAAAATTTTAGGCTCGACCGAGTCGAGTCGAGTTTCGAGCTTCGAGTATAACAATCGAGTCGAGTTTCGAGCTCTGCACTACTCGGCTCGTTTACACCCCTAAATTTGGGTATTATAGTTGGTAGGCTGTTTTTCTTTCTTTTTCGGACAATATTTTTGTGTTATTTAATTAGTTTGCATTTGATATACTCAATTATTTTCAGGAAATTTTCATTTTTTTTCATGGTTTCTTTTATTCAGAAATTGTTTCAATTTATAATTACTCAGTGTTCTATTTTATTTATTACTCAAATTTTATAATTCTCATATTTATTGGGGGATTTCCAATTTTATTATTCTCATTCTTATTTAAATTTTTTACTATTCACGCTACTTTATCTTTCCTTTAACTATCATTTATTTATTCAAATTGTCACTTACTTTATTTATAAACAATCAATCTATAAATGATCAACAACATCCCATCATACACCAACTCATCTACTTTATAAAAAAATTAATCAATAGAGTATTCATTAAAATCTGTGTTCAGAGAAGTGAACATAATAAAATTGGAAGAAATGAATAGTTAGTATTTTGTAATTGTCTTTTCCGTATCCAACTTTAATTTAAATCGTCTCGGGTATTTTATATCACTTCTCACTAACATTCAAAATACAGTAATGAACAGAGAATGAAATATCAGGTCTACTAACAGTTAAGTACAGTAATGAACCAATAAGACCACGATAATATGATTGGTCAGCACACTTACCGTACTCGTCCGGATCCATCATGTATGTAGGTAGCATAGGTACTCCAGTAGATTTGCAAGTTTTAATACCATACTTGTCTAGCAGATTTCTAGTATACTTTGCTTGATTTATGAAAATCCCATCGGGAGTTTGTTTTATTTGAAGACCAAGAAAGTAATTCATTTCACCCATCATCGACATCTCAAACTTACTTTGCATGAGGGTTGAAAAACTTTCACTCAGCTTTTTGTTGGGTGAACCAAAAATGATATCATCCACGTAAATTTGGACAAGTAAAATGTCATTCCCTTCTTGTCTTCTGAACAAAGTACGATCTACTTTGCCCTTAGTAAAACCATTTTTAAATAGAAAGAGGGATAGAGTGTCGTACCATGCTCTTGGAGCTTGCTTTAGTCCATATAAGACTTTCTTCAATCTGTATACTTGGTTGCCTTTGACTTCGAAACCTGGAGGTTGTTCAACATACACTTCTTCCGCAAGAATACCGTTAAGAAATGCACTTTTAACATCCATTTGATATACAGTAAATTTCATATAGGCAGCATATGCAAGGAACAATCGAATGACTTCTAGTCTAGCAACATGAGCATACGTTTCATCATAGTCTATGCCTTCAGCTTGTGAATAGCCTTGGGCTACTAGTCTAGCCTTATTTCGAACGACTACATCATTCTCATCTTTCTTGTTTTTGAAAATCCATCGAGTGCCAACTACATTATGATATTCCGGCCTATCAACAAGTTCCCAGGCGCCGTTTCGAACAAACTGGTTCAACTCGTCTTGCATAGCGATGATCCAATTACTATTAGCCAGTGCCTCTTTAACGGTTGTAGGCTCAATAGATGAAAGGAAACAACACCAGCAAAACATAGTTGGACTCGGCTGTTCTTGCGACTCAAAGAGTTGTCGTCTAGTCTTTACACCATTAGTAGAGTCACCAATGATATTTTCAGTATCATGAGCAGATTTCCAAGTTTTTCTAGTCTTAACAGGCATACTATCATCATCTAACTCAACTATAACATCATGCATTTCAACATCATTTGTTTCAGCAATTTTAACAGGAGTAGACGAGTCAACTAGAACAGGCATGTCAACTGGTCTAGTGGACTTACCTTGAGCACTTACCTTTTCCTTGTCATCTGATTCAAGAGCTTTCATGAATGGATTGTAGGCTTGAACTGATTCGTATACTTCTGATTCCTCATCAGATTGGATTGATAAGTCATCCACTTTCTTACTGATCTGGTCGGTAGACAAGTCCTGCCGAGATTCATCGAAAACAACATGTGGTGTTTTTTCCACACAAAGTGTCGAGTAGTTAAACACTCTAAATGCTTTGCTAGTCGAGGAGTATCCTAAGAATATCCCCTCGTCTGCTTTTGCATCAAATGCATTTAACTTACTTTTCCCATTGTTATGGATGAAACACTTGCATCCGAATATATGAAAATATGACATTCTGGGTTTTCTACCTTTCCAAATCTCGTAGGGTGTCTTACCTAGTAACTTATTGATTACGCTTCTGATCTGGGAGTGGCATGCAGTATTGATCGCCTCTGCCCAAAACTTTTGAGGAGTATTATACTCGGCCAACATGGTTCTACACGCTTCTTTGAGTGTTCTATTCCTTCTCTCAGCTACACCATTTTGTTGTGGGGTCCTAGCTGCACTAGTAAGGTGCTGGATACCACGTTTAGAACAGAAATCTTTGATATAGCAATTAATGAATTCAGTCCCCTTGTCACTACGAATCTTGACAATGGATTGATTCTTCTCAACTTGTAACTTCTTCAACAGATCAGGTAGAAGAGTTTGTGTATCACTCTTCTTGTGTAGAAAGACTACCCAAGTGAACTTAGAATAGTCGTCTACCACAACAAGTGTGTACCTTCTACCATTCAAGGTTGGAGGAGTTATCGGACCATGAAGATCCATATGTAGTAGTTCTATGACTCTACTTGTTGAGAGAGTAGGAATTGACTTAAATGAACTTTTTACCTGTTTACCTTTCTGACAAGCATTGCATACATGTGACTTGTAATAGATTTCGTTAGGTATACCTTCAACAAGGTAATCTCTTGCAATCTTATTAATCACCTTAAAGTTCATATGACATAGGCGTCTATGCCATAGCCAACTGATCTCTTTAGGGTTCTTACTAAGAAGACAAGTATCCCTCGGACAGCTATTCCAATTCACAATATATACGCTGCCTTGTCTTATGCCGACGAGTAGTACAGTATGGATCCTCTTGTCAATGATCTCGCACTTTCGGATTTTGAATTGCACCTTATAACCACGATCACAGAATTGAGAAACAGGTAGTAAATTGTATTTCAAACCTTCTACGTAGGATACGTCCTGTATCTTTACATCTCTATTTCTGATGTAGTCAAAGCCTTACGTAACAGCTGTTGAGCTATCACCGAAAATCACCTTGGGTCGTTCTTGATCATAGTAACTCGATAGAAGAGCCTTAGTACCCGTCATGTGGTGCGAACAACCACTATCGATGTACCAAGTTTCTCCTACAGAGCCACCCTTCTTATACAAGTCAAGTCGACCCTGCAATGATGATATTTAATAATTTAGGTACCCTCCTTGTCTATTGGGGTCCTGGGGGGTTAGTAGAGTTCAGTGGAATCCAAATATACATAGGAGTCCTGAACAAATTTGATCTCTTAAGCTTTCTACCATGCTTGTTGCAAAATAAGACCCTGTTGTCCTTATCTGGCCTATCATTAGTCGTGTCTACTCGTTTGAAATAGTCTTTCGACTTAACCTCTACTTGAGTAGGCAGGGGCCTTTGATAGTCAAAATAAGGCTTGTATGCATTGGGGCCATACAGTTTATAGACACGTTTAGGTATTTCCTCACTTATAATATCATAAGACAAAGGTGGAGGATATAAGACAGGTTGAGTACAATATTTTGGAGCAACCTTTATAGGTCTAGTCGAGTAGAGCTGAGACTGCCTTATAAAAGGAGGTCTAGGCTCTTTCCAACTAGTCTGTACTTGTCTAGAACTCGTCTCCTGAGGATACCAATCTTCGTATCTGACCTGGTTTGGTCGTCCACGACTAGTGGTCCTCTTTTGACTTGTTCTAAACGGAACAGGTCTGTTGTTAACATTCTTTTTACCGTCTTTGGTAATCGGAGTGTTAACTCTAGTCTGCTTATGTACAACACCTTTGGATGTCATTCCAATATCGTATTCCATTGGTCTTTTCCCTTTATCATTTGTCAAAGAACTTGAACTAGCAGCAGTAGGGTTCTTAATGACTTGAGTAGACGAGTTAGGTGTTTCAGCAGTAGGGTTCCCTATACCTATCTGACAGTTGTTGATTAATCTTTGAAGAATTAACCAAGTCAGTAAGTTTAAGGTCTAGATTTACGACTTCAGTCTCTAAGAACTTATTGCGCTCTTCAAGCTTTTTGCATTTGTTCTTTAAAACATTGAATTCATTAGTCTCAGTATCATGTCTTTTTAGTAAGTCTTGATACAACTTGTCTGTTGACGCGCACTTGACTTTAAGTTGGACCAACTCTTCTGTCAAGCGTTTGTTTAGGACAATTATATTAGGATCTACTTTAGACTGGGCTTCTTTAAGATCAATGATTTCTTGTTTTAAAGCGATGTTCTCGTCGCTGACTTCAATGAATGCCTTGTTAGCAAGTAGGAGGTCTTCTTCAGTCACACTAGTAGAGTGATGAAGACTACTCCCTACTCCACTGTCGGCAGTATCACTTTCATCAGAATCCAATTCATCACATGATTGAAACGAAGTTGTAGATGATACCTCTTGTTCGATTTTTGCCATGAAGCTTAGGCCATCATCCACTATGAACGCTTCTTCTTCTTCTTCATGCGTAAACGGGTAGCTAGATGAAGACCATGGTAACTCGTCTAAATCCGTTTCAGAGTCATCATTAACCATCATAGCCTTCTTACCCTTGTTGTATCTTCGTTCACGCCTTGCTTTCCGTTCTTCACGATCATCAGTGCTCAGGTCCGGACATTCGTAAATGTAATGACCTGGTTTCTTACAGTTATAGCATAATAGATCGTTAGTAGACTTTTTCACAAGAGAGTTATCCCTTCTCTTATCTTGTCTATCAGAACGTCTAATCTTCCTATCCTCAGAGTCCCTATCTCGTCTGTTTCCTTTCGAGACTTTGTCTCTCCTTTCGGAAGAGTTTCGGTCTCGTCTGGTCTCAGACAAGTCCTTAGTAGCAGAACCTCTAAAGTCTTTGTAGAATCTCTTATGTCTACCGTAGCGCTTGTTTAACTTGTCGAACTTTCTAACCATAAGATTCACCTGATCTTTCAGACTTAGATCAGTCATGTCTAACTCGTCTCTAACACTAGCAGACTTAGTCTTAGACTTGGACTTGCCAACTCTAGAGCTCTTAGACGAACTAGACTTAAAGACAACATTTTTTGACACAGCTTTCTCTCTATCACTACTGGCAATAGGATCATCCTCATCTAGATCAAACTCGTGAGCTTTGAGAGTTTGGAACATTGTCTCTGCTGACCACTCATCTATATCCTGAGTATTCTTAATGATCATTTTGACCATTTTTCATCTAATATCAAAACTCTTAAGAATTCTCAAGTTTATTTCACGAACAGTATATGTTTTGCCAAGTACTTCCAAATCATTTATAATTCTTGTGAAACGAGTATCTAACTGGTCTATATTTTCACCAGCCTTCATCTTAAATGATTCGAACCTCTGTATAGTTGTGGAAAGCTTACTTTCTTTGATTAGGGTGGTCCCTTCACAAATAACAACAAGTCGATCCCACATTTCCTTGCCTGACTTACATTTTAATACTTTCCCAAGATACTCGTTGGGAAGGGTATGTAAAATATAGTTCTTAGCCAAGCTGTCTAGGTTGTTCTGTCTCATTTCCTAAGAAGTTAATTCTGACCTGGGTTTGGGGACGAGTACCCCAACAACTTTTGATCTGTCCAGAGTGGCAATGTTCGGCACCATAGTAGTGATTGGTCCGTCTTGAACAACATAGATCATAAGATCATGAGTCGAGCTGAAAATCGCCTCCATTCTCAACTTCCAGTAGTCATAATCCTGGATAAAAAAACTTAGGAAGTTTGTTAGCACTTATTTCCAAAGACATGATGTCAAGAAGATTAGTAGTATGCAATTTAGATCAAAGATACAAATAATTTCAAAAACAGTGACACGAACAAGTACAATCAAGAACCAAGACTTCACCCAAGTCTTTTAAAGGTTATCAAGAAACAGCAGTCCAATGAACTACTGCTCTGATACCACTTGTAGGTCCCTATTTGAGTTGATAATATTGAGTAAGCTAAGAAAACGTCTAGAGGGGGGTGAATAGACTTTTCAAAATCTTTCAATATATCAGAATACACAATGCGGAAATATCAGATTTATCAATGAGCCCAACAAATTTATACTTAACTAATTTTGAATATGCACTTCTGTATGAACACTAGTCTTGTCTATTCTATATGCAGATGAATAAATTAAACAAGTAATCAATCAAACAACAAATAAAACAGTAAAGTAAATCAACACAGAATTTATAGTGGTTCGACAACTTGTCTAGATCCTCTCTCACAAACCCAGTTGTGAAATTTATTAACTTTTCTCTTCGAGTAGTGTGTTCTAGTGGCTTTAAGTCCCAAGAAATAAGACTTCGATCTTTTCGATTATATCTCCAGATATATCTTCGATCTAATAACTAGTGATTTACAAGTAACTAGCAACTTGAACAAAAACAACAATAACAAAACTTCTCTTAGTCCAGTAGTAGCCTTCTTCGAATTTGTGACTTGTCTTCTGGCTTCAACCTTTTGAACTTGAACTCTGCGAGTTTTCTTGCTTCGAATATCTCTTAGTAATTGCTTAACAAATCTCGTAGTATCAGTAGTTAGTCAGTAGTCATAACCGTCAAATGCCTTCATGTATTTATAGACTTCTGAAATCAAGATAAGTTTGTTATCCAACAACCTTTTCTTGATAACTAACTTCAAACTAATTCTTCTTATCCTTCCACGCGTTTCTTCAGTTAATTAGTTATTCCATAACTAACTCTTCAATATATATCCTTATCTTTATTTGACATCTTCACGCGTTTCTGACTAAAGTAGATTTTCTTCTTTTGCGCACTTGTCTTGTCTGGTCTTCCATACTTAGACAAATCTTCAGTCCTCTCTTCACTTCACTTGTCTGGTCAAGTCTTCTTCAGTAGTAGACTTCTATGACGAACTAATCTATACTAGTTCTATCATCAAATCTTAACAAGACTATTACATTACTTTAAACTTTATAATTCCAGCTTAGTCAACTTAAATCTATACATCAATATGAACAAAACATATGAACTATGAGCTTCTATACATCGTTTATTTTCTCATCATAAACCTATACAAACTTATCACATTACTTATAAAACGTACTTGTCTTTTCTTTCTTTCATATGTATTTTGTATTCTACTGATCTTGTTCACAAGACGACTTCCATAACTAGATCAGTCAACACTTAGAAATATATTCAAGTCTACTTTTTGGCTTATCAAAACTACTTCAACATCAATTAGGACTTATATTAGGATTCATATCCCAACAATATGTATGTCTTCTACTTGCAATGTTGTGAATGCAGAGTGTTACTATTCTGAAATTGAACCTAAAAATGTGAATGAAGCATTAATTGATGAAAATTGGATAAATGCTATGCATGAGGAACTTAATCAGTTTGAAAGATTTGAAGTATGAACACTTGTTCCAAGACCTAGTCATACTAATGTCATTGGAACAAAGTTGATTTTTAAGAATAAAACTGATGAGTTTGGTAACATTTTTTAGGAATGAGACTAAATTAGTTGCACAAGGTTACACCCAAGTTGAAGTTATTGATTTTGATGAAACTTTTGCATTTGTTGCTAGGATAGAATCTTTTGGATTATTGCTAGCAATTGCATGTTTTATTGACATTAAACTTCATCAAATGGATGTAAAAGTTGCATTTTTAAATGACATTTTGAATGAAGAAGCATATGTTGAACAACTTAAAGGATTTGAAGATCCACAATACCCTGATCGTTTTGTTAGAGGAGAAACCGTTATAACTTTGTTTATTAAGCACACTAGAGAAGATTTACTTATTGCTCAAATATATGTTGATGACATTGTGTTTGGTTTAACTTGTGATAAAATGTTAACCAATTTGTTAAAGCAACAACTGCAACATTTGAGATGAGTATGGTTGGAGACTTGAATTACTTTTTAGGTCTTCAAATCAAGTAATGTAAGGATGGTATATTCTTCTCTCAAGGTATGTATGCTAAGAACTTGGTTAAAAGGTTTGGTTTTGAAAGTTAAAAAGTAATGAAAACTTCTATGAGGTCTACTTTGAAACTTTGCAAAGGCAATGCTGGTAAAAATGTTGATCCAACATTGTATAGATCCATGATAAAAAGTTTACTTTATCTAAACTCTAATAGACCGGATATTATGCATAATGTTTTTGTTTGTGCTAGGTACCAATCTGATCTAAAGTAATCTCACCTGAATGTAATGAAAAGAATTATCAAGTATGTTGCAAGTACAAGAGAACTTGGGATATGGTACACTAAGGACACCAACAACACTTTGATTGGATACAGTGATGCAGATTGAGCATGAGATATATATGACATAAAGAGTAAGAGTAGAGGATGTTTCTACATGGGAAACAATCTTGTGGTTAAGCAAGATGTTTCATGCCTATGAAATTGAAATTGATATCCATACAATTTTCTGTGATAATATGAGTGCATAAACATTTCTAAAAATTCAGTACAACACTCACTCACTAAACACATTTGCATTAGGCATTGTTTTATGAGAGATTTAGTGGAGAAGAACATAGTGAAGTTGGAATACGTACCTACTGAAAAATCATAATGTTGATATATTTACTAAGGTCTTGACCTTGAGACATTCTCATCTTTGAGGAAATCTCTTGGTATGTGTAGTATCTGAATAATTCTAGATGGATGGTGTCACAAATGTCATAGCATTTTGGACAACATCGTAAGGTTTTATAGTTGTTATAGATTTAATTTATTTCCTATTTTCGTTGAATAATTCCTTTGTAAAATATTCTTGAATCTAAAATTTATTGTGCAAAAATAAACATGTCTTACACCTCTCAAATGCATAAAAAATAGAATGTTATTAGCATACTAAAAGATGTACCAAATCACTGAGTAACTATGGAGCACAGAGTTCGCTACTACGGTGCCTTCTTTTCAAAAGGTGATATTTGGTAAAAACATCAAGAGGTTTGTAATCCGTTAAGTAAGTATGGGACACGGAGTTCGCTATTACGATGTACTCTACAGGAACAATGGACCAATACAAATTAGATGCTATAACACAAAAAGAAAAAAATATGGTGCAACACAAATGAAGTAAATTCATGTAAAAATCGTGTTGAGGTGTATGTAACAGTTTTGAGCACAACATTAGATGATTCAACTATATTTTTATAAGTAGTAATTATTTGATTATTTGTGAAAATTTATTTTATTTATTCTGATTATACTAACCCACGTCTTTGGTTTATTTTCAGGTTATACACATTTAAATACTAAATATTCTAGAATGTTCTTAATTTAATTATGATTTTACCCACTACTTACCCATGATCTATTTTTGTGGCTAAGTTTATGGAGTATTATCGAATTCCTTCTAGAATCCTCCTTAGTTAGTTCTTATTTTTATACGTATTACTTCCAACTATGCATTCTCTGCTATATACTTCTCATAACATGATATACTAAGCATTGCATTTTTTCGAGTGATTTGAGTATTGCTTTTTAAGATTTGCTAAAGTCTTGTTTGTCTCGGTTATTGTGATTATCTTTTCGATTTCTTGGTGCTCTAATGATAGGAAACAAAGAAACTACCTCACCACACTCAAACTCCCACGAAACTGTTATGTCCATCTCTCTCAAATCTTAATAGTTTCGCTTTCATGACCGCTTTACACCAAAACTAACCAACTGCTACAAGAAAAGCTGAAACACTTACCCAAACAACTCCAATTACACCCATTCCTACAACTGTTCACATTCTACTCGATACAACCCTTAACGAGCTGAACCAAGCTGTTGAGAATATGTCTCAATCGATGATGAATTCTGAGAATCTATTCTTATTGTTGGAAATATGTCCATTGACATTTCTCACTACTGAAAACCGAAAACTCACCACTACACTTGATTCATTCACCTCATAAAAACCCCCAATTTTCAAGTCCTAATACTGAAATAGAGGCAATTGTCTCGAATGCTACCTCTCTGGGGGAGATTGAGAAGGAAATTGATGATTTTCCTGTTGCTGAGCAAAATGAGTATGCAAATGCTGAGACATCCGATTCTGAGGACGCTCAAATGAAGGAGAGCGACGCGAATGCTAACTCAGGTTAAACTAACTCTTATCTTTCTAATACTGATGAATTTGAATAGATTGCATTTAGGAAGAATGTTGAGAAAGAAAAGAGAAAGATGAGCCTTGTTCAACGAAGGAAGATCCGGCTATGTGTTCACTAGAGTTGATTACTCTAACTCACTGAGGAGAAATAAGAAAGGAAGTAATGTTGTTGATGAACCGATTCAAGGTGTTTTCTTAATCGGAGGAAGAAAATGTGGTTATTGAGAAATGAGTCAAAATGAAGTATGATCCAGAGGGAAAGAAGGTTGTTGTTGAACGAGACTTGCCCAAAGTAATTGAAAATTCTGATCCAGAAGATAATCCCATTGTGTATGAGATTAAGAAGACTCTGAGGAAGAATGCTGCATCAAATGCTGAAGCAAGTGTTGCAACACTAGACCCTGATGACAGTAGAAGTGATGATTCTGAGAAGAGCAGTAGTATGGACTCTGAATCAGCTGAGGAAATAAATTCTAAAGGAGGTAATTCTGATCCTGATAATAATTCTTAGATTGATAGGTTAGTTGCTAAAATTACTAAGTTATCTTGACGAAAGTTGTTAATGGAAAAGAGAATTAACATTGCTGATTTTCCTGATAATAATTCTTAGATTGATAGGTTAGTTGCTAAAATCACTAAACTATCTAGATGAAAATTGTTAAAGGAAAAGGGAATTAACACTGCTGATTTTGAGAGTAAATGGTTGATACAATTTTTTGATTGAAAGGAAATTGTTGAAAATTGTAACTCTAAGTGATACTTTTGTGTCTGACAGGGTATATGTACTTTATGCTTGACTTAGGAAGAGTACGGGTAGACATAGATCTAAATGATATGGGAATGTACAATTTAGGGGGAGATCAGTTCCATTTACTATAGAATTGATTAATGATCTCTTAGAGATAGAGCTTGTGATTCATGAAGATGAACCTAATTTGAACTTGGTTGCTATTTCTATAACTGGGGGTAGATTAATTAGGTGACACATTTTTATGCTTGCTAAAGATCACACATCTCTATACTTTGTACTCTATAAATTGATTGTCTACAATTGGATACCATATACAAATTCCACTAAGGTGACTAAGGATCAAGCTATATTGTTGTATAAGATTTTTTGGTTGAAGAATTTCAATCTGGATTTAATTATTTTCACCACATGCAGTTTATAGTGATATTTATTATAAAGGGATTTTACCTTACCATTTGTTGATATGTTCATACCTCAAGAGGCATGGATTTTTAAACCTAAGGAAACTGAGGTTCTTAGAGGCAAGGTACCCTTGATGACTATCTCACCTGCTCTGTTACTTGGTGAAAGGACTGTTGATTTGCTTTGTTACAAAATTCAGATGGTTCTGATCACAGAGATGCTCTTATTCCAGTTCGACCAGCTCCAGCAAGACCTGAACAGAGAAATGCTACACCGAATGTGAAGCACATTGGTGGTCACATTGGTTAAAATTTTTTTGTTTCTAGATCTTTTATTTTACTTCAACTAAAACGTTTACATGACTCTATTGATGGCCTTCAGTTCCTTAAAGTCCAGTGGTTATCGACGCTTTCTACTACCACGGGGGGAGAAACACCATCAACTTCTGGGGTTCGAAGTGAAGAGCTCCATGGAGATGTACCAGAAGCTGATTGTGTACCTGATGCTATTCATGAAGAGACTGTTGAACCAAGTGTTGTATTTCACTTTGCTACAACGTGCACTGTTGTTAAAGAGGGGGAGGATTAATTTGCTGATGCTGATGAACGTATAGATGTTCTTTATGACATCTAAACAGGTTATGGTAACAACTGAACAGGTTTATACAAGACAGGGGGAGGGTTGAACATTATAAGTGATTATGTGTAGGAACATGATGCTGCAGCTGTTGATACAACAATATATGTCACATGTTTAGTTTCTAAGTATTTGTGCCTTTTATACTTCCCTTGATCTTATTCATTTCTGTTACTGTGTTTAAGTTGATTTACAAATTATGTTTATTACTTCCTAGTTGATAGATTGTCTTTTATTTGACTTGCTTAATTTGTTTGCATTTATGATAATAGATTACTACTTTTATGCTTGAATTGTTTTCTTACTTATCATTATTTGCTTACTGCATGAGTGCATGTTGTATATGTTAGTTATTTTTTGTATTTGATTTTTCCCTAACTTTGCTCTATTTTCAGTTTGCTTAAACTGTTTGTCTTAAAAATTATTCTTATGTGCTTACTGCATCAAGTTTGCTTAAATTGTTTGCATCAAAGAATTATTCTTATTGGCTTACTGCTTGCTAATTTTAGGTCTTTGTTAGTTGTTGTTTGTTTTGTCTTTCTAACTTGCCTTATTATTCAATTGACTTAAATTTATTTGCTCTGATGAAAATATAATTTAGAAGTATACTTCTCTTTAATTCTCATATGCTTACTGCCTATTGATAATATAAGTCTAGTTATTTTTGTTTTTAGGTCTGTTTAGATTGTTATTGTTTCTTTTGTATTTCTTTTGTTTTTGCACTGATTTCTTTTTGTTTTGTGTCTTACTTAAATCTTAGGCTATTTCTTCCAAACTTAACTTATGATTTTAGTAAATTACTTATGTTGTGAATAAGTGTACTGTTTATACTTGTTCTGTTTTGGATAAAATTATCTTGATCTTATGGCACGGATCATTGTAAGATTATCCTTGATCTTCATTCGATTTGATCCAACGGTTACAACAGGTGTTGACTTGACTAGTATTTAGCAATGATGTTAACCTCAACTAAATACATAAAACTGAGTATGTATAGAAATATATGTGCATCAGGTGTGTTGTAGTCGAAAGGTCAAATTGGGGGAGATTGTAGATGTTGTTAATTCTTAAATGTATCAACATTCTCAACAACATCTTAATTTGACCTTCCTTGATTTTTTCTAAGTCTTTTCTGAAATGCTACATTAAATGTTGTCGCATTTCTGGCAGGATTTAGAAGCTTCTATAAGATTCCAGAACCTATAAGATTCCAGAACCTAGGAGAACGTGCTAGAAGAGCTAGAAGTGGTTGGAAACAGCTTAGAACGACTTGGAACATTGTGGAAGGATCTAAAAAATCATGGAAGTTGAAGTCCTAAAAAATAGGATCTTACATCCTAAAAAATAGGATCTTATATGGAAGCCTCTAGAATTCATTTTTCTCTCTATAAATACAGAAGGAAGGCTCCATAATTTAGTGTGTACTACTCGATCAATATCCTAGACTAGCGTTCATCCTATTAGAAAATTGTGGCCCCAGTAGTTATACCATTTAGTTCATACGAAGTATCCCACCCGTATGGCTGTGTGCTTTTCTTATCTATTGAGAGTGTAATCATAGATAGACTAGCGTTTCGACAGTGTATATTTTATACACTTAGTTCGTTTTCAAAACAAGGCACCTGCCATGTTTGTAGTTTCAGTTGTGAAAGTTATTGCTGTAACATTTCACACAACATCTGTACTTGAAGATAAGTATTGATATTTCGTCGTAAGGCTCACATAGATTTTTATTTATAAAATCTATGTGAAAAATATTTTCATTGTGTCGCGTTTGTTTTTAGTGTTTCAAGTCTTCCGCTGTGTGTCTTTATATTTCTGATATTCTGTTAGAGTCAGTGTTGCACTATTTGTCTCAACATTCAGTGCAACATTAATCTGTTTTTACTTAAACACTAGACACTATACTATATACCACACACTTTCAAGTATGTTAATTGATTTTTTAAATTAGGTTAATTGAATTTTTAAATAATTAATTAGGTAAGTTAATTGATTTTTTTTGTAATTAATTGACTTAGGAATAAATCTTGATATTTTTTTTTTCATATTAATTTTTTTTGATATTATGATAAATTATTTACTTATTTAAATATTATTCTAAATTTATTTTCATATATTTTAAAATATTATTTATTATTTTAATTAATATTCATAATTTATTTTATAATACTTATATTGTAATTATAATTTTTTTTATAATTAGGTAAGTTAATAATTTTTTTAATAATGAATTAGGTAAGTTAACTGATTTTTATAATAATTAATTAATTTATGAATTTATGAATTATTTTTTTATTTGATTGTATAACATAAACTACATTAATTTTATAGTGAATTATACACATTTGTTGAATATTTTTATCTTTTTCGCATAACGTCCCATTTTAATTAAAATTTTAATTTACGTCCCATAACTTCTTTAATTGCTCAATTTACGTCTCATTTACATAAATTTGGGGATTTTCAGTGAAAACTGGACGTAAATTAAGCAATTGAAAAAGTTATGGGACGCAAATTAAAATTTTAACTATTTTGGGGCGTTTTTCAAAAAAGATAAAAGTTACGGGACGTAAATAAAATTTTCTCATTTTTCTTCATTTAATTTATTTTGTTGATTTTAGTTTATAATTGTGTACTCAAATAATATCAGAGTCAAATGTATAGTCGATTCTAATTTTTTTTATTCAGATGAATGTGAAACAATACAACTCTCAACTTATCAACTTATTATAGTGTCATAATTAACTAAAAAAATTAATAATAGTAATATGATCACTCTTACAATAAAAAGTATTATGATAAAAATAAATAGGAGCATATATATAGCTAGTACCATGAATTAATATATAGAATCTAATATATAATTCATGCTTTACCCATCCCTTGCTATTTACGCGTACCACATACATGCACAAAAATTCATTCCCAAGGATCTCATACATTAACAAAAGTCCAAATGCATCTACAAATTACTTTTTACTTTAAATGTAAAAACAAGAGATTGAATAAGTAATAATGCAATTTTATTGCCAAACCTTATAAGACAATTTAAAAATTATTTAAGTTTGTTACGATTCTCTTCAATGTGTTTTATCTACGTCACAAGTATGGACATTGGACACCAATATTTAAAAAAAAAAAAAAACTTTTAAATAATTAATGCAGAAGCTTCTCAAATTAAAAAAGAAAAAGCAATCCACTATTAATTAATTACATATACAATGGTAAAAAAAAAATTAAACAACCAAATTAAATAATGATAAATTTAAATGGATTCACCATTTCTTTAAATTAAATACCGGTGATATAAGTACTAAAAGAATTATGAACATTGACCCATGAATAAAAAGTCAGACTGAATTAATTTTCATTTGTTTGGTCCAAATTTTTCCAAATAAGGAAAATAAAATGCAGTTTTCCCAAGTTTTATTTGGTCCATAAAATCATTAAGGTAGAGGGTTTTCAAGTAGTTGTCACATGTCCAGGCCAATAATTTTTTAGGGTTTTCAAATAGTTGTCATCTATAATAAAGTAAGATTAATTTTAAGGGCTTTCGAGTAGTGTATATATATATATATATTGTTTTATGTATTGTTTTAAGTTTTATTTCTCTTTTTACTATTTTATCGTAGCTTTCTATAAATAAATAAAAAAGAGAGAGAGAGAAATCATTAAATAAGGGGCCGGGTAGTATCTTCACCTCCGTTTTATTAATATAATTAAAGACATCCTTAAATGCATACATATGTATAAGTTACAACTAAGACGTTTAATTAAACAGTAACAAATCAATCATATTTTATTAGTATGATGAAATTGTATTGTGTCATTCTCTTTAATTAACTCTCTATCTCTCTCTCAACTTCCTCTCTTTCCATCAGCAATCTCTTCTCTTCATCTTCTCCCAAGTAATAAAATGGAAACTATTTATTCTTCCGTCTTCTTCTTCTTTGTTTTCACCCTATCGACGGTGGGGTTGACGACTCCGAGAAAAATATAGTTATTTTGGCCGGATAAAACAACATGTTTTCAGAGAACTTTTAGTGTCATAATATATTTTCAGTGTCATTACATCTTTTTAGTGAACTTTTTCTTTATCAAAAGTCAAATTACCAATAATATTTTTTACTTCTGGTTAATTAATAGAAATATTCTTATAAAAAGAGAAGTACCCTTTGATATTAGTGAACTTTCAGTGTCATGACCTATTTTCAATGAACATTTTCCAAATGTACTCTTCTTTTTACTTCGCGGTGCTCAGTTTGAGAAGACAAAATGAATTGAATGTTGGATTATAAGATATACATACATATTCATATTGTGTCATTTCACAATTTAAAATTTTCTTTTTCAGTGAACTTCTTCTTTATTAAATGTCAAATTACCAAAATGTAGTCTTTACTTCTAGTTAATTAAGGGAAATATCATTATAAAAAGAGAAGTACCATTTAATATCCGTGAACTTTCAGTGTATTGACATCTTTTCAGTGAACTTTCAGTGTCATAACATATTAAGTGAACTTTCAGTGTCGTTACATCTTTTTAGTGAGCTTCTTCTTTATCAAAAGTCAAATTACCTATAGTACTTTTTACTTCTGATTAATTAAGAGAAATATTCTTATAAAAAGAGAAGTACCCTTTGATATCAGTGAACTTTCAGTGTCATGACCTATTTTCAGTGAACTTCTTCTTTATCAAATGTACTCTTCTTTTTATAATTTGGACATTTAGAAGTGGGAATTAAGTGCATTAATGACATCTTTCTGCTGACCCATACCCTATACCCCATACCGCTCATCCACATGATAGGTTATTTAATTTCTTGGAATTCAATATTTTAAATTAATTAACAAACATTGCCCACATAATATAATTACCAAATAATATGTTGGATATAAATAAAATATAGCGGGCATTTGATTTCAGTGATCTTTCAGTGTCAGAACCTATTTTCAGTGAACTTCTTCTTTATCAAATGTCAAATTACCAAATGTACTCTTTATTTCAAGTTAATTATGAGAAGTACCCTTAAAAAATGAGTCATTTGATATTAGTGAACTTTCAGTGTAATGACATCTTTTTAGTGAACTTTCAGTGTCATTACATCTTTTTAGTGAACTTTTTCTTTATCAAAAGTCAAATTACCAATAATACTTTTTACTTCTGGTTAATTAAGAGAAATATTCTTATAAAACGAGAAGTAACCTTTGATATTAGTGAACTTTCAGTGTCATGATCTATTTTCAGTGAACTTCTGATAAATAAATTAATAAAATTATGTAGTATAACAAGCCGGGTAAAAGCTGTACAAATATCCATCAATTAATTAATTACATATATATATAATAAAAATTCATTAAAAATGAATCTCGAGAAAGGCATCCCCCATTTTCCTGTCAAGGTGGACTTGGACAGCAGTGGTGAGGTGCACCTCGCCGACTTTTACACGCAATCCCCGTGCGTCGACGCACTTGACATTGGAGATTTCGTCGACAGTCTGTAGCTAAGCCATCCTCACCACATCTCTATTATATATTATCAAAAGATGAAATGTAGTTCAATGTCGCCTGAAAAAACGTAAAATGTAGTTAATTAGTATATATGGACGTATACATGGTACTTAAATATTATTCGTATTGTACAATATTAATTATGAGAGGGAAAATTCATATTGCAAAAAAAAAATGGTAAAATGATATTACTGTTGCAGCAACTGGAATTAAAAGTCATCAATAATTTTTTTTGAGAAGTAAAAATGGTGCTCTGTTTTATTCAAGATACAAGTGTGCTTGAATCCCTTTGGTAACAATTACAAAATCTGCCTGAACAAGAGAAGGGTGATTATTACACTCTAATGTTAGCTGGTGCTGCATTAAAAGTCATCAATAATTACTCCATGATAGAAAAAGGAAAGTTTGCATCTACCTCCAACTTTACACTCAATTGTCCAACAATAAGAAAATTCTCTTTTCAATTTTGATTTGATATATATAATATATATATATATATATAAATATATAAATTGTTCACAATATGCAGAAATATTAATTAAATTAAATTGAAAAAAATATGAAATTCTATTTATTATTAATTCAATGAGAGGTACAAGTGAATTGACCACCTCGTGTGCTACTCTTCTTCAACCAGAGAAAAGATTGAAATAACCGTGAACTAAAAAAAAAAAAAAAATTAACTTTCATTGAATCGAGCTCGAAGCTTATAAAAGTACTTAGCTCGATCGAATCAAATTTCCTGCTTAGAGTTTTTTTTTCTTGAATTAATAGTAAACAATATTAAATTTCTTTTTTCTTCTTCAATTCAATATTATTAATGCATGACGTGAAAATAACTATGAGCGGTGTCTAATAAATATACCATAGCCTCATAGGTCCATTGGCATATACGTATATATAATTTCCCTTTATGAAAGGTAGTGTGAGATGTGGGTGCTGTGACAAAATACCAAAAAATGAAATCATCAATGACAATTACCTACCTAGCTATTTTAAGTGGAATAGTTAATTTACATTAAAAAAAAAAATTGTAACTATTTTTGAATTCGAATAAATGCAAAGGTAGCAAATTAAGTAGGTCAAGAAATAGATTTGAAATTAAATTTATTAGTGTATGTAGTCTTCTTTAAATTAAGGAAAAACACCTAATTCATGTGATGCTAGTTATATATAGTCTAATATAAGCATTATACTCTACTATGGGACCAGAGAATACTCATCTATTGAACAATTTAAACTCTTAATACTGAAATAATTTACTATATAACTCGAAATTGTAGAGATGGATTCTTATCAATTAAAAAATTTAGGATACATAGACTTATGATATATCCTACTGAAATTATATTTTTAAAAAATTGTTGCTATTCTCACAAGAAAAAATATTTGCAGGTATTCTTTGAGAAAAAATAATATATTTTCTGGTAGTTGCTGATAATTTTATATGAAATAGATGATAATATTAGCATGCAATTTCCATCATTATTAATGCATGATGTTGCATGAATGACTTGAGAAAAATAACTAGGAGCAATTAAGGGAATCAATCTTAAGAGAAAATAAGAAGCATTATATATAATTGAGTATGGACTTATGGTACTATATATACAAAAGTAGTATTTACGCCCATATAAAAAAGAACAACAATTCTACCTACTCCATTACTTACGCAAGAAATTAAAGAGCCTTTTACCATGTCTTATATTCCCCCCTAGGCTTTTTGTTAGTCTAAAAGGCTATTAAGTATGATATCAAATTGTTCATTAACTCACTGTGAACTTTCAGTATCATTACATCTATTTAGTGAACTTCTTCTTTATCAAAAGTCAAATTACCAATAATACTTTTTACTTCTAGTTAATTAAGAGAAATATTCTTATAAAACGAGAAGTAACCTTTGATATCAGTGAACTTTTAGTGTTGTGACCTATTTTCAGTGAACTTCTGGTAAATAAATTAATATAATTATGTAGTATAACAAGCCGGGTAAAAGTTGTACAAATATCCATCAATTGATTAATTACATATATATAACAAAAATTCATTAAAAAGGAATCTCGAGAAAGGCATCCCCCATTTCCCTGCCAAGGTGGACTTGGACGGCAGTGGTGAGGTGCACCTCGTCGTCGACTTTTACACGCAATCCCCGTGCGTCAACGCACTTGACATTGGGGATTTCGTCGGCAGTCTGTAGCTGAGCCATCCTCACCACATCTCTATTATTATCAAAAGTTGAAATGTAGTTCAATGCCACCTGGAAAAACGTAAAATGTAGTTAATTAGTTTGGACGAACCAAAAACGAAATTATACTTATTAAATTTGAACGGAGTATATACCTCGATGATGGGCAAAATGGGTGATTGCAGATCAACGCGGACGTCGCTGATGAACTGTTGGAAGCGGGCCTTGTATAGGACGTTATTTGGGGACTGGCATCTGCCTCACCATGGTATCATAATATGGCTCGGATGACTCCGCCCCCGTTCAGCAGTGCCGCGGTTGCCCTGGCCACCATGTTCTCGTATAAGGTGCTGCTCTTGGCCCACTCGGTCATGGACGTGGCTCCGACGGGACACGGGACAAGGCAGGTAACCCCGAATTTTGGCGCCTTCTTTAGTACGGCATTGGCGAAGGGCATCCCCGGCCCAATCCCCAAGTACTTCTTGAGGCCGAGGTCGATCCCCAAATGGAGTGGGTCGTGGGCTAGCTCCCACATTTCATTAGCATTGAAACAAAGGATTTGGGGGTTGGGACTACACTCGGGGAGAGTCTCACCTAGACCTCCCCGGCCGGACATGTTGCTCTTTCTGGCCAGTATAATTATATTTTTCGGGGAGTACTCAACCCCGCCATCGGTACTTTGAAGTAAAAGGTAATATTGGTAATTTGACTTTTGATAAAGAAGTAGTTCACTAAAAAGATGTAATGACACTGAAAGTTCACTTAATATGTTATGACACTGAAAGATGTCATAACACTGAAAGTTCACTGATATTAAATGGTACTTCTCTTTTTATAATGATATTTCCCTTAATTAACTAGAAGTACAGACTACATTTTTGTAATTTGGCAAAGAAGAAGTTCACTTAAAAGGAAAATTTTAAATTGTGAAATGACACAATATGAATATGTATGTATATCTTATAATCCAACATTCAATTCATTTTGTCTTCTCAAACTGAGCACCTTGAAGTAAAAGGAAGAGTACATTTGAAAAAAGTTCACTGAAAATAGGTCATGACACTGAAAGTTCACAGATATCAAAGGGTACTTCTCTTTTTGTAAGAATATTTATATTAATTAACCAGAAGTAAAAAGTATTATCGGTAATTTGACTTTTGATAAAGAAAAAGTTCACTAAAAAGATGTAATGACACTGAAAATTCACTGAAAATATGTTATGATACTGAAAGTTCACTGAAAATATATTATGACACTAAAAGTTCTCTGAAAACATGTTGCTTTGTTCGGCCAAGATGACTATATTTTTCTCGGAGTCATCAACCACGCCGTCGATAGGGTGAAAACAAAGAAGAAATACAAAGAAGAAGAAGACTGAAGAATAAATAGTTTCCATTTGATTACTTGGGAAAAAATGAAGAAGAGATTGATGATGGAAAGAGAGAGAGTTAATTAAAGAGAATGACACAATACATCAATACACTTCTAACATTCGACAATATGTATATTTATAGACCCATTTATTTGAATGTTGGGCCCATCCAATTATAGGCTTGTGTCATTGAAGTTGAAGGATGCTAGTGGTGTTTTTATTTAATTAAAAAAAATTCTTATACCTTAATAATTAATATCAAATCAAATCAACGTTTGTACTTTATATATAAAGTACTCAAAAAAACATAAAATTTAACAAAAAGTAGTAGGTTCAAACATTAATTACTCATCAAATCCACATATTAACATAACTTATAATAAATACTAAAAAAACTATAAAAAAATTCAATTAGTACATTGAACAATCTATATATATATATATAGACGTAAATTGAAATATGAAAAATTTAGAATGTTGCGATAATTAATAAGGAGAAAGAGGAGTATATATAGATTTTGTAATAAGTTATTTTACCTCTTGATTAATTCGATGGAGTATTAATTTGAGTGAATATGATATTTAACAGTTCTGCTTGTAAATTTAAAATACTCCTAAAAAAGTTACAACAACATTTACAAACATACAAGTACAAGGGATATCATGTTGTATTTAATTAGATCGTCTGGGACACGGGCAAGACTAATAGTATTAATTTTATGATATATGACAAAAAGTTTGATATATTTTACAACATGCAATTAATTGAGTTGACTACATCCATTTTCATTTACGTACTATTTTATGATCTCACAACAAGTCAACAACATTCATGATGCCAGAGGAAATTTATATATTAATTAAAGATCACTATTAATTTTTCGACTAGTTTTTGTTCAATTTATCTAGATCTTTAAATGTAATTTTTTAGGATTTAGATACTTCTCCATTTTTTTTTTGAATTCCCTTCTTTCTTTCGATTTTTGTTGTAATTTTTTGCAGAATCTGTATTTTTTTCATTTTCTTTTTTCGAGATTTAGAGAATTTTTTTTTTGTCGAAAATTGTTGTATTTTTATTAACTGATCAATCGAAAAACAAATTTAAAATAAAAAAAAGTTGGATGAGAGTGTTGTAAATGTGTGAAGAATGATTTATTTTACTTTATGAGTTTGCAGATTGTGTTTGAGATTTTTTTTTTCATTTATTTTCGTTTCCAGTTTATTTTGGATTTTTATGGTGATGATTGAGGATGATTTCGGTGCAGGAGGACGATTTTCACGTGAAACGGGTGGGTGTACTAATCGTGAGAAATTGTTTAATTTTTAGTAAAGGGTAGAATTGACATTTTACACCCAACAACTACTTTGTAAAAAAAATCTCAATGGGTGTACTCAATAACTCGGTGTGTGCGTATAACTGTGGCCTTCCAAAATAATTATAATTACATTGGGCCAACTATTTAATGGACCTAATGGGCTTTATTCCAAATTAATTAAATGGGTTGGGGTATATACCCCTCCAGCTTTGTTTAACGCACTTCCCACCTACGCCGACGACCAATTCTCCACCTCCGGCGGCCACCGAACCATCTCCGTCGGACGTCGCCGTTCAAATAATTCTAAAAATTTGAAGAAAAAAAACAACATTAAACAAAGGGCAAATATGATATTTTACATACATATTTAATTAATAAATGGGAGGGGGAGTGCATTAAACAAAGTTGGAGGGGTATATACCCCAACCCTAATTAAAATCAAGACTGCAGCCAGCTATCTAATGGGCCTTATTTCAAAATTGCCAGCTTGTAAAACGCGTTTTCTTGAATATTGAAAGATGTCTGTTTCCATATAGCGTTTTCTTGAAATCCCAACTGCTACAACATGTTTTTGAATTAGGGTTTTCTTGAAATCCCACGGCCTTCTTCAGAAGCGCGCACGCACACATATATGGCGCGAAATTGATGAAGATCGGGTAAGGGCTTTTATCTCTCTCTTTTTCTTACTGGATCTCGAACCCCTTTCTTGATCTGTTGTTTTGAATTTGTTTTCGTTTCAGATGAGTTAGCGAATCTCCATTAAGGCAAGTTTTAGGGCAATATGAATAAAGTAGACAACATCCAACGGCTACACGATTTCCGGTTCGGAGAAGCCTTCAGTGGTGGGCCTGAGGGTGGTCTAAGGGGCGACCGCACCGGCCCAAATTTTTTTTTTGGGGCCTACTTTTATTTATATATATAATATTGTAATTAATATTTTTTAAAAGAAATTAAAAGATAAAAATAATAACTAAAATATGTGTGCTAAAATAAAACTGTAATATGCTAATTAACATTAATTGTATTTCTTGAAAATGATCATAAACTTAATACACCACAATTATATCTAATGAGTAGTACCTATTAATTTTGAGCATGCATTCAATATGCTCTATCCAATTTCAATCTATTTTTCTTTATTTATTCTATAACATATTTCATTGTATCCAAGTAAATTTAGCATTCGACTTTCTTTTTCAATTTTTCACAGTCCACAATCACGGTTATATTTTTCATTATTTATTATTTTAGTTTTTTTAACTTATTGAATATTAATTACTCGACTTGTTGTTTCTTTTATTTCTATAATACTTGTGTTTCTTTTATATTTATAATAACTTTTTCATTTATTTTTAGTTAAATTATTATCTTTACTTAAATTTTTATTTTATTCAAATAAATTAAAGTCTTGGGATTGGGTTGGTCTGACTTGAGTGCATGTTGTACACCCTAGTCCATGTTGCACTTTTCAGTTTACTGACTTACACTTTTTGGTAAATGGTGTTGACTTTTCAATTATTAAACTGTATAAGTAATATTTTTAGTCATAGTGACTTACACTTTTTAGTAATATTGTGTTGTACTTTTCAATTTAATAACATACACTTTTCTTTAGACCAGGGTGCACAACATGCACTCGAGTGCATACTAGACTTTACCCTTGGGATTATAATAAATTAAAAAAATGTTGCAAAAATCTAGGAAAGAGTTTAAAGCATGACAACGAGTACGATCGTGGCGGAAGGTTTCGGAAACGAGTAACGATCGTGGCGGAAGGTTTCAGAAACGAGTACGATCGTGTAGGGTTTTGAAGGGGAGAAGGGCGAATAAAATCTACTCGATCGTGTCGAAAGGTTTCGGAAACGAGTACAATCGTGTGGGTTTTTTTGAAGGGGAGAAGGGCGAATAAAATGGACTCGATCGGGGCGGAATATTTCGGAAACGAGTACGATCGTTTGGGTTTTTGAAGGGGAGGGCGTCCGGTTTGTTAAAATGTCTATGGCGTGTTTGAGGATACAAATCGGGCTAGGAGAGGTTTCTGAGATTGAGGCTGCAATTGCTTGAGAAGGAGATTCAGATTCTCGATTTCGGGCCGAAAGTGTTAATGATCTCAAGGACGCACCAGGCCCTTCGAATGTAAGTTTTCTTATATCACTTGCAAATTAATATGGCATTGTGTGTTATTAATTTGTTTTTAAAAAAAATAATAGATCTGCGTGAATGTAACATTCTTATATCACTCATGTCAATTTTGTTTTGTCATTATAGAAAAGCATATTCAAATTATAGTGTTTTTGTGAATTATTTTGAAATATTAATATGATCTCTTATGCTTATTCATAACTCTTAATGTTTGTGTATAAATATGGGAATGCAAAATCTTAATTGGGAATTAAAGCATGTTCAAGTTCTATATGTATTCATATTAACTTAGTATATACCAATTCAATTTACTTTGTCGTGGAAATGAATGGTTTTCTTTGAATTCCTTAACTTCGGTTTTCTTATTAGAGTTACAGTTGAGGTGAGAGTTTCGAACATAAAACCCATAGATTAAGTTTGTGGTCTGTTAATCATAAATATTTCTCCTTATGTATAAGGATGTACAGTGAATAAACTTAATATTCACATCTTTTCAATCAAGCATGTCGTTTGAAACTTGAGTATGTAGTGTTGATTTCACTTTCTTGTTGTATGTATGTTTGACAACATATATATGTTTTGAGATTTTTCAAGCATGCTAATCGAATTCCTATTTAGTATTGCGTACATTAAGCAATTTAAAGTCTGAAACTGTTGTATATTTTGCAGACTCTGTTTAAGCAGGAAGAGAAAGAGAAACTAGAAGATACGGAAGAACTAGAGGCTAGAAGGAAGAAAATTCAAGAAGAAGATGCTTTGATGAGAGGGGAAGAAAATCTCCATTTAGGGCAATAAAATAAGAATCTCCATTTAGGGCAATATGGATGAAGTAGAAAACATCAATCAACATGGTAGGTATTCTTACTCTGTTTTTCGTATTCTGTGTTTGTTTCAAAGTTTTATGATCCATTGTTAGAACCCTGTTTCCATTGACTCATTTCCTATTCTTCGGTTTGTGCAGTAGCTTATGGCTCTTGCCCGAGAAAAGGTGTCTTGACGAAGTCAATGGTTTTCGATGTGGCCTGCAATTCGTGTATGTCTATTTTTCTCTCTTTTTAGAAAAAATCCTGGCCTATTGTTGCATGCTACTTCTCCTGTTGTTGAATTCTTTATCTATTGTTAGAAAAACTTTCCTTTTGCATCTAAATTTCGCTCTTCCCTCAAAAATTGACATAAAACTTCGATTTTAATGAAAACTTGCATTTTTTTCATCAAAATAACATTCTCTCTTTAAAATTGTCTACAAAACTCCGATTTTGAGTAAAATTCTACTTTTCCTCCTCCAGTCAAAAGTTATTTTCCAAATTTCGTCCTTCTTAAATTGTCATGAAACTCTACTTTTTCCTTCCAAAACTATTTCCATTCACATGAAAAATATTTCATTCCCCGTGTTCATTGAAGCTTCATTTACATAAAATTAATGACACGGTCTCACATAGTATTATTATTTTTTTAATTTTGTAAAATTCAATCATTCAAAGTTTTAAATCATACGAATAAAGTAATATTCTATAAAAATGATCAATCCGTGCAACGCACGGGAGAATCACTAGTTGAATCTAATTTTGCAAATGGCATTAATTTATGTATTAATTCCTATAATATGTTTTTTATATCCGCGTATTATGTCATTGTGTAGTATATAACATATGAAATATTGCCAATGGGTTCAACACAGATTTGGGTTGCTAAATTGGATTAACATGTTTTATTAAATTGCGATTATGTACAAAGGGAAAGTCTTATATGCACCATACACACCAAAGTGATGTGGTGCATTCTATTTTTACCCTACCCGTGCTATGACCCGCATCCGACCCGTGTACATCAATTCGGGTTTAGTATATAAAGTCCATTTATTTATTTGTTTTTGTTCTTCCCTGCTTTCTCTGGGTTCTCTCGGGGCCGCCGTCTCGCCGTTCTCAAATCCACCCAAAGCAGCGGCGCTACTCGAGGCTCCTGCAGTAGTTGTTACACTGACAGTCGAATTGTACTGAAAGATTAGCATGTCGTATGGGTTTAAATTCGACGGCGGCGAAAATAAAGTCCGACATCCGATTCCGATGTACTGCCACAGATCCACCCGATTCCTATGTACTGCCACAGATCCATGTATTGATCTTCCATGTTTAGAGGAAGAGAGAAAGGTGAGGAGCGACTGTATTGATCTTCCATATTTAGATAAAGAGGGAGTGAGAAAGGTGAGAGTGCAAATCTGGATCTGAATCGTGTCCTTACTGAAAAAAAATGATTTTGAATTCATTTACAAGGACAATAAACCCATTTCTGCGCTACCTCCATCAATCTACTGTATATGCAGATATACTAGTAATATTCCCTCTTTTGAAAACCAATACTCTCTCTTATTCTGTATGATTTGGATTCATTTGCTATGTATGTTAATAGTATATGTATATTAATTACGAGTAGTTTTTTTTATTATTATTGAAAAGTGTGACTTTTATTATTGAAAAATGTTGTTTCATAATACTGAAAAGTGGTAGTGTTTAATATTGAAAAGTGTTGTTTCATAATAATGAACGGTGAAAAGTGGTAAGTATTATTATTGAAAAGTGTTGTTTTATAATATTGAAAAGTGGTAAGTATTATTATTGAAAAGTGGTAATCTTAATACAGGAAAGTGGTAATATGTAATACTAAAAAGTGGTAAGTATTATTATTGAAAAGTAGTAATCTTAATACTGAAAAGTGGTAAGTATTACTCCCTTCGTCCCACAGGAATTTGCACACTTTCTATAAATGGATGTCCCATACTAATTTGCACACTCCATAAAAGGAAATATCTCCATAACTCCCACCCTTTTATCCATATGCCATTACTTTTTCACACTCAATCTACTTTTTACTTTATTTTATTCATAAAACTTTACAAAACTACCTCTCAAAACATCACTCATCCACCCAAGTGTGCAAGTTTCTATGGGAGGGAGTATTATTAGTGATGTGCCAAAAATTGCACGGACGGATTAGATATCCTTGGGGTTAGATATCCAAATTCTCGAACGCCTATGAATGATTCGGGTACACTGCTTCCGCTGGAATGATCCTCCAAGAACCTGCAAAAGACACACCGGAGGGGACTCCGGCGCGGACACTCTGACGCTCAAGTCAGTCTCGGTAATTCAGTGTATGGCAAGGACTAAAGAGTCCTTTGATTATCAATGAGGTTCTCAAAGAAAAGTCAGGAAATTGTTGTAAGCAGCGTAATATATCAAGTAAAATTAGAGATTCTAACCTGAAAATGTACCCAAGTTTACCTATTTATAGAGAGCTTCCTCCTAAGAGGAAGTTAGGGTTTCTTCTATCTCGGAGCTGCGCTTTGGACTTGGCCCTGCTGCGTTGACAGGGTCCTCAACTCTCTTACTCCCTGAAGAACCGGAACCACTCCCCCTAGTGGACTTCATCCGCTGAGATAAAGGAGGAATGAGTCTTCCTTTACCCAATCTCGGGCCGTTTCGTACGGGACTCTCCTAAATCCTTGGTCTACTGATTCTTATCAAGATTAGATTTTCCTGATATTTCTCCCCGGGTGGAGCTCCCTCCGGAAGGACCTCCAGAAGAGATTTTGTATTCAGAGAGTATTCCTTAATCCCATATCTCCTCTTTTATCTTATCCTCTATACACGTATCGACTTCTTATCGGATGACATTTTTATGCCGCATCATCTACTCCCCCCCACTCTCATAAAATGAGTGTATCTTTTGTGAGAGTAGAAAATTCAAATGAGTCCAGCTCAGACGCATTTCTAGAGAGACGTGTTTTATTCTTACTCCGGAGGAGAATTTCAGAAGGGTTCCATTTCACAAATTTTTCCCGCCCACAGTTCCGAAAACGTTTCGACTTCCGCGCCTGGGTCCCACACAGTCACAATTTTCTCTCTCTTGCTAGCTTCCCGAGGAAAAACCTCGATTCTAACCCACCTTTCCTCATTCACTTCACGCAATCCTTTTTTGAATTTCATTTTCTCGAAAGTTCTTTGCTGTTTCCACTTCTCTTCTCAGGCGTCTTCCTTCCCGAGTCTCACCGTCGCCGGTCGCTCCGTCCGACTTCGTATTTCTCCCAACAAGGTAACCTGGCTATCTTCTTTTCTTTTATTAACACTACTTAGTCAATGTCTCATCCTTCTTCTCCACCTAAATCTTCCGGTCAAAACCCTTCTGAGTCCACCCCGTTTCCGACGGGGAGCCCTGAAAATAGGATTTCAACCTCTTCTTTAATCAACGATACTCATCTAGCCAGTCTTATTCAAGCCCAAGTTTTTCCGCCGGAGTACACTCTCCAAATCCCTCGCTCAGATGAACACCCTGATCTTCCTGAGCCTCGAACCCTAGCTTTTTTCGAAGCTCAAATTAGGGCGGGTCTTCGATTTCCGGTTCACCCCTATTTGGCCTCCATATCTACTCGCATGCAGATCCCCCTCAATCAATTCACTCCGAACGCTATCCGCACTATGATAGGGTTTTACATTTTGGTGAAGGGGAATGGCGGTGAGCCTTCTGCCGAACTATTTCTGAGTCAGCACTCTTGCAAGTTGAACGACGGCTTCTTCTATGTTTGTGGGAGAAGGTCTCGTGCTTGCAAATTCATGACAAAACTCCATGAAGAAGAATCATCTTGGAGGGATTATTATATTTTTGTTACTAATCCTACCGATTGGCCGTTCCCCCACAAAAATTGGATATATCATAATACGGGAATACCTCTTCCTCCTCTGAAAACTTACTCTGTCTCAAATCATATTGTTATGACTAATCTCAATGCTCATGTCCGCCAACACAATTTTTTCGATGTCCTTGGTATCTGCAAAAATCCTCGCATCCTCTCCCATTTTGGATTCTGTCCTCAAGATTTCCCCTTAGAACCTCGAGATGGTAAAAAATTCCCTGTTTTTGTATTTCGTTTTTTGCATGTGGCTATTTTTATGAATTTTGAAAATCTTCTTGGTTATCTTCAGCAATGAGTTGGCTGACTCATATCTCGTGGGATGTCCCTACTCTTGGAATGGTGAAGGCCCCTGCATTGGCTGCCTCCGAAGACCTTCCAAAAGCTCCTCAGACCGGCTCTAGAAAGCTCAGTAAAGACCCCAGCTCCAGAGAGTCCTACGAAGGCTCCTCCTCTCCCTAGCTCTTCTACCCAAGTCCCAGACTCTGTCGCTAGGAAGACTCGCTCAGCTACCAATGCTTTCTTCTCTGACTGCGGCACTTCTAAAAAGAAGAAGGGAAAGACTGCTCGGGCTCATGTTGAAAAAGGGGTCCCCCTTTCTACCTCCTACGAACCTCTTCAGCGCCTCATCAGCCAATGTCCTCCTCCTTCCAACACCGAGCTCTCTGACAAGCCTCTCCCTGAAGATCAACTGCTTCGCGGCGCTCATCTTTTTTCTGAGGTATTTTCCCTTACCTTTATGGCGTCTAACTTCTTTATCTCTTAAACATTATTTCTTCTTGTCATGCAGTTCGGCCTTGTCTACACTAAAATATTTGACCAAGGTGTTGAAATGGTTGCTGAGATTGAACTCCTTCGAGCTGAGGCATCCTCTTTTCAGTCAACTCTTAAGGGTGTCACCGCGGAGAAGGACAAAGCTCAAAAGCGGGCTCAAGCTCTGGCTGAGGAATTGCCTCTTCTCCGGGCTCAGAGCAAGCAGGATGCAGCTAGGATTAGGCATCTGGAAGAGGAGGTGGAACGAATGGGAGCAGAGATGAAGCGGATGGAGCGCGAACTGCCGGATATTGGAGTCCAAGCCTGCATCAAATCCCTGTTTACCTCTTCCTTGGGTCAAGAATTCTTGGGGACTCTCCATACTCAGTGGTTGTCCAGCTTTTTAAAGAGCTCAAGCTTCCTATGCGCCATGGTGCCACATATTCCTCATTTCATCGATCACGGCTTCAGCAATGCCGTGGCCGAGCATTCAGCCCCAGGATTTGATGGGACCTACTCTCGTGCTTTCCGTCTGGACCAGCTTGCTACTCCTCCCAAATTCTTAGGGGATCCGGCGGAGAGTGCCGATAGTCCTTGGTGGTTGCTCGGAATGAGTCAGGCCATCGCCAAGTTACAGGCGGCCAAGGTGGGTATGGCTGAGCTAGAGCCTCTGGAGCAGTTGGTCTATCCTTATGTCTCTGCCCCCAAGACTGTAACAGGAGCAGATGGAGAAAAGGGTGTTGAGGCTACCTTAGGAGATGAAGAGGGCGGAGGGTCTAGCAGCCATGCTGCTGTTGAGGAGGCTGCCATCGAAGGAGTTGTGGTCGAGGGAGCTGTTGCTGAGGGGGCTGCTGTTGAAAAAGCAGTTTAAAATTCATATTTACATGGTCATAACAAACATTTTACCTTTCTTTTGTTTTGCTACACTCTTTTAATTTCTGCTCATGATACTTGCTTTCTTATACTCTGTAAGGGACCCCACACTCCTGGATATGTGGGGGCTTTTTGTAGCAATCGTGTTAGCTTCATATTACTTGTTTGTTGGCATGTCATTTCTTTTCTGCTTACATGGGCGACCTATAAGACCAGTAAAGAATATGTTGGGGGTGTGCTCTTTTCCTTCCCCCTTATTGGTCTTGTAGGTTGCACCATAATCGTCTCTTGGTTTCATAACCTTCAAAGAATTTTCTCAAGGAATTTAGGGAATCTCTCCCCCTTTCAAGGGATCACCTCTAGTTTCAGGTGGCTCGAGGAGGTTTTCCTTGACTTTAGCTTGTTTTCTAAGTACCCATCTTGGGTCTTGGTTATGGGGAGATGCTCCCCAGTTCTCCTTGGCCTCTGAGTCTCTACTTGTCTCTCGCTCTCGTTTAAAAGATTTTGATTCATAAAACCTTTCTTTTCATTGAGTAACCCTTTTGGGTCTTAAGTATGGTGAGGGCTCTCCGGAGTTCCTCGGCCTCTAGGCCTCTGAGTGTCTCTCACTCTCATTCTTAAAAGATTTTAATTCATAAAATCTTTCTTTTCATTGAGTAACCCTTTTGGGTCTTAAGTATGGTGAGGGCTCTCTGGAGCTCCTCGGCGTCTAGGCCTCTGAGTGTCTCTCCCTCTCATTCTTAAAAGATTTTAATTCATAAAATCTTTCTTTTCATTGAGTAACCTTTTGGGTTTTAAGTATGGTGAGGGCTCTCTGGAGCTCCTCGACCTCTAGGCCTCTGAGTGTCTCTCACTCTCATTCTTAAAAGATTTTAATTCGTAAATTCTTTCTTTTCATTGAGTAACCCTTTTGGGTCTTAAGTATGGTGAGGGCTCTCTGGAGCTCCTCGACCTCTAGGCCTCTGAGTGTCTCTCACTCTCATTCTTAAAAGATTTTAATTCGTAAATTCTTTCTTTTCATTGAGTAACCCTTTTGGGTCTTAAGTATGGTGAGGGCTCTCTGGAGCTCCTCCGCCTCAAGGCCTCTGAGTGTCTCTCACTCTCATTCTTAAAAGATTTTAATTCATAAAATCTTTCTTTTCATTGAGTAACCCTTTTGGGTCTTAAGTATGGTGAGGGCTCTCTGGAGCTCCTCGGCCTCTGAGTGTCTCTCCCTCTCATTCTTAAAAGATTTTAATTCATAAAATCTTTCTTTTCATTGAGTAACCTTTAGGGTCTTAAGTATGGTGAGGGCTCTCTGGAGCTCCTCGACCTCTGAGTGTCTCTCCCTCTCATTCTTAAAAGATTTTAATTCATAAAATCTTTCTTTTCATTGAGTAACCTTTTGGGTCTTAAGTATGGTGAGGGCTCTCTGGAGCTCCTCGACCTCTAGGCCTCTGAGTGTCTCTCACTCTCATTCTTAAAAGATTTTAATTCATAAATTCTTTCTTTTCATTGAGTAACCCTTTTGGGTCTTAAGTATGGTGAGGGCTCTCTGGAGCTCCTCCGCCTCTAGGCCTCTGAGTGTCTCTCACTCTCATTCTTAAAAGATTTTAATTCGTAAAATCTTTCTTTTCATTGAGTAACCCTTTTGGGTCTTAAGTATGGTGAGGGCTCTCTGGAGCTCCTCGGCCTCTAGGTTTCTGAGTGTCTTTCACTCTCATTTCATTATATTCACACATCATATATTCTAATAAGGGAAAGATAATCAAAATGCGGTAACTCTGTATAATTCTTTTTCAAAATGGATAAAGCTTCATTGAATAATATCAGTTTTCAACATAGGTCATAGATAACCTACGTCGGTCTCATTAAAAACCTCTTTATGGAAAAACCTCAAAGGGGAAACCCAAGAGGGAAAAAGAGCTCCGGTGAAGCTACTAAATACATTAAATAGAATACGAATTAATGCAAAAATCACAAATGGTCTCAAGACCTTACATTTTCTTCAAACGAAGAACCTCTTCAAATGGCAAACATTCCAAGGTCTGGCTATATCGACTCCTTCCATGCTCTGCAATCTATAGGCTCCTCCCTTCAGTACCTGTGTGATTTTATAAGGCCCCTCCCAGTTGGGCTCCAGTTTTCCGGTATTCTTTAGAGCATCAGCTCTCCTTAATACCAGGTCCCCCACTCTAAAGGACCTCGGGATCACCCTTCGGTCATATGCAGTTTTAATTCTGCTCTTGTATCTCTCCGCACGTACTTGAACCATCTCTCTTTCTTCTTCCATTAAATCCAGGGCCTCTCTCATCAACCTCTCATTTTGATATTCTTCAAATTGGGCAATTCGGTGGGACTGCAGCACGACCTCTGGAGGTATCACCGCCGCAGCTCCGTATACCAGCTGGAAAGGGGATTCTCCAGTTGCTGTTTTTAGGCTAGTTCTGTAGGACCATAGTACATTGTCTAACTCGTTCACCCATCCTCCACCTATTTTCGTCAGCCTCGTCCGAATACCATCTACTATCGTTCGATTAGTAACTTCCACCTGCCCATTAGCTTGAGGATGAGCTACAGAGGTAAATCTTTGTATTATGTTTAGTCTTGCGCACCATCCTTGTACATTTTCTCCGTTGAACTGTGTCCCATTGTCAGAGACCAGTATCCTGGGTACTCCGAATCTGCAGCAAATCTGTTTTCCCAGGAACATGATCACGTTCTCCTCATCTATTGTAGCCAGAGGGGCAGCTTCGACCCATTTGCTAAAATAATCTACCGCTACTATCAAAAATTTTCTTCCACCCGAGGCTGGGGGGAAGGGTCCCACCAAATCGATTCCCCACTTAGCGAAAGGACAAGGAGAGTGCATAACTCCCATCTCTTCCGCAGGAGTCCTTATCAGGGGACCATTTTTCTGACATTTGACACATTTCTTTACAAACTCTTTGGCATCCTTCGTCATGGAGGGCCAATATAATCCGGCCCTTAAGGCTTTCTTCACCACTGTTTTATATCCCTCATGACTAGCCGCATTTCCTTCGTGAATTTCCTTGAGTGTGTACGTCGCTTCTCGGGTTGATATGCACCTCAATTATGGTTGGGTAAATGACTTCTTGTATATATGCCCTCCGATAATACAGTATTTGATCCTGAGAGCTCGAGCCTCTCGGGTGGTAGGGGCATCTGCTTCCTTGGTGAGTTCCGTCCAAATATCTTTCCTCCAATCATCTCCTTCCTCGATGGAACCAATGGGGTTTCCAAGAGTCTCTCTTTCTGCTACCACCAAGGTCACTGTTCCTTGTCCATCAAATTCTGTGGAGCTGGCAAGTTTGGAGAGGTCATCAGCCTGCATGTTCTCCTCTCGAGGTACTTGAATCACCTTACAATCTTGGAACTTGCCCATCACTTCTTTAGCCCGTTCCAAGTAAGCAGCCATTCTATTATCTTTAGCTGCATATTCTCCATTTACCTGTTGAACAACTAATTGGGAATCGGAGTATAGAATTACCTTTAGAGCTCCCAATTCAACCGCCATCTCCATTCCTCTGATCAAAGCTTCGTATTCTGCTCCATTATTTGAAGTTATGAATTGA
Source organism: Galeopsis tetrahit (assembly GCA_963675135.1). NCBI lineage: Eukaryota > Viridiplantae > Streptophyta > Magnoliopsida > Lamiales > Lamiaceae > Galeopsis > Galeopsis tetrahit. The sequence continues at coordinate 69,668,667 of OY776123.1, forward strand.
AACCTCACTGCGAATTGTAGGTCCTCTCCTTGGGGGGCTCACTAGCACTATCCCTGCTCCAAATCCGTTCAAAGTCACTGATCCATCCACATATATCTTCCATCCCTCTGCTTCTTCTGGTTTGATAGATTCTTGGATGAAATCAGACAAAGCTTGGGCTTTTATGGCCCTCCGTGGCTCGAAGTCCACATCATATTCTTGGAGCTCTATTGCCCATCTCACCATCCTTCCCGAGAGGTCTGCTCGGCCTATAACCTGTTTCAATAAGTAATTAGTGCGGACCAGTATTTTATAAGAGAGGAAATATGGGCGCAATCTCCGCGCCGTAAATACCACGGCCAGAGCAGCCTTCTAGATTTCCGAGTATCGAGCTTCAGCTCCTTGGATGACTTTACTGACGTAATAGATAGGATGTTGGATAGATCCTTCTTCTTTAACTAAGGCTGAGCTCAGTGAGAATTCCCCTACAGAGAGATACAGGATGAGAGTATCTCCCGGAGAGGCCTCTAGGACTCTGAGTGTCTCTCACTCTCATTCTTAAAATATTTTAATTCGTAAAATCTTTCTTTTCATTGAGTAACCCTTTTGGGTCTTAAGTATGGTGAGGGCTCTCTGGAGCTCCTCGGCCTCTAGGTTTCTGAGTGTCTTTCACTCTCATTTCATTATATTCACACATCATATATTCTAATAAGGGAAAGATAATCAAAATGCGGTAACTCTGTATAATTCTTTTTCAAAATGGATAAAGCTTCATTGAATAATATCAGTTTTCAACATAGGCCATAGATAACCTACGTCGGTCTCATTAAAAACCTCTTTATGGAAAAACCCCAAAGGGGAAACCCAAGAGGGAAAAAGAGCTCCGGTGAAGCTACTAAATACATTAAATAGAATACGAATTAATGCAAAAATCACAAATGGTCTCAAGACCTTACATTTTCTTCAAACGAAGAACCTCTTCAAATGGCAAACATTCCAAGGTCTGGCTATATCGACTCCTTCCATGCTCTGCAATCTATAGGCTCCTCCCTTCAGTACCTGTGTGATTTTATAAGGCCCCTCCCAGTTGGGCTCCAGTTTTCCGGTATTCTTTAGAGCATAGCCTCTCCTTAATACCAGGTCCCCCACTCTAAAGGACCTCGGGATCACCCTTCGGTCATATGCAGCTTTAATTCTGCTCTTGTATCTCTCCGCACGTACTTGAACCATCTCTCTTTCTTCTTCCATTAAATCCAGGGCCTCTCTCATCAACCTCTCATTTTGATGTTCTTCAAATTGGGCAATTCGGTGGGACTGCAGCACGGCCTCTGGAGGTATCACCGCCGCAGCTCCGTATACCAGCTGGAAAGGGGATTCTCCAGTTGCTGTTTTTGGGCTAGTTCTGTAGGACCATAGCACATTGTCTAACTCGTTCACCCATCCTCCACCTATTTTCGTCAGCCTCGTCCGAATACCATCTACTATCGTTCGATTAGTAACTTCCACCTGCCCATTAGCTTGAGGATGAGCTACAGAGGTAAATCTTTGTATTATGTTTAGTCTTGCGCACCATCCTTGTACATTTTATCCGTTGAACTGTGTCCCATTGTAAGAGACCAGTATCCTGGGTACTCCGAATCTGCAGAAAATCTGTTTTCCCAGGAACATGATCACGTTCTCCTCATCTATTGTAGCCAGAGGGGCAGCTTCGACCCATTTGCTAAAATAATCTACCGCTACTATCAAAAATTTTCTTCCACCCGAGGCTGGGGGGAAGGGTCCCACCAAATCGATTCCCCACTTAGCGAAAGGCCAAGGAGAGTGCATAACTCCCATCTCTTCCGCAGGAGTCCTTATCAGGGGACCATTTTTCTGACATTTGACACATTTCTTTACAAACTCTTTGGCATCCTTCGTCATGGAGGGCCAATATAATCCGGCCCTTAAGGCTTTCTTCACCACTGTTTTATATCCCTCATGACTAGCCGCATTTCCTTCGTGAATTTCCTTGAGTGTGTACGTCGCTTCTCGGGTTGATATGCACCTCAAGTATGGTTGGGTAAATGACTTCTTGTATATATGCCCTCCGATAATACAGTATTTGATCCTGAGAGCTCGAGCCTCTCGGGTGGTAGGGGCATCTGCTTCCTTGGTGAGTTCCGTCCAAATATCTTTCCTCCAATCATCTCCTTCCTCGATGGAACCAATGGGGTTTCCAAGAGTCTCTCTTTCTGCTACCACCAAGGTCACTGTTCCTTGTCCATCAAATTCTGTGGAGCTGGCAAGTTTGGAGAGGCCATCAGCCTGCATGTTCTCCTCTCGAGGTACTTGAATCACCTTACAATCTTGGAACTTGCCCATCACTTCTTTAGCCCGTTCCAAGTAAGCAGCCATTCTATTATCTTTAGCTGCATATTCTCCATTTACCTGTTGAACAACTAATTGGGAATCGGAGTATAGAATTACCTTTAGAGCTCCCAATTCAACCGCCATCTCCATTCCTCTGATCAAAGCTTCGTATTATGCTCCATTATTTGAAGTTATGAATTGAAACCTCACTGCAAATTGTAGGTCCTCTCCTTGGGGGGGCTCACTAGCACTATCCCTGCTCCAAATCCGTTCAAAGTCACTGATCCATCCACATATATCTTCCATCCCTCTGCTTCTTCTGGTTTGATAGATTCTTGGATGAAATCAGACAAAGCTTGGGCTTTTATGGCCGTCCGTGGCTCGAAGTCCACATCATATTCTTGGAGCTCTATTGCCCATCTCACCATCCTTCCCGAGAGGTCTGCTCGGCCTATAACCTGTTTCAATAAGTAATTAGTGCGGACCAGTATTTTATAAGAGAGGAAATATGGGCGCAATCTCCGCGCCGTAAATACCACGGCCAGAGCAGCCTTCTAGATTTCCGAGTATCGAGCTTCAGCTCCTTGGATGACTTTACTGACGTAATAGATAGGATGTTGGATAGATCCTTCTTCTTTAACTAAGGCTGAGCTCAGTGAGAATTCCCCTACAGAGAGATACAGGATGAGAGTATCTCCCGGAGAGGCCTCTAGGACTCTGAGTGTCTCTCACTCTCATTCTTAAAATATTTTAATTCGTAAAATCTTTCTTTTCATTGAGTAACCCTTTTGGGTCTTAAGTATGGTGAGGGCTCTCTGGAGCTCCTCGGCCTCTAGGTTTCTGAGTGTCTTTCACTCTCATTTCATTATATTCACACATCATATATTCTAATAAGGGAAAGATAATCAAAACGCAGTAACTCTGTATAATTCTTTTTCAAAAAGGATAAAGCTTCATTGAATAATATCAGTTTTCAACATAGGCCATAGATAACCTACGTCGGTCTCATTAAAAACCTCTTTATGGAAAAACCCCAAAGGGGAAACCCATAAAGAGGGAAAAAGAGCTCCGGTGAAGCTACTAAATACATTAAATAGAATACGAATTAATGCAAAAATCACAAATGGTCTCAAGACCTTACATTTTCTTCAAACGAAGAACCTCTTCAAATGGCAAACATTCCAAGGTCTGGCTATATATCGACTCCTTCCATGCTCTGCAATCTATAGGCTCCTCCCTTCAGTACCTGTGTGATTTTATAAGGCCCCTCCCAGTTGGGCTCCAGTTTTCCGGTATTCGTTAGAGCATCAGCTCTCCTTAATACCAGGTCCCCCACTCTAAAGGACCTCGGGATCACCCTTCGGTCATATGCAGCTTTAATTCTGCTCTTGTATCTCTCCGCACGTACTCGAACCATCTCTCTTTCTACTTCCATTAAATCCAGGGCCTCTCTCATCAACCTCTCATTTTGATGTTCTTCAAATTGGGCAATTCGGTGGGACTGCAGCACGGCCTCTGGAGGTATCACCGCCGCAGCTCCGTATACCAGCTGGAAAGGGGATTCTCCAGTTGCTGTTTTTGGGCTAGTTCTGTAGGACCATAGCACATTGTCTAACTCGTTCACCCATCCTCCACCTATATTCGTCAGCCTCGTCCGAATACCATCTACTATCGTTCGATTAGTAACTTCCACCTGCCCATTAGCTTGAGGATGAGCTACAGAGGTAAATCTTTGTATTATGTTTAGTCTTGCGCACCATCCTCGTACATTTTCTCCGTTGAACTGTGTCCCATTGTAAGAGACCAGTATCCTGGGTACTCCGAATCTGCAGCAAATCTGTTTTCCCAGGAACTTGATCACGTTCTCCTCATCTATTGTAGCCAGAGGGGCAGCTTCGACCCATTTGCTAAAATAATCTACCGCTACTATCAAAAATTTTCTTCCACCCGAGGCTGGGGGGAAGGGTCCCACCAAATCGATTCCCCACTTAGCGAAAGGACAAGGAGAGTGCATAGCTCCCATCTCTTCCGCAGGAGTCCTTATCAGGGGACCATTTTTCTGACATTTGACACATTTCTTTACAAACTCTTTGGCATCCTTCGTCATGGAGGGCCAATATAATCCGGCCCATAAGGCTTTCTTCACCACTGTTTTATATCCCTCATGACTAGCCGCATTTCCTTCGTGAATTTCCTTGAGTGTGTACGTCGCTTCTCGGGTTGATATGCAGCTCAAGTATGGTTGGGTAAATGACTTCTTGTATATATGCCCTCCGATAATACAGTATTTGATCCTGAGAGCTCGAGCCTCTCGGGTGGTAGGGGCATCTGCTTCCTTGGTGAGTTCCGTCCAAATATCTTTCCTCCAATCATCTCCTTCCTCGATGGAACCAATGGGGTTTCCAAGAGTCTCTCTTTCTGCTACCACCAAGGTCACTGTTCCTTGTCCATCAAATTCTGTGGAGCTGGCAAGTTTGGAGAGGCCATCAGCCTGCATGTTCTCCTCTCGAGGTACTTGAATCACCTTACAATCTTGGAACTTGCCCATCACTTCTTTAGCCCGTTCCAAGTAAGCAGCCATTCTGTTATCTTTAGCTGCATATTCTCCATTTACCTGTTGAACAACTAATTGGGAATCGGAGTATAGAATTACCTTTAGAGCTCCCAATTCAACCGCCATCTCCATTCCTCTGATCAAAGCTTCGTATTCTGCTCCATTATTTGAAGTTATGAATTGAAACCTCACTGCAAATTGTAGGTCCTCTCCTTGGGGGCTCACTAGCACTATCCCTGCTCCACATCCGTTCAAAGTCACTGAGCCATCCACATATATCTTCCATCCCTCTGCTTCTTCTGGTTTGATAGATTCTTGGATGAAATCAGAACAAGATTGGGCTTTTATGGCCCTCCGCGGCTCGAAGTCCACATCATATTCTTGGAGCTCTATTGCCCATTTCACCATCCTTCCCGAGAGGTCTGCTCGGCCTATAACCTGTTTCAATAAGTAATTAGTGCGGACCAGTATTTTATAAGAGAGGAAATATGGGCGCAATCTCCGCGCCGTAAATACCACGGCCAGAGTAGCCTTCTCGATTTCCGAGTATCGAGCTTCAGCTCCTTGGATGACTTTACTGACGTAATAGATAGGATGTTGGATAGATCCTTCTTCTTTAACTAAGGCTGAGCTCAGTGAGAATTCCCCTACAGAGAGATACAGGATGAGAGTATCTCCCGGAGAGGCCTCTAGGCCTCTGAGTGTCTCTCACTCTCATTCTTAAAAGATTTTAATTCGTAAAATCTTTCTTTTCATTGAGTAACCCTTTTGGGTCTTAAGTATGGTGAGGGCTCTCTGGAGCTCCTCGGCCTCTAGGTTTCTGAGTGTCTTTCACTCTCATTTCATTATATTCACACATCATATATTCTAATAAGGGAAAGATAATCAAAACGCGGTAACTCTATATAATTCTTTTTCAAAAAGGATAAAGCTTCATTGAATAATATCAGTTTTCAACATAGGCCATAGATAACCTACGTCGGTCTCATTAAAAACCTCTTTATGGAAAAACCCCAAAGGGGAAACCCATAAAGAGGGAAAAAGAGCTCCGGTGAAGCTACTAAATACATTAAATAGAATACGAATTAATGCAAAAATCACAAATGGTCTCAAGACCTTACATTTTCTTCAAATGAAGAACCTCTTCAAATGGCAAACATTCCAAGGTCTGGCTATATCGACTCCTTCCATGCTCTGCAATCTATAGGCTCCTCCCTTCAGTACCTGTGTGATTTTATAAGGCCCCTCCCAGTTGGGCTCCAGTTTTCCGGTATTCTTTAGAGCATCAACTCTCCTTAATACCAGGTCCCCCACTCTAAAGGACCTCGGGATCACCCTTCGGTCATATGCAGCTTTAATTCTGCTCTTGTATCTCTCCGCACGTACTCGAACCATCTCTCTTTCTTCTTCCATTAAATCCAGGGCCTCTCTCATCAACCTCTCATTTTGATGTTCTGCAAATTGGGCAATTCGGTGGGACTGCAGCACGGCCTCTGGAGGTATCACCGCCGCAGCTCCGTATACCAGCTGGAAAGGGGATTCTCGAGTTGCTGTTTTTGGGCTAGTTCTGTAGGACCATAGCACATTGTCTAACTCGTTCAGCTATCATGTCAGCTGGAGAAAATGCAAATATATCGGAATTTCGACGTAATGTAGAGATTACCTTCTCTGTAAGTTCAGGTCCCAGCTGGGTGCCTATCTTAGTGGCAAAGCCGAGTTTCCCTGGGAAGAGCTCCACATTCATCAGCTCCTCATCTGTTTTAACATTTACATGTTCAGGTGCTACTCCTTCCACCTTCTTTTTCTTTAACTCAGGGTCGTCACCTCTCGTCCTCTCCAGGCCCCTGGTTAAAGCTCTGTCCGCCATCTTTACAGACTCCGCGTAGCACTTCCGTGCTTGATATTGATCTCCTCTTACTTCTCCCACTCCTCCAGCCGTAGGGAATTTCATTTTCATATGAAATGTGGAGATGACCGCTTGAAAGAGATTCAGGCTGGGTCTTCCAATTACTACATTGTATGATGATGGAATATCCACAATGAGGAACTCCACCAGGTGGACCTTTCGAGCTGGAGCGTCCCCCAATCCTACCTGTAACACCACAGATCCTAAGGGTTGGATGGCCCCTCCAGAGAAACCATATAGGGAGGTATCTACAGGTCGCAGCTTCACACTCAGCTCCATCCTTTTGAAGCACTCAAAAAACATAATATCAGCCGAGCTTCCCTTGTCTACAAAGATTCGGGCGACGTCAAACCCAGCTATGTCTGTAGTGATCACCAAGGCGTCATTGTGATCCTCGTTAATTTCCTTTACATCCTCCGGCCCAAATTTGATATTGGGCGTCTCTGTCATGTGTCCTACTTCTTTTAGTTGACTTCCCTGTCCAGCTTTTAGAGCTCGAACACTCTGTTTTCTCTTTCGGAAGGAATCTCCATCTGCTGGTCCCCCCACAATTATGTGGATTACTCCTCTTTTTGGCGGTGGAGGAGGCATATCTTCGGCCGCCTCCTTGGACTCCTTTTCTTCCGGCTTCCTTTCATGTTCCTTTCGCTTCTGCCCCCGAGGGCCCTTCTTGTCTCTAAATATAAATTCCTTCAGATTCCCCGCCTGGATCATCCTTTCAATCTCGTCTTTCAGGTGATAACATTGGTTTGTGTCATATCCATACTCATTGTGGAATCTGCAAAATCGATCGGACTTGGGCTTCTGAGGGCCCCGATTTCTGGAATAAGGGAATTTCAAGTCGGGATGATCTCCTGCTACCTCCAGTACTTCAGCAGGTTCTATTCTCAAGGGTGTGTACTTCTCAAACCTTCCGCGAGGGCCGGACCGGGAACCCCCAGATGGATTATGGTCTCTTGTTGGACCGGAGGTCCGAGAGACCTCTGGACTGGAACGTCTGGAGGGGCCCTCTCTTCTTCTCTCTCGATCTTGTAGCCTAGCCTCCAATCTTTTGGCTTTACGAACCTCCTCCAAGGTGAGGTATTTCTCTGCTCTGTGTAGTAACTCATCAAAGTTCTTGACTGGCTTCTTAGCCAAGGAGGAGAAGAAGTCTCCATCACGCAATCCGTTAGTAAGAGCATTGATCTTCACCTCTGGAGAGGCTGTAGGGACCTCCAGGGCTGCTTGATTGAACCTCCAGAGAAAAGCTATCAAACTCTCGTTCTCCCCTTGCCTCAGATTGAAGAGGGTCAAAGTGGCCCGCGGCTGCCTCCGGGCACTTGCAAATTGATGGAGGAATAACTCACCGAATTCCTCCCAGGATCGAATGGTATTGGGTTCCAATTGGATGAACCACTGCTGTGCTGCTTTTGTCAAGGTAGTCAGGAACACTCTACACTTGATTCCCTCTCCATACCGATGTAATAATGCAGCATTCTCGAATCTTACTAGGTGTTCGTACGGATCCGCCGTACCATCATACTCAAAATTGAGGGGCTTGAAGTTGAATGGCAGTTCATCCTGTAATATGTTAGGAGAGAACTGACATCCAGAAACATAAGCAGATCTACTTGCTCGATTGGTCATCTGTTTCCTCATATCCCTCATTTCCTTCTGTAGGGCCTGTAGTTGGTTGCTGACTGGTCCTGGGTATGTATCATCTGTACTTTCATCTGCTTCGGGGGGCTCCATCTCTCGGGATGCCAAATCTGCATTCCTTCTTGTGTTCCGAGGGGGGATGCTTCTTTCCGCTCGGGAAGGCGCTTTCTCATCTCCCTCTACCCTCATTCCTACATCTTTGGATAGCACTTGGGAGGCCCCTGGTGCCTCTTCCTGGAGTCTCGGAGTAGGTATCTCCACATTCACTGGTGTAGTTCTGGGGACTTGACCTCCTTGAGCCGCGAAAGGTCTCTCTACAGCCTGCTTGATAAGGGCATTCAATTGATCTGGAGAAACCAGGCATGGTTCCGAATTTGGAGTATCTCCCTGCTGGGGATCTGAAGTTCGGATCGCTGGGGCTTCCGTGATCGTCGTTACCCCTTCTCCGACTGGCAGGGGATGGTTTTCATCGCCCAAGCCCGGGGTTGGTGTCAGTGGAGGATTTGATCCGGAAGGGGCATGAACTGAATCCTTCCCTCGGCCTCCCTTCGGTGTGGGATTAGTCGGCAGAGGGGGATTTTCCCCTGGAAGAGTCTTCTTTCCTAAAGTAGGCGTGATTGTGTCATTTCCTCCGCCCATCGCTCGAACAAATAGAAATTCGTGAGAAGATATCTCAAATCGTTCCCACAGACGGCGCCAGTTGATGTGCCAAAAATTGCACAGACGGATTAGATATCCTTGGGGTTAGATATCCAAATTCCTGAACGCCTATGAATGATTCGGGTACACTGCTTCCGCTGGAATGATCCTCCAAGAACCTGCAAAAGACACACCGGAGGGGACTCCGGCGTGGACACTCCGACGCTCAAGTCAGTCTCAGTAATTTAGTGTATGGCAAGGACTAAAGAGTCCTTTGATTATCAATGAGGTTCTCAAAGAAAAGTCAGGAGATTGTTGTAAGCAGCGTAATATATCAAGTAAAATTAGAGATTCTAACCTGAAAATGTACTCAAGTTTACCTATTTATAGAGAGCTTCCTCCTAAGAGGAAGTTAGGGTTTCCTTCTATCTCGGAGCTGCGCTTTGGACTTGGCCCTGCTGCGTTGACAGGTTCCTCAACTCTCTCACTCCCTGAAGAACCGGAACCACTCCCCCTAGTGGACTTCATCCGCTGAGATAAAGGAGGAATGAGTCTTCCTTTACCCAATCTCGGGCCGTTTCGTACGGGTCTCTCCTAAATCCTCGGTCTACTGATTCTTATCAAGATTAGGTTTTCCTGATATTTCTCCCCGGGTGGAGCTCCCTCCGGAAGGACCTCCAGAAGAGATTCTGTAATCAGAGAGTATTCTTTAATCTCATATCTCCTCTTTTATCTTATCCTCTATACACGTGTCGACTTCTTATCGGATGACATTTTTAGGCCGCATCAATTAGTATTGATGAAAAGTATTAATATTTAATACTTGTAATTATTGTTAATCAAGAGTGATAATCTTTAATATTGAAAAGTGTAATATTTAAAAACTGTGTAGTTATAATTTTATTATTGTGGTTATAATTTTATTATTGAAAAGTATGACCCATGATCTCATATTTATAAAAATAGGACAGCAGTAATTATTAGTTTTGTTTTTTGTCAATATTAATATATAAAGGACAGGTATATCTATTACTATGTATAAAGGGGCTTAACTAAAAAATGGGCCAGTTACTGGCCGGTTGCCGGTTGCCCAAAAACTCACTTAGACACCTGTCCTTTTGTGTTTTCTCTTTGACACCTGTCCTTACATTTTTTCTTCATTATCTTACTCGTATTGTACACCCTCCTCTCCCTCCTCTCTGTCTGTGAACCCTTCCGCCATCCCGTTGGTTGTTTTCGTTATTTTCTCGACTTCAGCCTCCTCTGACTCCGCCAATATCTTAATTTCTCGGCGTCTCCTACAAAGCTACCGTTTAAGAGGTTTGCGTATTCTTCGTATTTTGATTTTTTTTTGTTTATTGAATTATTAATTTGATTGTCACTGTGAAGTTAAAATACACGCATCCTCTGCACTAAACATCTAAAGAAACGTTTAAGAGGTTTGGATATTTAAGCTATTGTAGTTTGGATATTTATATGCACACCAACTGCTTGATAAATTGTTGATAGAGTAAAATTGTAAAAATCAGCTACATGAATGATACCGAGAGGAAGCTTCAGTTTTAATATGGTGATAACAAGCATATTTGACATATATCATATCATAATTGATGGAATTAAGAGGCAAATAGCTCTGTTGAAAAAAATGTATAATTTTTTTTTATTTTAGTTGAATGTCTTTATTTGTGTGAGTGTAGGAAAAGAATAGATTAGTTTACCTTGAACCAATTATTCGGCATATTCTGGCTCTGTTAATAAATTATGATTGTTGTGCATTTATACGCTCATCAATTGTTTGATAAATTGTTGCTTGAGACCATCTTAATTTAGAGTGCGAAATAGTTACTTTTTCTTGTCCTCACCTCAATTACAGCCTTGTTTAGTTACAGGAAATTTTTTTCTTTCTTAAGTTACAAGATATTTATAGTTGACAATTGCTGTAAAATTTCTATTATGCCTACTGCCTTAGTTTCTAAGCCTGTGTTACCCACTATGCAACACTTAATTTAGTGTGAACATAAGATGTAGTCTACTAGATGTTAGAAGAAGGATAAGTGAAGTTATTTCTATATTTCATTCATATGACTGCTTTTAACGTATGTCAAAATTGGTATTGCAGTATTATCTAATTAGATGAAATGTTGCTTCATTTGATAATTAATTTATGCTTATTGGATAACTATTCACATTTTTTTCTACAAATTACAATGCTAGCAATAATCTTTATATAGATCAGGTTTGTACTATTTCTTCACATTTTTAAAATTTTAGGTGAATGTTACTTATATGTGGTGGTCATTGAGTTCTTATGACACAAACATCAATTAGACCTTATGATAGGAACTCAAGTTGCTAATTAGTTTCGAGTGTCTTAGGTTGATCGGGTACAATAGTTAAGTTAATTTTATTTTATTGTTTACTTATTATGCCTAAAACCAATAAAGTGAATGGAAGTTATATACATTCAACCAAAGTAAACCCATGAAAATATTCCAGCAGGTTTATACAATAATATTCATTTATCTAAACCTTTATTGCAGTTCACTTTGAGCTATCAACAACTTGTCGAGATCGAATAAAAAAACAGCACATCAACGAAGCAGGTATGCTTGTTTAATTAAAATTTTATTGTATATTATTTATATTATACTCTATCAAGATTTTAAAATTAGTTAATCCCTATAATTTCCAACAATACAATTACTATTACTTTTGTATTATAATATTCTCCACTATACAATTGTGAATATGCTTAGTCTTGTTTATGTATTTTAGTTATATTTGACTGGTTACTAAGTTGTCCTACTAACAACAAGAAAAGAAAATACCCCAACAACAGTTAAAATGACAAAACCCGATAAAAGGAAATATGCAAGTTTAGATGAGCGTAGACAGGCTAAAAATAGCCGACGAAGAACCCATCGCCAAATGGCGAGCACAAGTACAATCCATACAAAAAATAAGTATACTGACCCATTAGAACTTGTGGCAAGTAATCCTGACCTACTACCTATTGTACCAAACTGCTCATTTTGCGATGCAAAGCGCATTTACTTAGAACCACCATCATTTTGTTGTTCTTTAGAAGAAATAAAGCTATCACAAACAAAGATGCCTTTAGAATTAATAGAGTTGTTTAGTGGCAACGCTGAAGATGCTAAAGAATTTTGTAATTGTGTTCGTAGTTATAATAACATGTTTGCATTTACATCAATTGGTGTACATTATGACAAATCCTTGGCTAAGAGAAATGACGGAATATACACTTTCCGAGTACAAGGACAACTTTATCATTTCATGGACCAACTAATTCCATCAGAAAATAAAAAGCCACAAAATCTTCAGCTTTACTTTTTTGATACAGACCATGAAATTTTGAATCGATTGTCCATCAGTTCAAAATTTAAGGAAACACTTGTGACAAAGTTGATGCATATCTTAGAAACAAATCCATATGCAAATTTCTTTCGAAGCCTTAATGACTATGATGACTTGGACGAATATAAAATTGCTCTGCAAGCTGACCCTGGGTTTGACAAACATGTTTTTAATAAACCATCTGCATCCCAAGTTGCTGGAATATGGTTAGAATCTAATAATGAAGAGCAATATGCAAGTCAACACATTCAAGTTTACCCAAAAAATAGTCCTCCTCAAATTATTAAGCATTATTTTGGTTGTTATGATCCCATGCAATATCCTCTTATGTTCCCAAATGGAGAACCTGGTTGGCATAGAGCAATTGAAAGACTAGATCCAAGGCAAAAAAGGTCAACTCCTAAAGCCACATGTGATGGTGGGATTACCAATGCCATTCAAAATTATGCAAATGTAGGCGACACCATACAATATGAAAACCAAGGTAAGAGAGCAACGGTGTCATGCCGTGAGTATTATTGTTATATGTTACAAATAAGAGAAAATGACAAATCATTCTTACTGCACACTGGCAGACTTCTACAACAATATGTAGTAGACATGTACATTAAAATTGAAACATCGAGACTAGAATTTTTCAAAAATATAGAAGTACAACGTCGTTTACGAAATGAAATATATCGTGGTTTACTAGATGGTATTGCACAAGGGTGTGAGGTAGGTGCTGATATTGGTCATTATAGAATGTTACCTACGTCATTTGTCGGAGGCCCTAGAGATATGCGCAAAAGATATATGGATGATATAGCTTTAGTACAACGTTACGGAAAACCTGATATTTTTTTAACAATAACTTCAAATCCAAATTGGCCTCAAATAAAAGCATTGTGTTTGCCTTCTGATGAGGTACAAAATAGACCTGATTTAGTAGCTAGAATATTTCGTGCAAAGCTCCAGGTTTTGAAAAATGAATTGTTTAAGAAGGAAATTTTTGGTCATGTTATTGCTTACGCTTACGTAATAGAGTTCCAAAAGAGAGGTTTACCTCACGCTCATTTCTTACTTATTTTAGACCAAAGATCAAAGATGTTTGCTCCAAATGCATTTGACAGAATAGTTTGTGCGCAACTTCCTAATCCACGTACTGAATCGTACTTGTTTTCATTGGTCGTAAAACATATGATGCATGGACCCTGTGGTTCACTTAATTTAGCATGCCCTTGTATGAAAAAAGGTTCTTGTAAGTTTAATTATCCAAAAGACTTCTCTGAAAATACTAAATACGGAGCAAATTCATACCCAATATATTGTCGTCCGAATAATAATCGTTATGTTACTGTTAGAGGTTCCCAGCTTGATAATCGATGGGTTGTACCTTATAATCCATACCTTCTAGCTAAATTTAATTGCCATATTAATGTAGAAATATGTTCCACTATTCAAGCTGTCAAATATTTGTACAAATATATATATAAGGGCCACGATAAGATTTTGTACTCATTACTTGCAAATGAAGTGGACTCTTCAGTAGATGAAATAAAAAACTTTCAGAGTGCAAGGTGGATTTCGCCTCCTGAAGCAATTTGGCGAATTTTTTCATTTGATCTTAGCCATGTATATCCTTCGGTTATATGTCTGCCAATTCGCTTAGAAAATGAGCAGCCACTGACTTTTCCCGCTAATGAGTCGTTACACGACATTGTCAATAATCCAACAATTAAAAAAACTATGCTAACACAGTTTTTCTACATGAATAAATACGATGACTATGCTAGAAGTCTCAACTGTTTATATATTGAATTTCCAGAATACTTTACATGGCACAATAATTTAAAAGAATGGAAACCACGTCAAAGAGGGGAAGTAGTCGCTCGTATCTATAGTTGTCAACCATCTGAAGGAGAGAAGTTTTATGAAAGATTGCTATTACTGCACGTTAGAGGACCAACTTCATTTAGAGACTTGAGAACAATCAATGGAAAAACATTAAGTACATACATAGAAGCTGCACAAGTGTTAGGATTGATTGAAAATGACAACACTGCTGAAACATGTATTGCTGAAGCTGCAGCTTACTTAATGCCTATTGCATTACGCCAATTATTTGCTACTGTTCTTGTTTATTGTGCTCCTAAAAAACCTGAACAATTATGGTTGAAATTTGAAGATTTTCTTTCAGAAGATTTTAGACAAAACAAAGCTCTAAGTTGTGATGCAATTAGACACAAAGTTTTAGAAAAGATTGCTTACTATCTTCATTCTATGGGAAAAAAATTAGAAGACTTTTTATGTGTAAATAGCAATGTACATATGAGTTTTGAAGATAGTATGACAAAAGAATTGCAAACTGAACAAGACATACTTATAGCTGCAGAAGATTTTTTAGCTATTGAACAATTAAATGAAGAGCAAACATTTGCTTACAATCGAATTCTATATCATGTTAATAATAATTTGCCAAATGTATTTTTTGTGGATGGTCCTGGAGGTACTGGAAAGACTTATTTATATAAAGCACTTCTTGCTAAGATAAGATCTGTTGGACATATTGCACTAGCTACAGCTACTTCAGGTGTGGCAGCTTCATTGCTTCCTGGGGGACGCACCTCACATTCAAGATTTAAGATTCCGTTAGATAATAATGATTCTAAATCTTGTAGTATTAGCAAGCAAGGCACATTGTCTCGTCTAATAAGAATGGCCAAATTAATTATTTGGGACGAAGCTACTATGGCAAAACGTGGTACTATTGAAAAATTTGACAAAATGCTAAAGGACGTAATGGATTCACAGCGAATATTTGGTGGTAAAATTATTGTATTTGGAGGAGACTTTCGCCAAACACTACCGGTGATTCTTAAAGGTACCAAAAATGATATCATTGATGCTTCCATTGTCTTGTCACCTTTATGGAATCAGTTTGAAAAACTAAAGCTTACACAAAATATGCGAGCTTTACTTGATCCTAATTTCTCATCTTATTTGTTGAAAATTGGTGATGGAATTGAAGATACTAATGACAAAGACGAAATCCAAATACCATCTAGAATAAACATTCCTTTTACAGATGACATTACATCTTTAAATTCATTGATTGACATGGTATTTCCAAATGTTAGTAACTGCAATTTGGATTTTTCCCTATTTATTAACAGGGCCATACTTACTACCAGGAACGAATTTGTCCATGAGATAAATGATGTTCTAATTAACAGATTTTCAGGTGAAGAGACCACATATTTTAGTTGTGATGAAAGCACTGGTGTTTGTGTTGTGCCCAACCAACAAGAATTGTTTCATTCTTTGACTCCACAGGGGCTTCCTCCTCACAAGTTAACTTTAAAAATAAATGCACCAATTATTTTGCTGCGAAATATTAACCCAAGTGAAGGACTGTGTAATGGTACGCGTCTTCTTTGTAAAGGTTTTGATAAAAATGTTGTATTTGCTGAAATATCAGTTGGTACACATGCTGGAAAATCAGTATTTATTCCACGTATAACATTAGAAGCCCCACATGATAGTTTTTCATCTATTCCATTTAAGCGAAAACAATTTCCAATACGGCTATGTTATGCAATGACAATTAACAAAGCACAAGGCCAAACCTTAGACTTTGTTGGTGTTTATTTAAAAGAACCTGTATTTTCACATGGTCAGCTTTATGTTGCATTATCGAGAGCAAAAACTATAGATCAGTTAAAAGTACTTATTAGACCATTAACGTCGTTAATACAGACTACTAATATTACAAAAAATATTGTGTACCATGAGGTTCTAAAGGCTGCCAATTTGACCTAAGTCCTACTAAATCACAAACATAGGTAAATCCTTTTTTTCCACTCTACATTTATCAAGGTACTAATTTTCTATGTAATTGAATATTCTATTGCATCTGTTTATAAAGGTCAGGTTCATTATTGATTATATTTTAACTTATTTTTCAGCACATTCGAACTTGGATGAGCATGTGGCACATTGGTTTCACTTGAATGAATTGCCTATATTAGTGAGAATTGGATGATTATTACAAAAGTAATAATCAAGGTATTTTCTTGTCATTTTATTTCATTAGTTTATACTGAATTCATAATTATGTTGTTGCTCTTAACTACTCACCCGACAAGAACAACTTAATTTGTTCTTTTTTCAGTAAGAAGCCAGTCAGTTAATTCTGCCCATAGTTGATGTTGTACAAACTATATTATTCATTTTTTAGCTAAAGCTCGTTTTGACATCTAAAATTTGCATTAGCACTTCCGTAGTGAAATATTGTTTCTGTTGTGAGTGTATTTAATTTAAACTGGAAAAAAAATATGGATTAAGCTATGATGCAGCATATCACGTTTGTTCTTCAACAGTAATGCTGAGTAGTTTGCTTTACGCTATGACTTTTGAACTTTCGAGGCATGAAGATGCTTATATATTTCTATGTTGCACTTATGTATTTATTTGGATAGAAAGAAATAAAATTATTCCTTTGGAAGCATAGGCTACCGGTTTCTTTTCAGTCCCTTTGTTGATATGTTTTTATGTGTAGAACTTTTAAGAGTATTAAGAAGTTGTTAGATTTCTTGTTTTTTCGGTTTTCCCATGCTCGTCGAAGTTGAAATGGATGAGGTCTTAACCATGACTAAGTTTCATGTATTTTTGCAGCATGAGTATTTTGAAAATTGATAAAATTTACTGTATATAATTTGCTGGCCTAAATAGTGAGTGAAGTAGTAAAGAGTAGTTTATGAAGGTATCCTAAATAGATTAACTTCTTGACTTAATACCTTGTTTCTATTTCTAATAAAGCATTAATATAACAAATTGTATGATGTTCCACAGGTCCTCCTATGGGTTTGCAACATACTACCCAATGCCTTTGAGCACCAACATTAATTCTGCAAATGTAATTCTGGTATTTTGTTTTTAACTTTGTGCATACGATGAAAATCAACCATTTATGATGTTGTTTACCATGAAGGAATTTAGTATTCAGTAGATTAGTTGCCATACAAATGATCATACATTTCCACTGAATAATTTAGTATAACTGTATAGGTCCATTGTTTGGTAATGTCTTACAAATTTTTATTTAGATGTTAAAACTTAAAAAGTAATGATTACTCAGAAGAAAAATGTATATAAGCAACTAAATTGAGATATTGAAATGTGTTGACAATGTATATAAGCAACTAATGTTTTGCAGTACTAATGTTCTTGATCGACATGTAACTGCTGCTACATTTAATGTACACAAAATAGATGCCCTAACTATATTAACAAAGAGAGGATACCTATTGTTGTTGTTAGCTTGTATGGAGGTTTATTTTTTAAAGTACAAGATATTTATAGTTGACAATTGCTGTAATTCAGTCATATGAAGAAAGTGTACCAGCTGATTGCTTTTAACTTATGTCAAAACTGGTATTGCATTAGTATCCAAAACCAATAAAGTGAGTTTCTATTCCTAATAATTTACTAATGTTTTCACAAGTCCTTGCTAGAAAGTTCAATTGTTTGTCTGAGAATTCTATAACCATATTGTGACTTATATTTTGGCAACTTGTATTTCACTAGATAGTAACTGGAAGTTCAAATGGTTCAAGATTCTTACTACGTGTATGTTTATCTAAAAAAATTAGGAATAGTAATTGCACCTGGTTCATGGTTTGGGTTTTCATTTCTGTCATATTTTTTTAGCTTGTGTTCCTTATGTTTTACACTTACAACAAAGACGCCTGTTTAAAGGAGATGAAACCACATATGGTGAAGTTTCTTATTATTGTTATGGTATAAATAATTGATTTTAAAAACTTATGTGTATTGTAATCAACTTTAGGACTTTCTACGTCACACTGTGTATCTTTTGAGGAGGTGAAAAAATATCTAATTTTGTTGAGTTGTTTTATTTCTGCAAATGTAATTAGTTATATTATTTACATGAATTTTTGTATTTTATTATTTACTTGTATGCATACAATGGAAACCTCCATCCATTTATAATGTTGTTTACTATGAGAGAATCTGGTATTCAGTTGTTTACCTTTCAAATGATCATACATTTCCATTGAATAATTTGGTATCAATGTGTTTCAAGTTTCACATTTAGATGTCAAAAGTACTTCCACTTTTACAATAATTAAAGCACTTCAATCTGGGCTAACACCTCAATCTTTGAGGTGCGCCCTCACTAGTTAATATATAAAGGACTTACCTGTGCACACAGTGGTACAAATGGGTACATGTTTTGAAAATGTATAACAACCTAGACAAAAAATTTAAAAAAATGCAACTAAGGTCATTTGAGACCATTCTACCCTCCATTTCATTTCTTTGACAAAACTCACGCGCCTCCCCTTCTCCACACACATCTTCTTTTACATCATGTCAAAACACTGTTTCTATCTATAATTGATTCGCGAATTTCAATCAATCTCATTTGATTAACTTGTCGAATTCATTCAATGATTTTTTTACTCAATTCATTTTTTAAATATGTTGAGTGCGGCTCCGATTTCTATGTCTTCTTGACATTGGGAATTTGATAATCGACTTCATTTTTTACTTCATTTCTGCCGATTTAATTCGCCTCCAAGTTCTGGTTTCGCCGGCGGTGGTTCTTTCTTGTTGGCGGTTAGTGGTTCAATTTCATTTGTGTTTGTTGTTCGTCGATTGTCGGCGGGAGGGTTTCCTCCATCTCTGCCGATCATTTTCGGTCGATTCAGGCTTTGCCCTGATTTGGTGATTTTGTGACTTGAGTTTTGGTGTTTACCGGTGGTCATTTCGCCGGCGATTCTATTCGGCTGGGTTCTTTGTTGATGTTTTTGTTTCGCGATTGCTATTCTATGTTGGCGTTGTGCTCTGTTTTATTCTCTGTATTGATTGATCATGGCTGGCAACTTGGGTGGGTGTGCGAGTTTTCACATAATTTCTAGAAATTCCTCTCCAGTCTCATTTATGTAAACAAGCGAAACAGTCTTGATTCATTGTTAACAAGATTAAATGTTAGGTCGCTTTGAAGACAGTTGTATGAAAGAACAAATATCTATTTCAAAAACTACCAACTTTGGATCCGTTACAGATCCAAAAGACGTACTACTGTTGGCCGCTTAACTCAAAACGAGATTTAGGACTCATCAGGCTACTCAAAGAGGCACAAAAGAACACAAACAATTCATCCAAAAAGAATTAAAAGTAAACATTTAATACGATAATCATTCTCGTAGGAGATAATATGAATAATGATTTAGTCCATAATTGATTTAGTCAAAGATCTTTAGAGATTTGTATATATTTTCCATATCTGTAATTACTTGTAGGTTACTCTGTAAACCCTAATTATAATCTTTATATATATTGAATAGACTAAATCAAAATCCTCAATTGAGGTAAAATATATTTTCTCTTATTCTTTCATGGTATCAGCCTAACAAGGCTGAGAAACCCTAGTTTTTTTTTTTTTATCGAAATTCTCTTCATCATGGCCGGTGATACACCTTCTTCCACCTCCGTTTTTTATTCGACTCTTACTCTACATTCTATGACTCACCTAGTCACCATTAAACTCAAACCCACAAACTATTTCATGTGGTATGGTCAAATCTATCATCTTCTTGCCACTCAAAAATTTCTTCCCTACGTTGATGGCTCGCTGCCCGCTCCATCTACCAAGATCCCCACTGATTCTGGTGATTCCTCTAATCCTACCTACGATGAGTGGCTTGGCAAAGATCAAATAGTTAGAGTTTTTCTCTCCTCAACCCTAACTGAAGATGCCATGGCTGTTGTTGTTGGATGCTCAACGTCCGCTGCTATGTAGTCTACCTTGGCTACTGCTTTCAATCGGCCATCCAAGGCTAGAGAGCTTCGTCTCAAGGACGAATTGCAACTTATCAAGAAAGGCTCCCGTTCTGTCACGGAGTATGGTGCCACGTTCAAGAATCTGTGTGATCAACTTCTTGCCATGGGTTGCTCGATCGACGATACTGACAAATCCCATTGGTTCCTTCGCGGATTAGGTACGGATTTTCATGGCTTTTCTACTTCTCAAATTAATCTCACGCCTCTGCCCTCCTTCCCTGAGTTATTGTCCAAAGCCGAGTCGCACGATCTGTTTACAAAATCGCTCGACTCCGCTTCTGCCTCCTCTCAGTCACCGACTCTCCTTGCTCAGCAGCGATCAAATAAGAAATCTGGTAATGTTTACCAGTCTGGTTCGTTCCATCAATCTGGCCGTGGGGGATATAATTTTAATTCTAATCGTGGCGGTAATCCTGGCCGTCGTGGTCGTTCCGGTGGTCGCTATCCCCCTAATTGCCAAATCTGTCGTGGTGAACATTATGCTCGAGTGTGCCCAGAACGTTACTCTTCTCCTCCGCAACAAGCCAATCTTGCTCATGCCTTTCAAAACACTTGTTCGATAAATCAGAACTCTCCTGATTGGTATGTCGACACGGGTGCCTCATCACACATGTCTAATTCTATTGATGGTTTGGACTCCACATCGAACTACTCTGGTTCTGATAGGTTGTTGTGGGAAATGGTAACACTCTTTCTATTTCTCATACTGGCTCTCATACTTTATCTCGTGATTTATCTCTACTGAATGTCCTCGTGGTTCCTCATATCACGAAGAACCTTCTTTTTGTTAGCAAACTTACGAGTGATAATCCGGTGAATGTTGTTTTTTCTAACGACTATTTTGAAATTCAGAATCGGGTAACAGGGATTCCTTTGGCACGAGGCAGACGTGAAAATGGATTATATATTTTGGAGCGTGGTCATGCGGCTTTGGTGGCAGCTTTATGGAATCGTCGTACACGTGCCTCTTTTGAATTGTGGCATAGTCGTTTAGGCCATGTTAATTTTGATACTATTAAGTTGTTGAACAAACTTGGTTTTTTGTCAGTTACTTCTGTTTTACCTAGGCCTCTTGCTTGTTCTTCTTGTCAGTTGGCTAAAAGTAAAAGACTTCCTTTTATCAATAATGAAAAACGCGCTTTGCGTTTGTTGGATGTTATTCATTGTGATTTGTGGGGTCCGTCTCCTGTGAAATCTTGTGATGGTTTTCTCTACTATGTGGTTTTCGTTGATGACTTCTCTCGTTTTACATGGTTTTATCCGCTTCGTTTGAAATCAGATTTTTATGATACGTTTGTTAAGTTCAAAACTTTGGTCGAAAATCAATTTTCCACAACTATCAAACGTTTTCAATCTGATGGGGGTACCGAGTTCACAAATAACAAATTGCAAGACCTTTTCAGAAATTGTGGCATTCTACATACCATGTCTTGTCCATACACCCCTGCTCAAAATGGCCGTGCAGAAAGAAAACATAGACATATTACAGAAACAGGGTTATCTATGTTGTTTCATTCATCTGTCCCTATGGAATATTGGGTTGAAGCTTTTGGTGCTGCGGTTTATGTGATTAATCGTTTACCCTCTTCTGTGTTATTCGATAAATCACTGTTTCAATTGGTATTTTCCTCTCCTCCAAATTATGATAATCTTCATGCGTTTGGATGTATAGTTTATCCATGCTTACGAGATTATGCTGCTAACAAGTTTTCTCCTCGCAGCGTTCCTTGTGTTTTCTTGGGTTACAGTTCCAGGCATAAGGGTTTTTGCTGTCTCGATACAACATCGTCTCGTTTGTACATTAGCAGGCATGCTCGGTTTGATGAGGAATATTTTCCCTTTGCACCTTCCACACGGTCCTCTTCAGCCGACTCGTTGGATTTTTCGGCTTATAGGGATCTTGGTTCGGCTTCCATTTTTCCTTCGCCTTCGAGTCCAGCAGTGGTTCCGATGGATTTGGCTGCTTCGCCTCATTGTTCAGCATGTCCGGATCTCACGTCTACGGCATCTCCGGCGCGCCTGGCCTCTCCGCCACCTTCACCACCGGCCTCGCCTCCGCCTTCGCCATTGGCCCCTTTGCCGCCACCTGCTTCGGTATCAACTCATCCTATGCGAACACGTGCCAAGGATGGCATTTTCAAGCCAAAGTATCCTCCTTCAACTTCTTACTTGGCTCATAGTGGTTTTCTTTCCACTCTACACTCTTCTAAGGAGCCCAAGGGTTTCAAATCAGCTGCAAAATCACCTCACTGGATTTCTGCAATGGACGACGAGCTTAAGGCTCTTCATGCCAACAACACTTGGACTTTGGTCCCTCGTCCTGCTACTGAAAATGTTATTGGTTCTAAATGGGTCTTTCGTACCAAGTATTTGGCGAATGGTTCTATTGATCGCTATAAAGCTCGCTTAGTTGCTCAAGGGTTTTCTCAGCTTCCTGGTTTCGACTACGATCATACTTTCAGTCCTGTAGTCAAAGCTTCCACTGTTCGTATCATACTCTCTTTGGCGGTTATTAATAATTGGCCATTACGTCAATTGGATGTAAACAATGCTTTTCTGCATGGTGTTCTTCAAAAGCCTGTTTACATGGAGCAACCACCTGGCTACATTGATTCTGTTCGTCCTTCCTTTGTTTGCAAGCTAAATAAGGCGATTTATGGTTTGAAGTAGGCTCCTCGGGCGTGGTTTCAACGCTTTTGTGCCTTCTTGGTAAGTCTTGGTTTTCTTGAAAGCAAATCTGACACTTCTTTGTTTGTCTTTCGCCAAGATCGTTTTTTGCTTTATTTACTTGTCTACGTGGATGACATTATTATCACTGGGAGTGACTAGTCGCTTATTAATCGTATTATTCTTCGAATTCGCCGTGAATTTGCGATTAAAGACCTAGGTCGGCTGAATTATTTCCTCGGCTTGGAGGTAACTTATACGAAATCTGGTATCTTCTTGGGTCAGTCCAAGTATGCGCGAGACATCCTTCTTCGATCTGCTCTTCTCAATGCCAAGCCAGTGTCTACTCCACTTTCCTCTTCGGAAATTCTTATAGTTGATGGTGATCCTCACTCCGATCCTACTGAGTTTCATTCTTTGGTGGGTGTGTTGCAATATCTCACTATAACTAGGCCGGATTTATCATATGTTGTGAACACTGTAAGTCAGTTTCAATCGAAACCCACTGTTGCTCATTTTCAGGCTGTCAAGCGCATTCTTCGTTATGTCAAGGGCACGCTTACATTTGGTCTGGATTTCACTCGTGGACCTCTCAATCTTTTGGGTTACTCTGATGCTGATTGGGCTCGTTGCCTTGACACTCGCCGCTCCACTTATGGTTATTCCATATTTTTGGGTCCGAAACTTGTTTCTTGGAGTGCTAAGAAACAACCCACTGTCTCTCGTTCCAGCTGTGAGTCTGAGTATAGGGCTTTGGCTAATGCTGCCTCTGAAGTTATTTGGGTCACGTTACTCTTGCGTGAACTTCATGCCATGCCTTCATCTTCACCAAAGCTCATGTGTGATAATAAGTCTGCGCTCTTTCTTAGCCAAAATCCGGTGGCTCATAAGCGTGAAAAACACATTGATATTGATTATCATTTTGTTCGGGAAATGGTTGCTTCGGGTCGTCTATCTACCCATTTTGTCCCCTCAAATCTTCAACTTGCTGATATATTCATCAAGAGTCTTCCGCGACCGCTATTTGAATTCTTTCGGTCCAAGCTTCGCGTATCTCCACATCCGCTTTGCTTGAGGGGGTAATAGGAATAATGATTTAGTCCATAATTGATTTAGTCAAAGATCTTTAGAGATTTGTATATATTTTCCATATCTGTAATTACTTGTAGGTTACTCTATAAACCCTAATTGTAATCTTTATATATATTGAATAGACTAAATCAAAATCCTCAATTGAGGTAAAATATATTTTCTCTTATTCTTTCAGGAGATACCCAGAAACCTGCAACAAAACAAAGGAACAGATTTACTGTTGTTGAATCGCAAATGAAGGCGCAATGTGCATTCAAAACAATCTTGATTCACTTTGTTCTTATTTACATCAAAATCAAGTTTTTTTTGAATAAAAAACCCCTTCCCTCTGCCTTCCCTGATTAAAAAAAAAAAAAAAGAAACAAGACTGTTTCGCAAAGTATGAATGTATCCTATGTATTATTTCTTATGTTATTCTATTAATTTACTTATTAGTAGTGCATTCCAAAGTTATAATTGTTGTTCATTTTGTAAAGTAAGTGTTTCATTGTTAATATGCTATATTCATTATAAATAATCTATGTTCATTATAAATATGTTATGTTCATTATCGATGTGATATGTTAAATTTTGTAACTAAGTTGATATGAAATTGTTCCCTTTGTATGCATTCGATTTTAAATAATAAACCCATTTTTTTCGAAATTTTACCTCTTCTTAAGGGTCCTTAATGTTATACTATTAAACATATTTCCAATTTTTTTAAATAATTCGACAAGTTTAATTATTTTATATAAAAAAATGGATTAATTATTTTACATAAACCCTAAACACTATTAACAATACAACAATTTTAATTATCTTACATGAAATGTTTTACCTAAACCACATAAACTCTAAACCCTATATCCTAAACATAAACCCAAAACCTCTCTAAACCATAATCATAAACCCTAAACTCTAAACCCTATATCCTAAACATAAACCCAAAACCCCTCTAAACCATAATCATAAACCCTAAACTCTAAACCCTATACTCTAAACATAAACCCTAAACCTTAAATCACTAAACATAAATTATAAACACTAAATTCTAAACACTGAACTTTAAACCCTATTAATAAACATTGTACCCTAAATTACAGAAATATAAACCCTAATTAATAAGCCCTATACCCTTAACATAATCCATAAATCTTAAACCTTAAACCCTAAACCCTGAACTCTGAACTCTAAACCATGTACCCTAAAAAAAAATCCTACCTGAAACTCTAAACCATGTACCCTAAACAAAAATTCTAAACTCTAAACATAAACGTGAACTCTGAATGAAAAAAATAAGTTGCAATATAATCTTTTACACGTTGATTTCTACATATATGAGAAAATCAAGTATTTATACATCAAATATCAGACAACTCAATTTAACCTATCAACGGAACCTTTGGCAAGGCAAGGAGAGACATGGCCTAGAGGCGAGTCAGAACTCATTACCTCATCGTTGGCAAAGAGAAACATGGCCTAGAGGAGAGCCAGAGCTCATTACCTCATCGTTAGCAAGGCAAGGAGAGACATGACCTAGAGGCGAGTCAGAACTCATTACCTCATCGTTGGCAAAGAGAAACATGCCTAGAGGAGAGCCAGAGCTCATTACCTCATCGTTAGCAAGGCAAGGAGAGACATGACCTAGAGTCGAGTCGGAACTCATTACATCATCGTTGGCAAAGAGAAACATGGCCTAGAGGAGAGC
Source organism: Galeopsis tetrahit (assembly GCA_963675135.1). Classification (NCBI taxonomy): domain Eukaryota; kingdom Viridiplantae; phylum Streptophyta; class Magnoliopsida; order Lamiales; family Lamiaceae; genus Galeopsis; species Galeopsis tetrahit. The sequence continues at coordinate 69,694,410 of OY776123.1, forward strand.
CAGAGCTCATTACCTCATCATTGGCAAGGCAAGGAGAGACATGGCCTAGAGGCGAGTCAGAACTCATTACCTCATCGTTGGCAAAGAGAAACATGGCCTTGAGGATAGCCAGAGCTCATTACCTCATCGTTGGAAAGGCAAGGAGAGCCAGAGCTCATTACCTCATCGTTGGAAAGGCAAGGAGAGACATGGCCTAAAGGCGAGTCAGAACTCATTACCTCATCGTGACATCGTTGGCAAAGAGAAACATGGCCTAGAGGAGAGCTAGAGCTCATTACCTCATCGTTGGCAAGGCAAGGAGAGACATGGCCTAGAGGCGAGTCAGAACTCATTGCCTCATCGTTGGCAAAGAGAAACATGGCCTAGAGGAGAGCCAGAGCTCATTACCTCATCATTGGCAAAGAGAAACATGGCATAGAGGCGAGTCAGAACTTGATACCTCATTGTTGACAAAGAGAAATGTGGCCTAAAGGCGAGCCAGAACTCGAAACATCATTGTTGGCCAAGACATTTTCCATGTTTGACAAGAGTCCAGGTTTTTTCCATGCCTGCTCTAAGAATAGCTTAAGCAAAGCACAATATGCGTTTAAATTCAACATGCCCAAAGGCCCAATGGGTGCACTGGTGTCATTTGATAATTATGCTGATCACAAGACGATTCAGATTTATTCTACCAATTTAAAATTTCAATTTACATAAAAAGAGCAAATATACCTCTCTTAGGTTGTCATGCATAAATCGACTGAGCCCATTTACCTGCGGACTCTATCCCCATCATTTTTATGAAGCGAAATTCATCTTTTTCGCATTTTTGGCGAACATCGCTACTCTTTCCGATGCAAGGGTCATAAGCATTTTCTCACGAGCATGTATAGTTTATTCTCAAAACAAGTTAAAGCAATTGAATGTCTCAAACTCTCAAGCTTGTTAGAGATAGGACTTTGTTACCTCAATGGCCAAAAGTGAGAATTATACGGATGGCATGAAAATGATAGTTGACTCCACAAGTCATGACTTATAATCATTTGTGGGGTTGAATGTCAAAGATGGGTGAAAATGATTTATGAGTCAATCAAGCAGCTAGCATAAATCATAAAGAAATTCATTTTTTCAGCTATATCCATAATCCACCAATTAAATAATCACATGAGCACTTGTTTGTTCAAATAAAGCATAACTCCACTGTATTTTAATTTTAGTAATCCCAAGAAAATCCAAATGCTCAGCCATATTCATTCCCAAATTAATTTTCTTTTATATATCCCAAAAAAAGCTGCCTCGATTTAATAAAATTCAAATCTTATAATATTCATGCATAATTTTTCAGAAGTACTCAAGACTGCTCATCAATCAAAAATGTCTTTTCAAGCAATATTTCAATTTTGATTCACATAAAAAGGGTAGAGATACCTCCCTCAAGTTGTCAAGCATGCATCGACTGGGTTCACTTATCTACGAACTCCATTCCTCCGTCATCTTTTGTGAAGCGAAATTCATCTTTCCGTGCATCTCTCGTGAACATTTATGTCTTTTCTAGTGTAACATTCATGATCATTTCCTCAGAAAAAACATGCAAACCATTAGGTGTTAAATCATTTGCCTTTCAATAATTGAATCAAGAATTCATTAGATATATTCAAGTTCAGAGCACAAATCATTTTTTTAGTGTCCTAATTTTAGGACCAAGTTGTCGTGCAAATAATTTTTATCTCATCATAATTTAACACCTATTCTCACTACAAAAAATGCATCGATTAGAGACCGATTTTGAGACTGTAAAGGCGGTCTCAACACACGTTAGAGACTGATTTGAGACCAATTTATGGAGGTCCTTATTTCATCGGTACCTAATATTGAGAGACCGAATTTATGGCACAGTCTCAAATTAGGAACTGATTGTCGATCGGTCTCTAAATGAGAGACCGGCAATTCGGTCTTAAAACGGTCCCTAAACGTGAGTCGGCCCGACCTATTTTCGGGCCTAAAACAGTCTCACATCGGTCTCAGTTTAAGGACCGATTTTCGGTCGGTCTCTAAATGAGAGACCAGCAATTCGGTCTTAAAACGGTCCCTAAACGTGAGTCGGCCCGACCTATTTTTGGGCCTAAAACAGTCTCAGATCTTACCCAGCAACTGCCCCCGAAACCCGACCCGCTGACCCACATCCACCCTCTTTATTTACACCCACCTTCACACCCGCATCGCCAACCTGACCCACACCCGCCTTCGAGACCCGACCCGCCAACCCACACCCACACCCGCCTTCGAGACCCGACCCGCACCGCCAACCCACACCCACACCCACTTTATTTAATTGGCCATTTTATTTTGGCCTTTGTGGGAATTGATCCCTGGTGGATGGGTGCCCATTTCTGGGCACCCACCACTTTGACAAGTAATTGTCTTGTGTAACTTTTAAAAATAATTATATACATATGTAATTAATTTCTTTATTATATATGTTTTAAATAATAAATTTTCAAAATCAACGTTACTTTAAAGAAGTCCAAAATAATTAAATCATTTTCACATATATTAACTGATAAAAATCATTGAATTAATTGTAAAAAATCAATGTTACTTTAAAAAATCAATGTTACTTTTAAATATTTTATTTTGACACTTCTTCAAAGTACATGGACACTTGATTTTATAGTTAAACATATATTGTGGCCTCGTCTTCGCAAAATTAATAAATTTGCGAACTTGATTGTAAAATTCACTGTTCGTACTTCCATTAACGAATCGAGGAGTATAATACATCCACCGACGATCCGGTAGTTCCATCTATACGTACTCAAAATCAAAATGATTACATAATTGACATATGTATATAAGATAAATATTGCTATATTATTATATTCAAAGAATAAATATTGTTGCATTATTGTACTAAAATTAATAATGTTAATAATAATATTTAATTTGGTAGATATGTGAGAAGAATGTGGTGGAGCCCATCGTTAATCCAAAATTTAAAGCTAAAAAATTTGATAGCAAACAGGGTATGCTCTATGAGAAATTAATTCAAGATCTTTAATTTGTTTCACTTTCAAGTAGATCAACTTTGAATCGTATACCATATAAAGTAAAATTTTGGGAATTCAGTTATTTCATAAAAACTTAATTTGTCAGTATTAACTACTTAAGTCAAAAATATTAATTGTGGAATTCTAAATTGATTATTATGAATAAATTGTACTTATACTCGGTCTTATAATATGTGTATAGATAAAATTGTACAAAAAATTTTGAGTGAAATATTTTAACAGTTTTAATTTAATATTAGACAATTAATTCACTCTAAAACCTAATTTACATGTATTCATACTTTCAACAGGTTTAATTGGACATATAATAGTACACATACGATTATGATATCTTTCAAAATAATTAATTCTAATTAGTATTTGATTTGATATCATAACAACGTCAGTGGTCTATCTTATTTACTACTATTATACATATCTATTAATTATATGAAAAAAAAATTATCAACGAACACTTAATTAATTAATATGAGAAAACATTAATTTAAATAAAGAGGGAATGAGAAATCTTACGGTTGAATTCGAAAAGAGATCTTCAAACTGATATTGGAGAGTAAAATCAAGGAATTGTCTATTTAGAAGCTAGTTTGTCGGTTTAAATTGAGAGAGTGACATTTGGGACCGACAATATCGGTTTATAACCACAACCGCGTGATTTGGGACCGATTTGGGACCGAATTATGCGGTCTCTACTATGTTAAAAATTATCTATAAAACAAACAGTTTGATTAAATACCTATTCGTGACCGAAAATATTGGTCTATAAAAACAACCACCTGATTATGGGACCGATTTGGGACCGAAATATGCGGTCTCTACTGTTAAAAATTATCTAAGAATATTCTTCTGGAGTATTCAGATACCACTAAAATCGGTCTCTATAAAATAAACAGTTTAATTTGATACCTATTCGAGACCGAAAATATTGGTCTATAAAAACAAACGCCTGATTTGGGACCGATTTGGGACCGAAATATGTTGTCTCTACTGTTAAAAATTATCTATATATACAATATTAGGATGAATATCTAATATAATATAGATATAATCGCCAACTTATTTATCTCTCTCAATGATGGACGAAAATTCCTCTTCTCCTAATTCTGATTCCTTCCTCTCGAACAAAGTTATATAGCCAGATTCGATGAAAGTTGATACGGTTAATTAAAATTTTGGGATTCAGAATTATCTATACCAATTAAAGACTGAATTTTCGGTCTTCAATTAAAATTCAAAATCAGAGTTTTAATTTCAATTAAAATTCTAAATAAGAATTTTAATTTCAATTAAAATTCAAAATAAGAATTTTAATTTTGATTTAGAGACTGAAATTCGGTGGCTAAGCGGTCTGAGAAACATAATATTAAAGACCGAATTGAAAATAGTCTTTAAACGAGCGGTCAAAATTGGTAGTCAATTCAAATTATACTTTTCAAAATATTTTATACCAATTAAAGACTGAATTGTCGGTATCTAAACAAAATTCAAAATTAAAATTTTAATTTCGGTTTAGAGACTGAAATTCGGTCTCTAAGCGGTCTGGAAACATAATATTAAAGACCGAATTGAAAACAGTCTCAAACCTCAATTTTTTTTAGGATCAGTCCCAAATCAGTCTCAAATTGAGACTGATTTATGCCGGTCTCAAAACTTTGGTCTCTAATTGAGGCATTTTTTGTAGTGTCTGACAAAATCCAAGAAAAATCGACTGGCAAAATCAACTACCAGAGATAAAATTAATTCTCAATTCAAAAGTCACATACATAATTTTCGTCTGAGTAACCCAAACAAGTACATATAAATATGATAAGCAAAATCATTCACCATTGACATTCAAATTCCACTACTAATAGAAGTTTGAGCTTTATTATACATACATGTGTAAACATATTCAGTGTAATCATTCATTTCCTAAATTCATAGTGCTCAATTTTTTTCTTCTCCAAACATCCAATGTTCACTGTCCATAATTTTTCATCTAGAGAACACAAAGTTCATCTCTACCAAAACTTCCTAATCATATTTTTTCAGAAAATTTCAGCAAAGAGACAATAAGTCTAATCAACATGATACCAAACACCTTTCAAGCGTACGTGTACAACTCCCAAGTTCATAATTCCGTAGTAATTGTACTTCATTAAAATGTAACATTTTATCAAATGAATGTCACTAAAATAAAATCAGTATGACTCTTCAATGCAGAACAAAAGATCTTGGGACTTCCCACATTATTTTAAATAGATTAAAATGCCTACCAACAACATGAAGAATAGTTGCTAAGGTAAAGCAAAATAACAAACACACAGTGATAAGGGATAAAGATATCAGTCAACCAACAAGTGATGGTTGCTTCTCTTTGAGACATTAGCTTAAACAATTAATAGGCATAACTCATCTTTTCTTATTACACTCTCCTGCATAAATTCTTGAACTCAAAACTGATCTCATAAGCATTTTTGCAATACACATAATTACATAAAGATGTGAAGACTTCACAAAGATTGGATTTCTCCGGCATAATTTCCTGAAATATCCAAATGCTTTCAACAGGAATTTCACCATGTAATTCATAGAACAACAGGGACAAATTAATTCTCAAGTTTATTAAGCCTAGTAACATCATCAAACAATTTATTAACCATGATATTATGACTAAATGCTTTACTTTAGAACTGTGCTTAATTTCTTTTCATTTTCCTATATAACTTTGTCATCCACACAATCGTGAATCATCCACATTCATGTCCGCCATGTAATATTATTTGTAGCATATACAGAAAAAACTGGAAAGAACCTGAAAACCTGGGCAAAGGACTGTCCGTAGACGTTTCCAAGTAATAGTTCATCTCTAATTCCATCGAGGGAGTTTTCCAGACAAGCTCAAATACACCATAGCAAAAGAGAGAGTCCTGTGAACAATGTGTCAAGTTTTTAATAGCATAAATTAGTTTCAAAAGCTAGCATACCACAGATTAAACAAAAGAAAAGGAGAGATTGATTTTGTTGGGTTCGCTTGGTCGACCCGTAACGAACTGACTCAGTGGGTTGTTTTAGATCTGGATTGCAGAAGTGTTGTGTTTGAACTCTGACTTCGTGAGTCAAGACATTGAAAATACTTGGTGCACAGAATAAAAAAGGGCGTGAACTCATCGGAACATCTCAGGTCGGAGTCGGTTATCCAGACATTCCAGACGACAAAGCGGTTGTGCATAAGGCGGTGCCGGATACAGGCGCCAGTGAGCCCTAAAGGCAGAGCTCGATTGCGGATCAGACGCGCTGGTTGTACAACACGGTGGCGGCCTTTACTTCAGAGAATCGACATTGAGATTAGTACGACGGCGTGTGGATTAAGGATTTTTAGCAGATCTAGGCCTCGACGAACAACAATGCGGTGTCGACGAGCCTAAGCGAAACATGGCTCGCGATGGGTGCCGTGGTACCCCGCGTCGGAGAGGGACGGTGGCACATGACGCTAATGAACGTAGATTTAGAGTCTGGTTTTGTGATTTCAGTTCCCCGTGAGATTACGCTCTTCGCGTTCTCTACTTCTCGCGCTTCAATAACCAATCACTTTCAAGTCCCCCAACAACTTCAAAAAGAGATCAAAATGTTCTAGAATCTTGGGGGCATTTGCATTATCGATGTAGATAGAATTAATTCCCACTATTTCTTGAAGATTCTTTGGGAATAAATCTCGTTTACATCACGAGAATCTCAAAATTCCAGGAATCCTCACGTGCTAGCCCGGATTCCCACAAACGGCGCCAGTTGATGTGGACCAAAATATCCTCTCTCGAAACTTCATCTTCTTCAAGTATTTCGATTCAAATTCAATTAGATGGACCTGCAAAAACCACGCCTCAAAGGACCCCGGTGCGGGGACTCCGATGTTTAAATCAGCTATCATATAATATGTCCAAAAGATATGGATAAATCAATGTTAATATATAAGAAAAACTGTCATCTACCTTAAGGGAGTTATGCATTTATAAACTTTCATACCTGGGGTATTTTGGTAATTTTGGGTGCTTAGGGCACCTTTGAGTTAATTGGGCATTTTATGGTATTAAGTCCCTCAATGATTTATTTGTTTGCGCCTATACGACTTATAGTAATATATTCGATTTAGGCTCTAGGCCAAATCTTAGAAGATGGCGAATTATTACTCGTCAATTACATTTAACAAATATGTAATTCTTTGAGATGTCGAAACATCAACAAAATTAATATAAAAACAACATATAAATAGAATTAATATAAAGACGACATATAAATATTATAAACTCTCTATTAGTAATATAGGGGAGTGAAACCCCAAGGATTTGGCCTAGTGGTGTAGGCTTGGGACTTAGGAGTGTGCTCCTCTCTAGGTCTCAAGTTCGAAACTCCCAAAGTGCAAACAATTTCTATGGAACCATGTCCATACAGAGCGCAAAACTCTGACTTTAAACGCGAGATCCCCGCAAGTGGGCGTTGGGATTGGTCCCCTCGAATTAGTCGATCCTTGAACCGAATACCGTGACATAAATTGACTTTAAACGAGATCCCCGCAAGTGGGCGTTGGGATTGGTCCCCTCAGATTAGTCGATCCTTGAACCGAATACCGTGACATAAAAAAAAAAAGTAATATAGGAGATTGAACCATTTACTTTAATAATTATTTTATGTATAAGTGTTTGGGTTATAAATTAGTATTATACCTCACTACATATTTGTGTTAGTGTACTTTTAAATTAAAGGTTAGTTTTTTACAAGTTATTTACAAATTATATAAAAAAAAAGTATAACTTATAAATAATGGTTTTTTAAACTTAAAAATTATATTATTTCCTCTATTTTCATAATAAATGTCATTTTAATAATTTATAAAAAAAAAAATAAGAAACTTAAAATTTAAACACACTAGAGTCATTAAATACATTAAAATATGAGAGAGAGGATTTAAGGATTAGGAAAGAATAATTTAACACATAGTAGAAAGTAGAAGTCTTATGGGAAACAATTCCATGCATTAAACGGAGCTCCAAATTCCACCGCCTACAAAACCGCCGCCCACCTTTCTGCCCCCTCAACCCACCACTCTCCTCCACCGCTCTGTCTGTAGCGCCACCGCACCGTCGCCACCGTCTCGCTTAATTTCTTTTGTCACAAGAGCATTTAGTGGGATTAGGAGTTTCCTTTTAGATTTTTAGTTGGGATCAATGGATAGATCCTCCCTGACGGCGCTACGGTGGCCGATCAGGTGAGTCTTCCGTTGATCCCATTTATTTTTCTGTATTTATTTTTCCAGTGTTTTAGTTGTTTTCCTTTTATTTTTCTGTATTTCTCTTACTGCTTCCTTATATGTTTTTACCTTAATTCTATGTATTTATTTTATGTTTCTGTTGGTGGTTTCTCTAACTTTTCTGCGTTTACGCGACCTGCTTCCTTTTGGGACTCCCTTTGGTACCTGCTTTCCCTCTTTTGGGATTTGGTGATGTTTGGATGAAGATTTTGGCGATTGGTGATTCTTTGTCCTTATATTTCTATATTTAGTTTTTCTTGAGCTGTTGATACCTTAGTGTGGGGCGTCTCGATTCGAGAAATGGAGATATGTGCTTCTTTAGTGGACAAAGTTATCACTCATTTTATTACTTCCTCACGATTGGAGGTGACAACGACGCCGACTGTCTCGGTTTGAAGATCTTGAGTTTGTAATTGTTGTATCACTATTCTGATCTTTGTAACCACTTCAAAAAAAAAAAAAAAAACGGAGCTCCAAATTGAAATTTACTTTCAAATATGATTCGGGTAGGGTTATAAGTCCATATGTCATATAATATGCTCTTTCCGATCCTTCGAAAGGGACCCATTTTTTCTATTTTAGGACTGAAAGTTGCATTTTCATTCATCTCTACATTTTTTTCTTTCCTACATCTCTCTACTTTTTTTCTACCTCTCTACATCAATAACTCATTACACTTCCGTCCAAAAAAAAAACAATAACAACACATTACACATATATAATTTTTTTTTTATCATTGTACAAAAAATAAATAGACAACTTTCAAATGGACGGAGGGAATATATGTGATCAGTAACGGACCTACTCAGTGCCCAGGGGGTCAGTGGGCCCCCCACTAATTTTGTAATTTTGTTAAGGGTATTTTGGTAATTTCACACATATTGTTGATGTTGATATGAGTGTTTTGTTTAATGATCCAACACTAACAGCCGAGTGTTGTGTTTAATGTTCCCAACACTCATGACAACATCAGAATTTGCCCTTTCTTTTCTCACTAACTCTTATCTTACGTTTGTTGTCTAATGATGTGCCCAGAGCAACACCAAGTCATGCCACTGCGTGGGAGTGAGAAGTTATTAGACATGGTATAACAAGTCCCTAAATTCTAGGAGTGGTGGAGAGAAGTTTACAACTGCATGATCTCACGGTTGAGATGATCATGGGAGTTGATGACAGTTCGTGGATGAAGCCTATAAATACAGAAGCTGCCCTCAACACAAGATACACAAGAAGGAAAGCTTAAATCGACTACTACTCTATTGAACGCTATATACGCTTCTAGTTAGGAAAATCTTTGTTTCTTCTTGTAGTTCTTCACATTATTATAAACTCGAATAGTAGTGTGTTAGAACATAGTCTTATTTACTAGGTTGTGTGATTAGATCAATGAGGGAGATAGTTTCATAGAACTTAGTAAATCATTATACACTTTCGTAGTGTAATTATACACCTCAAAGAGGTTGTACTCGTTTCACATATTTTTATATAGTAATAATCTACGCAAATTTTGAATACTTCTATTTTCAGTACGTGCAATTTAATTTCCGTTGCATAGTGTTGTCTAGACTGTGCCAACACGACAGACAATATCTCTGATTTCGCACGCACACACACTTTCAGTTGGTATAAGAGCCAACTACTTGATACACTAAGTAGAGATTCTGCTTAGAGTGTGTAAATCTGAAATGGAGTATCCACTTTCACCCGCACTAAAGCCTCTGATTCTAGATGGCACAAATTATGCTTTCTGGAAACCAAAGATGAGAATGTACATCAATTGATGAACGAGCCTGGAGGAGTGTTCTTGCTGGTTGGACTCAACCAAGAACCGCTGCGGATGAAGACAATGAAGCTCGGATCAAGAGAGAGCTCGACTGGACGGCTGAAGAAATCACAACCGCAAGTTACAATTCAAAGGCGTTGAATGTAATCTTCACCTCAACTGATGCCTCAATGTTCAAAATCATATCAAACTGCATTTCATCGAAGGATGCATGGGATCGATTGCAAGAACATTGTGAAGGATCGGATAGTGTACGAAGGGCCAGACTACATTTGCTTGGAACCAAGTTCGAGAATCTGAGGATGAAAGAAGATGAAACCATTTCATCTTACAGCGAAAAACTGACTGAGATTTCAAATGAAGCTCATTCTCTTGGAGATCCAATATCAAATCAAAGGTTAGTACATAAAATTCTTAGATCAGTTCCTAAACGTTTTGAACCTAAGATATGTGCTATAGAAGAAGCTAAGGATACTGATGTGTTAAGTCAAAATGAATTGATTGGTATTTTGAAAACTTATGAGATGAACTTTTCTGAAAAGACTGATAATGAAAAGAAAGTACTTGTTTTCAAAGGTGATGCCTCATCATCTGCATCATCAGGTTCTGGAAAGTCTCCTTATGTTACTGAAATTGATTCTGATGAAGATGATATTGAGGAATACCTTAACAATCCTGATTATATGGCTTTCATTACTAAACAGTTTAAGACATTCATGAGGAACAAGAATAATAGATTTAAGGATAACATTCAACCTAAGGTTCAGATTAATAATACTCAACAATTGCCTATTAGGAAGAACAATTTTAATCCTTCTAGACAATTAGAAAGAGGAAACAGGTTTAGATCTGATCAAGATTATAGGAAGAATGTTAAATATGATGCATGTTCTGGATATGGTCATTATGCTAATGAATGTGCCAACACTACACTCAAAAAGAAACTTAATTTCAGTGCTACTTTAAGTGGTGAGTCTGATGTTGATCGATCATGATCCTGAAAAAGACCTTGAAAAAGCTTTCTCTGCAAGAATTGTATATGATGATACTTTTGATGATGATCTGGATGATTATTACGATGTGAGGACAAATGAGCCATCATTTGAAAAACCACTGAATAATAATGCACCAGAATTTAACTGTTTCACAAGTTCTGTTAATGAGACAGGTACATCAAATAAAGCAGGTTTATCCAGAAGAGATGCTGACATTCAAGACTTGTCTAATACTGTTTTTAAACTGGAAAGTCTTTTAACAAAGAAGGATAAAGAAATTTCTAAACTCAAAGAAAGATTAGATGTGTCTGTTCTTGATTTTAAGAAATATTCTTATGAAAAACATTTAACCAATGAAAATGTGTTCAAAATATCTTCTGAAACACGACAGACAACATCTCTGATTTCGCACGCACACACACTTTCACATATTAAAATTAATACTCTGTTCTATAATTATTTGCACACTCCTAATATAAAAATAATTCGAACATCATTTTATTTTAAAATTGTCACTCATTGAGTCTACATTTTACCCTACATTTCACTAAATCTATTTTACATTCTACTAAATCCTCTTCACGCCTTATCAAATCACTTAAAATACGCTTTCTTATTTGACTCTACACCACTAAATTCAATTATTTTTTAAAGTGAATCAATTAAAATGTGCAAGTTATCACGGAACGGATGGAGTATTAAATTCTACCAAAACATAGCAAAAGTCAACTTATTCGATCAATTTAATTTAATGAAATGTGACGTATTGACAATTTTATAATGTGAAATTTTGATAAAAATAATGAGTACGTATTATTTTATTTTTATAATAATGTTAATCGGGTCCCCCTACCGAAATTTTTTGGGTCCGTCATTATATGTGATGAAAATTTGTTTCATGTATTTGATCATCTCATATAAATTTTTATATAGTAGAAAAGATATGAGAGGTGAATAAAAAGAAATTATTTTAAAGAATTGGGAAGAAAAGAAGTAAAAATAGTTAAAATGATAAATAATTTGGAAAAAAAAAATAGAGTACTACTTCCCTCATTTCATACTTGATGACCCATTTTACCATTTTGAGAATCTCTTACTTTACTTGCTGACATGTTATCTAAAATAATAAAAACACGTTTAAACAATCTCCTTAAAACATCACAATATTACAATAAATGTCACTACTTTATTATATTAAAAAATAATTTTATTATTATTTATAAAAGTTGAAATTTTTTTACTATCCTCACTTTATCTTATACAATGCTAATAAAAAATTAATTCATTAAAATCGGTGTCCAATAAAGTATGGGGCGGAGTTATGGAACAGAGTACTATATTAAAATTATGACAAAATAATTGTACGAGGCGTCCCACCTATTCTATGTCGGAACTCCATTTAATCAATAATTATCCCATTAGTAGAGAAGCTCATTCATTGGTAGAGAATTCCGTCAGTTCTGATCATTAGTAAATAATTGGAAAGTATTGTTTAAAAATAAAAATAATACTCCCTCCGTCACAAACTAAGTAATACTCCCCCGTCTCGTGATTACTTGCACACTTTTATTATTGGAACGTCCTAAAATTACTTGCAAACTCTTAATATGGAAATACGTCACAAAATTAATAACCTCGCAACATCATTTTATTTTTAAATTTGTCACTCATTTTTTCCATACATTTCACTTTACACATCATCAAATCAACTTTACACATCATCAAATTATCTAAAATACCCCTCATTTATCTTACATCATCAACCACTAAATCTAATTTTCTTAAACAATGTACCGGTCAAACTATGTAAATTATCCCGGGATGGAGGGAGTAATTTTTATAGATAAATGGACACGCATATTAAAAAGTGTAATAATGAGTGGAGTTTTAAAGGGTAATTTTGTAAAACTTGTCTATAAAGTAAATAAATGAGTTGACTTTGTGTATGTGTGGAAAAAAAGTAATGCATTTTTGTAAAATTGAAGATATTGTGAAAGTGAAGTTTATAAATGATTTTTCATTTTAAGAGTGTGAAGGTTATTATGAAACGTTTTGAAATTTTTTTTTGTGAAAGTTATTGTAGTATTGAAGGAATAATGAGTAAGCGAAAAATGATACTTTTATTCTATCAAGGTTACGTTTAAAAAAATGTAATGCAACACAATTATCTCTATTATACGAAAAAAATATTAAGCAATAAGTGATAGGTTTTTTAGTTCAAAGTTATATGTTCAAAATGTGCAATATATAAAATGATACACCAAAGTTATCTGTTGTAATGGGTTAAGTATCCTTGTACTTCAAATAATATATGATTCATCCTTACCTTTTAAAAAAAAATCTCCATTCAAATTCATTATTTACATTTTTTAGCACGTATTTTAATGAATATTAATTAGTTAATGTATTAAAATAGATAAGTTAAGATATGATATAGTATTATGAGATTCAATTATTTTGATTGTTTATAAACAGATGTAATAACAAATTGAGTGAATAACTAATGATGGGAGGATGAACATGATAATGAAAGGCTTTCCACAATTGAAAGAGCACACATGATTATTGGGAGTATATATAGAAGTACGAAGGGTAGATGTGAGAAATACACGTGGGGAGGTAACCTCCATCAACTACCCTAACTTTCTAATAATGTTTAGTTTAACATCCCCTCAAGTGAAGCGAGTGCGAACAGACATGAAGCTTTTGCCAGAAAAATTCAAACAGAGGGCAAGCTAAGCTCTTTGTTAATGAGTTATAATGCGGAAGGAACAAATTGAGTGACGAGATGACCAGCGGAGACGAGTACGCGAACAAAATGATAATCAATGTCAATATGTTTAGCTCGTTTGTGAACAACAAGATTCTGAGAAAGGAACAACTCGACTAGGCGGCATGGCATGAAGTTCACAGAGGAGTGAGGTCAGCCAAATGATTTCGAAAGCGGTGTTCTCCATAGCACGGTACTCTGACTCACAACTCAACTGAGAGATAGTTGGTTGATTCTTAATTCCTAAGAGACTAAGTTCGGACCCAAAAAGATGAAAAGATCATAGGTAGATTGGCGAGTATCAAGGCAACGCGCCCAATCGACATCAGAGTAGTCTATTAATGTCGAGGATCCTAGAGAGAAATCGAGACCATGAGCAATCGTGCCTATCATATATCGAAGTATCCATTTGACTGACTAAAAATGATCAATAGTGGGATTGGCTTGAAATTGATTTATGGTGTTGACCGCAAACGAGAGATTTGGGCGAGTAATTGTAAGGAACTGTAGGGCACTGACTAGGGAGCGAAAAAAAGTTGGATCAGAGAAATGAGTGTCATAGGTACGGAAGAGCTCACTCGAGGATAAATGAGTGGATACTTATTTGGATTCGAGCATATCAGCGTGAGCAATGTTGTATTTAGCATACTTTGGACTAGCACAAAAAACAGGTCATCTTTGGTGTAGGTGACCTCAAGGCCGAGAAAGTAATTGAGGCGACCAACGTCTTTTATGACGAACTGTTTGCGGATCTTGTCAATGAGGCGAGCAACTATTGGTTGTTCATTACGAGTAATAATAATAATAATATTATCAACATAAACAAGAAGGTAAAGAAAGGTATGACATGAGATGAGTTTTCAATGAAGTTATATAATCACTGAAACTAGGCCCGAGGAACCTGTTTGAGACTGTAAATTGTCTTATTTAATCGACAGACATGATTAGGGCGAGTAGGATCCACAAAACCCGGAAGCTGACTTATATAGATCGGTTTTCAGAGAAGACCATGGAGAAAAACATTATTTACATTAAATTGGTGGAGTGACCAGCGGTTGATGACCGCGAGAGCAAGGATCACTCGAATGGTTTCACATTTGACTATTGGGCTGAAGGTGTGATCGTAGTCGAACCGAGGAATCTGAGTGACGCCCTAACTCCTAAGAGGTTAAACAAGCTTTATGTCATTCAATGGAGTCATCGACGAGATATTTGGTTCGAAAGACTCATTTGAAACCAACAACATTAGCACATGGAGGAGGAGGATTTAAATCTCAAGTGTTGTTATTATAAAGAGCTTGTAATTCGACATCCATTGCAGCTAACTAGTGAGGGAATTTGGCAGCCGATTTAAATCCTTTTGGTTCAGACGTGTTATGAACAGCAACGGGCGGACCGTTATTAACGAGGAATGGAGTTTCTAATGAATTTATTCTACTCTCGTTGGGATAACCTAATATATAATCAAATCAGACGATCTCAACCCTCACCCATACGATCAAACATGAATATCAACTCTCGTCGCAATAATAATGTATCATCATATAAATAAATAATTGAAATTATACAATTGATCAAATAAGTACCTAATAATTTAATCAACACACCACCAATATAATCAAACAATTTAAATCAAGTTGAAAATTAAAATCCCCCATAAATCAACATACTCAAACACAAATGGAAGCCAATAACTAAATTAATAAATGAAAGTAAACTCATAATAAATAAACAACAAAATATATCACTTCAATGTTTTTTGTTGCTTGAATTCTTACACTAAAATAAAATGCTAAATTTAAAACTAATTAAGAAAATCAAATTAAACCAATCTAATCTAATTGATTGGGTTGGGATTCTTACCGAACCTAACTATTTTCCCCTATTTTTCTTTAATTGGCACTTGGCTGCTCAATTCTAAGGGCGCGGTTATACACACACGTACCTATTGAGGACACCCACTGGTCGAGTACACATACAATGAGATGAGAACACCCACGTGAAAATTCCTAATATGCCCTTAATCACTCCCTCCAATCAACTCCCCATTATTTTCGGTACACCCACCCACCCCTCCATCTTCCCCACTCTTCTCCCTTCTTCTCCCCCACCCCCACTCTACTCCCCGATTCCATTGTCCTTAATCACTCCCCCACCCCTCCACATTATTTCGGTACACTCCAACGAGTCGCCAGAGAAGACGAAGGAGGAGCGACGCGATTTTTTCACAGGAAGGAGAGTTCGTGTTTTTCTTTGCAAAAAATGGTAAAGGTTAGTTTTTCTTTTACAATCTTTAGAATTAGTGTTGTGATTGGAACATTAACATTAACTTGCCATTTTCTTGTTGATTGAAACATTGATTTTATTATTTTAGGTTTTAATTTTTGAATTTGAAACATTAACTTGCCGTTTTTTTCACAGTTCTTTGTTGATTAAGGTTGATTTTTTGTGTTATAATCATTTTTATGTGTACAATGTGCCAATATTTGATGTGTTTTGATGAAAATAAATCAATGGAAATCTAATTGGAATGGTTTATCACGAAAATGTCGTGTTGGACTGGTTTTTCGAACATATAGGTTATGTCCGGAACTTTTTTTCGAACATGCTATGTTTGTTTTGGTTTAGGTTTCGAACATGGTATGTTTGTTTTGTGTTAGGTTTCGAACATGTTATGTTTGTTTTGATTTAGGTTTTGAACATGGTATGTTTGTTTTGGGTTAGGTTTCGAACATTGTATGTTTGTTGTGGAGATGGTTTCGAACATGGTATGTTTGTTGTGGAGATGGTTTCGAACATAAATTTAATGTTCATATATTTTTTTCGAACATTGTGTAATTGTTCATCATTGTTTCATATGTAAGCTAATTGTTTCATATTTTTGCCATATTGTTCATGTTTTCTCAGATGGTGGTAGTAGGGTTCGACCGACTGCTTCCAACAGGAAAAAGAAACAACATGTTAGCGATGAGGCCGCTCCACAAGAGCCCAATCCACAAGAGGCCAATTCTCAAGAGACCGTTTCACAAGAGCCCGCTACATAAGAACCGGAAGTAGATCATCAAGACGAGGAGGAGAGCAACGATGAGGGAGATGGACAGGAGGAGGGAGACGGAGGTGGAGAGGAGGAGGGAGACGGAGGTGGAGACGATAAGGGAGAGAAAGAAAGAAGAGTTGAGAAGGTTGGTCGGAATTTAGTAACCGCGCCTCCCCTTCTCACCAGCTTCCAAGAGCATGTAGCTAAATACATATGGTTGGAGGATGAGCGAGATGTGTTGAAGTGTCACTGTCATGTGACCAAACTATTGAATTGGAAATTCGATGATGACCATAATTGGCGTCATTGGCGGAGGGTTTTGAGAGGATCTAAATTGATTCATGTTAGACGTGCAGCTTACAAGTATCCAAACAAGAATCTTATCACAGCCTTCGTTGAGAGATGGCAAGAAGAGACCAACTCATTCCACTTGCCCTTCGGGAAAATGACAATCACTCTTGATGATGTCCACTCATGTCCACTATAAAGTCATAAGATGCAAAAAAAAAAAAAAAACAAGCATACACACAAAAACCCTAAATATAAAAACTCTTTCACTTTCAAAAAAATAACTTTCAAAACATGATAAATAACTTACAAATGAGTCTTTGGGAGTACATCATAATCCACCATTTTCGACTCCATCCGCTCTCAAAATCGACTTTGCAGAATTGGAAAGTTTTGGGTTTGGGAAGAAATGATCGTTTGTCTGTATTCCCACGTTAGATAGAGGGTGGGTGTACTCATCCGTCCTTTTTTAAAAAAAATTGCAGGAGGGGTACAAACGACATTTCGCATACCCCTTATCATAAAAATAAAAAAAAATAAAAAAAGTTTTGATGGGTGTCCTCAATAGGTACGTGTGTGTGTGTATAACCGCGCCCCAATTCTATATTGATGGAATAGGCGTGGGCCAAATTGATGAAATGGGCCCAACAAATATGTAAAATGTGCTGGCATGATTTTGTTGACCAATTGATGTCTCCACCTCTCGCAACAATGTTATAAGAATCTGTGCCCCGAAATAATTTAGAAGCCAACAATTTTGGACTTTGATTTTTCTTTAATTTATTCTCATGATTATGGACTTCTGAATATATTTGAGACTATTTTGCTCTAAAAATTTACAATTCACCTAAAAAAAAAGTAACAAAATACTACATTTTTTTTAAAATTAAGTTAATTTAGTATGAATAGTTCAATAAAATTCTATAAAAATAATAAAAAATAAACATAAAATTACAAGCAATTTTCACTATAATTTGGACTACCTTCTAATTCTTAAACTTACACTACTAAACTTACTCCTAACAGGTTAAAATGCTTAAATTATCTAATTTCAAATTATTTTCTTGCATTGAATATAGACAGAAGAAAGTTTTTGAGATGAAAACAATTCACTAACATTTACAACCTTAAAATAATTATCCCATTTTAAATATATATGCATTACGGAGTATTTATTTTGTCTATTATTTCATATTATTTCTTAAAATAATGGGTTAATTGCAAAAAAAAATCACGACCTTTAAAGTTTTTATCAATTACAACATATCTTTTTTTTGTTTGCAATTTAATACACCACTTTTTTAAGTTTTGCAATTCAATACATCTGTCAATTTTCTGGCAACAATTAAAATTATAGAGTTGTCGAGGTGCCACATAAATGTCACGAATGATGAATAATTTATTTTTTTTAATTTTTAAAACGATTTTAATTAAAAAAAATACTAAAAAGGTAATTTTTAACTAAAAAGAATACTAAAAAAATTATTTTAAACTAAAAACAATACTAAAAAAATTGTTTTAAAAAAAATCATAAACCAATTTAATTATTAGTATCATTTCTCCAAAAACTCAAAAGAATAAGTTTGCGTCCTCCAAATCACAGTCCAAAAAAATAATAATGTAAAATTTTGTATATTTATTTTTAAAAAAGTTTTTTAAATTAAAAAAAATACATTTTATTGATTAGTCATGACATTTACGTGGACATTTGTGTAGAACTTTAATGCAGCTTTAGTGTATACACATGAATTTTGTTGCCGAAAAATAAACACATGCATCGAATTGCAAAGAAAAAAAGAATATGTTGTAATTGATAAACACCGTAAAGGTCGTGATTTTTTTTGCAATTAACCCTAAAATAATTAGTTTTATTTTTGAGAACACTCATTGCTAATGGAGTTGATTATAAATAATCATCATTTTTATCTAATTTCTAATTTAAGAAAATATATTTTAAATAGATTTTTGTAATATATATCAAATATAACTGAAGACTGGAAAGTTGAAAAAAAATCCAAATCTTATAACAACAAATTCATGCAATGTGATTAAAATTATTAAAAAAAAAAAAAAACAAGGAAACTGGAAAGTGGTTGACTCCACGCGAGACGAATGAGAAACAAGAGTGTAAGCAAAGAATTGCATGATTAGTTTACCAAATATTTTGAGTTACATATACTTCATCTATTCTCCACTTATTTTTACGTTAAGCACTCACCAATTAAGAAAAGTAAATGTAATAAGATGTGGATTAAATAAAAGGTTAATTGCAAAAAAAAAAAAAATCACCATCTTTAATGTATTTATTAATTAAAATATACTAGATCTCACCCGTTCATCTTAATGTATTTATTAATTAAAACATACTAGATTTCATCCGTGCATCCGTGCGATGCACGGGCTTGTTTTAATTTTTTTTTACGGTAGCAAGGGGCTTGTTTTAATTTTTTTTATAGTCTGCCTTGCTACCGGTGTCTTCATATATAATTTGCTTGTTAATTTTTTTTTATAAATATTTAGTGTTGTAAACAGTTGTGTAATGGATGTATCTCGGTGTCTATTTTAATTTTCTTATAGTCAGTAAAATAATAAATAATATAGAAAGAGTTACTCGTGCCTTCACAGTTTGCTTGTTTAAAAAAAAAATCTTTAGTATTACTTGCTTTAAACAAAATGTCTATCTTTCTCCTTTTCCATGAATTAAGTTGTATTTGTATTTTATGCGCACAAGAATAAAAGACTAATACCTATTTTTTATAATAGTACATCATAGAGAAGGATATATATATATATATATATATATATATATATATATATATATATATATATATATATATATATATATTTCTGATTGGAAGGTATTTTCCCTTGCTCTAATGGTCAATAGTTCTATGTTTTGGCCACTCAACATGAAAAGAAAATGAAATATAAAGATATTTTCCCTTGCTCAAACCTAATGGTCAATAGTTCTATGTTTTGGCCACTCAACATGAAAAGAAAATGAAATATAAAGAGACGTATTACTATCTTTACAATACTAAAAGTATAATGAACCTCAAATCTACGCATCTTTTCCCAAATATTCAAATTTGTACCTGCACAAAATAAAATCACAATTTTTTAAAGCACTAAATATTTACATACCTAAAAAATAAATTTTATAACCACACGAAAAAATAAAAGAAATGAAAAAGCACCAATAACATTATAATACAAATACAAAAAAATCCAACATGTAAATACATGGAATTTACTTGACAAACCAAGGTCTACTTAGATTAGAAATTAATTGAATTTGCTTGGCTCATAACCTTTTTTTTTATAGTTTCTTTAAATTGTATCAATCCAAACATTCATCTTCAAATAAACATTTAAATTGCATCAATTCAAACATTCAACTTGAATTAAATATTTACCTTTTAATCATAACATTTATTCCAGAACTAATGTCCAAAGTAAGATATGAAATGCCTAAATATTAAATTTCTTTAATTCTTTAAAATCTTCTTTGCAACAGCTTCATAGATGATCTACCATCACCGTGGATTTCAAAAATACATTTAACACAATCCCATTTAATGAAGGGTATTGAAATTGAGATCTAACTGTAATGTCCTGAAAAAATTTATAACAAAAAAAGAAAATTTTGAGAACTTTTATATCAAGCACCCACCACTTCTCTTTTGAAGCCCAGAGTCTCCTTTCTCGGAGTTGTTATTCAGCTCAGATCTATGCAAATAAATTAAATACTCATGATCAATCTTAAAACTCTGAGATTAAGTTTATCAAGTATGCTTATGATAGATAATACCAAGCTAAGCTACCCAGCTTCTCATTCTAGTATTCATATGTAATTAATTTATCTACATCAAGTTTCATACAAAGAAAGAAGCATTCAATTGCCACAACATGATGGCAGGTATAGTTTTCATTAATTCAGATCACTTATATACAATTGCAGAGAATTGTGGACAATATTAGTATCTCAACTCCAGCCAACATAATAATGCAGGGCACCCCATAAGTATAAAAGAAAATAACAAAGAGGCAGGCATAAAGAGAATACCAATTGCAGCCTACCCTTCATAGGTATTCTCAACCGAATACATTAATTAGAAGTTGCATAACATTCAAAAAGCAAGAACAATTACATAAGAATCATTATAAATACGAAAAAATCATACCTGGTTGACAATACAAGAAAATAGTTGCCTGTCTTTGCTTTACCCAAAAAATGGTTGTACAACATCATGCATGGTGATAATTCTTGTCGGTAGATCTCCAAATGACATCTAGCAATGTGCAAGCAACGGTTTTGTTATTTTCCAATATTTTATCTGCACTTATTACTTTCATGTCATTCGCTGCCTTTGAATTCCAGGGCTCTTTCAACGGTGAACTGAAAAGGCACATAAATGAAAGAAATTAAAGATGAGAACGAAATTTTCCTTCCCGTCCTTTATCCTCTGCCTTGAATCAAACACTCATTTTTCTTTAATTAGACACCAGTGCATGCGTGCTTAATTACAATAGAAGTAGAGGCCTTTTTGTTACCTCCTTATAGCATGCCAGCAAATACTCCAATGACAGTTGTTGTAGATGACTTATCATCTTTTAAAAGGTAAGTAGATATAATTGTCAATATAACAGATAGACGAAGAGGCGTTTATTAAAGAAAAAGGAGTTTGTTTTCTTGTCATGCATATTACAGTTTGAAAAAATAGATAAATATTGAACATATATGGCATTGGCATTAGTTATCTAAAACATCCATCTTTCTATTCTAGGAGAAGAATGGGATAAGATCTTTGTGGTATTGACTTTATAAGGAAAATAAATAATAAATGAACAATTATACTTCTATCATTTTCCTCAAAAAGATTATAGGATCCGAAACAGAGCATCATTCCACACTCATCAATGGATTCTTTCCCATTAGAAAAAACGAAGAAGAACTTACTTTTCACTTTTCAGATGCAAAAAGCTTCACAAGTGCAGGCTTATCCCGAAGATCCATCGGCAATCAAACAAAAATCAAAGAAATCAACAAGGGTGATAGTCTTCCTGCCAACACCAACTGTAAATATATAAAAATTGTCTTTTCATCTCACATTTTATTTGACAGAAATTCTAAACCAAAATAGAGAATTCCAGATCAAGTGTCGGCTAAATTCCACGAACTACAGTCACTTGTAACATCTTCATCTCTAAAGCCAAATACCTTTCCCAACCCCACCCCTCTGTAAACACACATAGCAAAACACAGACAATCAAGCAGTAGAAATCGCTGAAGCATGGAAAATTGTTCATCAGGCAAAATGCAAAATTTAAATGATTCGGCGTGATTATACAAACCGCCTTCTCTCAATTGCCTCAAGAAACTACACAAGATCTTGCAATGTATTCTCTTCATCATTCCCAATTAGTCCTTCTCTGTTCTCCACTAAGTCTATCAACCAATCTCAAATTACAAACTGATCAATCTTTATTTTAGAATAATGGCAAGTTCTTGGATATCATAACAAATACAAGTCAAGTATTAAAATAAGCACTAATCAAAGCTATCCAATGATAGAATCTATTGTTATTTCGCATCCTAGGAAACAAAAAAATAACCAGAAGACATCAAGAAAGGGGAATAAGAATAAAATGACAAAAATTGAACACTCTCTCACCCTGATAATCACTCGTCAAGTGAATCGAAATCTAACGTACAAAAATGCGAAAGCAATATAAAGATTA
The DNA here is from genome assembly GCA_963675135.1 of Galeopsis tetrahit. Taxonomy (NCBI): domain Eukaryota; kingdom Viridiplantae; phylum Streptophyta; class Magnoliopsida; order Lamiales; family Lamiaceae; genus Galeopsis; species Galeopsis tetrahit. The sequence goes on from OY776123.1 coordinate 69,717,359, forward strand.
GAACACTTGCCATTAGCCCTAATCATGAATACTGGAAAACAACGTACGAAGAGTTATTCCATGAAAATAAAATGTAGTTCAACGATTGTGAATCAGGCGGGACTTCTTCTCCAATCATCTTTCTCAGCCGTGAATCATACACTCTTTCTTCTTTAGTCAGACAGATCCAATTAGAGTATTTAGGCTGCGAATGAGAAATATCAATTACCGAATAGGCGAAGAGGCGGTTGAATGAATGATAATAATTGTAACGTGGGTGCGTTATGGAGTATTTTAATTCTAGGTGACATGTGGCAGAATTCCAGGTGACACGTGTCAAGAACAGGAGAACTTCATCCTCCTTTTATTATACTCCCTTCGTCCACGAAAAGTAGTCCCATTTGACACATATTCTTTGTCCACCAAATGTAGTCCCATACACTTTATGGAAACTATCACCCTTCAACTATAACTTAATTACTCAATTTGCCATCAACTTTATTCCTAAACAATCACTTTATTCACAATGGACCCCACAATACCCTATAATACCCTTACTTTATCTACTTTATCTACCATTTTCTCAAAACTTGTGCCCTATCCCCATGTCCCTACTTTTCATGGATGGAGGGAGTATAAGATTCTTGTTTTTTTTTTTTTCAATTTGATACACCACATTTTTATATTTTGCAATTCGATGCACTAATATATTTTTCAGCAAATTTTGATTTAACTTAGCGCCGAAAATAGCGAACTAACCACGTTGTCGGCACATAAACTATCAACTAATTTTTTTTTTTAATGAATGACATACATTTTTTAAAATATTTTTACATAAATTGCAAACTAAACCATCAATATATATTTTCTTTGATTTTCGATAAAATTCTCCATCATTACGTTTTGATATTATAGGTATTGATTTGGTGTTTTTCATCTCAAACTCTTATTCTCAATACAAATGTGATATCTATATAATTTTATTGAAAAAAAAAAATCAATCAAGATGTTATGCAAAACAATTCATATAATTATATTTATTCCTTTGATGTGTGTTTTGCAAAAAAAAAAAAAAAAAATTATAATCACACAAGTCGTGCATTAACCAGAATCATATTTATTCATCTATTGTCTTAATTCTTTTCTTTTATGTTACTTTATTTTTTTCTTAATCACATAAAATAGTTTTTTCGTATGTTATGTTGTATTTTTTTTTCTAATCGCACACAACATGTCGAATTCATAATTTTAGACCGCTATATCGAATTAAAAATGACCGAAAAATATATCGGTGCATCAAATTGTAAAACTTAAAAAAATTGTGCATGAAATAGCAAAATTTAAAAAGATGGTGCATCAAATAAAAATTGGTGCATTAAATTGCAAAGAAAAAAAATACTCCATTGTAATTTTTTTTTGATGGAAGTTAAATACCCATCCCTTTTTCCCCTCCGCTCTAACCACTTGAGCTATCCCACTTTGTCTACTCCATTGTAATTGATAAATACTCAGAAGGTGGTGATTTTTTTTTTGCAATTAACCCTTAAATAAATTAGGGATGTTTTAAAAGTGTGAGATAAAATATGAATCTAAATAAGTGATAAATTTAAAAATAATTGCTTGAGAGGTTAACCTTGAAAATAATTACTCCTCTTAATTAAGCAGTATTTTTTTTAGATTATTATATACTCCGTATTAATTTGACCTTTTTTTTCGAACCAATTAATTTGACCTTTTAAGAAAAATATTGTATGTTTACAGTGCATAGTGTTATAGATATATTTTATTTTTATAACATTATTAATTCACCCTGCAAAAAAATTGCGTCCCTAACTTGTTGCCTGAAGGACAATTCTAGAAGCTCGAATGCGTTACGTAATTAATGATATTCTTATAGATTTGATGGGCTCCATTTTTTTTTTCAAATTAATCTCCAAATTAAACACTAGTACCTCTGAGCTGTCATTTCATCTTTTATTTTTAGGGGAAGTGGGGTATCTAAAGATCAGACACTTATTCGATTCAGAATTTCGTCACCATTTTAATCTTGAGAAAATGGTGAATTATAGGTAAATATATGTAGTTTATGTATTTTTTTTATTCAAGACACGTGAAACGTAGGGTACATCGTACACCACAATATTTTCCATCTTCCTCCAAATTTTCTGCACAAAACTTATTTTAAAACCTCTGTACTTTTGGATGTTTTGATTAAAAAATATGATAAAATAATAGAAGTAGTACAAGTGATGTGATGAAGAGAGAAAAAATAATTTGTCAAAAAATGTAATGGAAAACTTATAGTGGGACATCAAAAAAAATAATGGAAAACTTATAGTGAGACGGGGGAGAAATATTTTAAAAAAAATCAATAATTAAAATTATACCCCATTATAAAATTTAATATAGGGAAAATATCAATTTTGGTCACCCACTTTTACCTCTTTTCATATTTGGTCACCCACATTTAGTCACTATCAAAATTGGTCACCCAGTTATTATATTCTATCAAATTGATCACTCTGTTAGTCAATCTGTCATTGACTAACGGAGAAAGAGTTTTGAGCCGTGAAATTTCTCAAAACCTAAGGTTAAAAATTTTTCATGCATCTTCTAGAACGTGAAACTTTGCTGAGTAGTCAGAAAATTTCAGTAAGTTTTTAATAATTATTTAACTCAATTATGAATTCATTTTTGTTGGTTTACTTTTTATTTTACAGAAAATGAGAAACTCAGGGATAGAATGCAACTTTGTACTCTGGTTTTTTTTTAACAATTGTACTCTGTTTTCCAATTCTTGGTTTCATATTGAATTTGTATAATAATTGGAGATATAAACTTATTTCAATTCATTTTCCTAGTTATAATTATTGCACCATAATTTGTGGTGAAGATTAATTGTAAAGAATTTTCTAAAATTATTCATTCAAGAAAATTTCATAAACTTATTTTTCATTCTAAATATTTTTCTATTAAAATCATTATTGCAGATTTCTTGAAATGTTAGTCAAACAATTGGGCATTTAAAATTAATTGAAATAAATTTCTATCTCCTGAGTTTCTCATTTCCTAATTATCTATAAAATAAAAAGTAAACCAACGAATCACGTTTTACAAGATGCATCAAAATTTCTTCTGACCTATTATATCACGTTCTAGCATCAGCTGACACATGTTTCATTTTTGCTTCTGCATTTGTTTCATTAGTTCTGGAAGATGCATGAAAATATTTTAACCTTAGGTTTTGAAAAATTTCACGTCTCAAAACTCTTTCTCCGTTAGTCAATGACAGATTGACTAACAGAGTGATCAATTTTGATAGAATATAATAACTGGATGACCAATTTTAATAGTGACTAAATGTGGGTGACCAAATATGAAAAGAGGTAAAATTGAGTAACCAAAATTGATATTTTTCCCTTTAATATATTTTGTATTCCAAATATCTAAATCATTGATCCGCCACTGAACCCACCTTGTTGACACACTCCCGACTAGGATAAAGCCCACCCCAAATAAATTGGGCTAAAAGTGAGAGGCTCCATCTGTAGACAGTGTCCACATATCATATATTGCTCCATCCGAAATCGAATCCGGCATCAATAATCTAAATATGCATTATTGAATGTGCTGTTTCAGATAAGACAGTATGGTAGTTGAAGGATGGACCACGTGACAAAACCCAACTTTTGTCTCCTTTTTATTCTTCAATAAAATGCAATCTATGTTCAATTCTATAAAAGATGTACTCCCTCCCTTAGTTTAATTTCATTATTTACATTTTTTTTTTGTTGTACAATTTTATTATACATATATTTTTTTTTTGAAAATAATACTATTCATACTACTTTATCTCCACCCTTCAATCATCACTTATTTACCCATTTTATCATTCACGTTATTCATAAATAATCATTTATTTATAAATGGACCCCACAATACTCCATCATACCCTCAACTTATCTACTTTATGAATAAACTAATCAATATTCATTAAAATCTGTATCCGAAGAAGATCTACTTTATGAATAAACTAGCATATTCATTAAAATTGGACGGAGAGAGTATTGTTTTTTTTTTTCAGAAAAAAATGTACATAATTGCTCAATCTCCAACAAATAGACTACTCTCTCGCCTTTCTTTTTAAACATTAGTCATTAAATTTATTTTTAATATAAATTTTAATAATATACTATTTTCTCCGTCCTGTAAAATTTTGCTCAAACAGATTTTTGGGTCTACAAAGTATATGTTTATTCTATTTAAATAGTTAACTTTTGAGTATTTTTCTACTTTATTAACAAGATTGAGTATGTATCAATAATATTGTTTACTCCTTATTCCACATATATTTTTTATATTAAAATATAATTTTTTTAAAAACATGTATAAAAAGAAGTGATCAAAATTTTACTGGATATAGGGAGTATATTAAATGATCATATAAGTAAATATTTATTTTTCTCATGCCAAATTCTTATATGTTTCTGAGTACACGGTGTACTCTAGGCCCATGTGTAGCCCTACCCTACCCAATGTTTTTACCAGGCCCAATTTTTGCGACCCGACCCGCAGCCCAGTAGACTTTGACCAGTCAAATGTTGACCGTTGACCAGTCAACGGTCAAATTTTGACTTTTTTTTTTTTCAATTTTTTTTTTTCGAATTTTTTTTTTTCGAATTTTTTTTTTTTTTTTTTTGAAAAAGTGTATGTTATTATAACTAAAAAGTGTATCTTTGTTTTTTTAATTAAAAGTGTATGTTACTATATTGAAAAGTGCAACATTGTTTTTAATGAAAAGTGTATGTTATTATAACTGAAAAGTGTATGATATTATAAATGAAAAGTGTATGTTATTATAACTGCAAAGTGTATGATCTATTAATGAAAAATGTATGTTTTATTAATGAAAAGTGTATGTTATTATAACTGCGAAGTGTATGATATATTTAATGAAAAGTGTATGTTATTATAAATAAAAAGTGTATGTTCTATTAATGAAAAGTGTAAGTTATATATTAATGAAAAGTGTATGTTATTATAATTGAAAAAGTGTGTGATATATTTAATGAAAAGTGTATGTTATTATAAATAAAAAGTGTATGTTCTATTAATGAAAAGTGTAAGTTATATATTAATGAAAAGTGTATGTTATTATAATTGAAAAAGTGTGTGATATATTTAATGAAAAGTGTATGTTATTATAAATAAAAAGTGTATGTTCTATTAATGAAAAGTGTAAGTTATATATTAATGAAAAGTGTATGTTATTATAACTGAAAAAGTGTATGATATTATAACTGAAAAGTGTATGATATTATAAGTTATAACTGAAAAGTGTATGCTAATGATACACCTTTTGTTTATTTGTACTTGCACTTTCATAATCTAGAAAAACGGGTGCTAAATTTTTTAAAAAAAATTATTATTAATTTTACACGTTTTATTATTTCTTTACTTGCACTTTTATTACTATTAATAATATTATTAGTAAGTGCAATTAATGATATTACCAGTACTTGCACTTTTTTTTTATAATGTATAAAAAAAGTGTTGCTAATTTTTTTTTAAATTATTATTAATTTTACAAATTTTATTATTTATTAATTGCACTTTTATTATTATTTATTAATTGCACTAAAAATGCTTATTTATTAATTGCACTAAAACTGCTAAAATAAAATTTTCGTTTTTTTATTATGTATAATAAAAGTGTTGCTAATTTTTTTTAAAAATTATTATTAATTTTACAAATTTTATTATTTATTAATTGCACTAAAACTGCTAAAATAAAATTTTCAAAAATTGTTCGAAGTGGGATTCGAAACTGAGACTTGATGGTAATACAATCCAAGAATAACCACTAGGCTACAAGGACTTTTGTTAAATCTTTTTATTATTTATCCTATATATAATTTATATTTCCTATATAGTTGGACTCAAGTACACCGTGTACTTGAGTACACAGCAGCCCTACCCTTTTCTCATTTTTATTATCATTTAATGTGTGTGTTGAGTTTAATGCGGCAATTGTTTATAAGTTTATTAATATAAAAAAAAAAAGTAGAGAGTATGAAGTCATTTGAATAAAATATAGCAATAAAATATTTATGATTAATAAAATAAAGACATGCATGTTGTATAATTTTAAAATGTTTTAATGTGAAAAAAGTTGATTTATTATTAAATTAAGAAATAATAAATTTAATTTAGGAAGTCCATTAATTTTTAGCAAATAATAAATTTAAAATGGAATGGAGTGAGTAAAAGGTTAAAAATATAACATTAAGCATATATTTATTGATATTAAGTTTCTTAATTCGTGTAAAAAATCTAAAATGAAATGACAAACAAATAAGAACCAAAGGCCGGTCCATGATGATGCTTATCTATGAAAAATTTAGGTTGGTAGTCAAGGGTTGTCGATTCAATATTGCCTTAAGGAAAGTTCATGATCCTTGTGGCCAATAAATCCTCGTAGTGTAAGAGTCTCAAATATTATTTTGCAACCATAGGTAAGTTGAATAAATATATTTTTCAAAATTCGAGCACTTTTTTCTCTCTTTTGCTCGAGAGATTTTTTTTCAACCAAGTCAATAATTTCTTCTCTCTTTTGGTGTAGATCCCCAACACAATCCAGACACTACCTTCTTGATATTAAGAATATAATATCATATTCCTCTCATCCCACATGAATTTGCACACTTTCTATAAATGAATGTCTCATACCAATTTGCACACTCCATAAAAGGAAATATCTTCATAACCCCCCTCAAAATATACTCTTATTTATCCATATGTCATTACTCTTTCACACTCAATCTACTTTTTACTTTACTTTATTCATAAAATTTTACAAAATTACCCCTCAAAACATCACTCATTACACTTTTCCTTACATATTTCTTAAATTGTGTGTCATCCCAGGTGTGCAAGTTTCTATGAGACGGAGAGAGTATATAATTATATATATTATCTATTTATATTATGTTTATCTTTATCTTTAAATATTTGATGTATATCTTGTAAATATAGATATGGTTTGTATCTATATATATATACTCTTGTAAAACCTTCATTTCACAATTAATGAAATCATAATTTCTTAAATTCTCTATATGGTATCAATGAGTCAATTGCCTCACGCCCCGATCCCCCCTTTCCGTTCGGCTCTAACTCGCTGTCCATACCCTCTCTGTTCGGTTACAACCACCAACCATAACCTCCGTTCGGTTGTAACCGGCCAACCTACTCTTAACAAATTGTCGTTGCAACCACCACTTGGTTGGATAACCCACGACCCTGACCCCATTTCGGTTAAAACAATCGATCCCCTTTCCACTCGGCCAATTCCACGCGGTCAACCACCCCCAAAAACCCTCTCCATTACTACTGAAACATCTATCTCCATAGTCATGGTCGCTCCGACCAATCCCAATGGTGGTTTCGTTGCATTCAACGTCTACGCTCAAGTCCCCCTCAAACTTAAATCTACCAATTATGTTGCTTGGTCCTTTCAATTCTACACACTCCTCACGGGATATGATCTTCTTGGGTTCTTGGATGACACTCATCCATGTCCCTCCTCCACCAAACTGACGACCACCACAACTAGGGTTGTAAACGAAGCGAATAATTTTGGTCGATTCAATATTCATATTCGAAATTTTATGATTCGAATTATAATTCAAATATTTTTTTATTCGATTAATAAATGAATACAAATACAAAATTATGATATTCGATTCGATATTTGTAAGTATTCGATTAAATATATATATATTAAGTTTAAATTATAAATATACTGTTTTTATTTGACTCAAAACCCAAATTTCTTAGGGGATGTTTGTTTTGGGATTATGTAGGATGGGGGAAATCCTGGATGGGGAAATCCTGATGAATAGTAATTGTGTTTGTTTGGAGATTTTGAGTAGGATGGGATGTAACTTTATGTCAAATCAAATTAGGTAAGAGTAGTTGATGAGATGTAATAGTAGGATGTATATGTATTTTTAGGGGTGGATGTAGTTGGATGGGGAAATCCGGATGTCAAATCCTAAAGTAGAACAAGGACGTGAGACGTTACGTCCCACGTCCGGACGGGTGAGTCCCAAAACAAACATGCCCTTAGATTTTCTCCTCAGTCCACATACCAATATCGACCGCCCCCTCTAATCCTCTCTCATTCCTCTCTAATCTCCATTTCGCAGCCCCCCTCATTTTTTTTTCGCCACATATTTTGCCCACCCTCTCCTCTCTGTTTGGCTATCCCCCTCCTCTCCCCCCTCCTTTCTATTTCGCTGCCCCCTTCTCTCAGTTTCGCCGAAGAGTAGGCATAACAACAACAATAATGTAAAGTCGAGACTGGAGAGTTGGCACAACAGTAGGTATAAGAGTGGATCATTATCGTTCAACACCATGCGAACTTTCAAAGTGGATCATTATCGTTCAACACCACACGATCATTTATGGTCGCCCCTCCCGTGGATAAATTATAGCCCTCAAGAACAAGTTACATGCTCTGTCCAAAGGTACGAAGTCCATCACCGAGTTTTTAAACGAAATCCGCATTTATCTTATTGAACTTGCCCTATTTGGTGTCAAAACCGATACTGATGATGTTACCTTCAAGATATTGAACGGTCTTGATGACTCATACCGTGACACCGCTTATGCAATTCAAGCTCGTGATTCGGAAATCACGTTTGATTACTTGTTCGACAAGCGTCTTGGGATGGAGGCCCAATCTGTTAGCCAATCGGACACCACCACACTATCTTCGGCCTAGACCCTTGTCGTTGGTCATGTCCCCCGAACCGACAGCTCGTCCAAGGCATCGTCCACCTCGGCCGACAACTGTCCCACACCAATCGGCCAAAAACCTTATCTCGGCAAATGCCAGCTATGCTACACACCGGCTACACGGTCAAACGTTGTCCCGAGTGCACCCATCGGCCAGCCCCTCAGCCTCATTATTCGTCTAGCCTACACGACATAATCCTCCCCCTACCGCTCGACCCACACGACTAATGCTTATACCGCCCCGTGGATCTTAGATTTCGGGGCATCCCATCATGTGACATCCGACCTACAAAACCTATCTCTACATTCGCCCTATTCCGGATCTGACGATGTGATTATTGGTGACGGTAATGGGTTACATATTTCTCATATTGTATTCCATCTATCCTAGTAAAAACTACCTTTTTTTTCATCCGTCCCAGTGAAAGCTACCAAAAAAATTTGTTTGTTTGTCCCAATAAGAGCATTCCCTTTTTAGCAAACTATGTTATTTCACATTTCATTATATTCTTCTCTCTCACAATCACATAACCTCTAATACATTTATTCTATCATAATACTTAATTTTCATGATATCCCACATGAAAGCGTGGAAGGGTATATGAGTGGGAGTCAACCTTTCACCCTTGACCATGATTTTGAGTAAAGTTAGAGCTCCCTAACTTATATTTCTAATTATTGGTCCAACCTGCCGAATTCGGACGAGCTACTGAAAGGGGCTACCCGATGGTGCGCCCAGAGGTTTCCACCCCGGATGTGGGCCCAAAGGGGTTGCCACCCGAAAAGTGGGCCTTGGTATGTGGGTTGCACCCAAAGTCTGTCATTCGTGAACGTCTAATTTAAAAGGGGAATTGATTGTTATGATATCTCATATCGATTTCACGTGAAAGTGTGGAAGAATATATAGATGAGAGTCAACCCTTCACCATACTACCATGATTTCACAAAAAAATATATGAAGTATTTCATACATGAAATATAGATAATTAAGGTAAATTTGGGGCAAAAAAATCGTGTGTTAAACCCGGGTCAACGCGAGTCAATATGGATCAAACATAATTAAAATATATTTTTTCACTTTCAAGTATTTTTTTATTACATGACCAAAACTATGTTATTATATGATCAAAATGTTGTTACTACATGGTCAAAAAATGTACTAATATAGGTCTAAAAATATTTTGGACACTAAATTTTTTTGGATGAATTCTCTAGAATATTTTTTATATGTAGTGATATACTTTTGTTCTTATAGTGATAATACTTTGATATGATCATGTCGTAAATCATATGCTCAAACATAATTAAAATATATTTTTTCACTTTCAAGTATTTTTTTATTACATGACCAAAACTATGTTATTATATGATCAAAATGTTGTTACTACATGGTCAAAAAATGTACTAATATAGGTCTAAAAATATTTTGGACACTAAATTTTTTTGGATGAATTCTCTAGAATATTTTTTATATGTAGTGATATACTTTTGTTCTTATAGTGATAATACTTTGATATGATCATGTCGTAAATCATATGCTTGCGATCCGTAAATTTTTTAGATTTAGTCTAGTATACACCCGGGTGCATGTTGTGCACTCGGGTGTAATTAATTAATTTTTTTTTCCTTTTTTTCCTCTATTCCTTTTCTTTCGCTTTTTCTGTTTCCTTTTTTTTTAGGCTGATTTTTTTTTCTTTCTTTTTTTTTTTTTAGCTTTTTTTGATTTATTCCTTTTTTTTCGCCTTTTCTTACACGATATTAGTAAAAATATTAATCAATATAATTAAAAAGTGCAACACAATATTAATAAAAAGAATAAAAAGTGTAAGTCAATATAACTAAAAAGTGCAACACAATATTATAAAAAAGTGTATGTGAGTATAACTGAAAAGTGCAACACAATATTATAAAAAAGTGCAAGTCAGTATAACTGAAAAGTGCAACACAATATTACTAAAAAGTGTAAGTCCATATAACTGAAAAGTGCAACACATTTTTTTATTAAAAAGTGCAAGTGGGTATAACTGAGAAAAATGCAACACAATATTAGTGAAAAATGTTACCAAAAAAAAATGCAACACAATATTTGTTTAAAATAAAGAAAGTGTTACCATTAGACTATAACCAAATTATGAAAAATATTAGCGCATTCTTATATATAACTAGTATATCTCCCGTGCGATGAACGATTTATAAATTAATAAATTTATATAAACAATGATGTTAATAAATGATTTTTTGTATACATATAATAGTGTAAGAATTTTTTTAGGACCATCAATTTTAATATTTTAAAAGTAAACGTCACAATAATATTGAATAAAATTAAGATTTACCAAAAATAATTAATTGAGCATAATTAATAAATATCAAATTTATATAATTTTTAATAAGTAATACTTCCTCCGTTCAATTTTATTATGCTCACTTCGGTTTTAATGAATATTGATTAGTTTATTCATAAAGTAGATAAGTTGAGGGTATGATGTGGGTATTGTGGGGTCTATTTGTAAATAAATGATTGTTTATGAATAAAGTGAATGGTAAGTGGGTAAATAAGTGATGTTAGGAGGGTGGAGATAAAGTAGTATGAATAGTATTGTTTCAAAAAAGGTATGAACATAATAAAATTGAACAACCAAAAAAAGAAAAATGAGAATAATGAAATTAGACGGAGGAGTAATATTTTACAATAGTTATATTTATAGATACAAAGAAGCATATCTATAAAATAGACATGAAGATTTGATCAAATATAATAAAAATATAGATATGAATGATACAATATTATTATATTGCTAATAGAAAATAATGAAGAAATTCAAAGAAAAAAAAATTGGAGAGGAGAGAGAAAATTAAAATAAAGGAAGTGAGACAAAATGAATTTTAAAAGATGATATTTTACAGGTGGTCCCACAAAAATAATATTTTACTATTATAACATTTTAGGCGGGAACTTGTCAAGAAAGCCACTATTCTGTTATTATATATACTAGTATTTCTCCCGTGCGATGCACGGTTTATAAATTAGTAATAAATTTATAGAAATAGTGTGATGTTAATAAATGATTTTTTTATACATACAATACTATAAGAATTTTTTTAGGACAATTAATTTTAATATTTTATTTAAAAAATAAACGTCACAATAATATTGGATAAAATCAAAATTTGTCAAAAATAATTAATTGAGCTTTATATAATTTTTGATAAGTAATGCTTTAATGTTTTACAAAAGTTATATTTATAAATAAAAAAAAGCATATCTATAAAATAGACATGAAGATTTGATCAAATATACTAAAAGATAGATATGAATTATAATATTATATGAATTATACAATATTATATTCCTAATAGAGAATAATGAAGAAATCTAAAAAAAAAAATGACCATAGAAAATGGAGAGAGAAAATGAAAATAAAGGAAGAGAAAGAGAGAGAAAGAAATTAAAAAAATGATATTTTACTGATGGGCCCCATAAAAAATACTCCCTCCATCCATGAAAAGTAGTCCCATTAGAGTGGGGCACATGTTTTAAGAAAAAAGTAGATAAAGTAGATAAAGTAAGAGTATTATAGGGTATTGTGGTGTCCATTGTGAATAAAGTGATAGTTTGTAAATAAAGTTGATGGCAATTTGAGTAATTAAGTGATGGTTGAAGGGTGATAGTTTCCAAAAAGGGTATGAGACTACATTTTGTGGACAAAGAATATAGGGCAAATGAGACTACTTTTCGTGGACGGAGGGAGTAATGTTTTTACTATTGCAACATTGTGGCGGGAACTTGCTAGATAAGCCACTATCCTGTTATTATATTGATGCGTCGAAAAAGAACGTCTTTAGATATCAGTCGTTCCTCTACGAGCACTGTTAATCACGAATCAAATCACTCGTTTGTCTTTGGCAATCTTCAAGTAAATCTCCTTAGGAATCCGAAAATGACCTGCAAAAGTACGCCGGAGGGGGGCTCCGGCGCGGAAGCTCCGACGCTCAAGTCAGAATCGATATTAGGAGAATCAAAGAGGAATTCCCCTGTATCTCTAGGGGAATTCCGGCGAATAATAGGGTGTTTCTTCTCAATTCAGTATATGTTTCTCGTGAGAGTGTGTATATTGTGTAAAAACGTAACTAAGAATATAGAAATAACCTGCTTATATACCTGGCCCCTCTCTCGGAAGAGGGAAAGACTCGTTCTTCCTATATTTGCTCACCCATTCCTATAAATTCGGCCCACCACTTTGAGGGCTTAGTCCAGGTCCTAAATACTCGGCCCCCTTCATGTATTGACTCCTTCTTTTGACTTGGTTGAGAAAAGATAACTTATGCTATGCGTTCCCCTTTGGGCCCTATCCTTGGGCTCAAAGGATATTAACCCTCGAATGTGGGCCAAAGGCCCAATCAATCTTCTTTCCCCTTTGAGGCCTAGGGGTGTATTAATCCTGCTTTCAGGCTTATTGACCTAATTGAGATTACTATAATTTTATCCCATTTCCACGTGTCGACTCCTCCGAGAGCGACATATTTTATCCACATCAACCACTCCCCCCTACTCTCGTAAAATGGATAATTTTTAAGAGAGTAGGAAAAAATAGTAAGATAAATCATAAAAGAAATAATACATTCCTTTTAATACTCCTTTCTCGTATTTCCCTCAAAATATTAATGATTCGGTTTCCTTTTAATAATTATCTCCAGAAAGCTTCAGGCCTTTTCCACTTCCACACGCCAGCTTGCTCTCGAAATCCGTAGCCAAGTGTCTGCCCGAGGGCCAACATCAAGCCGCCCTTCTTCAGTCACGCGCGCTTTGATTGGGAGCCTTTAATTCTTCTTGGTTTTTACCCTTCTCTCTCCAGCGTAATTATTTCAAAACTTGCATTCGCTCCACTAAAAAACCCTCTTCCTTTTTCTTTTCAAACTTATCCACACTTTCTCACTCTCATTTTTACTTCTGCAATTAACCTCTTCGCGCACGTCTATCGATCAGTTCATCACCTTCGAAAACCGACCTCGCTTCAGGTATCTCTTCTTCTTTCTCGTTTTTTCTTTTACTGTAACCTCATGTCATCTTCCATTCGAACCTCATCGGACTCAATATCCATGGAAAGTTCAACTTCCAACTCCCTTTCTATCTTTCCTGTGACTAATCCTGCTCTGAAGGACAAGATCTCCGGTCCTTCGATCCTTCCTTCCGAGCGTGTCGCCGCTTTTCTCCGCTCGGGGATCTTCTCCCCCGATTACATAGTTAGGGCAGCACATAGGAAAGAACGCCCCAATTTCCCAGGTCCTAATACCTTAGCTTTCTGGGAGGCCCAACTAAAGGCGGGTCTCCGCTTCCCCATTCACCCTTATTTCTCTAAAATTTCCACCTACCTTCGCATACCTCTGAATCATTTTACTCCCAACGCTATTCGTGCAATGTTAGACTTCTATATTTTGATGAAGGGGAATGGTGGTGAGCCCTCAGCCCAACTCTTCTTAACCCAGTATATGTGCAAGTTTGCGAATGGGTTCTTTTACGCTTGTGGCCGTACTTCCAGGACCGGAAAGTTCATGGAAAAACTCCATGAAGGGGTCCAGGACTGGAAGGACTACTACTTTTTTGTTACAAATCCTCCTCCTTGGGAATTTCCTCACGAAAAATGGATTTATGAGAATCCTGGGGTGCCCCGTCCTCCTCTCTCTGTTTGTTCCTCTTTAAATTTGGATGTGATGAACCACTTGAATGATAATGTATCTGCTCATGGATTTTTTGACGTGATGAGCATTTGTAAGAACCCTAGAGCCCTATTTCATTTTGGTTTCGGTCGCCCCGATTATCCCCTAGGTCCCGATGATGGTAATATTGTTTCTTCTTCCCTTGGCATTGTCCTCAGAATTTAAGCTGCTATGATTGTTAACATCTTTTCATATTTCCTTTTGCAGCTATGAGTTGGTTAACTCAAATTTCTCGTGATGCCACTCCTCTCTCGATGGTTGCTAAGTCTCCGGCCCCTGAAAGCTTCACAAAGGCTCCTATTCCTCCGTCACCAGTGAAACCTTCCACTGGATCAGTTGCTAAGCGTACAAGGTCCTCTACCGAGAAGGCCATGATCTCCTCATTGCCCCCTGCCTCTGACGCCTCTAAAAAGAAGAAGTCCAAGATCAAGTCCACCCTGCCCAATGTCACTCCAGATGCCCCTGGTGACATCAATGTTGACCACCTCATGGCTTTCATAGAGCGTCATACTCCGACTCCTGCCACCGAGGCCCTTAATGCTCTATCCTCAGAAGAGCGAGTTGTGCATTCCGCCCACAGTTTCACGCAGGTATATTCTGAATGTAGATATTGCTTTAAATGACTAATAGGAGAAAGTATAGATGTCTTACTTTTTGATATTGTTTCTTGTGTAGTTTGGCCTCCTGTTTTCCGATGTATCCGAACGAGCCCTCCAATCCCTTCAGCTAGTGGATGATCTCCAGGGCCAAGTCGAGCTAGAAAAGGTAAAGAAGGAGATACTTGATGCAGAATTACGGGATGCTAACCAGAAGTGTAAGGTACTTCAGGCGGAGAAGGCGAAGCTTTCGGAGGAGGTTTCTTCGCCGAAGACTCAGTTTGGTGAGCGGGTTGAACGTTTGGAGGTTACTCTCCCTTTGGCTGGGATGAAACTGTGCATCGATTCTCTTTTTACCTCCGCCATGGGTCAGAAGTTTCTAGGTACCCTGCAACGGGAATGGTTGGAAGCCTTTCTTAAGAGTACCAGCTTCCTGGGGGCAATGGGTGCATATATCCCCCACTTCATCGATCATGGGTTTTCCAACGCCGTAGCTGAACACTCCGCTCATGGATTCAATGGCCAGTACACTCGTGCTCTTCGTTTGGATGAGTTAGCCACTCCCCCTAAGTTTCCTGGAGATCCTAAGGAAGACATCAACACTCCCTGGTGGTTGCCTGGGATGAAGAAGGCGGTCTCGGAGTTGAAGCAAACTGCTCTGAAGTTGGACGACCTTGTACCGGCGAAGGATTTGACTTTCCCCATTCATGTGGCTAACCCTGATCCTGTGGCAACCGTGGCAGCCGGCGCTTTAGAGGAGAAGGCGGAGGGAGGTGGTTCCAGTGGGCAGGTTGAGGAAGCAGGAGAAGATTTCGAGGGGAAGAATGATATTCCCCTTTCTTCGTAACTTTATTTCTCTGATAACATTTCGGTACTTTTAAAACACTTTTATTTTTGTTGATGCCTTTAAGGCCCCTTTTGGTATTTTCAGGAGACTCCACACTCCTGCGTTTTTCTGCGGAGGGCCAAGGCATGATGCCCTTGGTCTGGGATATTTCTGTTTTATTTTCTGCTTAGTATTGTACCTGCACATTATCACCTGGCATGCATATATATATATATATATATATATATATCTCTGCTATCAGATATGTGATGTGATACCTGTTCTGTTTTTCCTTTACTATGAATTTAACATGTTTCTAGCATTTTCTTGACACGTAAAGGCTCTAAAGCTCATAGAGAAATCCTAAATGAGAATATGGAATTTATGTTTCTGTTCTTACTTGGTGACTTGATACTGCTTCTAGTCTCTCCCTAGAGTTAGAGTTCTTAGGGATTATACTCTCCCAGAAGTTAGACTATTTAGGGATTATACTCTCCCAAAAGTTAGAATATTTAGGGATTATACTCTCCCAAAAGTTAGAATATTTAGGGATTATACTCTCCCAAAAGTTAGAGTTTTTAGGGATTATACTCTCCCAAAAGTTAGAATATTTAGGGATTATACTCTCCCAAAAGTTAGAATATTTAGGGATTATACTCTCCCAAAAGTTAGAGTTTTTAGGGATTATACTCTCCCAAAAGTTAGAATATTTAGGGATTATACTCTCCCAAAAGTTAGAATATTTAGGGATTATACTCTCCCGAAAGTTAGAGTTTTTAGGGATTATACTCTCCCAAAAGTTAGAGTTTTTAGGGATTATACTCTCCCTGAAGTTGTTTATACTCGTAAGAGTTCTTAGGGATTATACTCTCCCTTAAGTTGTTTATACTCGTAAGAGTTCTTAGGGATTATACTCTCCCTGAAGTTGTTTATACTCGTAAGAGTTCTTAGGGATTATACTCTCCCTTAAGTTGTTTATACTCGTAAGAGTTCTTAGGGATTATACTCTCCCTTAAGTTGTTTATACTCGTAAGAGTTCTTAGGGATTATACTCTCCCTTAAGTTGTTTATACTCGTAAGAGTTCTTAGGGATTATACTCTCCCTGAAGTTGGAATTTTTAGGGATTATTGGCAGGTTAATCATATCTTCCGCTATCATACCCCCTACTCCCCCTAGCTTTAGAGGCTGTCGTGTATAGAAACTTTGGAAACTGTCCTTAGGCATTTCCCTTTTAAACATTTGTGAGTTGGTATAAGTTTCTCTATCTTGCAATATCTCTATCATCTTATGTTTTAGTTTTCAAAACACATTTATTATCTCAACATTCATCATATGGGCACTTAGCAGTTATCTCAGCACAATATTCAACGTATGGAAAACACTTCATCGTAAAGTCGGAATGCACAAGAGTCATCTCATCATAAAGTCGGAATATAAGAATTATCTCATCATCACATTAACATGCATTAAAGGGATTTGCTGAAATTTTTCCAAAAACGATGCTCCATTGATCAAAAGTGTTTATCAACATAGGCAAATAAGGGGAACCTATGCCGGTCTCATTAAAAACCTCTTCGTGGTAAAACCCCAAGGGGAAACCCACGTAGAGGGAAAAAGAGTGTCGGTGAAGCAATTATTCGAATGAGAAATAAACATTTAAAATTGTTCATAAAGGGAAAGATGGTAAGGGAATAACACCTTCCTCAAACATAAAATCTCTTCAAGTGGCACACGTTCCATGACCTCAGTATTTCTTTTCCCGTCATATTCTGGAGTTTGTAGGCTCCACCTTTTAGGACCTGTGTTACTTTGTATGGACCTTCCCAATTAGCTTCCATCTTCCCTGTACTCTTCAAGGCGTCTGCCCTCCGAATGACTAAATCCCCAGTTTTAAAGGAGCGTGGAACTACCCTGCGATCATATGCTGCTTTGATCCGACTCTTGTATCTTTCTGCTTTCAGCCTTGCCATCTCCCTCTCTTCATCTACCAGGTCCAATGCCTCCCTCATCAATTCTTCATTCCTTTTTTCTTCAAAATAGGTAATTCGGTGTGACTTCAGTCTGGCCTCGGGAGGTATCACTGCTGCTGCCCCATACACCAAATAGAAGGGAGATTCGCCCGTAGCTGTTTTGGGGCTGGTCCTGTAGGACCAAAGGACGTTGTCTTACTCCTTCACCCATTTTCCCCCTACTTTTTGTAATCGTGTTCGGATGCCATCCACTAGGATTCTGTTTGTAACTTCCACCTTCCCATTAGCTTGTGGGTGGGCTACCGAAGTGAATCTCTGTATAATGTTCCATCTTTCGCACCATCTCCTTACTTTCTCTCCATTGAATTGTGTTCCATTGTCGGAAACCAAGATTCTCGGCACTCCAAACCTGCAGCAAATATGTCTAGCCAGAAAAAGAATTACATTATCTTCTTCTATTTTGGCCAAGGGCACGGCCTCTACCCACTTACTGAAGTAATCTACGGCTACGATAAAAAATTTCCTTCCTCCAGATGCTAAGGGGAAGGGTCCCACTAGATCTATCCCCCATTTGGCAAAGGGACAGGGCGAGTACATGGCCCCCATCTCCTCTGCAGGTACTCGTATTAAGGGTCCATTCTTCTGACACTTCTCACATTTCTTCACATATTCCCTAGCGTCTCCGATTATATTAGGCCAGTAAAAACCTGCCATAAATACCTTCTTCACCATAGTCTGGTAACCTTCATGGCTGGATGCGCAACCTTCATGGATGTCCTTGATCACTAGCTCTGCCTCTCTTCTTGAAAGACATTTCAAATAGGGTTGAGTGAAGGATCTCTTGTATAATTGGCCTCCTAGGATACAATACTTCCTTCTCCAAGCTTTGGCCTCTCTGGACATTGGGGTTACTTGCCCTCTGTTCAACTCTTCCCATATTTCTTTCCTCCAGTCATCCCCCGCTGTTATCTCTCCGATCAGGGTTTCAGTAGCTAATTGATCTGCCACTAACAGGGTTACCTTTCTGTCTCCCTCGAATTCAGTGGAACTAGCTAGTTTAGACAGTCCATCTGCTTTCACATTCTCTTCTCTCGGCACCTGTATCACTTCAAAAGTATGAAATTTATTCTTTAATTTCTTTACCTGTTCTAAATAGGCGATCATCCTCTCATCTTTGGCGAGGTACTCCCCCATGACCTGTTGCACTACCAGCTGTGAATCAGAGTACAGGGTGACTTTTTGTGCCCCTAACTCTGCTGCCATGTTAGCCCCTCTAATCAGGGCTTCATATTCTGCACCATTGTTTGAGGTTGAGAACCAGAACTTAACGGCTACCTGTACTTCTTGGCCATCAGGATCAACCAACACTATCCCTGCTCCACATCCTACAGCGGATGCTGAACCGTCAACATATACCTTCCAACCTTGTTCCTCCTCCATTCTGGTAGACTCTTGAATAAAGTCTGCTAAAGCTTGGGCTTTAATGGCCCTCCTTGGTTCGTAATCAATATCGTATTCCTGTAATTCCACTGCCCATCTGACCATTCTTCCTGATAAGTCTGCTCTCCCTAGTGTCTGCTTTAAAGGGAAATTAGTTCGTACTATAACTTTATAGGACAGGAAGTAGGGGCGTAGTCGCCTAGCTGTTACCACCACCGCCAGGGCTGCCTTCTCCACCTCTGAATAT
Source organism: Galeopsis tetrahit (assembly GCA_963675135.1). Taxonomy (NCBI): domain Eukaryota; kingdom Viridiplantae; phylum Streptophyta; class Magnoliopsida; order Lamiales; family Lamiaceae; genus Galeopsis; species Galeopsis tetrahit. The sequence goes on from OY776123.1 coordinate 69,736,938, forward strand.
CTGATCTCTGCCCCTTGGATGACCTTGCTCACATAGTATATGGGTTGTTGTGTGGAACCTTCCTCTTTCATCAGGGTTGTACTCAGGGAATGTTCCCCTACTGAGAGGTATAAAAGTAAGACGTCTTCCTGAGTGGGCTTAGTTAGCTTCGGAAGCTGTTCCAGATGGAGCTTCAATTCTTCGAAAGCTTTTTGACATTGCTCATCCCATTCGAACCTCGACCCCTTCCTTAACGTTCTGAAGAAGTGGTGGCTCTTCTCTGCGGACCTTGCTATGAATCTGCTGAGAGCAGCGATTCTGCCGTTCAGGGTCTGCAATTCTTTCAGGTTTCGAGGGGGTTGCATGTCGAGGACCGCCTTCACCTTAGCAGGGTTAACCTCTATTCCCCTCTGAGTCACCATATATCCCAGGAATTTTCCTGACCCTACTCCAAAAGAACATTTAGCTGGATTTAATTTAATACCATTTTCTCTAATTACCTGAAATATCTCCTTCAGGTCGTTAATGTGTTCCTCTGCTTTGACACTCTTAGCTAGCATATCGTCCACATAAATCACCATGTTCCTCCCTATCTGTCCTCGGAACACCGAGTCTACCATTCTTTGATAGGTGGCTCCTGCATTTATCAGTCCAAAAGGCATACGTACATAACCGAAAGTACCACATGTCGCAATAAAACATACCTTTGGTATATCAAGGGGATTCAGTTGGATTTGATGGTACCCCTGATATGCGTCCATCATGCTAAGCAATTCAAATCCGGACGTGGCATCTACCAGTTGATCAATTCTAGGCAGGGGATAGTGATCCTTAGGACATGCTTTATTCAGATCTCTAAAGTCAATACACATCCTCCATTTGCCAGCTCCCTTGGACACCAGCACTGCATTCGAGAGCCACTCAGGGAATTGTACTCTCTTCACATGTCCTGCACTCAACAGTTTATCAATTTCCTCTTTCACAATTAGGTTCTTCTCCTTACCAAAGTTCCTTAACTTCTGCTTCACTGGCCTAACTCTGGGGTCTACATTAAGGCGGTGCATTGCTATCTCTGGAGGGATACCCGTCATGTCTGTCGCCGTGAAAGCGAAGATATCCGCATTCTCCTGAAGGGTGTGTATCATCTTTTCTTGGAGCTCAGGGTTCATGTGTGTACCTATCCTGGTTGTGAATCCCTCCTTTCCTGGATAAAGCTCGATGCTCATTAACTCCTCATCTGCTTTGGCCTTGGGTTGCTCTTGCACTAGCTCACCCACTTTCTGTCTTTTCAATTCAGGGTCTTCTCCCTTAAATCTCTCCATCCCTCGGAACACGGCCCTGTCTGCTATCTTGACCGATTCTACGTAACACTTCCTAGCTTGGTATTGGTCACCGCATATCTCTCCCACACCCCCCGAGGCAGGGAATTTCATCTTCATGTGGAAGGTGGAAATCACTGCCTGAAAGATATTCAAGCTCGGTCTTCCCATTACCACATTATACGAAGATGGGACGTCTACTATCAGGAACTCTATCACTTGCACACGTCGGTTAGGGGCGACTCCTAACCCTATTTGTAATAATGCTGAACCAAGGGGTTGAATGGCTCCCCCTGAGAATCCATAGAGGGCGGTCTCCACTGGTCTGAGCTTTATATTTAATTCCATCTTCTTGAAACACTCCAAGAACATGATATCAGCGGAACTCCCCGTGTCTACAAAAATTCTGGCCACATCGTACCCTGCTATATCTATGGTAATGACTAATGCGTCATTATGGATTTCTCTGGGTTCCCCAGCGTCTTTTGGTCCAAAATGGATATCAGGACCCTCCGTCATCTTCCCTATCTCATGGTGTTCCATATTCCTCTCACTCTTCAGTGACCTGACGCTCTGCTTCCTCTGTCTAAAGGAATCCCCATCAGCAGGGCCTCCCATGATCATGTGAATAGTTCCCCTCTTTTGGGGAGGGGGTGGCTGATCCTCGGTGTTCTACCTCTGATCTCTTCTGTTATCCTCTGGCTTCCCCTCGGGGTCCTTCCTCTTTTGTCCCCTAGGGCCTTGTCGATCTCTAAAGATAAATTCTTTTAGATGGCCTGCTTGAATCATTCTCTCTATTTCGTCTTTCAGGTGCCAACATTGGTTGGTATCGTGGCCATAATCATTATGGAATCTGCAAAATCTGTCTGACTTGGGGTTCTGAGGACCCCTGTTTCTTGAATAGGGGAACTTCATATCAGAATGGTCCCTTGCCACTTCTAGAACTTCGGCTGGCTCTATCCTCAAAGGGGTATATCTCCTCGTCCTTCCCCTGGAGCTCCAGGGCGCAGCTTCCTCTCTTTTTACGTTTTCTAACCTCCTTGAGGTTCCGTGCCTCTCTGGACTTGGCCTTCTCAGTGGGATCTCTCTTCTCCGTTCTCCGTTCCCCACTATTGTCCTGGTCTCCGAACGCTTAGCCTTCCTTACCTCTTCCAGGGTGAGATATTTCTCTGCTCTCCTTAATAACTCATCAAAGGTCCGTACTGGCTTATTGGCTAGAGATGTGAACAGGTCTCCATCTCTTAATCCGTTGGTAAGAGCATTGATTTTGACCTCTGAAGAGGCTGTGGGTACCTCTAGGGCCGCATGGTTGAATCTATTTAAGAAAGCCCGTAAGCTCTCGTTCTCTCCTTGTCGCATGTTAAACAAGGTGAGGGTGGCTCTAGGTTGTCTCCTAGCGCTGGCGAATTGATGCAGGAACAATTCGTTGAATTCGGACCATGAGTGGATAGTGTCCGGCCCTAGTTGTGTGAACCACTGTTGTGCAGCCTTGGATAGGGTAGTTAGGAATACCCTGCACTTGACGCCCTCTCCATATCTGTGCAGTAGGGCAGCGTTCTCGAATCTCATCAAATGTTCATAAGGATCCGAAGTGCCATCGTATTCAAAATTTAAGGATTTGAAGTTAGAGGGCAGTTCATCTTGTAAAATAGTGGATGAGAATTGATAGCCAGTGATGTAAGAAGGTTTACTTACGTTGTCGGTTATGTGTCTCTGCATGTCCCTCATCTCTTTACGTAAGGCCTGTATTTGATCACTGACTGCTCCCTGGTACGTGTCATTCGTACTCTCTCCTATCCCTGTTTCCAAAGTGGTATCACCAGGGATCTTCTCCGTGTTCCTCCGAGGAGGGCGATCAAGGATGCTTCTTTCAGCCTGGGAGGGCACCTTTTCTTCTTGGTTTTGAGGAGGATCCTCATTCCTAGAGGGGACTGGAGCGGAATCGATGACGTGCTCCAGGGGGTTCTGCTTTGTACCCTCGTTGATCAGTGGAATAGGTCCAGGGGGACGAAGTCCACGGGAAGTGATTATCCTTTCGACCGATTGCGCGACCATCTCATCCAATTGATCTTGAGAAATAGTTAAGAGTTCTGGTCGAGCATTGGGGTCAGGGGTATCCTTATTAATCCCACTTCTCAAAACTTCTGAGATACCCGCTACATTCCCCTCCTGGGCGAGAGGGATATCTTCTGGTGTAAGATCTGCAGGCTGTTTCCCTAAATTCCGGTTTACGGGAAAGCCTGGGGGAGGTGGAGGAAAAGGAGGAGGAGTGGAATCTCCTTTCTCCTTAGTCTGTTTCGTCGGATTTTGTCCTCCACCCATTTAATATGGAACTTTTTCTCACGCTTTAGCTCGAGATGTTCCCACAGACGGCGCCAGTTGATGCGTCGAAAAAGAACACCTTTAGATATCAGCCGTTCCTCTACGAGCACTGTTAATCACGAATCAAATCACTCGTTTGTCTTTGGCAATCTTCAAGTAAATCTCCTTAGGAATCCAAAAATGACCTGCAAAAGTACGCCGGAGGGGGGCTCCGGCGCGGAAGCTCCGACGCTCAAGTCAGAATCGATATTAGGAGAATCAAAGAGGAATTCCCCTGTATCTCTAGGGGAATTCCGGCAAATAATAGGGTGTTTCTTCTCAATTCAGTATATGTTTCTCGTGAGAGTGTGTATATTGTGTAAAAACGTAACTAAGAATATAGAAATAACCTGCTTATATACCTGGCCCCTCTCTCAGAAGAGGGAAAGACTCGTTCTTCCTATATTTGCTCACCCATTCCTATAAATTCGGCCCACCACTTTGAGGGCTTAGTCCAGGTCCTAAATACTCGGCCCCCTTCATGTATTGACTCCTACTTTTGACTTGGTTGAGAAAAGATAACTTATGCTATGCGTTCCCCTTTGGGCCCTATCCTTGGGCTCAAAGGATATTAACCCTCGAATGTGGGCCAAAGGCCCAATCAATCTTCTTTCCCCTTTGAGGCCCAGGGGTGTATTAATCCTGCTTTCAGGCTTATTGACCTAATTGAGATTACTATAATTTTATCCCGTTTCCACGTGTCGACTCCTCCGAGAGCGACATATTTTATCCACATCATATATATATATATAGATTAAAATCTAGACTCCAAATTTTTTTGCGATCCGATTTAATTTATTTTAAAAATATGTTAATAAGACATATTTAATGTGTGTCATAAAAGTGTACTCCCATAATTTTGAGTAAAGTTAGTGATTGTATCTTTAATTCTTTTATATTCCTAACATTCTGGCCCAACTTCCTAACACCTCTGGCCCACTTTCACGGGACAGAGGAAATATTATATACGAGTTAATCCTAATCACAAAAATATAATCCCCTGTTCAGCCAGTAATTTTCCACCACGTGTACACTAGCTTATACTGTGGTCACACGGTAGTCATTGATGAGTGTCCAACATCGCATGCGCATTTGAAGGAAAACGAAAATCCATTATATTTTGCATATCAATCTTTCCAAATTCCCACCGAAAAATTAGCCCTAAAAAAATGGAGAGCGGCGGTGTTGATGAAAACCGTGCAGAGTTGTTGGAGGCGGCGCCGTCGATTGACGACAGCTGTTCGTCGTGGAGACTCAACATCGATGAGTTACGGTTGCCGGAGCGCAGCCCCGATCATCGTCATCAATCCTTCAGTCTACGACGGATCCTTCGAAATAAAAATAGTTTGTACATTCAACCTCTTTAAGCTTATGTGTTGTATGTGCTTCGTTTGTGTCAAGATACGCTGAATGGCACCTTTTTCTCTTTTCCCTTTTTCGGGTATGATTCATTGCTAATTCTTCGCAGTTGCTTTGTGAATTGGAATCTGAATCGCATGCCATAGTTGGCAGATTAGGGGAACAGTGAAAAGGCACTACTCCGTACAATTGATATAAACCACTCGGGCACGGAGTTGATGCAGTAATATACTATATTATATAATTAATAAAAAATGGGACATAGCTTTTGTTTTATTTCTCACTTTCTTAGTTTTCTGCTTAATCCTCTTTTTATTATTTTTTGGTTTTCCTTTATAATTTTAGTGTTTATATTCAGAAACCGATTTCATGTTTTTTTTTTTTTTTACTAAGTTATATAATGCATACTCGACCTTCAACAATCCACGGACTGATGATCTTAACTAGCTATTATAAATATTTATGGGTGAAAATTCTGTGTTTAAATCTTTGGGCTGAATAGTTTAAAAAACAAACTACTGAAAGGTTAGAACACATAATTATATTTATTGTATTTTTATTATATAGGTCGAGCAGACAGTTGAATCTGCTCCTTTAAACTGTAATTTGATTGTTATACTTTTTTCTTTTTTATTCATTTCCCTTGAGTTTAGCTTCTGAGCCCAAAAATGATCATATATCTGTTTATTTGGTTCTACATATGCATTTTGCAGTAAAAGAATTGCATTAGAAAAAATGATCATATATCTGTTTATTTGGTTCTACATATGCATTTTGCAGTAAAAAGAATTGCATTAGAAATATTGGTTAAAAAAGACAGGCCTTTAAACTGGAGCAGAGATAAATGATTAAGATTAGATCTTTATCATATAAAGTGTTTTGAGAAGTCACAGTTTTGGAACTTGTTAAGGAATAAATATCTAGTACTGGAGTGATATATGTCTAAATAAATAATTACAGCACACGATAGAGAGATCGAGAGAAATGAGAAAGAATTAATTAATGAGAGCGTATCTTTACGAGTAAGCTCACTTTTGTTATTTGTCGTTGTATTGGCCCATTGAAGTTTCCTTACAAGAAACTCATTCTAGGTAAATATATCCTGAACTGAATGGATGCAGAACGTTTAATAGGTAATAGCATAGAACTGAGTAACTTCCTTGCGTTGTAGTGCATATTGCCAATGGTCAGAGTGTTTAAAGAAGTTACGGAAAGATGTATCATGTATGTCATATTGTTGAATCAAATAGAACTGCATTCATCCTTTCTATTTATGCTTTCAAGAGAGGATGTTTTGATTTCTCTTGGAATAGATCATGGACCAAATATACTGCAGTAAGAGAAACATCATAAATCTTTTATCTGCAGAACTTTGTTCATTGATGCTTTTCAGCATATTGGCAATTCGCTGTGTGAGCAAACACCTATTATGAAATAGGTTGTGAGATAGATCTTAAAAACACGTATTTATAAATTCAATAAAAAACACTTCAAATCATAAAAAAATCTCTATTTATTTGATATATTATACGTTGAATATGATAATTTGAAAATTTTAGTAGATTTTTATTTTCCTGGAAAGTTAATGGAAAACAGGACACTTGAAATCTCTATTTCAAGCTCTTGAAATCTTCATTAGAGCTAGGGATGCTGTTCAAAATACATTGTCCTAGTTTTTTATTTTTAAAAAGATGTTGCATACACAATACCTTGTAAGCAGAAGTGTATAATGCTGCATTTAATCCGGCTTCTCATTTGTTAATCTTTCCACCACATATAAGTTTATTTTATTTCTCCTTCCAACACTTTATCGTATTTTTAAATGTAAATGTATTTCCATTTCTCAGAAAAACAACGAAAAGTTGCTGAGTATTACAAAAAGCAGGAGAGACTCCTGGAAGGATTTAATGAAATGGAGTCTATTCATGAATCTGGTGGTGTACCAGATGCTCTTTCCGAGGTTTGCTCTAGATTTCTGGTTTTTGTTTCTCGCTTTCTATCCTCCTTTTAGTTAAACAATTAGGGAGTAGTTATCGTGCACTGCATTACTCGGAACAATTTTACGCGAGGTACTTTGAAAAGGTCAGGTATATTGAGTTCATTTACTGTTTTAACTCATTGAGGTAGAACATTAATCATCTCAAACTTGTGAAATTAAAACATCTTCTGGATTTGATGTATATAGTCTGTTGTATTTTAAATCATACTTGTGTCAATATCTTACTCTGCTACACTATCTGTCAGGCTGAACTGAAGCTGCTTGCCAAGAGTGAACGAATGGCTATTCACATATCAAATATAGCTAACTTATTCCTGTTCATGGCTAAAGTATATGCCTCCATCGAGAGCAGGTCTTTGGCTGTAATTGCATCAACGATGGACTCCTTTCTAGACCTGTTGTCTGGGCTGATCCTTTGGTTTACATCCCATGCTATGAAAAATCCAAACCAGTATCATTATCCAATTGGAAAGAAAAGGATGCAACCAGTGGTAAGGTCTTCTAACTAGCTGGCTGGCTGTCATGCTCTTTTTTTCTTGTGTTTAAAACTTAGTGTTTCATTAAAGTATGTCCTTAGAAATTGCTAAATTGAGATTCATAAGCTGGAAAGGTGGTTTGCAGCTACCGTGTGATACTGTGATGGCATTCATGTAAACTAATATCAGATGTCATGTCTTGAAGAAGCAAAATTTGTCATACCTTGACCACGTTTCTCAATTTAATGTCAAGGTTTATTTTCTCAGGGAATCATTGTGTTTGCATCTGTTATGGCAACACTTGGATTACAAATAATACTTGAATCTGGTCGGCAACTCGTTGCAAAGGTATTTCATATTCCAATCATTCTGCAACGTGAGGCAAACACATGTTTCTAAATTTACTTTCAACACTAATTGCCTATCAATTCTATTGGAACAGTCGGGCCCTGATGTGGACCCCGAGAAGGAGAAGTGGATGATAGGGATCATGGTGTCTGTAACTGTGATCAAGTTTATCCTTATGATTTATTGCCGTAGATTTAAGAATGGAATAGTTAGAGCCTATGCTCAAGATCATTTATTTGATGTCATCACCAACTCAATTGGATTAGCCACTGCTGTTTTAGCAATCCGTTACTACTGGTGGATTGATCCTACAGGGGCCATTATCGTGAGTAAACCTCATTTGCATTTTGTTGATATATTCTAGATATTAGTAAATGATTGTAAAACTCATTTAGGTCTCACCATTCTATTTCATTTCAATGTTGCAGATAGCATTATACACAATCAACACGTGGGCAAGGACAGTTATTGAAAATGTGTCATCGTTAATTGGAAGAACAGCGCCTCCAGATTTCCTTGCAAAACTAACATATCTGATATGGAATCATGATAAAGAGATCAAGCATATTGACACAGTCAGAGCATATACCTTTGGTTCCCATTACTTTGTAGAGGTTGACATTGTGTTGCCAGAAGATATGATGTTGAGCCAAGCCCATAATATTGGCGAAAAGTTGCAAGAAAAACTCGAGCAGCTTCCTGAGGTTGAGAGAGCTTTCGTTCACATAGACTTTGAGTTTACTCACGCACCAGAACACAAGAGCAAAGTTTAACCTTGGAATCAAATATAGTGCTACTACTGATTCTACTAACTTTGGGTTGATTTTAGCAATCCCACCACACAAAACCTTATATCTAAATCACGTCAATTTCACATCTTTCTTAGAGTTCATGTTAAATTCATTATCTTGAAAAAATTTCATCTAGGAAGGTATTATTGTAACCGGATGGAGTAATTTTCTTGGAAAAACCATGATCTCTTCGGGTCCTTATTATACTTTCTTTTAATTGCACTTCAATTTCTTATACAAGTGTAATTTATCCATAAATATTCAGTCATTAATTTACATTATATGGCTGATGTCGTGCAACACAATTTTAATGCAAATAAAAGTATAAAAGTTTATTAATAGGTATGTCGTGCACCATAGTCCATGTTGCACTTTTCAGTTTTACTGACTTACACTTTTTGGTCCATGTTGCACTTTTCAGTTTTACTGACTTACACTTTTTAGTAAATGGTGTTGCATGTGTTGTACTTTTCAGTTTAATAACATACACTTTTCTTTGACTTTACCTTATTAATATTAAAATAAAAAAATTAAGCATCTAATAATAATTAATATAAGAAAGAATATGCAATTAGGGTTTTCTTCTATTATATATACACTCGCTCATAACCCATTTTTACATGAGCTGCTGTGTGAAATTCATTCTTTTCTCGTGTTGTCTTATTCTTTCATACTATCGTTCTTTATTTTCAGTTATGCCGATCTGAAGTTGTTTCCATCTCTTGGATCTTAGGTTTAATTTCATTTTTGTTTTCTTTTGTTTAAGTTTCTAAATTGTCGTCCAATTTTGGATTTGTCGTGAAAATCGAACGAATTCCATTTTTATTCAAGATTACTTATCTATCCTTTTGTTGGTCTGAAAGCCAATCTGGAGGGGGCTGTTAGTAAATAAAAAAATTCAGGCACAGTAGGGCTCTGCCACCCGTGTTTTTCAAGTTTGATTTAAATTTTCAATTTTTTTCTCAATTTAATACTCCAATTTCATTATTCTCACTTTACTCTTTTTTTTTTTTTTTTTTTTGTCCAATATTATTATGCTCATTCTTTTTTTGGAAATAATATCATACACACTACTTTATCTTAACCCTCCAACCATCATCTATTTATTCAAATTGTCACTAACTTTATTCATAAACAATTACTTTACTTATAAATGGACCCCACAACATCCCATCATACCTTCAACTTATCCATTTTATACATAAATTAATCAATATTCATTAAAATTCGTGCCCGAAGAAATGACATAATATAATTGGACGGAGGGAGTATTTGATTTAGACCTTGAAGATGGTGGTGTCTTGAGCAAAACTATGGGTGACATACGTTACTAGAAACGTACAAACCAATTAAACTACGGTGAATTTTAGGTTGACAAATAAGTTAAATGTACAAACAATTCGTTGAATCTTTCTACCAACGTGAGATGCTACTTATAACATCACTAATATTATGATTGTTGTAATTAGATCATTTATGAGCCACTAATGGCCTCTTACTGTAAAATAAAATATCGGCTCTGGTCAAGCGAAACTTATTTGCTTAGAACTTAACAACTGCAGCCTTAGCTCGCGAACATATACAAGTGTGTGATTCGAAGATCATTTTCGATCATAATTTGCACCCTCCAGTGCAATGCACGTAGAAGGTGGAGGACTATTTAGATACCCACTCACTTTCTTATTGACATTCTTTTAATATGAGACAAAGGCTTCTATTATATTTTTCATTTTACAATATGTTGTACCGATTTTTGTTGGGGTGTATTGATTAAACGGTAACAAACAATATCATTTATATATGAGTGGTGTTTTACGGATTGAAAGATGATCAAAGATGCTCTTGATGGACTCTTTAAGATTAGGGTTTGTTCTTGATGAAGAACTTTAGGAAACTTGGGAGAGAAGTTGAAATTAGGGTTTAGTCTTTGAGGAAATGAATTTCGATCTGTTTATTGTGCCTTCAATGGGCTTTTATACTAGGTTACAACTTTGCATGCATTCATTGCTGGCACCTCAGCATTAATTCACCCATTAATTGAATATACTTGTTATTAAATGTAAGTACAACGGCTATTAGTGTAATCATTCCATGCATTTAATGCAATCAGCCACTTTAAGTCCCATCCTTCGTTGTACTTGGCGCCGATCATACCACTTGCACCGCCTTTGACCTGTCAATGCTCGGAGGCTAAATTTCGTAGTTGTTCGGTCGCTGTTGCTCTTACGACGAGCATCTGGACTTTTGATCTTCTTATGTAACTGTCTTCTTCGTATCTTTAAGATATCTTGTTCGCCAATGACATTGCTCGTCATTCTTCACTATGCCGACCATCTTCACTTGTGATCCCATATATATCGTTTGGCCATCATCTCTAATTACTCTTACTCGCTGCCACGTGGACAAGTTTGACTATTAAATACTTATACTTACCTTGCTCGCTTCTCATTGGTTGCTCGTACTTGACTTGGCTGACTAGGCCGCTTGATGACTTTAACTTTTCTTCGTTAAATTGTTGACCGGTCAATAAAATAAATGTTGACTTGTTGACTGAACATTATGTATATAACATTAGCCCCTGGTCGCCCCTCGTGACTTTGCTCGATGGGCGAACATAATTACATATGTCCGTTGTAATACTTTTGTTTTATTCGTTCCCAAGATTTGTTTAGCCGAATCGTCGCCTCGATTTGCAAAAGATCATGCTTTTTTCGAAACGATTTGATAACGTCTGATTAGACGGCTGGTGTCAGGCGCATGCGCCAATTTTAAATTTGAATTAATGCGTGGGGCGCGTTTGGAGGTCAAAGGTGAACACGCGCGTCAGTTTGAAGAAAAACCCAAAACTTTGTGCAAATTACGGATTTTACCCCATTTTTTGCACTTAAGTCCTTGCATGTTTGGGGCCTATAAAAAGGCCCCTTCTTCCCCAATTTCCATTTTTACCTCTTTCAAGCTTTCGTGATCTAATTTCCGGCAAAGAACTCAAGATTTTTTCGGGGACTGTTAGCGTTTTTCGATCGTGCTCAAGGTATTTCACGATTCTTTCCTTCTCTCTATCTCTCTCTCTCTTTCTATGGCTTCAAGTAGCAATGTAGGTGGTGGGGAAGTTGGGAATCTCCCACCGTTTGATATTAGTGAAACTTTGGGTCTAAGTGACCACTTTTCTGTTGTTCCGAAGGTCGCACTCCGAGGCACTCCGAGGCCGGGTGTGGTGGTTTTGTCATCTGAGTCTGAGTGTTTCACCGGAGAAGAGGCGGTTTCCCGTCCGACGCTGAATGTAGATCCCATAAGCACTCATCGCGAATCGATGGAGGCCGAGTTAGTGGAGGCCGAACAAGATGAGAGCGAAGAAGGGGAAACAAGCCAATATAGGATCCCTCCCCGTGAGGATGCTGGGAACGATATTCCCGAGGGCGGAGAGGACGAGGAAATAAACGTTGATAATGGCGACGAAACCGACTTGGAACTACCATACACCATGTCGAGGAAGCCGAAAGAGAGCGACTTCGACCCGGACACTATACCTCGCGTCTTCGAGTATGTTGAATCGATATACCCGTTTTTTACTAGTTATACAAAATTTGTTGAGGGTGAGATCTCCGGGCCTTCTTACGAGGAGTATACCTCGCAATACCCCGCTCTTCTTTTCCCTAGAGATCGTCGTCCCACTGTTGACAGTAACTTTGATGCGAACAACCATGCCAGCCAAATTACCATTCCGCAACTGATGGAATTTCGGAATAAGTTTTTTGTGCCTGCAGATGTTCAATTTAACATTCCCACTCCAGATGAACGAACTGATCAACCGCCTCTGGGGTGTATAGTTGTTTCCCTAGGCATGATGGAAGTCGGTCTTCGCTTCCCTCTTCATCCGGTCATCAGTAACTACTTGAATCTGAATCGATTATCCCCAATGCAAATCCATCCCAATGGATGGAGTAATCTTATAGGGGTTTTGACCTTGTTAGGACTTGAGAGTCGAGCAAGTGGGAGTCAAGGGATACATCTCGCTCCCCTCGAGCTTAACTTTCTCCTTCAACCCACCGCCGGCGATGGTGTAGGATGACATTATCTAAGAGCTCGCTCTAGCTTTAAGCTCGTCGAGCACAAGCCGAACAAAGTAAGGGATTGGAAAAATAAATGGTGGTTCGTCAGTGGAGATTGGAGAAGCGCGAAGTATCACAATAATTTAGATGCTGGAATCAACATTCCTCGAGACTTTGTTTCGATCAAAGGTAAATGTCTTGATTTTCTCCTTTGTGCATTTTTATACTAACTAACTTTTTCTCTTTTTGAAGCTGACTCGAAGGCAACACCTGTTTGAAGTCTCTCCCCGCTCTTTGTTTTTCATTTGAGTTGTGTGATTCTTCGTCCATTCCACAAGCAGACTATCGAGAGAGTATTCGCGAGCAGAGAGAGTATTCGCTAGCACGCTGGTCTTCGCGTTACTCCCCATCATATTCTAAGGGAATTTCCTCCCGGTAAGTTTCAAATGATGCTTTGTTTTCTTGTTCGCCAGTTTTACTTGTATGCCTAACATAATTCTTTGTTGCTTTTTCAGTTCCGCCGACTATCACCACCACTCTTCCCCGAAAGACAAATATCCCCAAAATCCTCAAGAACATGATGTTCAACATGTTGGAGAACACCATGGTTCGTGAAAGGGCCGAGCAAGTGGCCAAAGAGAAACCTCCCACCAAGGGGAAGAAAAGAAATAATGCTCCTGGTGCGTTCATAAGTATCTGCCCTGCGACCTGCTGCGGGGCAACATTTCGTGCCCTGCCCTGCCCCATGCACTCCAAAAGTCCAAGTAAAATATGCAGATTAAATTAAATTAAACAATAAAATAAATATTAAAAATCCACAAATAAATTAAACATTAAAATTAAACATTAGAAATTCACTAAGTCATATCCAAAATACTTAACAGCAAACAAAATAACCAAATCCAAAATAGTTAAAAGCAAACAAAATAATCAAATTCAAAATAGAGTGACAGTGCTCTATTCTCCAGTTCTCCAGTTCTCTAGTTCTCCTTCATTATCTTCATCCTCGTCCATTTTAACTTTCAATGACTTCGTTATTCTCATCATCCTCACCATAAAGAACATATTCTTTAGCATGTTCATCTACAAAGAAATAATATGAATGAGAATTATATAGTTATATCACATTAGTTTATGTTAATAAGAAAAAAGTTAGTAGTTACCTTTCATCTGAGCCGATAACCAACTTTGTGCACATATCAAACTCTCAACTGTCGTTGGCTGAAGTCTACTACGATGGGGGCTAATCAACCTACCACTTTTACTAAAAGCAGATTCCGAAGCAACAGTGGAAACAGGAATTGCTAAAACATCTCTTGCAATCCGACTCAAGATTGGATACTTACCCCTATTGGACTTCCACCATATTAATACATCAAAATCCTCAGTTCTAGGCACCAAACCCTCCTCCAAGTATAGATCTAATTCTGACCTCACGGGTTTTCTTTTCTTTCTAGATGTGTACAAATCAAAACCACTTAGGCACACCAATTTTTTTGAAGATTCATTAACCAAACTTGGACCACACCTATCAATATCTTCATTTTGACAACTTGAAAGAGAGGATTCAAATAACTAAAAAATTCCTTAAATCCTTCATGCTCCACAATCATCAAAGGATACTCATGCAAAATAATCATTTTTGTAAGTTTTTGGCGAGATATGTCTTTATCAAATTTAAACGGCAGACATTCAAATTTGTCCTTATTGAAATTAGCTTGCAAAATCTGTTGTCGTATATCCTGCGTTTTCTTTTTAGGACATCTATCTTGATGGTTTTTCAAATGAGTAGTACCCTTCCTAGGTTCACCCAACAACAATGTAGAGCAATACTTACATTTGGATTTCTTTTTTCCATCAATTTCCATTCTTTCATAATGATCCCACCCTTTTGAGTATAGTTTTCCTGCAGTGCCGCCCAGTGCTTTTGTATTATTACGAGCAGCTTCATCCACATTTGCAAGATTCTCCGTAACCGGAGAAGGGTCGGGTTTCATGGGGGAGCCAACTACAGCTGGAGATGGCATAGGAGATGGAGAAGGAGACGGATACAGAGAAGGAGACGGAATTGGAGAGTCGGATAAACCTTGAAGGCTATTTGGTGACATGGCTGATAGAGAATCGAATGCCTCTTGACCAGCCATTATTAAACCTACAAAAAAAGAAAAATAATTTTAACAACAAAAATTAGAAAATTCATATTTAAAATTTAACAGAAATTAAGCAACAAATATAAAATAAATCTTACCAGATTAAAATATACGATGCCCAAATTCTTACCAGATTATTGAAATATTAAATATTAATTTTGACCAGATTATTCAACCACTTATATGAATTAATAGTAGGAAAATTAGCAAGTGAATAAGATTTAAGTGCATTTTTGGAGAAATATAATATCGAATTTTGACTGTATTTGAGCAATTAATTGATAAATCCAAAGAAATATAACTATCTCCTAGTATATTAATTGACAAATCCAAAGAAATCCAATATCATACATCATCCAAGTTGGAATATTAATTGACAAATACCTTTTTTGATTTGGGGGAAACTAGTATATTAAACAAATTAAAATAGAAGATAAGGAGAAAAAAAAAAAATAGACAGATTACATGTGGGCCTGAGCGGCGCCGGTGATCGGAGGACCTGGCTGCTGGACCGCCGACGGATCAATTAGGGTTAGTGCCTTAGTGGGTCACAATTCACACACTCACATAATTAAATAATATTTAATTTTTTATATACATATTATATTATATATATATTAATATAATTTTTTTTATATTCAGGGCAGGGCAGATTTTTATAATACATGTATCTATGCCTGCCCTGCCCTGCGTGCAGGGCGGGGCAGATTTGCTCTGTTTTAAAGATGGGGCAGGGCAGGGCGGATCTCAACCTCTCAGAGCAGGGCGGGTCGACTTCGGGGCAGATCATTTTGCCATCCCTACCCACCTCCTCATGGTGGGTCTTCAACTGCTGTCTCCACAACTCAAACTTCTCCTCCTCGGGCCTCTCCAGCCCGAGACTCGCCGATCAAGAATTCTCCTCGCTCGAGCCCAGGCGATCAAAGGGTCGAGGTTGCTACGAATGTTCCTTCTCCCTCTTCTGCAAGGGATCCTCAGGATGACACGGTGCTTGGGTGGGATCCCGAAAGAACTTTCATGTATGAATTTCATCAACACTTCTTATTCGAAAATATTTCACTCAATGCATTCCTTATGTTTTATCTTTTATATTCAGGTTGAGCCCTAACCGTCATCGATCAGACGACGTGCTCAATTTTCTGCAAGCAAGATCTCCCTCCGGTCCCCATGTTGAAAAGATCGATCCCGCCTCTCGTTTAGCGATGTCTTCCATTCCTCGTGCTCTGACGAGGACTATGGTTTCTGATGCAATCCGTCAAGAAGCTATAGATAATGCTCATGCCATTTCCATCCACACTACTCGCGCAACCTTCTTCACCGAGCAGCTGAAACTCCAGCTTCACGAGACTTCCGAGAAGCTTATTACGGCGATTGTCAACTTCAATCTAATGAAGGATCTCCATGATATAGTAGATAAAAGGAGGGCAGATGCTGAGGGGAAACTTACTGAGGCTGTCGAACACATCTGGGAATTGGAGACCGAGGTTGCAGACTTGAAGGTCATGATCGAAGGTCATAAGGAGGAAAAAACTGAGCTCGCCAATATTGTGGCCGAAAAAGAGACAATACCAACCTTCAGGGAAAACTGGATGAGGTCCTGGCCGACCAAGAAAAAACTCGTCGAACAACGGAAGCTGCGGCCAAAAAAGCCGCCGACGAAAAGGACTTCCTCAATGCCAAAATGACTCAGATCGCTTCCTTTGCTGCTGCATATTCTCTTTCGGAAGTTATCTGACGTCTTCGCTCGTTCAATCCCTAGGCCGATGTCTCGGCCCTCAACTCTGCCATGGAAGATGCAATTATGGTCGGGGCTCCCCTGCCTCACATGAAGCTTCCTCTGGCCGAATTGGTGGAGATGGGTCTTACTTTCCCTCGTCTGACTGCATTGAAAATCAGATTTACGAGGATGATCCGGGACCTGATGCGGGGGTGACCAGCCAGGGCCCGGCTTAGAGCGAGGAGGGGACCTTGCTTGATGATGAGGAAGGTGAGGGCGGCGATCAAGAGGAGGGTGAGGAAGGCGAGGTGGCCAGTGAGCCGGCACCTCAAGAGGAAGTCGCCGGCGATCAAGCTGTTGCGGCCGAGATTGTCGACCAAGCGATTAATGCTCCTGCATCTTAAATTTACAACTCTTTATGCTTTCATTTTCCTTTCCTTGTTTCTTATTTTGTTATTTTTCTGTTCGGCCCTTAAGGTTTTTTTTGTAAGCTTGCGCCTTATGGCCTTTCAATAAATATTTTCCTTTTATATCAAGTGTTTTTGCTCGTACCTTATATTTTATGTTGAATATTGAATGCCTTAGTAATTTTTATTTCTTGTTGTTTTTATCCAAACTTAACCTTTCGGTATGAGCTTGTTCGCCATATCCAAGTCTTATCCCCATTAGAATAAGCTTGTTCGATTTTATTATGATCACAAAGTTATACCTTAGTATAATTTCCTTGGAAACATGTCGTTCGAATAATCGCGATCATAGCCTTTCGGCATATGTTTGCTCGAATTTTAATAAAGATTTTTCACGAACGAAATATGTCGCTCGAATAATCACGAACATAGCCTTTCGGTTTATGCTCGCTCGTATTTTTAGAGAATTGTACCGAACATATTCCCGGGGGAATATGTCGTTTGAATAATCACGAACATAGCCTTTCGGCTTATGCTCGCTCGTATTTTTAGAAAATTGTACCGAGCATATTCTCGGGGGAATATGTCGTTCGAATAATCACGAACATAGCCTTTCAGCGTATGCTCACTCGAATTTTTTAGAAAACTTATCACGAATGTTATTATTTCATAAGTTATAAGTGTGTTTCTATCTTAATTATTATATTTTGAAGGGTATATGACTTCTGTGAAGCTCGAATATATAAATATATATATATATATTCCTGAAGTGAAAATGAAATTCATAATTCTCATTTCTCCGAAGTTTTGTGAACTTCTCGGGAGCCAAACTATATACTTAATAATGAGTTAGTTACTTTGTGACAGGATAGTAGGATACTACTGCCTTAAAAGCTATCCTTATGCTCAAAGTACCTTGTACAAGTCATTTTCTTATCTTTCTTTGTTCAGGTATTTGGATATTGTAAAATTGGAAGAGCTTGGAATATCTCAGCCAGCTCTGGACCCAAATTCAACTGGTATACATCATCGAATCACTATAAGAAATATAATGAGTATGTTATGTAGGTGAGTATTGTAAAAGGTATGTGATTGAACTTCTTAAGTATACCAGTATATTTTCTTGGAAATATGTCGCTCGTATGATCACGAATCATAGCCTTTCGGTGTATGCTCGCTCGAATTCCCAAATATTATATCCGTCGATATAAATTTGTTCGCATATCCCAAACATAATCTTTCGATGTATGTTTGGTTCGTATATTTCGAACACAATATTTCGATGTATGTCCGGTTCGTATATCCCGAACACAATCTTTCAATGTATGTTCTGTTCGCTTTGATCACATACACTTTTCAGTGCATGCTCGTTAATTTATATAATGCTTTGTAAATTGACTAAGTCATTTTTAGGTAAATTTTTGCATATTAATTTTCTTCTTTGAGATCTTAAAGAATTTTGCAAATGTGAAATAAACTTGCTCGTATGGAACATAGGTATCATTTGTAAGATATATTTTTTATTCATGCACAAAATTTAGAGATTGATATTATAATTGAGTTTTGATTCAAATAAAATTCACATTAATTCATATGATAACTTTTACATCTTCAAGAAAAGTAATTTACAAATGTACAACCAATTTTTTTTTTTTTTTTTTAATTCTAGGATAAAATTGAAAAATAAACTTACTCGTAATACTTCTTCAACTTGATCGCATTCCAAGGGTACTTGCACGGACTGCCATCCAGTTCCTCCATTTCGTACGCTCCGTTTGCTAGTGAACGAGTGATGCGAAAGGGTCAATTCAAGGTTGCTAGTGAACGAGTGATGCAAAAGATATTACAATTCCAAAGTACGAGGTCGCCAATTTGGAAATTGCGAATTCGTACTTTGGAATTGTAATATCTTTCTGATCTTCTCTTGTAAGCAATGTTCATCTCGTTGGCTGTCAATCTCTTCTCTTCCAACAAATCCAGATCTATCAATTGCGAATAATTGTTATACTCCTCGTCATAACTCTCTCTTCTGAAACTTGGGACGTTCGCTTCTGCTGGCACCATTGCTTCTGATCCAAATGCGAGTGCAAATGGAGTCTCACTCGTTGAGTTCCTTGTGGTCGTCTGGTACGACCACAATACCATTGGAAGTTCATCCGCCGAAGTCCCCCTCAAGCCATCCAGTTTTGCCTTCAGAGTACCATTGGAAGTTCATCCGCCGAATTTTGTTGATTGCCTCCACTTGGCCATTTGCTTGTGGATGGTAGGGTGTTGAAAACAGCTTATTGATCCCCCATGCCGAACACCAATTGATCATGTTGATGTTGTTGAACTGCTTTCCATTGTCCGTCAAAATTGCTTGTGGTAATCCAAAACGGCAAATGATGTGTGTCCAAATGAAAATTTTCATTCGGAGAGTTGTTATGGTCTTCATCGTCTTTGCTTCTACCCACTTCGTAAAATAATCAACAGCGACTACTGTAAAAATTACTCCTCCGGTGCTCTTCGGGAAGGGTCCGATCAAGTCAATGCCCCACTTGGCGAATGTCCAAGAGCTATATACTGAAATCAAATCATCAGCTGGAAAATGGATGGCTGGAGCATAAAGTTGACATCTTCTACAAGTCTTCGCATAGTGCATTGCGTCCTTCTTCAAAGTCGGCCAAAAGTAACCTTGCTGAATAGTTTTAAGAGCGAGAGCATGACCTCCAGTGTGGTTTCCGCACAGCCCTTCATGAATTTCCGCCATCACCAGCTCGGCCTCTTCAGTATTTAGGCACTTTAACAGTGGCAATGCGAATTCTCTCTTGTAAAACTTTTCATCAATTACTGTATATCTGGTTGCTCGAATCTGCAGTCTTTTTGCTTTAAGTTTGTCCGTAGGGAGTGTGTCTCTTTTTATGTATTAAAAAATTGGAATAATCCAGCTTTGCTCGCTAGTGGCTGCCTCAGTATGTGCGATCAGATTATACTTGATAGAAGGAAAAGAAATTTTCGTGATAATTACCTCATTGAATTCAGCCTCCCCTTCTGAGGTGGCTATGCGAGCCAAAGCATCAGTTTGCGAATTTAACTCCCTCGGGACTTGATCGAGGTATATTTGCTCGAATTACTCGAGTAAGTTCTTGACCAACACCTAGTACTTCATCATCTGCTCTCCGCGAGCTTCATATTCTCCCTTCACTTGACATTCGATCAATTGCGAGTCACTATATATTTTGAGCTGACGAGCCCCTACTGCCATTGCCATCTTTAAACCTGCGACCAACGCCTCATATTCTGACTCGTTGTTGGTCGCCAAAAAATCAAACCTCACTGCCGATGCAAAAGTTTGTCCCAAAGGACTTATTATAACAATTCCAGCCCCTGCCCGAGTGCTCATCGACGAGCCATCGATGAACAATGACCAAGGTCGCACTTGGCCTTTAATTGAACTCAACATAGAGTACCATCTATGAGCTCTGTCCCCCAATGTAAGAGATAAGTTCCTACATTGGGTCGCATATGTGGCCCCCACCGAGGTCATGTAGTCAGTATACTTCGCCAAGTGGACCCTTGGATCTGTCTCCCCATTATAAGGTGGAATGGTCGGCACCTGTATCTTCTTCTGAATTGGAGCTGTGAGAATCATCACACTCAAAGGGGAAACAGGCATGGTGATCGGCCTTGCCATTCCTCGGTTTGTCTCGACTTCGAGCAACAAACCTTCGACCTGCCTCTGTAGTCTTTCTTGGTTCTGAGCCATAATCATTATTCTATTGTCCTCGACCTCGGCCTCAATAAGCTGGTGTTGGGAATAAAATGATTTTGATCTAGATACCAAAACCCCTGATTGATGATGTACAAATTAGTTGAGATATGCTCAAGTTATTGTTCAGGCAAGTTGTCCCAGAACACTTGAGTATGTAGAATGCTTAAGTTAAAAATCTCAGAAATGTTGTGAGATTTTAGAGTTCAGGATAGTTGTCCAATGCTACATGTTAGAAAGCTTGATAGGTATTAAGTCTTGAGGCCAAAGTTGCTGAAGCATCAGGACAGCTGAACAAGTGGACAACCAGGCTGAAGAGATCAAGAACACTGAAGCTGTGCTCTTAAATGCAAAAGATCAAGACAGTTGAAGTGCAAATGATCAAGAGAATTAAATGTCAAAAGCTTACAGAAGACACATTCAATGAAGCATTTATTGCTAATCATGCCTGAACCAAGCATTGAAGACTTAGAGCATTAAAGAGTGAAGCATTGAATGAATGTTGGAACATTCTAAAACAGCAGCAAGAATGTTCAGGGAGCTTGTCCCATCTGACCGTTGGTTGAGTGTAGATTCTGCCACAAATCAACCTTGGAAAGTGTGCTTATTTGGAAACTGTCACAAGTCATCTCAGCCGCATTTTTCAGAAGTCAACACATTCATTCAAGCAACCATTGAAGACCTCTTTTACACAGTGGATAAAAGGAAGTCATGCCTCTTAGCCGTTTCAATGGTGCTGCAAATAGACATGTTTGAAATGCTATCTCTCCAACGGATAGTTGTTCAAATATGCCTATATAAACAGAAGTGATCAAAGGGATTCATAATCTAACAAGAAGCTATCAAACTCATATTAAGCTTTCAAAGGAAACCAAGCTATTCTCAAGAATCCCAAGTTTCCTGAATCACTTCAAGTCAGCTAAGCCAATCTTTGTAAACATCCTAGCTTAGCATTGAGATATCCTAAGCCTCTACATCTGTTCTCATTGTAAAGGATATCTCAACTAGTTGGAACCAAACCTCAAACCTTATCTCATTTAGTGAAGAGAGTGTTTGTTGTAGAAGTGAAGAGTTAAGGACTGTTAGAGTGAAACACAGTCTTAACTCAGTGAGATTGAGCACTAGGACTCAGATTATCCTAGGGATCAAAACACTAAGAGAGTGTTGTTGATCAGTGCACCTTGGCACTATAAAACAAACTAATTCCATTGTGAAGGAATTATCCTGTTCAATCAGAGAAAGTGGATGTAGGAGCTTGAGTCTCTGAACCACTATAAACTTGTGTGTCTCTTACTTACTGCATTCTTAATTGCATTCATATTCAAACATATTTTAAAGAGAAAACACTCAGTAAGTGAGAAAATCTATTTTGGACAAAGTCCCTGATAACTGTATCTTTTCAGAAATTAAACTTGGAGTATTTCTTTAAGTCAAAGGCCAACCACATTCCGCACTTAGCAACTCTTTTAGATATTTAGCCAACTGATCACTCAATAGTAATCAGTAGGACAAGTATCTATCATAGTTCACACTCAGGCCAGTTGTGAGACAACCTGCCTGATAAGACCAGTTTTGTCAAAAAGAAAAGAATTTGCATACACAAGTGCATCCCCCCCCCCCATACACTTGTGTTATACTCCACCAAGGACCAACAAGTGGTATCAGAGCAGGGGTTCATAGACCACTGCTTCTGAAAATCCAAACTGATTTTCAAAATCACTATTTTTTGTGGTCACTGAACTGATCCAAATTTCTGAAAAACCTATTTGTGTTCATCTTATATTACATCTGTTGAAATGGCTAACAATGCAGTTCCAGGAGATGCTGTCAACACCATCAACAATATGGCTCCAAACCAAGTCAACCATATTTCTCATCACAAACTGCCAATGTTCTCAATTGAGAACTATGATTTCTGGAAGATCAGGATGAGAGCACATCTTGCTTGCCAGCATGATGAGATGCTTAAAGTCATCACTAGAGGGCCATTTACATTCACCAAAGCAAATCCCAAGCTCACTGATGCTCAAAAAGCTGATCCAAGGGAGTTGCTGCCAAAGGATGAAGATGACTTCACAGCTGAGGAAAGAAAAAGACACAATCTGAATTACATTGCAATGAACACATTGTACCAGACAATTCCAGATGCAGTGATGGGAAGAGTGTATCACTGCACATCAGCTAAAGAGATTTGGGACACCCTAGCACTTATGTGTGAAGGTACCCAAAAGATCAAGGAGAACAAGCTTCAAGTGGCTATCCAAAAATATGAACAATTCTCTATGGAAGCCAATGAAACTATTGATCATCTTGATGGCAGGTTCACTGACATCATGAATGAAATAAACTCTCTTGGCAAGTTCTATGCCAAAAGAGAAGTTGCCTTGAAGATCTTGAGAAGTCTCACATCCAAGTGGGATATATATTCTGTCATGATGCAAAATACTAGCAATCTTGACAACATGCCAATGCAGCAAGTATTTTCTGAACTCAAGGCATATGAGTTTGATCTCAATAGAAAGAAGGTGCATGAAGAGTCATCCTCCTCAAACAAAGGTGTTGCCTTCAAAGTTGCTGAAACAGAAAAGAAGAATACTCAAAGATCTTCTCAATCTGTTTCAAAATCTGAAATAAAGGAGGAGCTGGCACTCATGGCTAGAAGATTTGAGAAGCTCAACTCCAGATTTGGTAGATACAAGAAGTTCTACCAAGACAACAGAACCAGAAGGAGATTCAATTCTCCTGACACCAAATCAGAGGACAAAGTCTCTGATGAAAAGAAAGAAGACAAGTATGCTGATAGAAAGAGATACAGCAAAGGTGAACCAACATCATCAAGGAGGAAGGAGTCCTCAAACAAGAAGAATGATGATGAAGATGTGTGTTACAACTGCCAGAAAAAGGGTCATTTTCAGTATGACTGTCCTGACCTCAGTGCAAAAGAAAGGAAGGAAAGGCAGACCAAAAGAGACAAGAGGCTGAACAGCAGAAAGGCTATGGTGGCTGGAGATTCAGCTAGTGAAGAGAGTGTCTACTCTTCTGATGATGGACTATTCTCCAACAGTGACAGTGATGATGACTGTCAAATGGCATTTGAAAATGATGAGGTATGTTCATCTTCTAGTTCTTCCAGTTCTTCAAATAACACACATGAGTCCAGTGAGATCCCCTTAAAACTCAACTTTGTAAAGTTATTTGAGGATTTCACCAGACTAAGAGAAGTATGCAATATAGCACTTAGAGAAAATGAGCTACTGAATTCAAAAGCTCAAACTCCCAACCTTCCTGAACCTGAGCTTGACATTAAATCAACTGAGTTGTATCAGCAGATTGTGAAAGAACTTGAGGAAGTGTCTCTCAAAGTCTCTGAACAACAAGAGTTGATTGATGATCAAGAACTGGCCTTGGGGAAAAAGGATTTTGATCTCAGAATTCTTCAAGCAAAATTTGACAATCTCTCAAGTGAATTTGATACTCTAAAATTGAGTGAGGGGAGCTTAAAAATGAAAATGTCTGCCTTGAACAAATCTGCTAAGGCAATAGAGGAGATTCAAGGGTTTCAAAGACCATTCGCTCAAAAGGGTTGATTAGGCTACAATCCATTTGAACCCTCACCTGGTCTTAGTATTGCTTCATCAATCAATTCTAAGATGACTTTTGTGAGATCAGTGGCACAGCAAAATGAAATTGAAGTAAATCAACCACTGATCAAGGATAAGGGTAAAGGAACTTTTATACCAACTCAGGTAAACAATGTACCTAAACCCACACCTTTGGAAAGGGTTAAAGGCATTGCTTACAGGAGGAATGAGGTTCAGAAAGGTAGAACCAATGGAAGGCCAATCTATCTGAATCATCATCAGAGGAGTTGTCCAAAACCTGTTCAGAAAAGGCCAACTCAAATGAGGCAACCTCAACTGAATGGATTAAGGCCAATCCCCTCTGATAGGTATAAAACATTCAGGAAGCCTGGACCTTACTTGCCAAATGGAAAAGGCCATCCAAAAACCTATCCTCAAAAGTCTTACCCAGCTGCACCTAAGCTTAGTAACTTCAGGAGAAATGTCCCAAATAAATTTACCAACTCTCCTGAACCCTACAAAGCTAACACTTATACACAGAGATCACCCAAGGCATTTAAGGGTCAAACTATGTATGTAGATGTAAATGGAAACCAAGTCAGTCACTTTGAATCAATCAGAGTAATCAGGCAGATTTGGGTTCCAAAAGGTACAGCTAACCCTCTAGGACCCAACACTCAAAGGGTACCTAAATTTTGACTTTGCAGGGCTGCAAGGACCACAAGAAGAAGAGAAGCATCAACAAGAAAACAGCATGGTACTTGGACAGTGGATGTTCAAGACACATGACTGGGAATAAAGAGCTTCTCTCAGAATTCATTGAAAAAGATGGCCCTTCAGTAACCTTTGGAGACAGCTCTCAAGGGATCACAAGAGGTTATGGTACATTAAACATTGGTAGTGTTAAAATTACTGATGTCTCATATGTCCTAGGCCTAAAATATAACTTGTTGTCTATAAGTCAAATCTGTGATAAAGGTTTTTGTGTTGAATTTGCTCCTAATGAATGTACTATCAAGAACAAATCAACACAACAAGTGCTACTAACAGGGGTGAGAAAGGGAAATGTCTATTTTGCAGATTGGAGCAAAACCCCTGAACCAGTTTGTCTTGTTGCCAAAAGCACAAGTGAGCAAAGCTGGCTGTGGCACAAGAGACTGAATCACCTGAACTTCAAAACCATCAACAAGATTGCAAGAAACTCTCTAGTTAAAGGGCTGCCAAATCAAGTGTTCACCAAAGAACACATATGCCAGCCATGTCAGGAAGGAAAGCAGATCAAAGCTTCATTCAAAGGGAAGCCTGTCATCTCAACTGAGAGAGTTCTTCAACTACTGCATATGGATTTATTTGGGCCAATAATCCCAGTAAGTATAAATGGAAGAAAATATGCTTTAGTTGTTGTTGATGATTTTTCCAGGTACACTTGGGTAGTATTCTTGCTAAACAAAAAGGAGACTCAAGTCAAGTTACCTAAATTGATGATGAGATTAAGCAATGAAAAAGGCCTTAGTATTGTCAAGATCAGATCAGACAAAGGCACTGAATTCATAAACTCATACATCAAAGAGTACTGCAGCAAGAATGGCATCACACATGAAACTTCAGCAGCAAGAACACCTCAACAAAATGGGGTTGCTGAAAGAAGGAACAGAACCTTGAAAGAGGCAGCAAGAACTTTGATTGCTGAATCCAAACTGCCTAAAAGGTTCTGGGCTGAAGCCATTAGCACTGCATGCCACACCCAAAACAGGTCCTTAATCACCAAAGGACAAGGTAAAACCCCATATCAAATATGGAAAGGTAGATTGCCCACTGTTGCTTATTTTCACATATTTGGTTGTAAGTGTTTCATTCATAATAATGGGAAAGAGCAATTGAAAGCTTTTGACAGCAAAACTGATGAAGGAATATTTGTTGGATATTCACAAATCAGCAAAGCTTACAGAGTTTACAATTGCAAAACCCTTATTGTGGAAGAAACACCTCATGTTGTGTTTGATGAATCTATTGATGAGTTCAGGGATAGAAACCTGAATGTTGATGAGATAACACAAAGAACAACCAGATTAAGGCTTCAAAGCAAGGAGACAGTGTTTGTAGATGTTGCCCAACCTGAACTTCATGATTGTCAAAAACTGGACAACCTACCTGATGGCAATCAACCAGGAGCCAACCAACCTGAAGGTGATATTGAACTGATTGACCCAATCCCAGTTCAAAACCAGGTAACAACTACCAATGAAGAAGCAGGCAATGCTGAGGTAGTTAATGGATCCAATATTCAAGGGGGAACCAATGAAAATGTCAACTCATCTGACAATGAGGACAATACCCCTGAATATGATCCTGAGCTTGATCCTTCAATTAATTTTCCTGAATTTAATGAGTCTAGTGATCCAACCTCAGATGAGGACAATCCTCCTGAAGGGATCAGGTCTAGAAGGACTTGGTTGCAAGACCACCCAACTAGCCTGATACTTGGTAAACCAAGTGAAGGGATCAAAACTAGAAGGTTTCATGGAGAAAGTGCCTTGTTTTGTTGTTTTCTTTCAGAAATAGAACCAGGAGATATTGAAGAAGCATTACAAGACACCAACTGGATCATAGCCATGCAAGAAGAGTTGAACCAGTTCACCAGAAATGAAGTATGGGAGCTGGTGGATAGGCCAACTCATCAAGATGTCATTGGAACCAAATGGGTGTTCAAAAACAAGAAAAATGAAAATGACATCATTGTGAGGAACAAAGCAAGATTGGTGGCCAAGGGATATTGTCAATCTGAAGGGATTGATTATGATGAGACATTTGCTCCAGTGGCCAGACTTGAGGCAATCAGACTCTTCTTAGCATATGCAGCTCACATGAGATTCAAGGTGTATCAAATGGATGTGAAGAGTGCATTTCTAAATGGGGTGCTCAAGGAAGAAGTGTATGTTGAACAGCCCCCAGGATTTGAGGAAGGAGACAAGGTGTACAGATTGAAGAAAGCCCTCTATGGCTTAAAACAAGCTCCAAGAGCTTGGTATGACACCTTATCACAATTTCTTCTAGATCATGGTTTTGTCAAAGGCACTGTTGACAGAACTCTGTTCAGAATCTGTGAAGGAGATGATATCTTATTAGTCCAAATCTATGTGGATGACATTATATTTGGATCTCCAAATGAGAAGATGTGTGAAAAGTTCTCCAAACTCATGCAGAGCAAATTTGAAATGTCCATGATGGGATTGATGAATTTCTTCTTAGGACTTCAGGTCACTCAATCAAAGAAGGGGATATTCATCAATCAGGCCAAGTACACAAGGGACATGATCAAAAAATTTGGATGTGCTACAAGCAAGCCAGTCAGAATTCCTATGAATACTAACTGGAAGATGGATCCTGATGAAGGTGGAGAGTCAACAAACTCCACTAACTACAGAGGAATCATAGGATCATTGCTATATCTCACTGCAAGTAGGCCTGATATCACATTTGCAGTTGGAGTGTGTGCAAGATTTCAGGCAAATCCAAAGAAGAGCCATCTTGATGCTGCCAAGAGAATCCTAAGATATCTCAAGGGATCTGAGAATCTTGGATTGTGGTATCCAGCTGATGACAACATTGAGCTCACTGGATATTCAGATGCTGATTATGGAGGATGCAGAATTGACAGAAAATCCACCTCTGGAACTTGTCAATTCTTGGGCAGCAAACTTATCTCATGGTTCTCCAAGAAGCAGAATACAGTTGCAACTTCAAAAACTGAAGCAGAATATGTTGCAGCTGGAAGTTGTTGTGCTCAGATACTTTGGCTCAAGCAACAACT
The DNA here is from genome assembly GCA_963675135.1 of Galeopsis tetrahit. Classification (NCBI taxonomy): domain Eukaryota; kingdom Viridiplantae; phylum Streptophyta; class Magnoliopsida; order Lamiales; family Lamiaceae; genus Galeopsis; species Galeopsis tetrahit. The sequence goes on from OY776123.1 coordinate 69,765,033, forward strand.
TAGAGACTACAAAGTCATCACAAATGAAGTGCCAATATTCTGTGACAACAATAGTGCAATTGCCATCTCACAGAATCCAGTGCTCCACACCAGATGCAAGCATGTGGACATCAAGCATCATTTCATAAGGGATCATGTGGAGAAGAAAGATATCAAGCTTGTCAAAATCCACACTGATAAGCAAAAAGCTGATATTTTGACAAAGCCTCTAGCTGAAGCAAGGTTCTTAGAATTGTCAGCTGAATTGGGGTTACTTGATCCAGGCAAGATGGAAAACTGAGGAAAGAAAGTTCATATGAAGGGGGAAGTTCATCAAGTTGAACTTCAGCAAAGTTGACCAACCTCACTGAAGTTGTAAGCCAAAGGAGGAAACTCAGCAAGGTTGTCCCTATGATGCTCAGCAATGTTGGTCAGGGGATTTGTCCAAGTGGGACCCAGTCAGCAACTTTGGGACCCACTCAGGCAAGTTCATCAGGCAGTTTTGACCTTCACAGAAACCAAAGCACATCTCAGGATGCTTGTCCGAGTTAATTGGATAATCATTGCTATTTTTAGCATTGATTAGACATTTAAGAGGTTTCTTGGTCTAAGAGTAGGCCATTTTAGGATGGAGTGTGCTATAAAAATCTTTATCACCAAAAAGGCAAATCAGCATTTAATGCAGAAATCTTAATTGGGATTTCATGAATTCTTGAGCCTTCATCAAGACCATTAATTTGCATTAAACCTCCATCAAACCGCCTCAATCCCACTATCACATATTATCCAATTGGTCATACCTATTACCCACGGTTAGTTTCTATTAACCAACGGTTAATAAACTCCCCACATATATAAACTCCTCAATTTTCACTACCATCTTTACGCACTCAAAATTTCAAAAACCCTTAAGCTTTTCTTCATACTCTCAAACCTGCAACTCCTCTCCAAAAACCTACCAATCTCTCATATTATCCATGGCACCTAAGATAAAGAGAGAAGAGCTTGTAGACTTCAATGATTCCTCCTTGGACATTGATTTCTCTTATCTTAGCAACCCAAATTCCCTTTGGTTTGAAAAGCTGGTAGCTTTTGATAGCCCAGATTCAGAAGTTCAACAAGTCCTCCAATGGCTGAGGGAGGCAGGACTAGAAAAGTTCCTTGGCACCAAGCCTGATTCCTGCCTGAATCCATTCATGGCAGAATTCTTTGCCCATCTCAGATGGAAAGGGAAAAAGGGAGATGTGTGCACCAAGCTCACATATGCTGAAGAAGATGAAGATGCAGAAAGCCAACACTCCATCATCTTCACTGCAGAGGATATAGATGCTAGCTTTGGGCTACCATCAGAAGGCCAGAATCCAGAATTATACAAGGAAGGAGATGATCAGGAATTCTACTACTCTTGGATGATAGAACCAAAGAAACTTGTAAGTGCTCAGAACAAGAACACTTTAAAGCTTCCTTACAGACACTTGTTTGATTGTGTTGTAAAGAGCCTGTTGAGCCACTCAGGGAGTGTTGAACAAATCAGTATGCCTAAGTTGAGAGTAATGGCTGCTGTGATTGACTCTGCTGAGAAGAGAGTCAAGTTCAACTGGAAAAATTTAATTCTTGACAAGATGATGAATGAAAAATTTAAGTTCAAGGAGATGAAGCACCACAAGGTGGTGGTTGAAGGAAGACTTCAATTTTGCACAAGAGCCAGCCTGCTCTTGGAAAGATTTGCTCACTACACCCATCTTCAAGCAAAGCCAAAGCCTTTTCCTGCACAAAAGGTGATGTTCAGAAAGCTGTCTTCAAGGACAGAAAAGAGAAAGCAGGAGGCTGCCTCCAGGAAAGATATTGCAACTGTTCCAGCACCCAGAGCCTCTCCAAGGAAAAAGAAAGCTCAATCATCCAAAATCCAGCCAAAGATGAAAAAGATGAAGGAGATTCTAAGTGAATCTTCCCCTGAAAGCCAGTCAAGAAGTGGAGGAGCCACTTCTGAAGAAATTGAGAAGGTAGCTGAGGAAGGAGTCAACCCTCCTGAAGAGGGTGAAGTATTCAGAGAGATTGTCCCACTGCAACCTGAGACAATCACAGAATTCAGAGACCTTGATCAGCCAACAAGATATGAAAGGAGAAGAAGAATCATTAAGACTTCTGAGAAGCAGAGATTGATGGAAGAGGAAAAGAAGAAGAAAGAGTTCTTCAAGGAGATTAGACAGGCAAGCAAGTCTAACTCCAAGTCCAAGTCAAAACCCAACAGCCCTGAAGCCAACTCCCCTGATATTCAGTCTAGAAGAATATCTCCAAGGCAAGAAGAAGAGGAGTGCAAGACTCCTGAAGATGCCCCAATCATTGCCAAGAAGGTTTACTCCCCTGAAGGTGCACCTGATAGAGCAGGTATTGATGTGCTGGCAGATTTGGTCAATCTTGAAGATAGACCTTTTTCCCCTCTTGATCCAAGACTTCTCTCATATACCAAACTTCTTGAAACTGCTATTCAAGAAGGTGATCAAGTTGTTTTCCCACCCATTCCAGCCATTCCAATTACCTCTTCAGGCATAATGCTCTCAAAAGCACCTGAATCCCAACTTGTTTTGACCTCTCCTGAATCCATTCCTTCTGAACCCAACCTACCTGAATCCCAGCCAAGCTTACTTGAATCCCATTCCAACCCTCCTGAATCCCAAGCCAACTCTTCTGAAGATGATAGTGGTGAAGAGTTCACCTATGAGGGAATGTTGAGGCAAATTGCAAGAGCCAATGTGGATGAATTATATCCAGGATTGAAGGCTTATCCAAGGCTGCAACAACAGTTCTATGATCTCAGAGCACTTGTTGAGATCAAAGATAGAACTATTGTGGAAATAGCTCAGGCTATTCAGGATAAGGGTGCCAACTGGTGGCAGGTTGAGGAAAATAGGCTGCTACATTTTGCAAATGTAAAGAAGACCAGTGTATTAACCACTGAGGCCCTATTTTGCACCATTGTTCATGAGAAGGTGCTTGCTGAAAGAGAGAGGATAGCACAAGGAATCAAGCATCCTGACAGCCCATCTGATGATGATGATGATGATGATCACACCAATCCCAATCCCCCTGGTATCAACTCAGCTCAGGTACATTACTTGACTTTTCATTCTGTGAAGGACTCTGATCATTCAGAGGAGTTGACCAAAGATGGTAACTCAGTCCAAGATGCATTGGCCAAGGATGGTTCTTCTGAGCCTGAGGCACAACTTGACAATGCTGAGACTTCCATAGGAGAAGCTGGTTTGGCTAAAGCCTCATCAATGTCAGGCAAGTTGGACATTGACCAGCCTTTAGTCATTCAGGATGACTCAGTGGCCTTGGGATGCCCAAGCACTGTGATCTCCCAACAACTGCCCTCTGTGGATCCTGTTGAGGATATAGAGGTGTCAGGTTTAGAACTTGAAGGAGTTGAAAAAACTATTAGTGCTGAAAAATCAGAGGGAGATGATGGTGAGGATTGTGTGATCACTGGTTCCTTGAGTGCACCACAAATAGAGGGTGAGGAAGTAGAAATATTGGGTGCAGCCCAATATGAGAGTCAGGCTATTCTTCAAGTCAAATCTGAACTTGATGAATCCCTTGGTGAAAGGAGGCCTGATTCTCCAGTGAATGTGAGTCTATCTTTTGAAAATGAAGAAGAAAAGAATATAGTTGAAAATGAGAGAGAAGGTGCTGATGTATCAGACCTTATGGGAGAAAAAGAAATAGAGGGTGATGAGGGAGTTTTTACTAACACTATCAGTTTTGCAGATTCAGTTGCTGTCACTCTTGAGCAAATTTTTGCAGATGCCTCCCTGACAGATATACCAATTGATGCTGACACTGATCTTGAAGCAGTATCAGCAAATGTGTCCACACTTAACCAGATCTACTTTGAACAAGCCAACACCTCTGAGGCTCACTTTCAGATTGCTACTCAGACTGCATCCATCATTGAAGAGCAGTCAGAGAAGTTGGACACACTGGTCAGGGAAGTTGAGAAGGCCCATGCAACAACTGCTGATACCTTAGATGGCCAAGGCAAGACTCTAGCCTCTGTGGAGATGAGGCTCACAGGGTCAGAAGAAGTGATCTTGCCTACTCTTGATGCAAGAATATGTGGAGTTGAATCTGGACTGCAAACAGTTTCAACTGAAGTGACAAAAGCCAAAGATGCTATGGGGAAATTCACAAGATCTGTGAAGAAAGAACAGCAGGGTCTCAAAACCTTGTACAAGCATAATGTGAAAGCCTTGAGAAAGACAATCAAGGATGCTTTAAGGCAGAGGACAGCAGCCCAGAGAAAGAAGGCAGAAGAGTTGAAAGCTGCATTGGTGAAGGAAGCTGCTGAGAAGTTCACTGTTGAACTCATGGCCAAAGTGTCTGATCAAGTTGTGGCCAACCTCACTGATCAACTTCAGGCCAAACTTGATCAATCACTGAAAGCCACATTGGATGCCATAGTTTCCCAAAAGATGAAGCCTGTTCACACCTTCTTGAGCATGGCAAATGATAAAATGCAAAACATTCATGATGAGAATGTTTATCTACTGCAAGAATTGAAGTCCCTCACTCAGGCCCACTCACACCTCTCAGTCTCAATGAGTGAACTAAAGCCCCAGTGTTTTGATAATGCCAAAAAGGGGGAAAGAGAGAGAGCAAGGGCAAAGGGAACCTTGGTGATTGGTTAATCCAAGGGAAAGGAGAAAGTCCCTGAGATTGAGGAGGAAGCAGTAGAAGACATTGGGAAAGGCAAAGGCCCAATGGATATTGAAAATTTGACTGAGGAAGAGCAGATTCAAATAGCTGTCAAGGAGTCCATGATGTCAGCTATGGAAAGTCAGGCAAGAAAGCTTCAAAGGCCAGGTGGTGAGTCTACAGGACTTGAACCTAAAGAGAAGGCTGCTGAAGTAAGGGGGAAGGTGACAAGGTCATCTGAAAGAAAGAGGAAGGAGCTGCAAGCCTTCAATGAGTTCCCAACCAGCCTGACTTTGCCCTCAGAATTTCAGTCTGATGAATCTACTCAAGTAAGGCAATCAAAAAGATTGAAGAAAGCAGCCAAGCTGCCTGCCATTGAAGAAGAAGAAGTTGAAGAAGAAGTCCAGGACAGAATGCCTGAAGTTGGTGTGCCCAAACTTGCTGATGATCCCTCTAAATTGTTTGAAGAAGGTTTTGGAAAAGATCCAGAAACCCAAGAGAAGCTAGCTCTTCAGAGAGCTAAAGAGAGGATGGAGCAATTGGTTGAGGCCAACAAGGCAAGGGATGAAAGAAGGGCAAATTTCAGAGCCCCAAGAAGGAGAGCTTCATACAGAAGACTTAAACCTCAAATGCTGCAAAGATGGGACACTCAGTACCCTCACCATGATAAGTGGGTTCCAATCTCACTGAATGATGCATGGGAGGAGGCCAAGAGAAGTTTTGTATATGACTTCTATGTCATAGGGAAGTGGCTTGGAGAGAGTGTGGATGGAGTCTTTGTTCAGTTCATGTTTGAGAACCACAGGAACCTCTACCAAAAGCTGTTTGCAGCAGCTGATATGGCAAGAGTTGAGTTCAAGGCCCCTGGTCCAATTCTGTACATGCCTCCTAAGTTCAATGGGAACTTGATTGATGAGGGAAAGATCCTGGAGGAGTTCATCAACATCATGAAGATGGAGAAGATGAAGATAGGCCCTAGAGGCTCCAACAAGGATGTTTGGGAGCTGAAGAAAAGGGTCTGGGCTCAATATGGCATTGCTCCTCAAGATGATGGAACTCTCTGATGGATAAGTTTATCTCTTCCCTATCTTTGATTTATGATTGATGTTATTTGTTGTTATTCTATTTTCTTGTATCAGTTGGTATGTCCTTTGAATTTTCTAACCTGTAATGCTTGATGATATATAAAAGGACCACTGATTTTCTATCAAGAGATAACAACTCATTATCTCAACTAACTTGATATTACATTACTTGATTTATTGTGCTAACAGTTTCTTTCAGGAAAGTTGACCAGTTCATTCATCCTGAAGGTAAAGTATAGTATAAGTCAAGGTTCCTTTGTAATAGGTTTTGGCATCATCAAAAAGGGGGAAATTGTTGGGAATAAAATGATTTTGATCTAGATACCAAAACCCCTGATTGATGATGTACAAATTAGTTGAGATATGCTCAAGTTATTGTTCAGGCAAGTTGTCCCAGAACACTTGAGTATGTAGAATGCTTAAGTTAAAAATCTCAGAAATGTTGTGAGATTTTAGAGTTCAGGATAGTTGTCCAATGCTACATGTTAGAAAGCTTGATAGGTATTAAGTCTTGAGGCCAAAGTTGCTGAAGCATCAGGACAGCTGAACAAGTGGACAACCAGGCTGAAGAGATCAAGAACACTGAAGCTGTGCTCTTAAATGCAAAAGATCAAGACAGTTGAAGTGCAAATGATCAAGAGAATTAAATTTCAAAAGCTTACAGAAGACACATTCAATGAAGCATTTATTGCTAATCATGCCTGAACCAAGCATTGAAGACTTAGAGCATTAAAGAGTGAAGCATTGAATGAATGTTGGAACATTCTAAAACAGCAGCAAGAATATTCAGGGAGCTTGTCCCATCTGACCGTTGGTTGAGTGTAGATTCTGCCACAAATCAACCTTGGAAAGTGTGCTTATTTGGAAACTGTCACAAGTCATCTCAGCCGCATTTTTCAGAAGTCAACACATTCATTCAAGCAACCATTGAAGACCTCTTTTACACAGTGGATAAAAGGAAGTCATGCCTCTTAGCCGTTTCAATGGTGCTGCAAATAGACATGTTTGAAATGCTATCTCTCCAACGGATAGTTGTTCAAATATGCCTATATAAACAGAAGTGATCAAAGGGATTCATAATCTAACAAGAAGCTATCAAACTCATATTAAGCTTTCAAAGGAAACCAAGCTATTCTCAAGAATCCCAAGTTTCCTGAATCACTTCAAGTCAGCTAAGCCAATCTTTGTAAACATCCTAGCTTAGCATTGAGATATCCTAAGCCTCTACATCTGTTCTCATTGTAAAGGATATCTCAACTAGTTGGAACCAAACCTCAAACCTTATCTCATTTAGTGAAGAGAGTGTTTGTTGTAGAAGTGAAGAGTTAAGGAGTGTTAGAGTGAAACCCAGTCTTAACTCAGTGAGATTGAGCACTAGGACTCAGATTATCCTAGGGATCAAAACACTAAGAGAGTGTTGTTGATCAGTGCACCTTGGCACTATAAAACAAGCTAATTCCATTGTGAAGGAATTATCCTGTTCAATCAGGGAAAGTGGATGTAGGAGCTTGAGTCTCTGAACCACTATAAACTTGTGTGTCTCTTACTTACTGCATTCTTAATTGCATTCATATTCAAACATATTTTAAAGAGAAAACACTCAGTAAGTGAGAAAATCTATTTTGGACAAAGTCCCTGATAACTGTATCTTTTCAGAAATTAAACTTGGAGTATTTCTTTAAGTCAAAGGCCAACCACATTCCGCACTTAGCAACTCTTTTAGATATTTAGCCAACTGATCACTCAATAGTAATCAGTAGGACAAGTATCTATCATAGTTCACACTCAGGCCAGTTGTGAGACAACCTGCCTGATAAGACCTGTTTTGTCAAAAAGAAAAGAATTTGCATACACAAGTGCATTCCCCCCCCCCATACACTTGTGTTATACTCCACCAAGGACCAACAGCTGGGCTCGAGCTGCTCGTCGAGAAATGCTAGCTTATGGTCGATCATTGATCGAATTTCTCAATCCAGCTGGTTGAGGACCTACGCGATAATGAACAAATTGTTGACAATCGTTCCTCGCACGTCGACGTGCTCCTTCCGAAATAGCTGGGCGATCACCAGCAACTCTGTCATGAACTAATCGTTGCCTATCGTTCCTAACGTGGACTCTTTCTGGCCGAGCAGACTGTTATTTCTCTTGGCGATTATCCTCAACATGAATATATTGACCATCATACCTTCGATGGAATAAATTTCTTCGAACAGGAGGAACCCCGTCGTTTACTTGTTCGCCTAGGCGATCATGCACTGATCGCCGGCTTTGGTGTGAGTCCCCAGACTCTTCTCTCTGATTATCACCATGTCGAGTTGGTCGTTGTCCCCCACTTCTTTCTGGGATGACATGTACATTTACTCGGGGTGGGGGTGGCACAAGATTTGTCCTTTCCCTGGCTTGTTCATCAGCCAAAAAGTTGATTAAATCATTCCTCCTTAGAGGATCCCTCAAAAGAGCTGCTATTTCTGGCGTTGCTCCGGCCATGAAGGTTGTCAGAGTTCCTGGAGCTGGTGGGTGTCCTCCCAGAGGTGGGATCTCAGGCTCTTTCCCGCGGTTTGGATCTTTAACCTGGATTGGGTTGTCCTCTCTGTGTGATTGATGAGATTGATTCTGAGACATCTTGTGAAGCTTTTATGAAAGATTAAAAAGGAATAAACACTTTTCCTGGCAAAAACTTGAAGATTTGAAGATGTTCTTGAACACTTAAGAACACCAAAAATAAAAAAATCTAGAAAAGCGTACAAACTGATAACCTTAAACACAACTAGTGTTTAAGTCGAAAGATCTATTACAAAAACTCAAAAGAAAACTTTAGTTTACAACTTAGACATTATTTCACCATACAAAGTTCCTAGAAACTTATACGAACGTATTAATCACGGAAGAACGAACCTTTCTTGAGCTCGAGAAAAACTTGCTTGAAGATCTAACAATAGCACCGTAAAAGCCCCTCATTCTAGCGCCAAATGTTGTACCGATTTTCGTCGGGGTGTATTGATTAAACGGTAACAAACAGTATCATTTATATATGAGTGGTGTTTTACGGATTGAAAGATGATCAAAGATGTTCTTGATGAACTCTTTAAGATTAGGGTTTGTTCTTGATGAAGAACTTTAGGAAACTTGAGAGAGAAGTTGAAATTAGGGTTTAGTCTTTGAGGAAATGAATTCCGATCTGTTTATTGTTCCTTCAATGGGCTTTTATACTAGGTTACAACTTTGCATGCATTTATTGCTGGCAACTCAGCATTAATCCACCCATTAATTGAATATACTTGCTATTAAATGTAAGTACAACTGTTATTAGTGTAATCATTCCATGCATTTAATGCATCTACTTTGCATTAAATGCCTCTGCAATCAGCCACTTTAAGTCCCATCCTTCGTTGTACTCGGCGCCGATCATACCACTTGCACCGCCTTTGACTTGTGTATGCTCGGAGGCTAAATTTCATTGTTCGGAGATGAGTTAGAAGACGGGCATATTAAAACCAAAGTATCCAGTTAACTCATCTTCCTCAGCTTTAATCTCTGCCCTGGCCCTATCTTCCGAACCTCGAGGGTTTAAATCAGCTACCAAGTCGCCTCTTTGGTTGGCTGCTATGCAGGAGGAAACTGATGCACTCCGCAACAACCACACTTGGGATCTGGTTCCTCAACCGTCTGGTGTAAACATCGTTGGATCCAAATGGGTGTTTCGTACAAAGTATCATTCTGACGGCCCTGTTGAGAGACACAAAGCTCGTTTGGTCGCCCAGGGCTTCACTCAAATTCCTGGCGATGACTTTTCTCACACCTTTAGTCCAGTGGTCAAGGCTGCCACTGTTCGCATTGTGCTCGCCATTGTCGTTCAGTCTAACTGGCCCCTTCATCAGCTTGATGTCAAGAACGCCTTTCTCAATGGTGTTCTAGACAAAACTGTCTTCATGGCCCAACCACCTGGCTACATCGATGCTAGCTTTCAGGATCATGTTTGTCGCCTCAAGAAGGCACTGTATGGCTTAAGGCAGGCTCCTCTCACCTGGTTTCAAAGGTTTAGTACCTTCTTATTCGATCTCGGCTTCTTTGCGTGCAAGTCCGACTCCTCGCTGTTCTACCTCCACAAGGGAGGGTCCGTCATCTTCTTACTCCTTTATGTGGATGACATCATTGTTACAGGCAATGATAAATCTCTACTTGCTCGTTTCATCGCCCAGGCTCACAAGGAATTTGCGCTCAAGGATTTGGGTCGTTTCAACTACTTTCTGGGTCTTGAAATTTCTTATACTCCGGATGGCCTTTTTGTCAGCCAGTCCAAGTATGCTCGCGACATCCTCGACCGAGCATCTCTTACTGATTCTCGCCCAATTGCTACTCCCCTGGTCGCTGGTGAGTCTATGATGAGCACTGGCTCTCCGTTCTCAGATCCAACTCTCTATCGCTCACTTGTTGGTGCTCTTCAGTATCTGACGATCACCCGCCCTGACCTCTCCTTTGCCGTCAACCATGTCAGTTAATTTCTTCAAACACCCTCTGTCGATCACTTTTCTGCAGTCAAGCGCATCATCTGTTATGTCAAAGGAACACTTCACCATGGCCTATCCTTTGTTCGCCGCCCTGATCGGTCGATTGTGGGCTACTCTGACTCCGATTAGGCTAGGTGTCTTGAGACCCGTCGATCCACTTATGGCTACTCCATCTTTTGGGGAGGAAATCTTGTTTCTTGGAGCTCTAAGAAACAACCTACCGTTGCTCGATCGAGTTGTGAGTTCGAATATCGAGCAATGGCGAACACCGTTGCTGAAATGATCTGGTTGACTAATCTTCTTCGCGAGCTCCACCAACTTCCCTCTGTTCGCCCAGTACTTCTAACTGACAATAGGAGTGCTCTGTTCCTCAGCCAGAATTCGGTCGCCCATACACGAGCAAAACACATTGACATCGACTGCCATTTTGTTCGGGAAATGGTCACCACCGGAAGACTCATCACTGATTTTGTGTCGTCTCACCTCCAGCTTACCGATATGTTCACAAAGAGTCTTCCTCGCCCAGCTTTCGAGTTTTTGCGCTCCAAGCTCTGCGTTTTTCCGCATCCCACGCACAGCTTAACGAGGGATATTAAGGAATAAGTCAACATTACCTTATATATAGGATATATTTATTTGTACATATCTTTTCTCTAATTTCATGTAATTTGTTACCTTGTAATTTTTCATTATAAATACAAGTCATATCACTCTCACCAAGATTAACGGTGATCAAACCCTCATTCTCACATTCTCACAAAAAGATATCTAGATAAACTCAAAAATTTATTCGTTTTGTCTATGTTACCTATCATGACTTTAATGTGTATTTACAACACATTAAGGTCCTCGAGACAAAATCCAAAATTGCAATAGTATATTGTGTAAGTGTAACTACCAATTGATACATCGAAATGTTATATTTTGTATTTAAAATCTTAAATGTTTTTTTTTTCAATATCTTTACCAAAATATCATTTCTCATATATAATATGTAAATGACTCTTCAAATAATAGTCTATTAGTCTTGAATCATGAAAATAATATTCTTAAATAGTGCGAATATAGAGTTAGTGTTCAAATTTTCATTTTCCAATTTGGCCTATTAACTGAAAATAGCAAAATAAAAAAGTAGAAAATTCTATAAATTGACAAGTCGAGCATAGTGCCTAGAAGAAACGCAGGCGAAAATGTAAATGTTGGCCAATTTTAAAACCACTCAAAGTTCAAACCGAATGTTCCACAGCTCCCTAGGCTAAGATACCTTCAATATAACGAACAAAAACCAAGCAAAACAATTAAAAATAAAATAAATGGCCTATATTCTGCCAAATCTTTCTCCAATTCTTCTTCAACCCAAGGACAAATCATCCGCCATTGTTCTTCCACTTCCTTCTGCAGCTTCTTCACCTCAGACCAAGCTCGAGCCACCACGCCCCCGCGGTGCTGCGCACGTTAACCGGACTCAGGGTGCGCAGGATAATAAAGACAAGGATCAAAGGGATGATTTCTATGTCAATTTAGGTTTAGCTGTCAGAACTCTCCGTGAAGACCTACCTTTAATCTTCACCACAGACCTCAATTATGACATTTACAGGTTTCATTATCCTTTCCCATTAGATTTATTATTCACTTTCGAGTTTTTTTTTTTTTTTTGTTGTTGATTATGTGTTTGTTTTCCTCTTTAGGGATGATATAACGTTTGTTGATCCTTTAAACACGTTTACTGGAATCGAAAACTACAAATTGATATTCTGGGCACTGAGATTTCATGGTAGAATTCTATTTAGGGATATATCAGTGGATGTGTTAAGAATTTGGCAACCTTCTGAGAATATGATTCTGATGAGATGGAACTTGAGGGGAGTTCCACGAGTTCCATGGGAGGCCAAGGGGGAATTTCAGGGGACTTCTCGTTATAAATTGGATAGAAAAGGGAAAATTTACGAGCACAAGGTTGATAATTTGGCCTTCAATTTCCCACAGACATTGAAGCCTGCAGCTTCTGTTTTGGACCTGGTTACTGCTTGCCCTGCTACTCCGAACCCCACATTTATGTGGGGTCCTGTCGATGCGTATTCATCGTGTTCATGGGTCGAGTTTTACAGGGCTGTTAAACATACATTGGATCGACAAGATTCAATGATTCCTACAGATTGTTTAGCTACCTGTTCATAGTGAGAGGTTGGCTTGTTTTCTGCTTTCAATTCATAGTGGATATGAATGATATAAACTTTGTTCAGGTACAAATATGGATGTTATGTATACGTAGCTAGAGAGACACCTGAAGAAGAGTATATGTAATGTAGTTATATTGCCATAGCATAATAGGGCACAGACTGAATACAGAGATCAGATTATAAGGTATTGAAATATGTATAATTTGTGGGATAGACAGGCTCAATAAGATTTGCCATCATTGCTGTTTTGAATCTGAAATTTATATTTGTGAAATTGTCATTCTTCCTGGTAGAAACTATGTGTTTAACAGAAAATGTGTTTAAAAGAAATATAAGATTCACGGTAGAAACTATGTACGCACACTCTTCACCTACAGCCTGTCCAAAGGCTTTACATCTGCAACTCTGGAGCGGTCAGAGTTTGCATATTTATGAAAAGTGACATTCAGTGGACTAGTTTTCGCAGCTTTGTGAAACTTGAGGATCATCTCTGCACATTCCCTGCACAATTCAAATAGTGTTGCTAAATCCAATAAGCATTTTTTCCACTATAGAGTTAGACAGACAATGTCCGACAAAAAACGAACCTGAGTTGAGACTCTTCATAGCGGGTGTGTTTTGCTAGGAGCGGTGTCCATGGCGGAGTCAATCTCATCGTGCATCGTGCAACATAGATAGCAGACGCACATAACATTGATGGATTGTAGTTCAGAGCGTCATATTCAACTAAGCATAGCTCAATTAGGTAGAAAGCAAGACGATCAAACTGGAAAAAAAATAGAGAGAAGATATAATATATTAGGCACATGTCCAGAATGATAGACACTGATTTCTTATACCTTATTCTTAACTCAAAAAGTATGAATTTTGAGAGAGGAAGAAAGAAACAGACAAACACATATTTCACAAATTTTAACAGACACCTTCTTATCGGATTGAGCAGCCTTGAGGAATCTGATCATGAAAACGTAGGGAGTTGGTTCGTTAAGACGAAACTTCAATTTCTTTAAGATATTTTTTTCCTGAAATTCCAAATGTACCAGCATGAATGCACATATGTTGTGAGAAGTTAATACTTCAACTGCAGAAAATGAGAGTTCGAAGACAAAAGAGAGTCCCTGCCACTCACCATTGTAAGCATTTGTTCCTTAGTATATCTCTCAGCTGAAGTCCTTAGCAATTGATTCACCTGTGGTTAATGGCAAGAATAAATGAGACAGTAGATATTTTTGAGACCTTTACGATAGTGCAATCAGCAAAATATAGTTAGATATACTAACACATGCACTGCAATATTTTTACCCGAGGGTGCCAAAAGTCTTCATATTTGGATGCCAATAAGAGAGCAGTAAGGCCAGCTAACTGCATTTCGTTAATCTTGATGTTCTCTAGGGAGAGGTATCGATCTAACAGTGTAATGGTGAGGAATAGAGTTTCTTCCATCAATTTAAACTTCATATGAACCTGTTACCACCCATTGGCAATCAGAAAAGAAAAAAAAAAGCAACTAGGAGGTGTTGAAGGCAAGTTAAAACGAAGGCAAAGATGAAGATGAAGAACCTCAATGAGCCAGTTGATCAATATACCACGCATTCTTGGTGTAATATTACTACTTGAAGTAGCCAGGTAATTCTTCAATAGAGGATTAAGTCTCTGCATTTCAGACAAGGTAAATTATCATATAAGACTTTATAGAAAGTTATACAAGCAATCCTACAAGCTACAAACTTACCTCCATAACCCAATAATATTGGTATATATCATCAACGTAATCAAAAACTTCTAGATGATTCCGATCATCATAAATATTGGGCAGACTCTCCCTGGAGTTAGCATTACTACTTCCTCCTTTAAGCAACTGCAAAACCCTAAATGATTAACACGAGTTTAGCAAGAAAATTTAAGAGGGAGAATAGTGAAGGGGGCTACCTTTGATGTGGACATTAGAGAAGAAATAAACGAGTTCCTCCGATCAGAACTTCTCCTGGGAACAATAACAGTAGCGATAGCCTCCTCTGAGAAAGGTTCATCTTGGGACTCAACAGAAGGAACGCTTCTGGATAAAGATTCCTCATCCTGCTTTCTCTTTGATGTATCAACATTGCTGGACTTCAAATTCTTCGTAGGTAAAATGGGTTCATCTTGGGATTCAACAGAAGAAACGTTTTTGGAAACAGAAGCCTTTTCTTGCTTTCTCATGGATAAATCAACATTCCTTGAATTCTTTGTAGTTAATATGTGTCTTGATTTTGAATTTCTCTGAGTGTTGAGAGCTGTATTTGTAGTTCGAACAGTGGGGCGCTAATGACAGAAAAATGCAAAAAAAACTTAATTTTGTATTGTAACCGCTTCGAGTTCACAAAGTGCAACAAACATCATATAAAGGGTAGTAAATAACTGAATTTTTCCGGTTGATGAATTTATTAAAGGAAAAAAAAAATGTTCCAATTGCCAAGTGAGCAAATATGTACTCCCCCGTCCCACCTTAGATTTATCATTTACAAAAAAAATGGACGTTCTAAATTAGATTTATTATTTCAATTTGACAATAAATTACTTTTTCACTTTAAACTACACCTTTCAAACATCTCAAAATTATACTTCATTACTTTATTAATTTTATTACTCACAATATTTTATTATTTAAAAGACTTTCATATCATCTACTTTATCTCCTTTAATACTAATAAACACAACTCTCACATTAAACTGCGTGTAAACAGTAAATGTTGAAACAAAAATGAGACGGAGGGAGCAACATTCGGCAATGTCATGGAAAAATAATCTTCTACAATTCTTTTTCCTCCCTGCATCTTCGTTCCTTATGGAAAATTGTATATAGTCTTAGTCAATGGGGCATATTATCTTGCAATAAGCTCACAAACATCATTCATGAAATTTAAAAGTGAAAAAAACTGAAACATGTTTAGAACAAACAAGCAACGCTGCAATCAAAACTAATAGCCAAGTGTCATAGCTAAACAGATAGGAAAGAGCAAAAAAGGAAAAATACACATAATGCTTCACTTACATTGACAGATTTCCTTGGTTTTACTCCAGCATCCACCTTAGTCTGAGCTCTTGATGACCTGAGAACAATGTGTCATATAGATCAACAAATGAAAAATACAACTAACAGAACTCTTCCTCGTGGAATTCAGTAAACTAAATTGATTTTAGATCGCATCTCACATAAGGGTTAGAGCAGTTCTATTATAACTCACAGAACTCTTCCTCGTAGAATTCAGTAAACTTACAAATTTGAGATCAATATATATTTCCTCTAAATAAACTAATCAGTGCATCAAATTTTAGAGTTTAGACAGCATGCCACCTTTTCAAAATTCAGATTAAAAAGGAATAAGGACAGTACTAAAAAAAAAGGAACCACGGAGAGAAAACAGTCAGTCAAGATTTCAAATGCTGTCAAGAGTTAAAATAATGATACATTGGCTACTTCAAGAACATGAATAGGAATTAAACATCTTTATTTAATCAATGTAGACTAGCGCAAAGAATATTTACCGGTAAGTTGACTCTTATACTTCATTCAATTATATGAATCAAATAAGCCATGAATTACATGTTACAGAAATATTCAATAAATCACATAGGAAACTGATGAGAAATGTGTATGGCATATTTACTTTTATGAGTTTGTTAACCACAGACTAT
Organism: Galeopsis tetrahit; assembly: GCA_963675135.1. Classification (NCBI taxonomy): domain Eukaryota; kingdom Viridiplantae; phylum Streptophyta; class Magnoliopsida; order Lamiales; family Lamiaceae; genus Galeopsis; species Galeopsis tetrahit. The sequence continues at coordinate 69,781,158 of OY776123.1, forward strand.
TCAAAGTGACTGTTTCGCATTTTCCACGTTCAGGAAGACCAGTTTTACAACAATTCTATGCTGCCAGTCTCAAGTTTCATTCTTACTAAGAACTAAGTTATATTACCCAAAGAAAGAGGTGTGTAAAATGTTGAAAGAAGCGACTCTTTAAGTAAAGATCAGTATTTCAGCAGAATGCATAAACTCAAAATGTCTAAAGTAGCCCAACATCTAGTATGACTTACATTACTGCAAAACCATCACTAACTCTGTTCCCCCAAGGACGGTTGCTCAAATTACTTGGTTTTGGCACAATACTTAACCTTGCACTGGGCTTAACTGTAAGCAAGAAAATTTAGTAGCATCAGCTGGAAATATGTTCATACATTTCTATCAACCGTATTACATATTGAGGACTAAGTAATAGCAAAATATACCAGGAAAGCCATGTTTTCCACTAGAATTCGACTTCTCAGATTTGTCCTGTTGAAGAACGTAAAAGGGAATATGTCAAGCACACAACACACTAGAAAGGAATCCCATGGCTTAAAAAGAAGAGGTGATAATCAAAACCTTTTCCGTGCCATTTGTTTCAACCTGGCTGACCCTCTTTAGTGCTGGTAAAGAATCCCTTTAATCCACCAGGAAAAAAAATTAGGCACACCAATGGCAATGCAAACCATTTTACACTTAGAAAGCAACAGAAGTCTAAATGGAATATCTGCAAACCTTGTAAAATGAAGAGGATTTCTAACAGATTTCCTGGAACCAAAAGAAAAGGAAAAAGTTAATCTCAACAAAGAAAAAACAAATAGGAGAAGAGTCTATGGCCACTTGCAAAATTAGTAAAGCTGCATTAAATTTCAGGATTAAGCAAGAAAACGCACCTTCCAGTTGCAGTTGCCAATACAGAGCTACGGGCCTGAAGTTTGATCCTTTGTTCATCAGATGTGGCCTTAATATTTTTGATGTCAACTGCTACCCAGCAAAGAAAACACATCAGGCAGAGAAAGCTTTATCAGTGCGTTATGTAGTGAGAAGAAAAACAAAACCTACATTTCTTAGATGCCTGATTGTCACCTGTAGCTCGAATACTATCCAATTTCACACTTCCCTGTTCCAAATGCAATTTCAGAGCTTTTTCATAAGAAATTAACAAAAATAGAAGAGCTGGAACATCAGCACAGAACGAAATGTAATTCTGCCTGATTCGCTTATTTGAAATTGTAAAGCCAAAACAAATAAACTGAAGTAAATAATTTTTTATTTTGAAGTTACTGATATCCTGATATAATGTTCTTATATTTTACCACTTTAAAGGAAGATGACTTTTGTGCCTGACAAAAGCATCAAGTTAATTTCTGCAAAGATTTGTATCATCAACCATGCCAACTGAAAGTTGCCTGCACCTAATTGATATGCTTAAATCCCATAACACTGCACATATATGCATACATATATGATGCAACTGAATTTGTAGCTCAAAACAAACATCTTGAAAATTCTTAACCAAGAGATATTGCAGAAATTCAACAGTATACACAATAGAGGTTCAGAAACTGGGGAAGCTTAGGGAGGTAATTATATCCATTTTCTTACCCTTGAAGACAAACTAGCTCCCCTTTTGCCAAAATCCACAGCACCTCTGTTACTCAGAAATCATCATAAAGCAAATGAGGACTTAAAAATAGACCAAGAACAATAAAAATTACAGGCAATAGAATGACTAAAATTCTATCAGTATCATAATTGATATACCTTTGTGGATACAACATTATCTCAATTTTCCCCTTCCTGAAAAATAAGACGATGTTTTAGAATGAAAAACTGGACGATAACAGAGAGCTTCAACTTTCTACTTTCTTTTTAAAAAAAAATTCTTTTCATCTCCTTTTCAATAAAACATAGTGAAATGCCAAAAATAACTATGTAGCAGTAAAATAAAAGACCTGAAGATTATTGCACATACTCCCAAAACAATAGAGATAACTTCCTTTCCAGGAGCTGATTTTTTTTTCAATACTCACCCTGTTCTTGAAGTTTTTCCTTCTCCAGTTTTTGAAAAGCTACTAGTCCTATTGCCGATGTCTCCCAAAACTTTTCTTCCAACATTTGAACTCACTGCCATGGGTTCAAAAAATTTAGGAAGAAGGTTCTCAAAATATTAAACAAATAATGTTACATTGACCAGTAGCACTTACTAGATTTATCTGGCTTGCCTTTGCCCTTCTCCAAATTCTTAGTACCACTCTACATACAGAAACAGGAAGGAGAAAGTTGAACAAATCAATCCTCGGAGAAGAAGTAGAAAGACAATGTAAAAATTTGAGAAAAGCAATGCTAACCTTAGAGTTATTGGGAACATAACTACCACTTTTCCATGCAGCAGATTCTCTACTGTAATTTATTAAAATAAAAATGTAAATGCTCAATCTAATAAGGGGAAGGAAAAATCAGGTAGTGCTAAATACTGTCCAGACAGAAAGCCAATATCAGTTCTTAAGTAAAAATGTTATTCAAAATGAATCTTGGTTTTTGACATGACATACAAACAATTAACTGCATTAACCACTCGATTAAAGGGGAGTTGGGATCACCACATCACAATTCACAATAATATTCATTATGCAATAGAAGAAGTAAGCAGTAAACACTAAACACTTACTTGGTAACATTTTTGAGAGTATCAGGGTTTTTTACTTTGTCAGCTTCCACATAAATCTTGAGGTCCTCTAACAAAACACCTACTTCGAAATAATTGCATGTCAATATAAGCAAGTCACTCAATCACTCTGAAAACATCGGTTTAACTATTAAATACAGAAATTACCCCGCTTGCTCATTTTCTTGTCTTGTGTCATTCTATCTGTGAGCGGTATCAGTCTCCCCTTCATTGTCTAGAAAATCAAGTATTAGGTTTCTCTTTTACTTACAAGAAAATCAAGAGAATTGCAAACAGATAATGAAGTAGCAGACACGCCAAAAACTATATTAGGTTTCCTCAATATTGTCATTAAAAGCACTGAACTAATGGAAAAGAAAGAGGACGAACTTCATAATCATTACGAAACTTAATACGAACTTATGAATTAGGGTTTTCAAAGTGCACCTTAGCAGCCACCATCTTTTTCCTCTTCGAAGTAGCAGTGATTTAAAAATTACTTCTCTGATTCCGGAGTATTGGCTCAAATCTCGTTAGGGCTTTCAATGTGTATGTATAATCCTTCAAAAATCTTGCAAACTGTATGTGTTTTCCTGCACAATCAAGAGCATGGATTGGAACAAAAGTTGAAGTTCGAGGAAGAAAACTATAGCCGGAATATCGAAAAATTACGACGACAAAAAAAGCGGGCTCACCATATCGTTGGGAGAAATCGAATCTGCGAGGTAAATTTAAAATTTAAAGCGATCCAAGGAAGAGGAAGATGGAAATCTTGTTTATGTAAGAGGAATTTAATTTTACCGTTTGAATTGAATGGAGCCACGAACAATCAAAGACCGCCCTTTCTCACGGTTTGAATAGTATTTAAAAAAAAATAAAAAATTGTAAATTTGTAATGTTATTTGGGCCATGGGCCTCTTGGGTTTTAAGAATATAATATAATGGGCCTGTAATATAGTTTCATAGTACGGTTGTTTGCACCTCCATCGTTCATAGATACACTGCCCTCCTATTTTTTTTTTTTCATTTTAAAATAATTATAAAAGAGGAGGGGAGTAAAAAACAATCCAAATAAATTAGAAGGTCGGTGGCCCACAAAATGGTATAACTAATAATAATTTTTTAAATTAAAAATAATACATTATTTTTTATAGTAATATGCTATCAAATAAAAAGGTGAAAATTAGCCTAAAATAATGATGCAATTAGTAAAGATAATCATGTTTACTAACAAATAACCTCATTCATTAACTAAAAATTGGAAAGTGATAATGTTTAAGTAAAAAGTGATTATGTTTATTTAAAAAGTGGCATTTACTTTTACTAAAAATATAATTATCATTTTTCAACTAATTTTTATCACTTTTAGAATAGTGATATTTTATCAAGTAAAAAGTGACAACATTAGAGAACATTGCCATCCATGGCAATAAGCGCCATGTCCACCCTCACGTTAGGCGGTGTGTCGTGGATGTCAAATAACTGCTCCGCCATAGCCAACCATGCTGACAGGTTATCCCCTGAGAATACGGGAATATCGAACATAGAGGAGGGACGATTACTCGGAGTCGCAAAAACTTGGGGAGCACGAGGAGGAATAGTCGGTGATGCCAACGAGTCATCGTGGCAACTGCCCTTTTCTTTAACCAAACTTGAAAGGGTCTGCTGGATGGATTCAAGAGTTGCTTCCATTGTATCCTGACGCTTAGTGGAAAGTTCAAGGCCCTGACCTAGCCTCTCTACTAACGCTTCCAAGGTTTTCATACGAGTATCGCTTCTCGTTTGGCGCGATATACGGACATCGCCATGGAGGAGTCCTCGTCTCCATCGACGAAACGCAATCTATGGCTATTCACCGACCGTTATAACCCAATTCCTGCCAGCGGAAATCCAAGTTAAGTCAAACGTCGATGAATCATAGGAACGGGACGCCATTCTCCACAACCCCAATTTTCCCCTCAAACGGGCCCACCAACGACTGCCGTAAGCAACAAAGAAGCATGGTCGAGACGTCGTGTTTAAAGAGGGAGACCGAGTGGTTCTTGAATCTAGGTCATATCGTCGCATCAGATCCTCAACATACGAGAAAACAAAGGATGATATGAAGATACTCATGAAGAGATTGGGGAATAAAAGCCCTAAAATACAGAAAAAGTGTGGTTTAAACGTGAGGGGGAGGTTCCAAGTGTTGTTCGATGCATGGCTAGAAACTTTAAGGGGTCCTAAGGAAAAGTTTTCCCAGTATTATGTTGTTTACAATGAACTGAAGTCTGATCGGGTAGAGTTTAGGTTGTTCAAGTCTCTCTTGACCGCCTTGGAGACAAGACGATTTTCAAGGGGGTGGAATTGTGCAACCTGTAGAAGAGTGAAAACTTGTGTTAAAACAGTATTCCGCCCAAGAGAGCCAATGTGACCACCGCTTGGGATGCTCAGATGTAAAACAACGAAGATAAGTTTTGAGACACCGATTCATCACTTCGGTTTTTATGTCGGTTTCCGGATGGTAGGCTGAGCTCATTCGAAGTTGGGTGTCCATTGCCTTAAACTATTCCTTATAAAAACTGCTTAGAAAAACGTCTCTATCAAAAACAATTGAGTGTGGGATACTGTGAAGTCAGACCACATCTTTAACCATTACAACTACCACTTCTCTCGTAGAGTAGGGGTGGTGCAGGCTAATAAAGTGTGTGGCCTTGGATAATTGGTCCACAAACACAAGAATGACATCCCACGAATTGGAGTGCAGAAGGCCCCTAATAAAATAGATGTTAATGTCTTCCCAAATTATGCCTGGGATCGATAGCGGCTATAGTAATCCTGCTGGCGAATGAATCTCAGGCTTGTTCTTTTGGCAAGAGATGTAGACTGCTACAAACTCCTTCACGGATTTCATTAAGCCTGGCCAAAAGATATTTGATGTTATCCGATGGTATGTACGGTACGCGCCCAGATGGCCTCCTATCGGTGTCTCGCACCAAACGGGAAATAGTATGTTGAATGTTCCATAGGGTCGATCGGATGGCCTGCATATCGGATTGCCGAGCAGTGACGCGTGTGGCCATTGTATCCGAAAGGTCTGGAACAGAACAACGAGCTATGAACGAGCCCACTTCCTCATCCACGTACTGAGGAAATTTGGTGTGTCGCCACAAGAGCTTCGTATGGATTAGTTCTTGAAAAATCCCCGTGTCTTTTGAGCAGTTCGACCGAGAATTTCTGCCAGCTTATACCGGGAAACCTTCTCATAGTCAATTGGAGCCAGTGGAGAGCATTGTCATCCATGGAAATAAGCTCCATGTCCACCCTCACGTCAGGCGGTGTGTCGTGGATGTCAAATAACTACTCCGCCATAACCAACCAGATTGATGGGTTATCCTCTAAGAATACGGGAAGATTGAACTTAAAGAATGGACGATTACCCGGAGTCGCAAAAACTGGTGGAGCGCGAGGAACAGCTGGTGATGACGACGAGTCATCGTGACAACTGCCCCTTTCTTTAATCAATCTTAAAAGAGTTTGTTGAAAACTTCAAGAGAAACCTCAACTTCATCCTAGCGCTTGGTGAAACGTTCCAGACCTTGGCGTAGCCTCTCTACTAACATTTCTAAAGATTCCATCCTGGCATCGCTCCTCGTCATCATGATTAGGGGTGATCATAAAATTTTAAAAACCGCAAAAACCGACCGCACCGCACCGTTAGTTTAAAAAACCGCTTTAAACCGCGGTTAAAATAATTATACGAAACTGCACCGCTATAACGGTGCAATTTAGATTTTAGATGATTAACCGCACCGACCGCACCGCTAAGTTATAATATATATTTTTATATAAAATATTAGGATTATACTATTATATATATTAGAACATTTTCTTAGACATATAAAATTTAATTGATCATATCTTAGTATAATTTGTTCTAATTAACTAGTTCCACTACTACTGTTTACTGTACATTGGACGACGCAGATACACTTACTAATACTAATATTTTAGACTTTAAATGTTTAATATTATAATATATTTTGCTCCATCACATTTTTATAATCCAAACCCTAGCCCCTCCTCCTAAAACTCTTTGTTCTCACACGGCGCCTCCTTTCTCATACTATGTGACATACTCCCATTCTATTTTTAATTGCGATGGTGTGGTTATCTCTATTCTATTTTGGGTTTACATATCAGGTAATTATCTCATTTATTTTAGTATATGTTGGTATTGAGAAGCATTGAGATTTGGTATTGACATGAAATTATTGTTTATAGGTCTTAAATTGGTTGTTTCTGTCTGATCTATTCATGGAGTCTCAACTGAAAGATATTGAATCTTCTAAGGATGTTTCAGATGCAAGTATTGCAAAAGAACCCACAGCTCCAACTAATGAAGATGAACAACTACTCAATGTTAATCAAGGTGATGCTATAATTTTTGTTGAACAAATTAATTCTAGTAGGGAAAATGTTGAGAAAGAAGTAAACAAAGCATCAGGAAAACCACCATTGTCGAAACCACCAAAAAAAAAAGAAAAACAGTCGTCCCAGTTGATATAATTAAGAAGGAAGGTTGTAGGGTTGTTTCTGAAATATGGGGTCATTTTAGTAGAATAGTAGATTCTAATCCACCTATAGTTGCATGTAATTATTGTGGTACAAGTTATGCTGCTCATCCTAAAGTAAATGGTACCACTATTTTGTGGGCACATTTAGAGACTTCATGTAAGAAATATCCATAAAAAAAAGGACAAGTCACAAAAGACCTTGCATGATTTTGAAAATTTGAGTAAAAAGTTAAAAGGAAAGTCTCTTAGCATTGAAGAACTTAGGAAACTCCTTGCTCAAATGATCATAATTGATGGATTGCCTTTTAGATTTGGGGAGGGGGATGGATTTAAAGCTTTTGTTATGGGTCTTGGTCCAAGATTTCAAGTGCCATCTAGACATACTGTTGCATGTGTCTTACTGCACATTGGATATCTAGTGATTGGAAATTGAAAAAAAAGGATCATAAACTTTTGTATTGTTGAGAACCATAAAGGGGAAACCACAGCAAGACAGTTGGAAGAATGTTTGCTTGAGTGGGGTATTGATAGAATTTTCACAATCACAGTTGACAATGCTAGCTCTAACGATAAAACAGTCAATCATATGAAAAAAAAATGCAAGTGGAAAGATGTCATCTTAAATAATTACTTTCATGTAAGATGCTTGCTCATATAGTCAATTTGATCGTCAAATAAGGATTAGAAGAGCAAAGTGATGTTATATTGAGGGTTAGAAATGTTGTTAAGTATGTGAGGTCTTCTCCAGCTAGGTTAAAGGCTTTTAAAAAGTGTGTCGAAAAAGAAAAAATTGCTTCTAAAAGTCTTGTTTGTTTAGATGTTGAAACAAGATGGAATTCAACTTATATAATGCTTGAAGCTGCTGAAAAATTTGAAAAAGCATTTGAGAGGTTAGGGGATGAAGATAAAAAATTCATGGACTACTTTGATTGCTATGAGATTAATCAAGATGGAGAAGGTGATGGGCAGTTGACAAAAACAAAGAGAAGTAAGATTATAGGGCCTCCGAAAGATGTGGATTGGAGTAGTGCGAGAAACTTTGTCAAGTTCTTGAAAATATTTTTCAATGTTACTGTGAAGTTCTCGGGTTCATCATACGTCACTTCAAATATCTTTTTTCGTGAACTTGCTACTATCCATATGGGTTTGTCTAGTATGAAAAACAAAGAGGATTTTTTAATGTCTTCAATGGCATTTCAAATGCAACAGAAGTTCTATAAATATTAGGGAAACATTGATAGCATTAATATGATGTTATTTGTTGCCATTGTTCTAGACCCAAGATTCAAGTTGAAGTATGTCAAATTCTGCTTAACAACAATGTATGAGAATGATGCTTTGGTTAAAAGAGCAATTGATAAATTGGAAGGAATATTGATTTTGTTATACAATCAATATGTTGATTGTGATGTTCCACAGATTGATAAGATTGGACAAACTAGACAAGAAGTTAATGCCATGAACATAGATGAAGATGATGATTTGAGTACGTTGTTAGAAACTCAGTTTGCTAAGCATTTGGAAGAAGAAAAGTGTGTTGAGAGTACATCTGAACTTGCAAAATACTTGCTTGATGATTGTGAGAAATCAGATAATGAATTTGACATCTTAAATTGGTGGAAAGTAAACAGAATCAAGTATCATGTTCTTTCGAAAGTTGCAAGGGACGTGTTAGTTATTCCAATATCTACTATTGCTTCTGAATCTGCTTTCAGTACAAGTGGTTGGATAATTGATCCATTTAGAAGTTCTTTATCTCCTAAAATGGTTGAGGCCCTTATATGCACACAAGATTGGCTACGTAAGGCACCTTCTCCAATTAGTCTTCATTCAACAATGGAAGACATGGAACATTGAAGATATAGAGAAAGGTAAATATTTCACATTTATATTTCTTTATTTATAAATTCCAGCAATATTAATAGTATGGGTTTATAATATGTATTTTGGATAAAAAAATTATTCTGGATAGCAATTTATTCCAGCAGGAAATCTGCTTAATTTTTTTGTTATTTTGGATAGCAATTTATACCAGCAGCAATTTATTAATTTATTTACCTGTCTTTTTTTTCAGAATTGATGATTAGTTATGATCAACGTTATTCAAAGCTTCAAACTTCACTATTCTTAAAAGGTATGTAATTTCATTACTCCCCTTTCTTCATTTGTTATTTTTGGTTTGCACTTTGCAGTTTTTATTTAATTGCAAAGTTTTGATATACAATTGTTGGTAAGTTGTAGGCGTAGTAGCTGTTGTGATGGAAATTGGAAGAGATGAACATTGAGTGGAATTGGACATTGATGATCATTATTTTTGTTGGTTCCAGTGGAATTGGAGTTGGACATTGATGATCATTATTTTTGTTGTTAAAAACTTAAACTCATTAGTAGTATAATTTATTTTGTAATGCATTGGACATTTTTTATTTTTAGTTGAATCTTGAGAATTTTAATGGACATTTGACATTAATATTAATTTTGTATTATTTTAATTTTTTTCGTTTGGTATACTATTATATAACCCCCAAACCGCCCAAAACCGACTGTAATCGTTCAAAACCGCATGTTCATTTTTACGAGATAAACCGCGATTTAGAATTGTATACTAAACCGAACCGCAAGTAGCAAGGCAATTTGAATTTTATCAAAAAAAACCGTCAAACCGCATCGTGATCACCCCTAATCATGATAATTAACTCAAAAAATTATTGTAATTAGTATAAATAATCATGTTCACACCAGTTTTAGTCTTAAATATTTGTTGTCAAAAGGTAATCTTTTAATAACTTCTTGATAAAAAAAGTTAACGTATATAATGTACTCCCTCCGTCCCACAATAACTTTCACACTTTCCTTTTCGGGACGTCCCACAATAACTTTCACACCCTTAAAATGGAAAATCCTTTATAAACTCCACCCTTACAATACCCTCAATTTTACACAAATGCCATTACTTTTTCTACACACATACACAAAAGTCAACTCATTCTTTACTTTATACTTAAAGTTTTACAAAATTACCCCTCAAAACTACACTCAATATTACACTTTCTTAATTTACGTGTCCATCTACCTATGAAAGTTAATACGGGACGGAGGAAGTATGTATTAATACTTATTAATCTTTTTTAATAAAAAAAATACTATTATATTTTAGTTAGTTTACAAAAAAATATAAATTAATAGGCTTTTTTAATAAAATATTAACCTTTTCAAAATTTTAATCATATATTATCGTTTGGGGGAAGGTTTAATAAAATAAATTAGAACGTCATTTTGGATGGCGCTAGACTTGTAAACGAATCGAATTGAATCGAAGTGAATACTGCAGTATTCGATTCGGTTCATGAAAATATTCGAATATTCGTATTTGTATTCGTTTAATTTTCGAATAATAAATTTGATTCGGTATTCGATTCGATTGATTATTCGATACTATTCGACTCAAATTTTTTAATACATATTCTAAACATTATTTTTCAAGTATTCGATTTGAAATTGATTCGTATTCAATACTATTCAGGGGGTATTCAATTGAGATTCTGTTGGATTTTTTTGGACTTTTAAAATCTGGGGGTATTCAATCCGGATTTTTAAAAGTCTTTCAAAATTTTGAGGTATTCAATACGGATTTTATAAAATCGTTAGAAATCTTTAGGTATTCAACAATCTATGGATTTTAATAATCTATGGATTTCGTTGGATTCTCTTTCAAAAATATAAATAAATTTCACTAATCAAAATCTCTTCTAAAAAGTAGAGATTTCAACGGATTCTCTTAGAAGACTCTGAAAGAGAAGAAAAAAAAACTGTGTTAACTATGTTCTTTGATAAGCATCACAAATTCTTCACCACCATTATTATCGTGAAAAAAATTACATCTCTGTATTTTAAAATTATGTTTTTTCTTTAAAAATTATAGTATATCGGACACCGTCAATAATATCTAATCGACGTCAATTCTCCATTACGTGGTGTTCGATATCATCTAAAAGATTTTGGTGGTCAAGGTCGTCACCCCAGAAATGCAATTATTCAATCGAATTTTTGGTATTTTCAAATTGCAATTCACAAGTTCGCTGGATTACATAACTTTCTTCGGAAAGAAGGTCGCTCTAATGAATTTCCAGTCGAATATAAAGATGATCAAGATTCTTGGAATTGCTTTCTCATTCTCAAAGACAACTACAACAAAGAACTTAAACTAATGCATGGAGAACTAGTATTGTTAACTATGTGAAAATTAGGCCGAGATATAACTGTGATGAAAATGAAGATGAGAATAATAATGATAAATAATAAAAAAAAAATTGAACTAGGTTTAGGTTTTAGGGGCGTAGTTTATGAAAATCCATGTAAATCAATAAAAAAATGTGTATTTCAGAATCCTGTCAAATCTATAAAAATCCATATAAATCAATAAAAAAGTCAGTCAAACTCTGCATAGAGTCTATGAATTTTATAAATCCACTGACTTTTTAAAGTCCAAAAAAATCCAACAGAATCTCAATTGAATACACCCCCTCAATTTGACTTGAACTATTCGATTCGAAAATTTATGGATAATTTTTTTTAAATAATAATTTAAATAATATTATAGGACATGAGACAAATATGCATTTAGAAATATATTTATGTATATATATTATAAATATAATCGAATACTTACGAATATCGAATTGAATATCATAATTTTGTATTTGTATTCGTTTATTAATCGAATAAAAAAAAATATTTGTATTCGAATTCGAATCATAAAATTTCGAATACGAATATCAAAATTCGAATACGAATACCGAATTGAGCAAAATTATTCGATTTGTTTACAACCCTAAATGGCGCCCTTCTCCTGAAACAGTGCAGGCGCCATCTACGTTGGCGCCTCTGGGAAGAAACCAAAGCACCTGGATAGTGTTGTAGCAGTCTGGCAGTATGCCAGAGAAAGGCGCCATTCCTATAGGCTCTCTTCCGGAACAAATGACATGTCAGACCTGCAATGTTGCAGGTTTGACTATTCTGCACGCCTAGCCGCTGCATACCCTACCCACTGTGCCTATCAAATACTCCCTCCGTCCCCCTATAAGTTTCCCACTTTTCTTTTATGGATGTCCCACAATAAGTTTCCCATTTCATATTTTTTCCATTTTTGGCATATGATTTTCTCTCTCCCAAATAGTCCTATAACTTTGTCTGAATCCGCAAAAGGTCCTGTAACTTTTTATATGATCAATTTTAGTCCTTTTAGTCTCAATATTGGTCCTTTTGATCTTAATTTTCATCCTCTGGGTCTAATTTCAGTCCAATATATCCTATTTTAATCCTTTCAATTCAATTTTATCTTTCACATCGGATTAGAACATGTGTATTTTACATGCCAATTTATTTATTTATTTCTTTTTACATTTTTAACACATCATCTAATACATAAGTTATTTTGAATAGAAATAAGAGTGATATATTTAATAAAAAAATTTAATAAATTTTTATTTATAATCAAACATACATAATTTTATCAAAACCTTAATTTTATCTTTTTTTTATGTTCTATTTTACTAAATAATTATTTATAACCAAATATATAATTTCGTGTGTTCATTTAAATTAAATAAAAGAAAATAATATATCTAATACAAAATTTAAAAAAATACAAATTGATTTTAATAAAATAAATTAAAACATCAAATTCAATTACGTATTAATACTAAAAAATACATATTAATACATGTGTATATATTTGAGTGTATATATGAAATTATAATATAAAATTAGAAATTTAAATTTTAATATTTAGTCTTTCACAATTTTAAATTGTTCTTAAGTTGATTTTATGTATTTTTAGTCATCCAAACAACTAATGTGTTGAATGATGCGTTAAAAGATACTTAATAAAAATTGGTGCGTAAAATACACACATTATTTTCCGGTGAGTATGGTTGAAATTGAATTAAAAGGTACTGAAATTGAACTGAAATCAGATCCAAGGGACTAAAATTGGTACTAAAAGGATCAAAAGGGTCCAAATTGAGACTAAAAGGACTATCATTGATTAAATAAAAAGTTACAGGACCTTTTGTGGATTCAGACAAAGTTACAGGACCATTTATGAATTTATCTCTAATCACATCACTTACACTTTATCTATTATTTTATCATACTTCATCTCACACTCATCTATTATTTTCTCTCTCACCATCACATCATTTATACTACATCTATTATTTAATCATATTTCTTAATCAAAACAACCAAACGAAAGGGGAAACTTATATCGAGATGGAGGGAGTACTATTTTATAAGTTTGACTGGATTTAAACAATAAAAAATCACAGCCTCTCCTTTTAAATTATAAAGCTTCTCTCCAATTTGAAAAACAAACAAACACAACTTCTAGGTAAAAAAAAAAAAAAACCCCTCATTCTCTTATTCTCAAGTTTATTCACCATCCAGCAAAAACTTCTCTCCACTTGTTAAGGTATGTACTCATATTTTAGTTAATATTTAAATTACTATAATATTTTACATTGAATATAATTTATGTTAATTTAATCTTAATTTTAATTTATGTTTTAATTTTGCTAGGTTTAAAATAATAATATGTGTTGTTAGTCTCTAAATTAAAATTTTAATTTATGCTAGGTTTTGCTAATACTTTAAATTTTAATTTATGTTAATGATTTTACTAATAATTTAGACTTTATATTAATTAGATATTAATTAGTTTGAAGTTAGAAGAATTTATTATAATGTATACACATGTCAAAGAAGACGTACTAGTGCATCACAAGACCCACCGCATGTTGTCCTAAATCTCAATGAGGGGTCCACCACGTACGAGAATCAAGGTTTGAAATTTTTAAACATTTATACAAACAATAATTCTATTGTTCAAATTTAAATTTTTATGCATTGACTTGATTATAATGTATACACATGTCATTTAATGCAGATTACAACACCCATCAGCCACAATTTCCGTTGTTTACTTTCCTTTTGCAAAGTGATTATCAACCCACGGGTTATGCACACGGATTATTTGGGGCACCATACTTCAATGCATCACCTGTTCCATATCAAGGATATGAAGATCACACATCGATTGCATTATCACAAGAGATCGAGGATCATGTTCAATACGAGGATGCAAATCTTGGTTTACGACGTTCTACTCGAGTAATTGTCCCACCAACATGCGGCACGGGAGGACATCTCATTATTAGGGAAAACAACAATCAACAATAACTTTTATTGTTTACTTATTTAATCATACTCTTATTCTCAATACGAGTTAGTTTAATTTATTTATTTTAATTAAATTTAGTGTTTGATATTGCTAATTAAATCAAACAATAATACAATTCATAGAGTGCAAAAAAAAAAATGATAACACAATGCTAGAGTACAAAAAATCAAATGATAACACAATTTAAAAAAAATAAAAATAAACGATAACACAATTCATCTACGTTGCGAAGAAGACCCCTGGTTTGAAGTTCCGGCTGCATTTTGAGCTTGATATTGCTGCCTCAAACGAGTTTGTGCCCAATCCATCTCATTAGGGATCCTAGAGATGACATTTCGACCTCGACGTTTGATTCTACGTTCAGGATTGTGCTTCAACATGAATGATGGTTCGTCCCATTCCTGATCATCCGCCAACGGTTGAAAAATACATGAGTATGTCAAAACATATGCTTGCGTACTATAACATGGATGCACATAACCTGTTGGATCAATTCCAAATTGTCTGCAGACGGCTAATGCATGTGAACATGGCATACCATTGTTGCTCCATCAACCACACGAACATGATCATTCTGATAATGTTACTTGATATGTGTATGACCGAGTAGATCCGTCGTTGAATGTTGATACACTAGGTGTCTGGCTTGAGTAATGATGTACGTCCACGCTATGACGCAGTGCTAAACGATGTTGTTTTTCATACTCTATCAAAACCTTAGGAGGCCACTTCTGGTTTATTTGTTGCAACCTTAATGATGCCTTTTCACCTTCAACAAAATACTTCTTGGACCTTGCAAATGTTAACCGCACGATTATTGTGATCGAAAGACGTCGTGCACCCTTCAATACACTGTTGATGCATTCTGACATGTTGGTTGTCATAACACCGAATAGACGACCTTCGTCATAGCAACATGTCCATTTACACGGATCGATTTCATACAGATATTCAAAGGCATGATTATTCAACTCATTAATTTGATGCATGATACGTTCAAATCTGCAGATATTCAAAGGCATGATTATTCAACTCATTAATTCGACATTTTTTAATTTGGCATTAAAATTTGAAGCGACGTGTCTCAAGAAAAACCGATGCACACCTTTCAGTTCTTGAAAATCTGGGATATACTCAACTGCTTTAAATATACCTTTGTGTCTATCCGAAATGAGACACACACCTTCTGCGCCACGAACTACGTGTGTAGCCAACATGTGTAGAAACCAGTGCCAAGATCTAAAACTCTCTTCATCAACGATGGCATATGCAATAGGAAGGACCATCTGATTTGCGTCGATGGTTACGACTATCAACAACTTTTGCTTATATTTAGTGTAGAGGTGTGTACCGTCCACACTAATAACCTTCCGACAATGCTGAAATGCGTCAATACATGGCTTAAACGCCCAAAATACATACATCAACATGTAGAAGCCACTAGTTGGTTAACTTTCCAAATGACGACATTCTACAACTGATCCCGGATTGTACCTTTGCAAAGCCATCATGAACTTTGACAAATACTGACACGAGCTCTCCCATGTGCATACACATTCTCCAATGCACGTGTTAACGCATGCCATGCCATATGGTACGAAATGTCATAGTCAAATATTTCTTTCACCATTACTTGAACAACATCGGGTGTGAATGTTGGCTTTACCCTCACCATCGTCTCTAACATTTCAGCAATCTGATTCTTACACAAATTTGTGTGCCTCGTGTTGATGGGGTTGATAAGACAGGTATGATGGGGTCCCAACTGAGTGATTTTCCAACGTCCGTTCTTTTTTGAACAAATTGCCCGCAAAAACCAATTGCATTGTTGTCCTGAAGAACCAGATTCAATTCTTCCCATGTTCTGCTTGCATACAATCTTCCAAATGGTTGGAGAACTCTCTTTGACTCCATACTCGAGTCTAGCATGCTTTATTGAATAATTCTTTACAGCTGTCTGCAACTGCTTTTTATCTGCAAAGATCACCTTTCTTCAGAACTCCTTGTTCATCATCGTACAAAAAATCACTACATGATTGATCACTAAATGAATCAATGTACACATTGTCAAATGCTGAGTCGAAAAAAGGTACATTCGAGAAACTAGGATGTTGTGATGCAGCTTGCGATTTGTGTCCAGTCATTGCATGAACTTGATCTTCGTATGAATTAATTTGTTCATCATCATTGTTTTGCTCTGGTTCCGACTCTCACTCAGTTGCATCATGGTTCCTTAAACTGTCACAAGGGCAAGAAGCATCATCATCACTATCAGGTGGAAGAACATAAGTAGTATCATGACCAAAAGAATGTGTATTGGTGAACTGAGGCATTTCAGATTCACCAGCAATGTAAGACATGTACGGATGGTACAAATTTTCCATTTGATCGTGAGATGATTGTAACGGACGCATCATTTCGGCGTCAACAAATAATTTAACTATTCTGAAACCAGTATTCAGATCAAAAAAGAAATGAAGGTCACGGTTGCACGTGATAGGAAAAATTTGAGACTTGTTATTATATGCGTAGTTTGTAGACACTTTCAAGGAATAGAGATTCAAGTCAAAATTAGTCATCTCAGACAATAAACGTAGAAGATCATTATAATCAATCATACGATCAACCTGGTGTAATCCAACACATACTTCAGCACATCGGACAATAATTGCAATATCACTTGAATTTGCCATTATTCCTACATTTCAACACAATATGATTAGATTTATCATTTTAAGAATTTATTTTCAATATTGACAATCTCAAACATACTTAATCCACTTTAATTATTTGATTTTTTTAAGTAACTATTTTTCACAAAGTCTAACTCATACAAATTTTAACTAATTTTTTAAAATTTCTAGCTCATATGAATTTTAAGTGATTTTTTAAAGAAACTAATTAATATAGTTTACACAATTTCTAGCTCATTCGAAGTCATCTTAATTTTCTAATTTTAAGTAATTAATTTTTCACAAATTCTAGCTCATAGAAATTTTAAGTAATCAATTTTTCAAAATTACTAACTCATACAAAGTCATCCTAATTTTTTTTAGGTGACTAATTTTTCACAAATCTTAGCCTATACAAATTTAAAGTAACTAATTAATATAGTTTACGCAATTTCTAGCACATTCGAAGTCATCTTAATTTTCTAATTTTAAGTAAATAATTTTTCACAAATTCTAGCTCATAGAAATTTTAAGTAACCAATTTTTCAAAATTACTAACTCATACAAACTCATCCTAATTTTTTTTAGGTGACTAATTTTTCACAAATCTTAGCATATACAAATTTAAAGTAACTAATTAATATAGCTTACACAATTTCTAGCTCATACGAAGTCATCTTAATTTTTCTAATTTTAAGCAACTAATTTTTCACAAATTCTAGCTCATAGAAATTTTAAGTAACTAATTTGACAAAATTACTAACTCATACAAAGTCATTCTAATTTTTTTTAAGTAACTATTTTTTCACAAATCTTAGTCTATACGAATTTAAAGTATTAAATGACTAATTTTTCTAATTTTAAGTAACTATTTTTCACAAATTCTAATTTATACGAATTTTAAGTAACTATTTTTTTACAATTTCTATCTTAGGCAAGATCAATCTAATTTTTAAGTAACTATTTTTTTTTAATTTCATAGTAAACATAGAGTTTAGTCTAAACTATTAGCAAAATCAACACTACAAGCTCAAAATATAAATCAATACAGAAAAAGAAAACTATTATAAAATAAATTATATACTCACTATAAATTAAATTATCATAAAAATTAAATATTAAATAATATACAAGAACATACCTCAAAATAGAACAAGAGTGACACAAGTTCAACTTTCCTCCCAAAAAATTATTCAAGTGGAGGCGTATCTTTTTTTAATAATGAGAAGAGAAGTTTTGTGCTTCTGTTTTGCATTTAAGAATGGGAGAAAGTAAGTAAAATAACTCAGAGGATTGTTGCATATATAAATGTAAAATCGAATCTCGTCAACGGTAATAAAACAACGGTCAAAATATAGGCCTGAAGGTAGGGGTGCAGAGGGCGTCGTCTCATTTGGCGCCTTTCTAACTCCAGTCAACAAATTCTACCAGATTCTGCACCTGTGCTGACTGGTCACTGTCATGTTCAGAAGGGACGTCGTTTGTAACGGCGCCCTTCCTGCAGTATCAGAATTGTGTCTATCAGTCAGAATTGACTCTGACCGTGTTCAAAGGGCGCCATTTTAATTGGCGTTGTTACTGTTCTGGGGCAAGGGCGCCGTTAGAGACGACGTTCTAACTTATTTTATTAAATGACCTCCAAACAATAATATATAATTAAATTATTTTAAAAAGATTAATATTTAATTAAAAAAACCAAATTAATAGTTAATTTGATTTTATATATATATATATATATATATATATATTTAAACAAATTAAGTTAGTGGTGGACTTGGAAGTTCACAAGGCTGTTGTTGTGTGGGCCATTGAAGGGGAGGGTGGGCTGAAATGAATTAATGAGGGTGTGACTATATACCTCTCCAACTTTATTAAATATACTCCCCCTTCATTTATTAATTTAATAATCATGTAAATACATAAACTACCTTTATACTACTATAACCCTAATAAATACACTCCCTTCCACATTTCAATTATAAACTCTAACCCTAATTAACTTAACCCTAATTGAGGAGGAGCTGCCGCCACCTCCGCCGCACACCACCAGAATTTTTTTAAAATATACTTAGAATTTAAAAAAAAAACATTTTCGACACTGATTTGTTAACGAAAAACACTCTTATCGACACTGATTTGTCGACAAAAAACACTCTTGTCGACAACTTTTATCGAAATAAAATTAAAATTTTCGACAACTTATGATAAAAAATATACAATATCTTGTCGACGATAGTGTATATATTCAACCATAGTGTATATATTCGACCAATCGACGATAGTGTATATATTCGACCAATCGACGATAGTGTATATATTCGACCAAGGAGTTGTCGAAAAAAAAAACTAGAAACCTTCTGCAACAGAGAAAAGGAAATCAGGGGTGGCCGTGGGAGGGAGGGAGGTGGCGCGGCCGCCGCGTGAGCAGAAATAAATAATAATAAAAAACAAAGCAAAAAACATACCTGGTCAACGCCGGCGCGCAGGGGAGGAGAGAGCGGCGAGCGACGCTGGGCGAGGGGGCGCCGCCGCTGCGAGTAGAAATAATAAAATAAAATAAAAAGAACGAGAAAAAACTACATTGTGTTGCCGCCAACGGCGGCGAGGGATGGGGGAAAGCGGCGGGCGGCGCTGCGCCGACGGCGTGCAGAAGGTGAATGGTGACGGCTGCTTGGAGGAAGGGGAATGAGAGAAATATGGTTAGGGTTTTGATCAGGGGAGTGTATCTATAATTTAAATTAAATATGTAAAATGGCACATTCGGTATTTCGTGGGGGTACATCTAACATGTGCCACATTTAAGGGGTACGAAAATCTGAGGGGTATATTTAACAAGGCTGGAAGGGTATATAGCAAAACCCTTAATGAGAGAGGGTGGTTTAATGTAGTTGGAACAATTTTATAAATGAATGGGTCAAAGAAAGATATATCTCACGAATTGAGATCTGTGAGACGGTCGTATACAAGTTTTTATCATTATAAAATGTTCTTAATAGATTCATACAGTCCCACCCATTCCATGATGTCGCCGCCCTCTCCACCCACCCCACACCACCGTCTTCACTGTTTCTAGATTGTTTTAAGTTTTATTGCATATTTGATCAACTAATGTAAAAAAATTAAAGTAGTAGATTTTCAATCATGTTTTACATAAAAATTATTTTTAAAATAAGTGTATCAAATTTGGTAGATTCTTATTTTTTTACCAAAAAAATGCAAATTTTAATGCTAGATTTGTTGAAAAATAACCCAAATTTGACATTTATTTATCGAAAAGTAACCCAAATTTCGATACTGATTTGTCGAAAAGCAACTCAATATTTGACACAGGTTTATCAAAATATTGTATATTTTAAATTGAATCTGAAAATTCTCATCTTATTCTTCTTTTCAGTTTCATAAATAATTTTTTTGAATAATAAATGGTAATTTTGGTAGTTTTTTTTTTGGTATATAACATTATAACTCGACTATGCATGAATGGTGGCGTCGTGATGTAGCAGAGAGAGACAACAACGTCAGGAGGAGGGGCTGGGGCTGGGGCTGACGACGAAAAAATAAGATAGGGTGTATTTACTAAAAGAGTTAATGAGATAGAAAGTGCATCAATTAAAGACATTTTAGACATTTTATAATTATTATGAAATTAAAAAAAAATTGGAGGAGCGTGTATCTATCAAAGATAGATGTGCAAATAACTTTACCCATAGTTTAACCCAGCACATAGTTTAGTCGGATACTGGGCTTGTCTTCTTTGAATACTTAAATACAGATCATTTGAATGGGATTGAAGAGATCAAGAATCGGACTGAATATCTTTTTCTCTCTCATTTTTTTTTAACAGTAAAATCTGACTGAAAGATTAATCTTTTGGTTTGAGTTTGTTTGTTCATTTTGACGAGTTTTATTAAAGAGGTAGAACCATTTTTTTTTTTTTTTTTGAGTCAGAACTTTGAATTGTTTACGAACAGTTTGATTTGATTAGAAAATGTAATCTGACCAAATAAATTTGCTTGACTGATTAAATTTAATTGTTCTACTAAAAAAAACTCAATCCACTTCCAAATTATAAAGTAATTCTAATAATGACCATATCCGTGTTTGTGGTATTACTGGTATATATGATCTCAAGAGAGTAAAAACATGGTAAATTAAAAATCACATATCTTATAATTTAATTTAAAGTTTTGAATAATTATAAATAAATTATCAATTTTAAATATTATTGCAATTTAGACTTTTTGACAGCCTCCTTTCACCTTTGTAAGATTAAATCGTATTAAAATTTTTTAAAAAAAAAGATAATATTATTTCATTAAGGAGGTGTTACGTCAGTAAATCATATTAAATTCGGGCACAAAAGAGTTTACGAGAAAAATTAATTTACAAGAATATTTAAAGTTAATGATTTATTTTTAATTATCCAAATATTTAAATTAAATTGTAAACAAGTGAAATGGGTAATTTAATTTGTAATAAACCCTTAAAATATGACCTGCAGTAAAAAGAGCAAAATGTATATACTATATACTTATTAAAATTCTAACCTTTAGATTTAAATTTATTTTTAGTGAATTAATGAGAAAATAGGTTTTGGTTGAATATTCAAAATAGGTGGTAGGTCAAATAAATGAATGGAGTGAAATAAAATGTGAGTAAGAGAAAACAAGTAAGCGGACAGCACATTAGGTTCCTAACTTTAAATTATACGGTGGGGACGCGGACACGAAAGCAAAACCCCACTGTGTTAATAGTTAATATATTTTTTTAGTATAAAGGCAGGGTAAAAGAAAAT
Organism: Galeopsis tetrahit; assembly: GCA_963675135.1. Classification (NCBI taxonomy): domain Eukaryota; kingdom Viridiplantae; phylum Streptophyta; class Magnoliopsida; order Lamiales; family Lamiaceae; genus Galeopsis; species Galeopsis tetrahit. Next base: position 69,803,062 of record OY776123.1, read on the forward strand.
GCAATCCCAATAAAGTAGAAAAAGGCTTTTTACAGAAAATTGAAACATACTAAAAATTACACACAATAACGACATCTTAAGGGCAAACAGTTTAGAACGATGTAATCAACGTTGACAACTTCCTATGTTTGGGATTTGGATGTCAACATTTTGTCTCCATTTCCAACCAACCACCAATAATGCAGCCTCCCTCCCCTCCCCTCCTACTTATTGTTAGGCAAAGGAAATTAATTGACATCATCACCATCTTTACATTGCCTTTTTCCTTCTTCAAAATACATAATCTCATTTAAAAGTACGAACTTATAGAAAGATGTAAAATTAATTTATTTTTATTATGTATAACTTGAACTCAGAACGTGTGAACGTGAGTTTAAAACTCTTATGTTAATAAAAGAATTTCGCCTAATCTAAAAGTATGAATTGATAGAGAGATGTGAAATTAGTTTGTATTAATACTTACTTTTCTTTTTAATTAATTATATTAACCTTGCTTTATTGATTTTTCTATTGAGCAGTGGAGTCATTTTTATGGGTGATTAATTAATGGGGTATTTGGAATATTGCGCTGTAATTGTGATAGTCCTATGTTCTATCGTTTTTATCAAAGAAGTGCTATTAATATTTTAGAATATTATACTCCATATATGTATATACACATATACTAGTAGTATAAAACTAGCGTAATACATGAGACTGAAGAAATTTTTGTTTATAAATTAGTAGTAATATTTAGAAAACTCTGTTTATTAAAATTTAATACTATAATTTTTATATTTTAAATATATACTATATATATATATTAAATTTACATGGAATTAATAATTGCTAAAGAGAATAGGTAGGGAGAGAAGGAAAAAAAAATTAGAATTAAATGAAAGAGAGAGAAAAATAGAGCATAACTCTTGTATTTTATATTTGTCATTTAAATCAATCATTGATGAGGTACTCTATTATTTCAATTTTTTGGTCGACTTTAAACAATTCCACAATCTTTGTGTTTGGTTGTCATCGATGAATTTAGAACCCTGAGCAGTATTGGATTATTGGTATTTGTTTCACTACTGACTCTCTTCACGAATTTCTGCATTCATTCGACTGACCCACAAACGACGAAAATTTGTTGAACTAAAAAATGAATTTTCTAAAATAGATTTTTAGTTATTTTTTTAATTTAATCATATGGTTGTTATGCCAAGATTTCATTGAAATTGTTGGTTTGGCCTTAGACCCACCAGTCCTATTTGCCGTCACTAAAAAAAAGACACTCCCATTGAAGTGGATCAGTATGAGTGAAAATGGACGAGGTCATTAGTGTTTTCAAACTCTTCTTCAAAATCTCTTTGTGGAAATGAGTTTGAAAACAATTCCTATAGATGATGTATTGATTTAGATTAATAATTAGTTTTCATCATGAAATTGACAGCACAATCTTGATTAGGAACCCCTACACAATTTCACTTGTGAAAATAAATATAAAAATATCGCGTTCATCCAAACTAATTCATCTAATACTATAATAAAAACATTTGTTAGACAGTTTAATAAGATTAGGTGAGACATTATTACTTTTTAATATTAAGCCGTATCACTTTTTAATTTTTTGTCATAAAATTATACTTCCTCAGTTCCAAAAATACTTTGTGGACACGCATATTAAAAAAGTGTAAGTGAAATTTTGAGGGATGATTTTGTAAAATTTTATATATAAAGTAAAGAAATGAGTTGACTTTTGTGTATTTGTGGAGAAAAAGTAATGAAATTTGTGTAATATTGAGAATATTGTGAGAATGAAGTTTATAAATGATTTTTCATTTTAAGGGTGTGAAAATTATTGTGAAACGTTCCGGAAAGTGTGAAAGTAATTGCGGAACTAAGTACATTTTATATATATATATATATATATATATATATATATATATATATATATATATTTTAAGAAGTTAAACTATTTTTCTGAAAATTGATAACAAATAGTATAACTCATTGATTTGAAATATAAAATTGTAAAATATAGCATAGTGCAAATTCCTATTGCTGAAGAATTTCATAAAAGGTTTAAAATTTAGCTTAAAATGTCTTAAATTAGGTTTTCTTTAAAAAAATAATACTATATATTAAGATCTGATTTAATTCTTTTTGTCTCAGTGCAACGCATTACTATATTTTAATATGTCCGAATTCTTTTTGTGTCCATTAATTTTGTTCACCATCCATATATATACTGTATTTAATTGGCCAATTAGATTCCATCGAGGAATGCCATCCCTTTTTCTAATTTCGACTACAAAAGAAACTGCCAACCTTCCTACACTAAAAACACTCACCAGCTTTTCTTATGCAACTTAATTCTCTCCGCCATGGTAACCTCCATTAATCTTCTCCCTTTCTCTTATACCCTCATCCTCCTCCTACTTCTGATCCCGCCACCAGTCTCCGCCGCCAGCTGCGGCGGCCAAGATGACGACGACGCCACCAAGGCCAACCACCACGAAGCTCTCAAGTTCAAGCTCGCCGCCATCGCTTCAATCCTCGGCGCCGGTGGCATTGGCGTCAGCCTCCCTATCCTCGGCCGGAGATTCCAAGCTCTCCGCCCCGAAAACGACATCTTCTTCATGATCAAGGCGTTTGCCGCCGGAGTTATAGTGGCCACCGGTTTCGTCCACATCCTTCCGGAAGCCTTCCGTACGTTGTCGTCTCCCTGCCTTAGCGAGCACCCGTGGCGGAAGTTCCCCTTCGTCGGGTTCGTCGCCATGGTGGCCGCCATTGCCACGCTCACGGTGGACACCGTGGCGACTAGCTTCTACAAGAGCATGCATTTCAACCAATCGAAGCTAGTCAACGTCGACGAAGAGGGGGGTGGCGACGGCCATGTCCATGTGCATACCCATGCTACGCATGGCCATGCTCATGGAGCTGGAGCTCCCGTCCCATCTCAGGACGGGAACTTGTCGGAACTTGTCCGACAGCGCATAATATCACAGGTATATATAATTAAGAGAGTGTTTGCAAACTCTTTATTTAAACTTACTGTGTATCGCACTTTTAGCTTCTGAGAAGTGCTTCTAAACTTCGATTGTGTGATTGTTTTGGTAGGTTTTGGAGTTGGGGATCGTGGTGCACTCGGTGATAATCGGAGTGTCGTTGGGGGCTTCGGGGAGCGTAGACACGATAAAGCCGTTGTTGGTTGCTCTGTCTTTCCACCAATTCTTTGAAGGGATGGGGCTCGGTGGATGCATCTCTCAGGTATTCATAGAGTATAGTTTGGAATAAAATGTTGTCATTATGTTGTGATGAATGTTTGAGTGCTAAAAAGAATGCTATTCCTAGTCCCCACCTCCTTTTCTTATTTTTGCTGATAAAGCTATTTGATTGTACAATCAGGCGAAATTCAAGTCGTTGACAACGACGATGATGATGCTATTTTTCTCGCTGACAACTCCGATAGGGATTGGTGTTGGTATCGGAATCTCGAGTGTTTACAAAGAGGATAGTCCCAAGGCTCTGATAATAGAGGGGATTTTCAATTCTGCTTCAGCTGGAATACTGATTTACATGGCCCTTGTGGATCTACTAGCAGCAGATTTCATGAATCCCAGGATGCAAAGCAACGTTAGGCTTCAATTAGGTGCACACATTTCACTTCTACTAGGTGCTGGCTGTATGTCTGTTCTGGCCAAATGGGCCTGATCTAATGTACTGTAATTTTCTGTCTGTATTTCAACATACATGCATGTATGGGTGTGAATGAATGAGCATCTTAAAGTACTAGTATTAAAAAGAAGCTTATTCAAAATTATGAAAGTCAATGACTACTGAAACGTAGGGAAGCAAATGAAGTGACCCTACACAGATAATGAGTGATGCCTTTTCAGATAGTAAAGAATTGACAATACACAATTCTCTACAATTTGGTTTATCACGGAGGATTCTTTTAGGTGTAATACTAATACTCTCTTTGTCCCAAGATGGAAGCAAGTTACACATATGTCATTACTTTTCTCACACTAAAGTAGAAAAGATCATTCAACCCTCGTTAACAACTCTCACATTAAATAGTAAAATATCCTGGGATGGAGGGAGTATCGAACAATGGAAACATGGTAGGATGTTTAATCACCTCCCATTCCCATACAAGATGCTACAAAATCTTAACCTGAAAAAGTTTGATCAACAAACTAAGCATTTAGCCCACTACATCATATGCTGCCAACAAGACACACTTAACTATATATTAACAAATTCGGCTTAATATAAACTTGTGTGGTTATACTAAGGTTGGCAAATTTGCTGACTCTCACACAATTGACCTGAAACTGAAAAGATTCCAGTTAGCTTTACTAGACTAGTATAATACAATGCCGTAAGGTTTAGAATGACCCATGCCAGAAATTAAGTGGAAAGTGATTTTTTTTAAAGAAAGGCTATAAAGTTGGATACGAAAAATATGAAAAGATTTGAAAATGCATGATTGTAAAATTTATAATTTAGGACGAAAACTGCAGGATTGAAATAATAGGATACGCCTCCTCGACTTTCATATATATTTCGTCAAATTTTGTTCAATGAGCCCTTACCATTAATACTAGGAATTGATAACAGCAATTGTCATGAGCTCTTTTAGAAGCTCTTCCAGATGAGACAGGAGGCTGCAAAAGAACAACGAAAAGGAAATCAATCAGTACCACTTGCTAAAACAATATCAGAAGATGCTTCTTTCTATTAAATAGAATCCAAGTATGGGGCTCAACTAAGATATTCCATCCCCAATAACCTTACCCTCTGTGCAGGACCATCAACTGGAGCTTTAGCGAATCATTATGCACCCAAGTAGCCGCATAAACAGAAAATCAAACACAACAAAAGGTTCACAAGACAAGGAAAAAGATGATTTATGACCATTAGAAAATTCATTTCTCCATATTAAAATATAGCCATTGAGAAAGAAAGGAAAGAATAATTGGTTTAAGGAAAAGACAGATTCAGAACACCTGTACAAGACAACTTTAGAAGACTAAACAGTGTTTATCTATATAATATTGAAGCACCCATCAGCATTCCATTGTAATCTACAAGATCTACCTGATTGAATAATAATTTGAAAATAATTAAAGCCTTTTACTGGGAATATAGATTAGCTAGGACCACTTATTGTGATCAAGCATTGAGCATCAATAACATTTTCATTTCCAGCCATTTTAAACTTTTCAGCAGAATTCACAATGAACTTCAATACACATAAAAGTAAGCCTGGTTGCAGTAACTTGAAATTAATTGGACAGGAAAAGAAGAAAGAGCTACATGAAAAAGAAGGTAGACAAATGCCCACTGAAGGAGAACAAACTTGGCCCAGTTTATAATTATCCCAATTTTGAAAGCAGATAACCTTCTACCATTCAATAAGATGGTGAACACATAATGCATTCTCAATACCAAATCATATGCTCTAGCAATTCGAAAATTCTGCTTTCTTTAAATCAAACTTGTTTATCAGTGGGCGCATCGTTTTCTCTCATAGCCTTTCCTGAGGGCCAGGGAGGAAACATACCTATGTACGAGTTGCATAGAATCAATAGTGAGTAAGTGAAATTATAGAAAGCCCAACAATTCTCTCCACTATCGAGATAATGGAGTGAAATATGAAGATGGTGTCTTTTATGAGCGACAGCACCTCATTTAACTGTAAAAAATCGAAATAGTATCCAACGACCCCAGCTGCATTTTACTATATGCTAACAAAATTCACTGCCAATTAAAACTTTGCAAGTCATACAAAGGCTTAGCTTAGAACAACTGACAAGGACTTGGTAAAGCTAGAGATAATGTGATATTCAGACACACCTTCCAAGGAAAATAAGGTTAGTTTATACAGATGCGATGCCTACTGAGGGCTGCAACCAAGACTAGAAATCACTGACCATTTATTGAAGACTAACTTGAAGAAAGCTCACCTGCATTAGTTAACTATATCTTTTGAACATGCTTCTATATTTTATTCAATATATGAACAACTGAGATGGCAAAAGTTTTTAAGATTTTCTGCAGTAAATATGCATAAGGCAATTCTATGTTCTGTATCGGAAACGTTGGCATAACAATTTGGAAAATGTATATCCTTACTCAAAGATAAATCTCCAATGGTTTCTAACTGCACTGAACAGTGTCCAAATTATCTTTTTATTAGCATCCAATTGCCATTGTAAAAACCAAGATACACTACCACTAACCACCAGATAATGGCCTTACTATAGGGTTTGTGGTACAGAGAAACAACATAACTTTTTAACTCAATTAAAGGGTGTGGAGTTAATTAAGAAATGCATTGTAAACTATTTATTTATAGTCGGATTGACTCTATAATCTAACATGTCAGCACAAAAGTCAGGGATCTGAAAAGAAAACACTGATTCAAACTTAAGATTTTCATTGTTGAATTGGAGGGAAGAAAAGGAAGTGGCCCTATAGGTATTATATTCTCTGGTGGAATGCAACCTAAAAGGTTGGATCGCATACCACTTCCTTGACATGAAAATGCCCATGTTGCAAGGCAATGCCTTTTCGGAAAGTAAAAAGAAGAATATGTTGACAATAACATATGATACAATTTGCTAATATAGTTTCATCATAGATTCTTTAGGGGTCAAGTTGTTATACTATATTACAGGGAATCTAAAAAGAGGAAATTGTGCAGGTATCAATAATGATAATTTTATCAATAGCTTTTTTGCTTAGCACTCAAGTTGACTCAACCAAGTAACAACCCAAATATTAAAACACTGAATTCTTCCAAGGTGATGTGGACATTCCACCCTTAAACAGGAGCTTGAAAACCATAATATACAAGTACAAAAATTGAACAATTTTGAGAAATGATGAGTGAATTATAATCAGCAACCTTGTCACAGAAAACTTGTCACAGCACCCATTGACCTTCCTCAAAAGCCAATGCAAGATACTTTCTCATTGCTTCTCCAACATGATAGCACAACTTTGAGGTATTTTTTCTGTAATTTAGATAGCACATTCCACATCAGTCACAGAACGTATGGTAAAGCACATAAAAGATGGCAAGGAAAGTTACCTCATGTCAACCAAGACTGAAATAATCTCCATCTGATAAACCAGAACCTGACAAATCAAGAGTGAATACTGTGATATTTGAAGGCAGAAGAACTACAGCTACTTCATTTGCATCTGCTCGACATCCACTGCACAAGAAAAGGGAACAGTAAGTTTTTAATAAGTACATCATAAGTGTAGCAATATCAGATTAATATGTTTACAAAGATATAAATCCGTTAATACACACAAATTAGAATATAAATAATATTTAGATACATGTTTAGATTGGTTAGTTAACCAAATAATGAACGCCCCTTACGAAATTTCACAAGAAAGGACCTGATACTAGAAATTGATTAGCAGCTTGGGTCAGGACACAACAGCATATTGTGGAAAATAAGAAACTTCAAAAGTACAATGGCTACCTGTTTCCATGATAAAATATAACACAAGGAAGGGGAAAATCATATGGTTATTGTGAAGGAACTTACAGGCTACATCTCAAGGTACAACCCCGTTCATTACTAAGCTGCAAAAGTTAAGTAGACAATAATTTCAGAAACTTTTAATACGATCAACTTCACAAATGCACAGAAACAAATATCCGAGAATGCAGTTTATAAGAGAAGTTTTGGCAACTTATGCCCATACTAGCTTCCAAGTCTTCTTTTTTGTACTTTCTTCCAGCAAGGGGAAATCCTTTTCCCACAGATACTGATCTAGGTTGTAGTCAGGCCCATTTGCATGCCAGGCAGAATTAGTAAAGTAATTTAATAATTTGGAAACTTGCTCATAGGAGTAAATGAATGTTGCTTAGCAGAGGATACAAAGTGATGATATTTTGGATATTAAATAATGAGTTACTGCAAAGCTTCGGGATTTGTACATTGCAGAATAACAGCATGCATGGTTGATGGCAAACTTAAAGAAGCAAAAGGCAACAAAAATTCCTGGAGACCCTTCCTAAAATCACTTGGGAAATATTTCGAACTTCCAGTATTACATAAAGAAAGCAATGCATTTACGTTAACCAAAGAATTTCCCATTTACAAAGAGAACATTATCGTTCATTTGAAATTGAGATACCCAATGTCAACATGTTTCGATAGATGAGAACACGCTAAAACAAAGTACTGAGATGTTTAGAAGTTTAACTTAAAGACTGATACAAGCGAATCTGCAATCAGCCATCTCTGAAATAGACAAAATAGTATAGCAGAGGTCAATTTTTCAAAACCTTTGCACCTTTATTATCCCGTTTCTACTTTTCCCATCTTACACAAAATAGCTTAATTACATGTACCAAAATAAATAAGAAAAAATGATATAGTGATGGACAAACATTTATTTATCTGTTCAAGATCTGCTACATTACTACTTGACTGTCCCAAGATGGTAAAAGACTGCAAATAACAGGGACTTTGGGACTAATGAGCAATCATTAACATGCTAAATGAAACGTGCTTTCATCCAAATTCTCAATTACTTGAACATAACTCATAGGATACTATCTAATGCCCCAATTATTATCTTACAATTTACCAAAACAAACATTGAAGCAACAGAACAAATTGTGCAAATAGGAAAAAAAGTAAACTGAGCAAAATAATATACCTGGGGGCCTAATGAAAAAATTGATAATTTGATCAATCATCTTGAGCAACACAGCTCAAGCAGTCACTTCTAAATGAATGGATCGTGTTCCACCAATCGTACAAAGGGATGCCCTCTTCTGTCTCTCTATACAAGTGAGGGTGGAAAGTGTGTTCAATACCATAAACGGAACCTAAAATAACAGTCTCCTTATCGTACATCCTTGTACATATAATCTAAATCTATGATCACAGCCTAAATCAGACACCAACAACATCAACACAATCCCAACAAGCAACTCTTGCAACACAAATCTAAATCTAGGGTTAAATATAATGTCACTTCAAAGTGCTGAATTACTGATCTTCAATACACATAAAAGTAAGCCTAGCCTAGTTGCAGTAACATTTTTTTTTAATAAGAAACATATACTTTTATTGCAATTATAGGGATGAGAAATCCCTAGATAGATTTACATAAAGAAACTACATAGCGTAGCACCAACTCCTAGTAACATCAGAAATGAACAGACCCTTAAATGCATTATGACTAAGAGACCACAAAGCCACTTCATGTTTAATTCTATCCCATAATTCATTAGTAGATTCGTATTTATCATAAAAAATTATTTTATTACTCTCAACCCAAATTGACCACAGCACCACTGAGACGGCAATCCTCCCAAGTATTTTTCCTTTCTTGCTAATAGAATCTCCCAAATTGTTTAGCAGTAAATTCAGAACAGATTCTGGGAGAACCAAGTAAACATCAACTTCCTTGAACACCATGTACCACAATTCTCGAGAAAAAGGGCAATGTAAAAGTAGGTGATTAAGATCCTCCGAGGAGTTCCTGCATAAAACACACCAACTTGGTAGAAATGAGCAGTTAGGGTATCGTTTTTTTAATATAATCACAGGTTGGCAACTTTCCCAACACAATCAACCACAAAAAAATCTGAATTTTCTTCAGAACCGGAGCCTTCCAAACCACTTTAGACCAAGGAACAAGGAAAGTATTAGTATCCTCGAGATGTAAAGACATAAAAAAAAAGGATTTAACCGAGAACACCCCAGACGGATCAGCCCCTCACACCCTACGATCGTCCCCATAATCCCTGATTCTAGCAGATTCTAAACACTCGATGAGCTGACAACACTCAGTGATCTCCCTATCCCTTAGATACCTATAGAAATGAAAATTCCAAGATAGAGAATGCTAAGAATTAGAAACAAAGAAGTTAATAGGATAATTTTGGGCAGAAGATAGGCGAAAAAGTAGAGGAAAACGGGACAAAAATGTGGAATTACCCAGCCATGCATCTTCCCAGAACCGCACTAAGTTGCCCCTTCTTACCTCAACCTTACCGAACGCAGAAAATCTGGATACACCCGAGATATAAATTTCCATGGGCCCCAAAATGTCGTTCGTGCAGCCAGTCCCGCATCCCACCCATTCTCTTGAATCCCATATGATATAGTGTAACATATCAGTATCACACTTATGATAGTAGAAGAGAATTAAAACAAAACTAGTGGTGACTACACATATAAACGCCAGAGAGCATCAATTAGCTGGTAATATATAAAAAATCATAGCAAAAATATATATTCGGCTATATGTAGACAAATGATGTGGTTCGGTAAACATAGATTCATTAAACACAATCACTTGAGATCGTTTACATAAATTACATTCCCCTTCCAGAAACAAAGGGCTTAGGAGGGGATAAAGATCTGATTTCAGGTGCTGAACTAGGGAAAATTGTATTGAGCTTATGCATCAAGATGTCGGATCTTGATGGAATTTCATTTAGAAGAAACTGCTGGACAATTGGTTTCTTAAACCACTCTAGCACTGAATCCCCTGGGGCCCTTAAAACAACCTTACTAACCTCAAATGGTGACTCCAGGGAACTTAGCATTTGAGCTATAACTATCCTCAGAGTTGGTCCAGTAACTAATTTGATTCTTCTTGGGACAACACCATAGTATAACATGCGCTTTCTGAATCTATGAAGGGTGTGCACGACTGCTATGAGAGCTGCTCCAACAGATAAGTTCCTGACATCAAGGGACCAGGCAATGTGTTGATCAAACACGATTGCCTTGGGGAAAAGTTTGTTCTCGTATGAAACTTTCCAGACGCACCGAGCACGGTTTATTTGTCCCATTAGGACAAGGTAATTGAGGAGCACGTTAACGAAGTACCTGGCAGCTCCTTCTTCCAATTCATAATCGATGCCTTGGAAGAATTCCCTCACAAACGATAAGACTGGTTGTTTCCTCTGTTCAGTTCCAGTAAAGAGCCCACACAAGAAAGCATGAGCCTTATGATTTGTAGCACTCAAGATTGACATCAAATATCTCTCATTGGTCTCTTCCTGGCACCTTACAAGATGGGCCAAAATCGACGTGTAAAGTATGAGATCAACCTTAGCAGAAGCATTCACATATGTTTCAAGGAGAGGCTTAGCAGACTCGTATAAGCCATTCTTCATGCACGACTCAAACAGCTGCCTAATAATGAAATTATTTGTTCGAATGCCCGATGAACCCATGAAGCGCAGCCACCTCAAAGCAAGATCAATGGAACCATCCTTTACGTAAACCATGAGAACATCACTAGCATTCACTTCAACAGAATAACCCATGGTCTTCATCTCGAGCAAAATTTTTGCAGCCACATCCACTAGCTTCTTTTTAGCAAGTAAAGTCAGAAGAGATGTATAAGTGCTAAGACCCGGCCTCAAACCTGCATTTGTCATTGAGTTGTACAATTTCATTGCTGCATCTACTTGTGCAGAAGAAGCATGCATTTCCAGGAGAGAGCAGTAGGTTGATGGTGTGGGTAAAAATCCAGCTTTTTCCATATCAGAGAAGATCGACATTGCAATCTCAAGCTTTCCAGATTTTGCATGGGCCTCAACAATCATAGTGTACAGCCCATAGTTAGGTCTAAGCCCAGCTTTCTTCATCTCATCCCAGAGCTTGAGTGCTGTGTCCAGCTTTCCAGCCTTAACAAATGACTCAATTAGAGAAACAAACATGGCTCCCGATGGCCTCAACCCAAACCCCTGCATTTCCATATACACTTTCATTGCTGTATCCAACCTCCCCGCCTTCCCCATCGTATCAACAAGAGAAACAAAAATCCCAAAGGTTGGTCGATAATTCTTTGGTTTCATCTCCTGAAAAAGCTTCAGAGCAGCGTCCAGGCGGCCAGACTTAGCAAGACTTGGTATCAGCAGGTCATACGTTGACGCATCTAAGGAACAGCCATCTTTTTCCATGTTGGCATAAATCTCAAACGCCTTATAAGGTAACCCTTTAGTGAGAAACAAAGTTATAAGTGCATTATACGTTTGAGTATCAAGTCTGCAATCTAGCTCCTGAATTTTCTTGAAACAACAGAACGTAACCTCCAATTTCTCAGCCTTAGCCAGATACTGAAGTACCCTGTTATATGCGCCAAATGAAGAAATCTCATTCCCACTCGAATCACTAACCATTTCCTCAAACACAGTCTGAATCCCATCAAAATTTCTACTCAAATTCAACTTATCAAACAACATAACATAGCATTCATCATTAGCAAGATACCACGATTGCCTTTTCGCCCATCCAAACAAACTCAACAAAGCATCACTATCCTCAATTATCTTCATTGCCTGAGTGATATGGGTCATGTTCGGCACGAACTGTAGATTATCCAATTGGGTCTCCATATCAGGGCCCCATTTCCACCTCTTCACAACTTCAATTATCTTAGCTACAGCTGAAATGTTCGAAATGGGCTTTCTTATTCCACCTGCCATTACATGGTCATCGACCCCGGGCTCAACCGATCTTATTCCCTTACCGGAGTAAATTACGCTACCCGATTCATCCAAATAATCTATTTCTTCGGTCCACTCACGGGAGTCTTCCCTACCCTGCTTCCCAGAACAGTACTCTCGAATAAATTTACCATCATTTGACACAGGAAAGGCAGTAACTATACGGAAAAATGAACCTGAACTATACAGCGAGGATAGAGGTTTCAACTTCAGGTTGTTTTGACTGAAGATTTTTCTTGATTGTGCGACATATTTTGAGAACAAAAGGGTGCGCAGCATCATTTCGAAAATGTTGAGTTAAAATATGGTGAGAGGTAAAATATTCATAGTTCTGAAAAGATGATTTTCGTACCGGGTGAATGATCTTGACAAATTCTTCAGCTTTGAGTTAACTCGCCAAAACCCTAAACCCTATTTCTGCAATTATTTCATGACGCTGAATATTTATACCCACATTAATTATAAATACACCCATGGTTATATAAATTACGTGATATACCCATTGGGGTCACGTTAATGGCTTACCTTGTATGAAAATGCTCGAATTGAAGTCTGAAAAAAATGTAGAAAAAACACAAAATGATTATCTCGAGTTAGAAAGGCTCTATAAAAAAATAAAATAATACGATTAACGTCTACAACAAAAGATTAAACTAAGTTGAGAAGGGCAAAAGGGTGATGACAATATTGGGATGGGGGGTATTAGTTAGTTTTGTTGGGTGAAAAAAAATGAATGTTCATTAATAAGTTTAATTTAGACATTTTATATTAGGATAGAATTGTAAAAAAAATAAAGTGAGTGTATTTATAAGAAATATGGATGAAATATATTCCTACATTGCACCGACCCGAGAACATAAGGACAACAAAGTATGGAATGGGTACCATCATTAGTTAGAATTAGAGTTGTTAAACGGGCTTTAAATATGTATCTAAATATTTTCACCAAGTTCCGCTCCCGACCGAGAGACAAACCTCGATCTGATGATCTTTAGAGTGGGTGACTTGCACAAAAATCAGACCGGAGAGTGCTTCGGCGATCACCCTCCAACACTCAAGTCAGTTCGATTGTTATGAAGAATAAAAAGATGAATATCAAGAGTAAGAAATAAAAGTGTATTTAGTAAATGTGAATTAACTTCTTAGAACGAATAGACAGGAATTTTTTTTTTCTTTAATGAAGGGTTTACAAGATTATAAAATAAAGTTTCAAATCACAAGTCAAAGATCTTGATCTTCAAACCAAAGCGGATCACCATAGTATTGTCGTCCACTCCAATCGTGTGAAGAGGAAAGACGAGTTTTTCTTTGCCTTAACAGGTGTCCAAGTCTCCAATTTTTAAACGAGACAACCCCACACTAAGGTGTTCTCATGTGAAGAATAAGAAACAAAATGAACAAACAAAGTTCCACCGAGTACTAGATCCAAAGTACCAGCCCACAAGGGCTCTCGAGTCTATCTCAAATAGTCCAACCACCAAAAAAGAGTCTCACAACCATAGCATAGTCCTATATCGGGGAATAAGACGCACAAGGCGCAACAAAAACAACCAGCAACAACTAAAACACTATACAAAGCAAGCACAAAAAAACTACCTATGAAAACAGTAAACAAGATCAACGAAGAAATACCCGAACGATCACCGTGGCTTCGTTAAAGATAATTTCTACGTTGATCTCTAACAAGAAAAGAAGAGACACTACATAAAAGATGAAAAAAAAAAAAAACTGGAACAATCAGAACTGCGGCGGCGACAGTCTAAAACAACATAGATCTGAGGATCTGCTACCTAAATCTTGCGAAAAAACAAAAAAAAAAGAAGATGAGATCGGAGAGAAGCTTGGCGGCGGCGTTCCGGTGGAACGTCTACAGACCCGAGGTGAAAGGACAACGGAGGCAGGGCAGCAATGAAGACAGAACGGCGACAACAATGTGAGCGGCAGATCTACGGTGGAGGTCGGTGGAGAAAGGGGAGGAGCAACTCTCTAGAGAGAAGCTTCGTGTATACCTTTATTTCTGAAGGATATATGAATGACTCTTCTCCTCTATAGTTTGTGACTAAATATGACATCGATGAGTAATGCTATTTTGTGTTTCTGCCAATGTTTGATAGGCCGCATTCAATACAAATTTGTAATTTTTTTTTGGGCAGAAAAAGTAGTATATTACTAGAGTACCAGAAGTGCTAAAAAAAAATGTGAGTGATTACGAAATAAATGTTACATGCAATCAATGAGGTTGAGCGCCTATCCTGAGTACCACAAGTTTGTAACTATATTCTTTTATTCCACTGAACCGATACAACAAAACAATATCCCAATTATTGCCTATTGGTTCCATAGACATGCCCACACAATAAATAGTTGGATAATTCTCTAATGAGCTAATTTCATCACTATAATATTTATTCATTTAATTGTGTTAATATGTTTCCCATTAGGCTTGCAGCTTGTATCAGGATTACTAACATTGTTTCTAAATTGAAAAGCAAGTATTTGAAATTGAGATTTTGTATCAATTTCCGTGTGTTTCACTCTACTGGATCTTTAACATGTGTCGACATCACTATTTTAAATATTATTGATATAACATATGTAAATAAAATAGATAGTGAAATACAAAAATCTAACATAAATGATCTCATGCACAAGTTAACACCACGTTTTAAAGTTCAAGTATGTACTAATTCCCTCAATTTTCTCAAAATATAAGTAAAATATTCTGAAATTAATTTCTAGAAGTCATATTTATGTACACTCAACTCAATTGCACCCATCACAATTTTGATTTGATTATATATAATGTGAATAGTTAAAAATTTAATTGAACAATTAAAAACATATTCAAATCACTTAAAATAAAATACAAGAATTTATCTATTTTTAGTGGAACAATGAGGAGGTGCAGCAGGAGAAGAGAAGGTTTGAGTGGAAAGAAAGCAAAAGAAAAGGAGTTGAAATACTTCTACGATGTGAAGGCAAGCATATATGCCCCCTCTCTCTCTCTCTTCTGTCTCTGCATTGTTCCGATGAGATGAAAGACATGCGTACGCTTCCTATCCTCTCTCTTAAAAATATAGTAGGAGTATATGCATTCACTCCCCTCACCACACTACTTTTTCATTTCTTCTAAAACACATTTCTAACTCCTACTCCCTAAAGAATCATCTTTCCAACTACACTACATTAATCCATTCTTTCTTCATCCTATTACTATATATACACCATACCTCTACTGTTGTACTACAATCATTCACTTCTTCACAATCACATGGACAAAATTGCCTCTCTTCGCATCTTATGCCTCTGCTTTGCAGCCTTTTACATTGCACAATCTGCAGGTAACTTATCTACTCATTTTTTTCGACTACCCTAGTGTACATTATTACTATGTTGATTCTTTTTTAACAATTGGGATTTCATAATTTAAGCCTAGAGTAACTCACTTCTTGATCCTTAATCAGATGCCACAAGAGCTGCAATGCACCAATTCACAAATTCAAACACAAAAATTCATTCATTAACCAAATTTGACACATTTATGCCATTAGATTCAAGCTCACCACCTTATGAAGAAGCCCTCCCCCCTTTTCCCCTCTCTGATCAAAACACCCCTCCATTCCCATTCTGTATCTACCCACCATCCACCCCACAGCCACCTTCTACCAGCCCCACGCCGCCTCCTGCCTCCACCATAACCCCAATCCCACCAACCCCTACTCTACCCGACGTCGTTCCATATCCCCCATCATTCGTCCCGTCGCCAACTGAGCCCGTGTTCAGCCCACCAAGCTACGCGCCTGGACCGCCTCAACCTATCATTATACCCCCTCCTTCCCCGACACCAAGATTCTTGCCGCCAATTGTTTATCCACCACCAGCAGTGCCACCGCCGCCTCACCGGACACCAGTCACCGCCATGTGGTGCGTGGCTAAGGCATCCGTGCCTGACCCGATCATCCAAGAAGCTATGAACTACGCTTGTTTCTCTGGAGCTGAATGCAGTGAGATTCAGCCCGGCGGATCATGCTTTCACCCCGACACACTATTTGCACACGCCTCATACGCCTTCAACAGCTATTATCAAAGAAGTAAGGCCGCTGGAGGGAGCTGCGATTTTGGAGGAACAGCCATACTTGTTACTGTTGATCCAAGTAATTCCAATCATCTTTTTTTCCATTTTTTATAAATTAACTTGATCAAGATATATGATTCTTTCTTCACTTTAATTTCTCTGCAGGTTACGATGGCTGCCATTTTGTCTACTTTTAATTCTTCAAGATACAGAGGACATTTTGAATAGATATATGCTTCACCAGATAATAACATCTTTACAATTTTGTAATATACACACACATAATTGTTGAGAATGTGACATTAGTAGTGATTTTTTAATTAATTTAGGTTTCAAAGATGTATCAATCCATATGAACGTCGTTTGTTCAGCTTAATTTTACCACAATTCTTGAATCAATATTCACTTCTAGTAAAATGCTACCTTCCTAATTCATTTTTGTTTATGTGCTACCTTTTTGCTTTAGATTTATTTGTTTTCATTGCTAATTTTAACTCCAATTTCACGATTTTTTTACCAAGAAAGTTTTGTAATTGTTGGTGGCTCAAAATTTTAGTTTTATTAGGGCAATTACAAATTAAATCACTAATTTTAGCTTAATTGCAGTTTAATTTAAAATTTTCTGAATAATTGTAAATAAATCACTAACTTTAAAAATTATTGCAAATTAGGCTTCTAAGCAACTTTCATTGTGTCATAAATTTGACATTTCGAGATTAAATCAAATTAAAAGGCAAGATTGTTTCATTAAGGAAGTGACATGTTAGATTCAAGCACAAATGAGTTTGCAAGAAAGTCTAATTTACAACAACATTTAAAATTTATAATTTGTTTACAATTACCCAAATGCATGTTTAAAATAAATTGTAAATAAGAGTGGTGATTTAATTTGCAAGTAAGCCTTTTATAATATTGATGAAGTTTGGGTGATGGATTGTATTGTATACTCACTCAATTCGAATTGGTTGATGGAATCTTTGAATAAATTATCCCTCATTTGATTATTTTGGCCACGGTTTTCAATTGTTTTACACTGTTTTCTTGGATTGGTGTGAAAGAATATTCATATAGCTCAAATGATCTTAATATAAATTCACGACCATAGTTAATACTAGTTCGACCAAAGATCTGAAATTAATAAGGTTTGAGAAGTTTACACAGCCGGATCCTATTTGATCCTTAAAATTGTTTGAGAACAATAGGTTCATGAATAACTTGATTTACAACTTTGATCAAATCCTGAGAAGTGAAGCCGTCGTCTTTACGGTAAAACAAATGCAAGACTGTGCTCATGTGCCAAAACAATTCCTTGCAACGCTTTGGAAGGACACTCCCCTCTCTCTCCAAAACTAATCTTAACAGCTCTCTTCGTTGGCTATCGATCAAGCTTTTCATCTCCCGAGCAGCACCCTCTTTACTTGTTTCACCACGACTATTAATCATGTACAGTGGTATCGCGTTTAGTTTACCCTCCTTAACTTCTCTCTGCACATCCATAAACACAATCAACTCTAGGACAAACAATGCTCATATATCTGAGTGAAGGACATTATTTATTACACATTACCTCACAACTCTGGATATCATTCAGAAGACGTCCACAAGTGCTCATCAATCTGAATAAGCTACGATACTCAGAATGGCGAACCATCTCCTCAGAGACCTTAGGACCAACAAGATAAAGACTAGGCAAGACAATTGGTCCTAGAGCAAATGATACATATGCATTGCTCATGTATTCATCCATTGTCAGGACATGCTCGTCTCTGGCCCATTCGGTTTCTTTCATCATAGAATATAGCAAATCTAGCCACTGAAAATAGGTAGGGATCAGCTGTTATTTAAAAACAAGACTTTGGCCATGATCATATATGTGTAAAACAAATGGAGATGAAAAGAGAGATCTCACAATTTCAATTATATGGTTAGTAACACTACGTTCTTGTAGTTTGAACGCTTTGCCTCCAATCTCGGAGATAGTGCGCTTTAGTGATGAAAATATTATCTGGACATTCTGAGACGAGCATTCTGTGCTAGCATCTGCATCCCATCTGTGGCAGAAATGATGGTATCATGAGAAGCAATGAATTCCGAATCATATAAAATATAAGCAAAGTCCAATGCAGCAACAAAGCAGGGCTGGAAACGTACATTTCAACTAACCGAATTAACTGTTTTAATTCCTCTACAGAACCTCCAACATCAAAAAAGTCATCAACCACGGTGGTGAGAACACTGTTTTTGGCCCATGACATTCGGGCATCTGATAGTTCTGGAGCAAAAAAGGTGGCTGCTGCAGAAAAATAACAGTATGCAGACTTACTCCTTGCAAACTTCAGCTCATCCAATCTATTCTCTGTCACCCATCTAAACAAAAAGTATATACCAAAAACATGAAATATCAAGTTTACATTTAACCAAATTTATCACTCACTAGAGTTTCTTTCAGTGTTTAATGTGTGATGCTGTTCCACCAAAAACTTAATTGTCTTTCTAAATAAATTCTCATCTCAAGTTTGAACCATTTTTCTTAAGAGAGGTTCATGGAGTAATTCAAGGTTATATATCTATTATAAGCTCAGATCGATCATGGCAAATAATCCCTTTAATTAATAAGAATTCATTTTGTTATTTACCTTTCAAGCTCTTTATTTTACTGCAGTCAAATAAATCAATGAATGACATTAGGCATGTTATTTACCTTTCAAGCTCTCCAAGTTCTTCGCGATGCATGGCTTGACAGCGGTTGAAGTCTTCAACTGATAGGAAAAGGAAATCCTTGTTGGCAAAATTTGGTGAACTGGATTTCATACATTACAAAAAGAAGTTTAGTCCCAAAAAGAGTAGGTAAAAAAGTCATTTACATAAGAAATTTACCAATATGAAGTTTTCAGAATTCTTGTATCATCCAAGTTGTAGAGCTCTATATTTCGGCGCTTAGCAACCCGGTCCATAATTGCATAGAAGGGATAATCGAGAGCATGGCTAACCTGGGAAAAGCGTAACTTATATGTCTATGTTGAATAAACCCACCATGGGTTCAACTAGAAGTAGATATACAAGGCTTGAGTAAATATATACCTCTGAATCAATATTTCTGCCAAGTTGACTTGAATGAATAAAACCATTAGATACTTCCTGCTCAAGTATATATTTAAGCCTTAAATTTTGTTGTTCCAAATCTCTTTCATCTGGATATAGTATGAAACCAGATGCCCTATATAACTCCAGAGTTGTGCCTATGTCTTTCATATTTCCATAAAAGGAGTCGGGTACAAGTTTTGTTATCGAATCTGCATGACATATTAAAGAATTACACATGGCGTGTTTAAGGGTGTGCTTGCAAACTCTATCAACAGCTTCCAGAATAATTTTTTTTTTTTTAAATCTGTGAGAAGCTTTTAAGAAAAAGTGATTCTGCCCCCACTTTGTAGAGTTTGCAAACCACCACTTAAGTGAGATGAAATGGATATTTTTGCTTTCAAGTTAACCTGAAGACACGTTATATCCGTTCATTCGCAATATTCGAAAAGCTAAAGCACAAGTTGATGCATCCACGAATATGTCTTCACTGCCCTGCAACCAGCATCTTATATAGGCTAATGTTAAATTTAAATGTACACAATTTGCCAACTCTATCTCAACCTTTGCTTGATAGAGCAAGCTAGAAGTGATAAACATATGTATATGCTGGAAGCTACCTGTATGTTTCATCCAACACCTGTTGAATTTCCTTCTGAAAATACCGACTGATTCCCAAACTTTCGAGATTATCAACTGTACGTAGCCTAGAATATACATCTAAAGGATAAACTGCAGGAACTGAATAGAAGAAGATAAAGTTTGTTAGAATTTAAAAAAACTTGTCCAAATTGGCAAAATGAAAGTTCTTATGAAAGTACCGGCATTTCCAAACTTCTTTAAGGCTGAATGCAGGTAACTTAGGCACCCCGAATTCGGAAGGGCAATAAAAGCAGCTGCTGTAGTGGACGGAGAGTTGAAAAGAGACCCGTTTTTTCTTTGATATTTCATGATTGATTCCCAATCTTGTAGCTTTCCCATTCCTTCAGCAACATACGCCAGGTAAGCTTCCATGTCTGGTGATTGACTTTGGTAACATCTACATAATAGAGACATCTTATAGAGTAAGTCTCTTGTAAACTAGTTGCACGGTGCAACTCACACAACTAATACCTTTTAGTAAAACAACCAATACCATTTAAACGTAGATAAGTGATGATACCTTTTAAGCTCCAAATCCCTCTTAAAAATCAAATCATCAAACATAGATGGCTCTAAGCGGAGGTCCAAAAATAAGTCTTTGGCATAATCGAGCATGCCAGGGAATATAATGTCGAATCCCATGGGAGAAATCTGAGACTTGTCAGTAGCTGAAGCAAGATTCACTTCTATGAATTGCACACCTGCAAAAGAGTTACTAATGCCTATCAATACGTTGAGCCTATATTAAGTTTAATGGATAAGTGATGAAGAAAGCACATTACCCTTATTAATTTGTTCTTGACCAAGTCCCCATTTTTTGAGTGCAAGAATGCAGGCCAATGTGGAAGAGAGGACATCTTTCATTAGAAAAGGATGATGATGGGAGCAAGCCCAAGAACCATCAGGGCACTGGTTCTCCAACAACCAAGTTAGACAATCTGGGAAGCAGGGCTGGTGTGAGGAGTTGGGACAAGGAACCATGGCAACCCATGCTGTGTCGTATGAAGAAACAGAAACTTGTGGAGGGTTGTGAATCAGGTGCACTATTCTTGATTTCGTCTCCTCAAACCACTGGTTACATTCTTAACAATATTAACCAAGTTTTAAAGTTAATTCCGAAGAGGAAAAAATTAGTACAAGGCTAGTGTTTACTTGTGGTGATGATGGCGTTTTAGATGATGCTACCCTTTGAAGTCCAGTGTCCAAAGATGCTGCTTGCAAGAAAAGAAGACTTATTTAGGGGGTTCATGTTCATCAAATCAAATAGCTACTACCAGACAAGATGATTATTGAAAAGCAAATACAAAGACAGAGTATAAATCAAAAGCAAGTTGGGGCAGGGGAAGCAGGGTTACCAGAAACGTGAAACAAGTGGGAGTTGCTAAAATGCAATGGGTTGCTAGGAAAAGAGAGAGGAGCGGATAGCTGAAGAAGAAGCATGGTTGTGGCTGCTGCTTTCAGACAATTATGCGAGTTGAGGAGGAGGATCGCCTGAAACATGAAAGAATTGGGAAAGTTGAGAGGAGGAGAATAAGACAAAAAAAAAAAAAAAAACCAGATGCTCTTGTATTTCAAAACGTTTATACTCCATACTTTTGTTGTTTTTTTCGTCAAAGAAAGAGACATACTGGTCTTTATACAATACGGAAAGGAAACAGACTTCTCCCTATCTTAACAAAATAAGAAAATGAACTGCAAACCTTCTACGGGTAATATAATGGCAAGAAATCATAATTATTTATTTGCAATTATTCCAATTAATTCCTTGAATTTCTACCCAAGAATTTCATTTTTTTTGTGCTCAATATTTTTTTAGAGTTCTATAAGTAAACAATTATCCATGATAATTAATTCCTCCTGCGACAGGATATTAGACACAAAGTTAAAAGAAAAAATGTATTCCCACCCTTCATCTATAGGCTTCTGGATTAAGAAAATTGATTAAATTATATGTATTGTAATTCATCTTTAGGCTTGTAGATTAAGAAAATTGATTAAATTACAGGTATTATAATTGAGAAAGAGAATGAGATAGAAAAAAAAAGTAAAATATAAAATAAAGTTTAAAAATAAAAATTTATTTGCCAAAAATGGTATGAAACTTTATAGGCGGACTAAAATGGTAAAATGAGAAGTTTATACATGGACGAATGAAGTAATTATTATAGTGTTTTTGATCGATTTCTACATTTTTAGGCTGGGACTATTAACCTCCCATAAATTGTTATACAAACCCCAAATGTAATACACACTCCACTAAAAATTTAAAATTAAAATTTATTACTAAACACACCCCAATTCTTTCCTATTTACCCTTTATCCTTCAAAACAAATACAAATTGAATAAAAACTAAAAAAAATATTATAAAATTCAACTAAATATATAAAAGTATATATAATTTTCAAAAATTAATTAATTTTTTTCTTCAATAATACGAAAAACTAAATGAAAATTTGAAAATATTTTAAAAAATCAACTAAATGTTAAAAAAATTAATGGAAAAATCAATTAAATCTAAATAAAATAAAAATTTATAAATAAATAAAATAAAAATATCAATTAATAATTCGTTTTTTTTTAAACTAAATAAAATAAAAATGAAAGAAAAATCAACTCGGTCATAAATAAATATTTAATAAAAAAATTTAAATATTATTTTTATTGATATTTTTAATTTAATTATTTTTTGACAATATATTAAATTTATTAAAAAAAATAATTGTATTTTTCTTAATTTAATTATTTTTGATGATTTTTTTAATTATCATATTCTATTTCATTTTCTTTTTTTTAAATAATTAATTTATGTAAATTAATTATTTTAAAGATTTAGTTGATTTTTTAAAATACATTTAAATTTTAATTACATTTTTTTCAGATTTTTTCAAATTGTTTTTTAATTACTTTACTCTTTATTTAAGTAATGGACTAATGGGTAGAGATTTTATTATAAAGAGATGAACTTATGAATTGAGGGAATTTAAAGGGTAATTTGGTCTTTTTACACTTTTTATTTTCTTCCAAATAAAAGAATGGGGTTGGTAAAGTAATTAAATTCAGGGTGCCGTAGCCGAACCACATAAGCAATGGAGCTGCTCACTCATTCTACTTCCCCACGCCTATGCCGCCCTACATTTAAGTTCTACGGCCCCATCTCACAATTGCTTGTTCTTTTTATAAATCCCACCCTCACAATATTCAAATATTTGCACAAAATGTCAGTTTTACGCTTAATCTAATTATTCGTTCTACTTTATTCATAAAAGTTTACAAAATTACCCTTCAACCCTCTACTAATTACATTTTTTTCAATTTTTACTGATTTTATTTTCAATTAATATTACGGGTGTGTGGTTAAGAAATACAAAATCCGATGTTGAGTATGTACTAGTACAAAAAGAAGTTTATGAAATATTCTTAATATAAATTAATAATGTTAGAGAGTTCCCTACCATTAATCTTCACCACAAATGTTAGTAGAGGATCATACCCAATAATGATAAATGGGGAAATGAATTATAATAATTTACTTTGAAATAAGTTTCTATTTACAATTATTATACAAATTCAATAAAAAAATCAATAATTGAAATATTGTTTAAAAAAATCTGAAAAAAAAAACAATATAAAAAAGTCTTTTCAACCTCAATGACCATAATTATAAAAACAGAGAAAAAAAAGTTTCGCAATTTAAAACCTTTTCTCATCTCAGTTTCTCATCTCAGTTAGAGTGATATTTTATGAAAGTTCAATTCAAAGTATCAAACTCTACTTCTTTCTACTTCTTTCTTTAGGGCAAACACAATCAATATACAGCTATCGAATTCCATTTCTAACAATTTAAAAAGAACTAAACAATCAAATCAAAGATGGATCAAATCAAATTAAACAAGATGATTTTTGGAAAGATTAGACAAGATAGATTCTTGAAAAATGGATCATTTGTGTGTCAAAATCAATAATATAGCAACATTTGAAACAAGAATAAAGAAAATATAAAGACAAAGCAGAAGCAGGTTTACCAGAAACGTGAAACAGGAGTTGTTGAAATGCTTGCCAGCAAAAGAGAGAGAAGTGGAGGATAGCTGAAGAAGATGGATATGAAGAAGATGGATATGGCGGCTTGCTTTCATTCAGAGAATTATGCAAGTTGAGGAGGAGGGTTTAATCCGCCTGAACCATAAATCAAAGGAAATGAAAGAATTGGGAAAGTTGGGAGGAGGAGAATAAGAAAAAAAAACAAAATACTCTTATATATCAAAACGTTTATACTCTCATAATACTTCTTGTTTTCTCCGTCAAAGAAAAAACATACCGTAGTCTTATACGGGGGAAAGGAGAGAGACTTTCCCTAACTTAAACCTTAGACTAATTCTAAGGAGATTTAGTATATACACTATTAGTGGTTAGTTTGTTCACTCCAGGTAGTTAGTTTGTTCACCCCTTTGAGGGTAGTTACTTAGTTAGATTACTTGTTACACTAATCTCAACATATAAAATGTTTGATTGAGATTAGTATTTTGGTTAACACTTCACTTCTCATTTTCTGTAAATCAGAATTCTTTCTCTTCCAATCTAAGAATTATATTGTGTTCATCTTTCCTCTTTCATGGAGAAGAATGATCTGTGATTAGATCATTAACATGGTATCAGTTTCTGGATAATTGTTCGATCCTTCAAGAATCGACTGTTTCCCTCTTTTCTAGGGCTTTCATTCCCTTTTTTTTTGGCGATTTTGCTCTGCTTCGCCGGCTGCTATGACGAATTCCGATCCTACAACCACCAATCCTTCCGCTTCTAATACCACCACGGCGATTACAAACACCACCTCTCTCGACCCAGCCATCAACCCCTTTTCCCCTTTGGCGTTGCATCAGAATGCAAATCCAGCTGTGGCGATCGTTCTTGAACCCCTTGATGGAACGAATTATGTTTCATGGAGTCACGCTATCAAAAGAGGCCCCAGTGTGAAGAACAAGAGTCGCCTCATCGACGGTTCCCTGCCCATTCCTGATGCTGATAAAGAACCGGCCATTTATGCCGCCTGGGTAAGAGCCAATGATCTCGTTCTTATGTGGATATTGAATTCGATAATCCCTGCTATTAAGAGAACCTTAGAGTATTTTTCCAATGCTAAAGATGTATGGGATGAATTGAAGCTTAGGTATGCCTTGTCTGATGGTACTAGAGTCTATCACTTAGAAAAGTCCTTAAGCTCCATAACTCAAGGTTCTCAATCTCTTGTTAGCTACTATAATCAATTTAAAGCCTTATGGGATGAATACCTTAGCTTTAGGCCTCTTCTTAAATGTTCTTGTGGTGTTATGGATTCTTGCACTTGCGACTTACCTAAACTAATGTCCAACACCCAAGAACAGGATTCTGTGATGAAATTTTTACTTGGACTGCATGATTCTTATTCAGCTATTAGAAGCCAATTTCTGCTTCAATCCCCTTTTCCCCCTTTGTCCAAGATATATGGCCTTTTACTCCAAGAAGAATCCCAGAGGAGTCTTTTACTTACCCCTGAACCTATTCATCTTGAGTCTATTGCAATGAATTCCAAGAATGTTAAATTCTATAGAGATAGGAAGAAACCTCTTAAATGTGGTCATTGTGATGGCTTGGGCCACACAATTGATAGATGTTTTCACATCATTGGCTTTCCCCCTGGATGGAAAGGCCCTAGAATACCTCCTTCTAAAGTCATCAACAAGTCTGCCAGTAATCACCTCACCACTCTCCCTGAGAAGGACTTCTCTAATCCCCTTGTCCATCCTGAGATATATAACAATTTTGTGAGCTCTTCCAAGCCTCAGCTGCCAGGCAGCAACAGAGATTCATCTCACTCTGTAGCTGGTGCTACCACTGTTCACAATGAGGATGCCAATCACCCTTCTACTTCTGGTATGATTTCTTCCATTTGTTTTAAATCATCTTCTTTGACTACTTGGATATTGGACACTGGAGCCACAGATCACATGGTCTTTGACCTTTCCATGTTTTCTACACCTCCCTGTGAAACCAATATCCTTGTGTCTCTCCCCAATAATGCCATCTCCACTGCCACACACATGGGAAATATCATTATTAATGAATATCTCACTTTGTACAATGTCTTGTATGTACCAGATTTCACTTTCAACTTGTTATCCATTAGCCATTTGACTAGATACTCTAATTGCACTGCTAGTTTTTTGTCCTCACATTGTGTTTTGCAGGACAACATGAGCATGAAGGTGATTGGTACTGCTAAACAAGAGAGAGGCCTGTATCTGCTTCACACATCTCCTCC
Organism: Galeopsis tetrahit; assembly: GCA_963675135.1. Taxonomy (NCBI): domain Eukaryota; kingdom Viridiplantae; phylum Streptophyta; class Magnoliopsida; order Lamiales; family Lamiaceae; genus Galeopsis; species Galeopsis tetrahit. Next base: position 69,829,649 of record OY776123.1, read on the forward strand.
ACCAGCCACTGCTTTTGAGTCTTTTTCTTTCTGTTCTGGTAGCTCTAATCTTGACACCTGTAAGTTTGATCTATGGCATAATAGACTAGGACATACTTCTAAAAAGTGTTTGCAACACATTCCTGAACTGAATGTAAAAAGTACTGTTATGCATGATAACTGCTACATTTGTCCATTGGCTAAACAAAAGAAGAAACCATTTCCTTTAAGTTCTTCTACTTCCTCTTATGCATTTCAATTAATTCATTGCGATGTTTGGGGCCCCTTTTCTCTATGTTCTGTCACTGGCCATAAATTTTTCTTGACAATTGTGGATGACTTCAGTAGATGTACTTGGGTCTATCTTTTAAAGGCTAAGAGTGATGTTAAACATTCTTTAGAGAACTTCTATAATATGGTGCTTACCCAATTTGATACTAAAATCAAGACACTTAGAAGTGATAATGGTTCTGAATTTCTCTTAACTGACTTTTTTCATAAGTTAGGAATCATACACCAAACCTCTTGTGTTGAAACTCCCCAACAAAATGGGCTTGTTGAAAGAAAGCATCAACATCTTCTTCAAGTAGCTAGGGCTCTTATGTTCCAATCTTCTCTCCCTTTGATTTATTGGAGTGAAAGTATTAAAACTGCTGCATTTATCATCAATAGGATCCCATCTTTCATTCTTAAGCATAAGTCCCCTTTTGAAATGTTGCATGGGATAAAACCTGACTACTCTTCTCTCAGAACTTTTGGATGTTTATGTTTTGCTAGCACTATTGTGTCTCATAGACAAAAGTTTGATCCTAGGGCCACTAAATGTGTTTTTATTGGTTATCCTTTTGGCACCAAAGGTTACAAACTTTTAGATCTTCAATCTGGAAAATTTTTAATTTCTAGAAATGTGAAATTTTTTGAGACTGTTTTTCCCTTTGCTAACATCAACACATCACCTGTTCAATCTCCTCCCATATCTACTGATGATGATGAAAGTGATAATGACACTGATCTTCTACCCCACATTGATCTTCTGAATGAAATATCCACCCATTCTGCTCCCATTCCCACTACTTCTACTCCACCCATTCTTGAAGCCAATGCTCCTTCTGTCCCTCTTGTTACAGAGGTACCACCATCCACAAGGCCACCTAGAACCAAAACACAACCTGCCTACCTTAAAGTCTATAAAACCACCCTTCCTGCCTCCATTGATCATACCAAAACCAATCTTTCACTTTCTGAAAATCACTATCTCATTCAATCTTTTCTCTCCACTGATAAATTGGCTTCCACTTATAAAACATTTACAGCCTCTATTTCTCAACAACAAGAGACCACCACTTATAAACAAGCTGTTTTGGATCAAAATTGGGTCAATGCAATGAAAATTGAAATTGATGCTTTAGAAAAGAATCATACTTGGACTCTTGTTGATCTCCCTTTGGGAAAACACTGTATAGGTTGTAGATGGGTTTATAAAATTAAGTATAACTCTGATGGCTCTATTGAAAGGTATAAGGCTAGGTTGGTTGCTAAAGGCTATACTCAACAAGAAGGTATAGACTATTTTGATACTTTCTCCCCTGTGGCCAAAATTACAACTGTTAGAATTCTTCTTGCTGTTGCTACTTCTAAAAATTGGCATGTTCATCAATTAGATGTTAATAATGCTTTCATTCATGGTGATTTGGTGGAAGAGATATATATGACCCCCCCCCCCCTGGATATTTTGCTTCACATGATAAGAGAGTTTGTAGGTTAAACAAAAGTTTGTATGGTTTAAAACAAGCTTCCAAACAATGGTTTACCAAGCTTACTTCCTTTTTACTGTCTTTAGGCTTTACACAATCTAAAGCTGATACTTCTCTCTTTACTAGACAAGATAAGCATGATTTTACTGCTATTCTTTGCTATGTTGATGACCTTATTGTAACTGGCACTAGTCTTCACATTATTAATTCTGTCAAGAAAAGTTTGCATGACAAGTTCACTATTAAGGATTTGGGTACCTTAAGGTATATTTTAGGCATTGAAATTGCCAGAAATACCAATGGTATGTCCTTATGCCAAAGGAAATATACTCTTGACCTTCTTCATGACACTGGATATCTGGGGTGTAAACCCTGTTCTACACCAATGGACTCTTCTGTAACCTTTGATCCTCAATCTCAGCTCCTCCAAAAACCAGACCAATATAGAAGATTAATTGGTAAACTTCTTTACTTAACTATCACTAGACCTGACATCTCTTATGCAGTTCAAACATTGAGCCAATTCATGCAAGCACCCACTGAGGCTCACTTAATTGCTGTGCACAGAGTTCTTAGATACATCAAAGGTAGTCCAGGTACTGGTATTTTCTACCCTAGACATAATTCTTTTAAGCTACACGCCTTTTCTGATTCAGATTGGGCTAGATGCATACAAACTAGAAGGAGCATTACAGGTTATAGCATTTATTTTGGGGATTCTCTAATCTCTTGGAAATCCAAGAAGCAATCCACTGTTAGCAGGTCTTCTGCTGAGGCAGAGTACAGAGCTTTGGCATCTACATCATGTGAGCTTCAATGGATCCACTACATCCTTGCAGATTTAAATATTCAACACTCTACTCCTTCATCCATGTACACAGACAGCAAAAGTGCCTTCTCAATAGCTCACAACCCTTGTCTTCACCAAAGAACAAAGCATATCTCCTTGGACTACCACTTCACAAGAGAGAAGATCCAACAAGGCCTTCTCCAGCTGGTCCACATTCCTACTGAACAAAATTTGGCAGATATGCTCACCAAACCAATGGCACCTACTCTATTTGGCACTCATCTCTCCAAAATGGGCTTGATCAATATCCATTCCCATTTTGAGGGGGGTCTAAGGAGATTTAGTATTTACATTATTAGTGGTTAGTTTGTTCACTCCAGGTAGTTAGTTTGTTCACCCCTTTGAGGGTAGTTACTTAGTTAGATTACTTAGTTAGTTACACTAATCTCAACATATAAAATGTTTGATTGAGATTAGTATTTTGGTTAACACTTCACTTCTCATTTTCTGTAAATCAGAATTCTTTCTCTTCCAATATAAGAATTATATTGTGTTCATCTTTCCTCTTTCATGGAGAAGAATGATCTGTGATTAGATCATTAACACTAATAGCAGGCAATATAGTTTTAAGAAATCATAATTATTTATTTGCAATTATTCCAGTAATTCCTTGAATTTCTACCCCAAATTGAATTTCATTTTTTGGTGCTCAATATTTTTCTTTAGAGTTTTATAAGTAAACAATTATCTATGGTAATTAACTCCTCCATCCCACAAAATTCTGGATAGATATTAGGCACAAGTTTAAGGAAAAAAAATGTATTCCTTCAGTTCGTTCATAGGGTATATAGATTAAATTTTTTTTATTAAATTATACATATGTAAGTGTTGTAATTGAGAAAGAGAATGAAATAAACAGAAAAAAAATAAAATATAAAGTGGAGTATAAAAATAAAAATTTATTTGCCAAAAATGGTATAAGAGCTTATAGACGAATATACTAAAATGATGGTAAAATGAGAAATTTATATATGGACGGAAGGAGTAATTATTATAGTGTTTTTGATTGATTTCTACATTTTAGGGCGGTGCTATTAATCCTACATAAATTGTTATACAAACTCCAAATGTAACACACATCCCACTAAAATTTTAAAATTAAAATTAATTACTAAACATACCTCAATTCTTTCCAATTTACCATTTATCCTTCAAAACAATTACAAATTGAATAAAAACTAAAAAAAATATTATAAAATTCAACTAAATATATAAAAGTATATATAAATTTAAAAAATTAATTAATTTTTTTCTTCAATAATACAAAAAAGCTAAATGAAAATTTGAAAATATTTTAAAAAATCAACTAAATATTAAAAAAAAATTAATGGAAAAATTAATTAAATCTAAATAAAATACTAAAATTTATAAATAAATAAAATAAAAATATCAATTAATAATTCGTTTTTTTAAAATAAATAAAATAAAAATGAATGAAAAATCAACTCGATCATAAATAAATATTTAATTAAAAATTTTAAATAAAAAATTTTAATATTATTTTAATTGATATTTTTAATTTAATTTAATTATTTTCTGACAATATATTAAATTTATTAAAAAAAATTAATTGTATTTTTTTATTAAATTATTTTTGATGATTTTTTTAATTATCATATTCTATTTAATTTTCTTTTTTTATAAATAATTAATACTTTTAAATTTTAATTACATTTTTTTGAGATTTTTTAAAATACTTTTAAATTTTAATTACATTTTTTTGAGATTTTTTCAAATTGTTTTTTTAATTACTTTTCTCTTTATTTAAGTATGGATTACTTATTATTTTATATATATTTATTTAAAAATATGGGGGTGTGTAGAGATTTTATTATAAGGAGATGAACTTATGAATTGAGGGGATTTAAAGGGTAATTTGTTCTTTTTACACGTTTTATTTTCTTCTAAATAAAAGAATGGGGGTGGGTAAAGTAATTAAATTCAGGTGCAAATAACCGTAGGCGAAGCAGATAAGCAATGGAGCTGTTAAACATAGACATGCTGAAACGAATGCAACATACAGTATACCTCTGACTGTCACCAATAATTCCACTTGGGCTGAGCTACACCGCTAAAATGGTTGTCGGAGGTCGCTTCGCCATATCAAGAATCATCTCTCTTGCTCCCGCGCCGCCCTCCGCCGCCACCACCCTCCTCGAAATCGCTTCCAATCAACCCAAAGGTAGTATAACTCTCCTGCATTGAACAACTGATTTTCACCTTTGCTTCATCGAATTTGGTTATTGGGTTCGTGTTTGTATTTCAAGGAATCAATATTATTTAGGAATTTTTGTTCTTTCTTTCTTTCTACCATCGGCTGTCTTTTCTGTGAATGTTAGGTTGGATTATTGGGCCAATTTTCACCCAATTTTATCGGCCTTCACTTGTAATCGTGAGCGGAAATTTGTCCTTTCCTTTAAGTTCTGAAACGTCTGGGTTGTTTGGTTACCTAGTTAGTAAGAGCTGAAAGCAATTGGCTGCTACTAATTATTGAATTTTATAGCATTTCCAATTGGATGTCTGCTAGTTACAACCTACAGTTTTTTTAAATAAAAAAACTTCAACAAGCTCTATCGATGGCATTTTCAGTCACTGTAACTGTGGTATGTGTACTTAAACCAAGTAAAATTCTCAGTACATAAACCTTTAACCAAATCTTGCATGTTATTGATTAGTTCAGGGAATTGATTTATAGCCTTATAGGCATTGCGAAGGTTGTGCTTAAAAAGGGGAAGACTCAGCTGTTTAGAGATGGTAGCCCGATGGTATACAGTGGTGCCGTTGACAGAATAATTGGTAGACCACCCCCTGTAACAGGGGATGTTGTCCTGGTTGCTGATGGGACAGAGAAACCAATTGGTTGGGGTTTATATAATTCAGTTTCAATGTTCTGTGTTCGTCTTATGCAGCTAGAAGATGAAGCGTCACGGTAATTTTCCCATAAATTCTCATTATTCTGCGGTTTACTTTCCAAAATCTCTAGACCTCATTGTACCATTTTTCTGGAAATTATACAGAGATCCCTCTTGTGCGCTGAACGTGAAAAGACTAGTTGAAATCAGAATATCTGCTGCTGCTGATTTAAGAGAGCAGCTCGGGATTCCTTCAGCTAAGAAGAATGCTTATCGTCTTGTCAACAGCGAAGGAGATCGGTGAGACTTCCCTATACTTTTCATTTATCAAATACTTGTAAATATTTCGTGTGTAATGAATAATATGGGTTTTAATGCAGGTTATCAGGACTTATTGTTGATGTTTTTGGAGATGAAGCAGTGGTCGCTTCCTCTGCGGCTTGGGTTGAAAAGTACAAGGAGCAAATTAAAGTTTGCATCAGCAAAATAAACCATATAAACCATGTAACCTGGAGACCATCCATTGATATCTTGAAGGAGGAAGGGTTGAATTTGTCTGGTTCACAGGGTGTGGATTTATCAAACTCTCCCAAAATGGTTAAGGTAAAACTCCTTGCCACGTTAAAACATTGTTAACATATGTGAAAGACTAAGTTTACTATTGAAACCATGTTTCTTTACAAGACAATATTGCTTAAATGGATCACAGTTGGGAAGAAAGTTATTCGTACTGTGGGAGAGAAATACTCTCCAACAAACCCTTTAAAAAGTTGGAATCTCTTGTTATACAATATCTTGCACAAGATATCATCCAAATAATGTTATTATGTAGAGTCTTTCGCAGTTTCGCTTATACGTGACTCTCAAACAGGTTGTGGAGAATGATATTTCCTATTTAGTCTCCTTGGAAGGGCAAAAAACTGGCTTCTATGCTGATCAGCGCGAAAACCGCCAGTATATATCATCAATTTCTGAGGGTCAGAAAGTAGTTGATATTTGCTGTTATACTGGAGGATTTGCTCTAAATGCAGCAAGTGGTGGTGCTCTTAGTGTAACAGGTGTGTTCATATCTTCTACTTTTATCATCATTGATTTATGCCGATATCCAGGCAGACAATCTACTGATTAGTCAAAGGATTTCCTAATGAGTACTAGTTACAAGTTTTGAATTTGTAAACAGGAGATATAAGTTAAATCAACAAGCAAAACATTCGGAAGGGTAAGCTCTAAATCAATGCAGAGAAGATGACATTAGTGATGCCTAAACTGTATCTTTCATCAATTTATTTCATGAATTAATAAAGTCACAGGACTATTAGCATAGATGATAATTCCTGCATTATTATTTATTTTGCATCATATTTTTGTTTTTGAAGATACTATTCTTCCCTGTGAAAAGGTGTTGATTCGTCTTCTGCGGCCATAGACATTGCCAAGGAGAACATTGTTCTGAATAACCTTGATCCTGGAATTATATCATTTGTGAAAGATGATGCTACACATTTTATGAAGACTGCAATAGCTGAAGGCCATTCTTGGGATATAGTTATTCTGGATCCACCAAAACTAGCTCCGAGTAGAAAGGTAAACTGACATTCTTGATGCTTTATATCTCGTCAACTAAGCCTGGGTTGTTACGTTGGTATCTTTTACAGTTCAAGCAACTTGCTGAGTGTACCCATGATACAATAACCCTTTAGTAATACCACTTATTAAATTAAGCCTGTAAACTGCTTTTTAACTAGTACATAAAAGTGAAGCCTATTATGACCTTTGAGTTTGCACCCGTTTGTTTTTTATCCATCTCTTGATCTCCTAGTTAAGACTTGGTACGTCACTTGAGACTTGCAGTACAATTCCACTCTGCGTAGTTTGTATGTTGTGCTTTTTTCTGTCCCTACTTAATTATTCTTTACATATTTAGGTATTGCAAAGCGCGTCTGGCATGTACCGGAATTTAAATTCGTTGGCTATGCAAATAACAAGAAGGGGTGGACTGTTGATGACTTGTTCATGTTCAGGAGCTATGACCCAGAGTGGGACATTCTTACGCGTTCTACAGGCAAGTAAAGTTGCACATCTATTTTCTTACGCGCAGTTTAATTTTTTCTGGATATTGTGTTCACCTTGAAATGCCATTGAGCATCACTTGTATCCTGTGATTTTTATCTTGTTGTATATTTGGAGAATTAAGATTTTTATGTTACCTGTGTTGCTTCTTCAGTTAAGATACATCCGAATCTTATTAGGCAAACACACGATTGCTGGTTTTCCAATTTTCAGGGTGCAGCAACCATGGCTGGTAGAAAGATCACAGTCATACGCCAAGCTGGAGCAGGCTGCGATCACCCCATTGATCCTTCTTATCCAGAAGGGGAATACCTCTCCAATGTTTTACTTAGAGTTCTATGAAGCTTATTTTTCGAGACTTCCTGGCAGCAAATTGTTCCAGCTGCAGCAGGAACTGAAGAAGAAAGAATTACATACCAGGTTCCTTCATGGTGTAGCTGATATTCATATTATGGCCTAGGTATGATAGTTGTTTCATCAAAAAGTATTAGTTGTTTAAATGTTAAGTGATAGTTGTGAAATTGTTGCAAGAGAAAACTATTTTACATAAGACTAACTCGATTTATATCCATTCAAAGTATTTTTTTCTTACACCTTGATGTTTGTAGTGCGATGACTAATCAGCGTTTGGGTGCTCAAAATGAATAAATTGACATATAAGTAGATTGAGATTAACTCATACAACCCTAATCAGATACATATTTCACGTCCTAAATACATCGTATGGAGGTTTATACACACATCTTACAAAAATCAAGAGAGGGAGAAAGCCGTAGGCTGAATATTTCGAATTGAATGGCACATAATTTACCATTAGTGGCCTCCTGGGTTCCGATTCCACGACAAATAATTCGGGTCTCCGAGTTGCCTGAGAAGACATAAATAGATCATAAAAGTCTAGGCTTGTTACATAAGTATTAATAATGATTATGAAGGTGAGAGATGGTAGGTACCTTGGTTTAACAAGATAAATAAGGGCGAAAACCATGGCCAAGAAAAAGCACAATCCACCAACAGTGAGATATGCAATGCCCACAAAATCGTTCTTCCCTCCTAGCCAGCTTGTAGTAGAAAGAACTAGCTTCTTCTTCCCATTGAAGCTGTACGTGTTATAACGGTTCTCTAAACTCACATTGATCACATCGCCAGCCTCAAGATCCACTTCTATTTTCCCGTATAATTTCCTAAACGTCGGCAGAGCAGCTGTTCGCATCCAAACAATCAGGTCCTCCTGCCGGTTCAGCTGATAAACACGTTCACAATACAAATTGTTAAAACAAATCTCCGACGCGTAAGGAATCAATTATGGAACATGATATAATAATTTCTATCATAAACAGATATTGACATCTGCTGGCGTTGGAACCTATTATTAAAAATTGTGCTACAGATGATCAATAATCACATGCTTAAATGAATAGATCCATCTATAAACATGCTAAGAGGTTTTTATAATAATAATAACGTTAATAATAGTCAATCTTAGGCAAATTCACAAGGTTACACACAATAACATTCTGAAATCAGGTTAGTCCACTCCAGCAGCAGCAGCAAGAAAATGTAAAATTTTCAATCAAAACGCATCCTTCATATACTTAGTGCAGGAAAAGCATCTTTTTTATTGATTCACAATGAAAGTTATGTACTGATATTCTGTTATACAGGGGCTAGAAACTTACTGGTATTGCTGTATCAAGAACGGCACCACCTATTACAGTGCCATTTTGGAAGTTTTTGGGGAATACATTATCTCCAAACTTACGATCCCTATCACTCTTCCACGAGATCCCATTCTTGTTTAAGGCCAATGGCTGGTTATTGCGAACAAAACCATAGGTATCATTAAACAGACTCCACGCTATAAGACCACAAGGAACAATAGGCTGCCCATCAGACGTGGTGTCCTCGGGGCTACACGCAGATGTGTCCCTCTCATTTCCAGTACTTCTCAGCTGCTGATCACTTCGACTCTTCACATATCTGATATTCATCAGGATATTCACATTTAGTAACCAACTAAAATGAAAGAAACTTAGTAATACCCAGTTCATCTTGATCGTAATGAATTAATAAAAAACCAGGACCCCAGATGTCATTCAAATAAAAGAACTGCAACAGCCCTCGTACCCAAAAGAAATGCAAGGTGGTAAGAAGAAACAATCAAGAATCACAATTGTTGCCACTATATTGGTACAACAGAAAACTAAATAGTAACTACCTGCGATGGTTCTGATAGAAATTATCAAGCTGGTAATATACATAAATTGGCTGCTTCATACGTTTGCGAACCTGATATATATCAATTTATTAGTCAAACTGTAATATTTTGTATGTGCTACTATGCTATACAATAAATCTCTATGACGAGATGCAACAGTGACAACTCATTGCCGAATGGGACTCACCGTGAGAGTTCTACTACAGGTTTTGTTCTGAGAGCTCTGAATAAATCCAACCTTGTTATTTCTCATATTTGGAGGAATGCACTCCGTCTCATATCGATCAACAATTTCAACAACCTGGTGAACAACAAATAATTCTCAGTCAGTAAAGCACATACAAAAGAAAGGGCTGGAGTGATTTAGAAATACATGGTTGT